>OU342694.1:14380000-15005000 GCA_910589285.2 Mythimna ferrago | reverse complement strand
AGACCTACATGCAGCTCACAGGCAGTGACCTGGAAAACTGTATAAAAATTGAACCAAGCACATATATTTGCTCACTAAACACACCAACGCGTAATATGAGGAGTCATCAAATTCCATGCGAAATCGGCGCGATAACAAACATCACACTCTCAAAATGCATCTACGCATCGGAGACCTGCAACAACAAATGGACACCATTACGAACACCTAATACTTGGCTTTATGTCTGCTGCGAGGATTGTCAGTTACAAATCTATTGCGAAGGCCAGAGTATGACATCCAAGGCAATACATTCTACAGGAATACTAGAAGCCAAGGAAGGATGTATATTGCGGAACAATGAAGACACATACTACACGCAAGTTTCTTACACAAACAACATTTACATCAACCCTGAAATACCATTGATAAATTTAGAAGATATCAATAATTTAACTTCCGTTCAACCTATAAACTTATCGTCGGGGCAAGAAAATATAAAATTCATCAAAAACAACTACGAACAAATTCACAACTCGCTGAAGGAATTAAAGGAAGAAACGAAACTTGCGGAAATGTCACCACATGACATTCATCAATACATCGTTTCCTACACTGCGTTGGGACTTCTGGTGTTGGCAGTAGTTGCGGCGGGAGGAGCCTACGTGTACTGCAAACGCTGCGGCAGCAGTGCCATCACAGGCGTGTCCGCCAGATTACCGCCACCGAAGCCACAGAGGGCCACATCACGGAGGTTGCAAACGTCCACGGAAGGCGTAGAAATGACCACTACAAGGAACGCTACCCACACAACACCTCATGCGTTTAACATTTAGCTAGCACTTGTTTTTAATTTTACACTACTTAGTTATTATTTTACATTTTTTACATTTATATAACATTAGTTAGTTCTTTTTTTCATTTTTTTTATATAAATTATTCTGGCCCCGCCAAGATGTACGGTCAGCATCCGTACATTGGACTCGGACCTAGTTAGTAATTACTGCAAATCGGGTAAAAGTAGGTTTGCTGTATCGTCACGTAGACAAGTGCGTCAGTAGTACGTTTGGCACCGAACTCTCATAACATTTTAACATCTTATTAACATTTAAATTATAGAACATTTATTAGTCTTTTTAAGTAACATTTATTTTAACATTTTTTAAATAACATTAGATTAGTGAAGTGTTTTATTAAACATTATTCATAGAACATTAACATCTTTTCATTTATAACATTCAACATTATATGTAAAGGTTTCTGCCCTTACAGTCAGGCCGATAATAACGTATGCCTGCGTAGTATGGTGGAGGAAAACAACTCAAGTGACAGTCATTAACAAACTTAATGGTTTGCAGAGACTTGCATGCCTCATATCAACAGGGGCCATGTCCACAACCCCAGGAGCTGCTCTAAATGCCCTGCTTAACCTACCGCCACTTCATCTATTCATTGCGAAGGAGGCGAAGGCAAGCATGTACAGAACAAACAGCACTGGCAAAGCAAACTGGCGCTCTCAAGCACTGAGATCGCTACACGAATCAGTACTTGAACACGATCAACTAGCTATGACAACAGACGTCATGCTTCCACAGTGTAATTTCACAAGGAATTACACAGTGGAACTGCCGAGCAGAGAGGATTGGTCAAACAACCTCATCACTTGCAAGGCTGGAAGCCTGATCTGGTTTACAGACGGGTCCAAAATGGGTGAGAATGTAGGATGTGGAATATTTGGCATTAGCCCGAAATTCAGCAAAAGCTTGAATCTGGGTAAACATCATCATCTTCCTGCCCTAGTCCCGTTTTATTTGGGGTCGGCGCAACACGTTTTTTTCTTCCATTCTATCCTGTCACTCGTCACGCTATCACTAACTCCCTTTTCTTTCATATCGCTTCTCACACAGTCCATCCATCTAAACATGCTACCATATTCCAAGCGGAGGTATACGCCATTATAGAATGTGTGGAGGCCAACCGTCAACGAAACTACATAAATCAATTAATTCTGATTTACTGCCAGGCAGCTCTTAACGCCTTGAACTCGAATACTTTAAATTCGAAACTGGTAAAAGACTGCGTTAACAAACTGAATGACCTGGGGCAAAGGAATAAAGTTATTCTGAGATGGGTACCAGGTCATTCTGGAATCAACGGCAACGAAAAAGCCGATGAACTTGCACGGGCTGGGGCTCAAGGTCATCAGATAGGTCCAGAACCCTTCTGTGGTATCTCAAAGAACCAGGCCATGCAGACCCTTAAGGGCAACTTATTTGGCGATTCAAAAAAGCACTGGTTGGTACAACCAGGTCTGCTACACGCCAAATCTCTCATAGAAGGCTACTCACAAAAACGAACTGCCGAGCTTCTTGAGCTTAGCAGGACGAACATCTGTGCGATAGCCCGCGCCTTAACCGGCCACTGCAAACTAAACAGGCACCAATTTCATATGAAACTGAGTGACACTGATGTTTGCCGGTACTGCAATCAGGAGAGGGAGACGCCTAAGCACCTCTTGTGTGAATGCGGGCCCCTTGTCCACAAACGCAATGTCCATCTGGGCCGACACATTATTCGCCCGGAGGAGATTAAAACTCTAAAAGCAAGGAGTATTCTAAATTTCTTGGAAGCCTCCGGGCTAAAAGAGTTACTCTAACAAGGTGGCGAGTCACAATAGATCTTTTAGGTCGCAGTGACTACATCCCCTACACTATGGGTGATGCATAGCCCCTTATCTTCTAAATAATAATAATAATATTTTTGTTTTTTTCCATACGTATAGCCCACCAGTACTATGATTAATTTATTACCATTGAGACTGATTAAGTAGGATTGTGTAATGTGTATGCTACTATGTGACAAATAGGTCATATTATTGTACTTATTAAAAATTATAATAATAATAATATAATATAACATTCCACAACTATCACACAACACCGTCTAGTCCCAAGCTAAGCAGAGCTTGTGTTATGGGTACTAGACAACTGATAAACATACTTATATATTTCTAAATACAATCATATTATAATAGATAAATTACACCCAGACACAGAACAAATGATCATGTTCATCACACAAACATTTATCCAGAGTGGGAATCGAACCCACAACCTCCGGCATAGCAGTCAGGGCCACTAGCCACTAGACCAACAGGCCAGTCGTTATACTCGTTAATAAAAAATAAAGATGTTTAGTACTGATACGGCCCCTGTAAAGTTAGGTGGGTTAATTATAGGTTAAAATTTTGTTATACAAAGCTGTAAAAGCATTTACAAAATTCAACGCTACAAAAGAATACATTAATGATTCATTTATGAAATTAGAAAAACAAGAATCTACCCCAGAAAAATGCTACATGCGCATCGATACGAGTCATTTTATAAAGATTTTATTTAATCTACCTTGTTTTAAACATATTGATCAACGGGTGAAATTTTTTTACATAAAGTGTCTGCTAGAACTAAAGCAATGCAACGATTATGACAAATTGAAACAAATTGTCATAGATATGATCACATTATCTATAAATAAATATGATGGTGTAGACAGTGAAGGTAACAATACAAGATGTGAAGAAGCAAAAATTAGGCTGAAAAAACTAGGATCTTTTTCACGGACCGTGAATTCTGAAATTGAAATCGAAGATAGTAACAAAATAATAAGCTTCAAATCATTGAACTACTCTTCTTTCCAAGGTCTGGAAGCTTCGTTTGAAAGCATTCGGGAAGAAGGATCTGCTTTAAAAAGTCCTAAATGGTTCTATAATGCAATAGACTCCGAACAGTTGATTATCACTTTAACGGCAGGAGACGTTAACTATGGTCATGATAACTTGTATTATTTCCCAGACTTTTTGAACACTTTAATGCGACTTGTAGGTCAACTTCCGTTGTGGTCCAATATTATGAAAAATGTATATAATTCAAGCATATCTAATCCCACATCGTCGAATGTGGAAAGCTATTTCAAAAACGTGAAAAAGCATTTATGTAGAATCATCAGTAAAAGTGACAGATACCGTGTAGATGAGTTTTTCATGAAGCATTTAGTATTCTTATCTGGTGAATTAAAAGTTGCTATCAGTAACTTAAAAGAAGGTAAAACAACACGAACAAAGAAGCCAAAGAATAAAATGGAGACGAAGAATGTAAAAGTGGATAAGTATATAGAACATGCAGAAGAATCTATTTTTACGGAAAATCCAAGATTAATAGAAAACTGGCGAGGACTAGCAACAAAAAGAGAAAAAAGACATAAGACTTCCAAAAAGACAGCCAACGTTATTTTATTAAAGAATGGATTCAGAACAAAATTTACCGGTGGGAAAAATGTAATTGTTTTTTTTTTTTTATTGTTGATAGGTTCGCGGTTCGTTTATAATTGTAAAGAATACCTGCGCATTTGATTCTGTGTCACAAGCAATCGCTGTTGCGGTTGTAGATGGATTTTGTATTGGCCGAATTGTCAATACTAGTAATCAAGTTTACTGTAAATTCATCAAAATGCTTATTGAAAATGTTTCACTGCAAAATATTTATCAGAGTCGAACGGAAATTTTGAAGCAATATTTTAATACAGAAAATATATCTGACGACAGGATTATTATTAGTTGCGAATGTAATGTGGCGCATATTTTTGAAAAAATACCAATCGATGTTATATATAGTGCGGATAGAATCGAATTATGCACAAATACAGAGTGTCCTGTAAATTTGGTTAAATGTAAATGTGTCTTTTTGCCTTTGGACTATAACATAAAATTATTATCAGAATCTGACAATTCCAGGATAGACCCTGAAAATAACATGTCTAGTTGTCGGCATACTGGATGCACAGGTATCAAGACGTTTGAGTATGAACTAAAAGATTTGATTGCTTTTGAACTCAATTCTGAAGAAGAAATATATTTATACGATATACCAACTATAATTTCATTGAATAATATTGAATATAATTTAGCATCAGTTATAGAGTTTGTTCCTTCATCGGCTCCGAGCGAGGGAATTGGTCATTATAAATCTCACTGTTTTAGAGGTACTTCATTTCAATGTTACGATGACATGTCAAATCGAATAACCAAAAGTCATAAAAAAATGTCGGCCCATTGCATCATTTATGGCATAAAATATAAATAATATAATAATTAGAATCCGACAGCAATTTTTGAATCAAAATTAAAATCGACAGAAATTTTTGATATTTATTTTGAATCCTGTATTAATTAACGTAATTACATAATTTCGAATATCTTGTTCTTTTTCTATTTTTGACAGCCTTCCAAATACACAGGAGAGTGACTAAAAATTTTAGTCTCAGTAGTTCATGATTTGTGCCCGGTTGATGGCAATAGGCTCGCCCCTTTTACATGGGACATAAACATATCTGGCTAAATGTGGGTGTACCTACTATCTCTACCTCTGCCTAACCCTTTGGGGTAACAAGGCGTGATGTTTTGTTATGTAGTTTCATTAATAAGGTGGAAGGTGGGTAGAGGGGTGGAGATATTTTACATGTCCGTGTACATGCGGAGAGTTATTAATTAAAGACAATAAAACGCCTACATATAAATTAATAACGCCAAGTCTTATTTTCGTAATATTGCTAATAATGGTTTTGCAGGCACTTTCTAAATTTAACGATAATTTATAGGAGCTTTCATAACTTTTTATAGGAGCATCTTAAAGTTGTGTTAAAAATATATGTTAAGGTAGCAATCAGGTAGTAAATATTTACATTAACAACGCGGTTAATACAACGCTAAAACTATGAGAACTTGAAAGTGGTCAGCCAACCTGACGTCAGGTTGACTGACCACTTTATTTCTTTGATAAATTTCTTAACGAAAAGGTAGCAAATATTTAACTATAGCTACCTATATATATATAAATAGTAGCAAATAGGTGTATTAAACAGTGCACATGGTCTCAAGGACATATCTCGTTTGGTCCAGCCATCCTGACGCTGACAAGTTTTTTGAGTAGATGTTCTCATAGATACGAGTAGGTAATGAATAAATTGACCGCCTTTGTTTCACGCTCAAGTTTTTGCGGTAAAAGAGCTGTTGTGAGATTCGCTTTTTTATTATAATAAATTTTATGTATTGACCGAAACTCTAATACTAAGTCTCTGCTGTTCGTCCGTTTGTCTGCCATAGGTCAAACTATAAACATAGGCGCTTTTTTTTATATTTATTGATAGGCTCGCGTTTGACCACCGTCTCACCTGATGGTAAGCGATGATGTGGTTGACGATGGAGCACGCTTGCCTAGAAGTAACCTATTCACTCTTGACTTAAAAACCCCTAAGTTGTAGCTATCAGGAAACACAGACTCCGGCAGAGAATTCCACTCCTTGGCTGTACGCACAATAACGGAAGTACGCGCTTGAAACAATTCTTTGTCTTCGCCTTAACGTAAAAATGATACTACGTGCTAGCATCAAATAATGTAATACATATTTGATGCCAGGGGTTTTCGTAAAACACTGGCAACTTCTCACGCTGCGTACAAACTACCAACAGGTCATTGAACTCGCTCAGCTAACGTTTTTTTAAAGAAATAAATTTCGTACATGCGTAAATTAATACGAGTTTTGAAAAAAGGGTACTTTTTTTAAATTTTATCTTTACAAATCGATAGTGTTTCTTTTACCGGATCGACCCTGCACGGGATTAAAACGATTAATATTTAACGGTGTTTATTAGTACGAGTAGTAGTAGAATGCTTCATCATCATTATCATTTCAGCTGATATACGCCCAGTGTTGGACATATGCCTCTCCCAAGTGTCGCCACAATAAACGATCCTATGCGTCTCGTATCCATCGGATTCCGTGGACCTTCACTAGGTCATCGGTCCACCTTGTACGAGGCCTACCAACCTTAGAAAAAAAACTTAAAACTAAAAATTATGCATAGGATCGCGTTTGACTACTATCTCACCTGATGGTAAGAGATGATGTGGCCGACGATGGAGCTCGCTTACCTAGAAGTACTTACTCGATTCACTCTAGACTTAGACTTAAAGACCCCTAAGTTGTCAACTTTTTAATTTTTGTGCTTTTGCTGCTTCTCCTTTTTTCTGAATTGATTTTATTAACAAATTTTTATCACCGGCCTTTTTTTGTTTTGGTTCGGGCTTTCACGCCTTTTGATTGGGTCTGTTACAAGGCAGACCCAATCCCATTCCTTGCCGGAGTCTGTGTTTCCTGATAGCTACAACCCGGGAATCTTTAAGTCGAGAGTGAATAGGTTTCTGCTAGGTAAGCGCGTTTCATCGTCGACCGCATCGTCGCTTTCCATCAGGTGAGATAGCGGTCAAGCGCGAACCTATCAACAATAAAATAAAAAATTAAAAAAAGACCTCGTTTTATTTTAAAAAAAACCGGCCAAGAGCGTGTCGGGCCACGCTCAGTGTAGGGTTCCGTAGTTTCCCGTCCGTCACAATAAGTGTTCCCACTTATGAGTTTAAAAAAAGGCTAATTGTTACGTTAACATACCAAGTACGGAACTCTAATAAATACGGAACCCTAAGAACGGGCCCACAAAGGACGGTGATAACTAAAACAGTATGCAAGTAGTAGAACAGCGATTGTGCACTCGTAAAATTACGAATTTTATTAAGAAGCAACGATTTTTTACTACGGTAGGTCATGAAAGTTTTTATGCAACGCCATCTATCGAACCATTTATGAACTGGTTCGATAAAAATGTTAAGATAAAAATCTTAACATTTTGATAGATGGCGTTAAAAATGAATTTTCATTTTGTTGTAAATTGCTGTAGCATGTTCCTGATAGAAATTTTATGTAGTTATAAGATAATACCGCCAATGCCAAGGAGAGACCAACCGAACAATTCGATAATACCCGACCCCATCAACTCAGGAAAAATCCTAACAGCGCGAACGCGAAATAGCCTAGCGCCATCTCTCGGGGAATTGGGTTATTAATTAATCCATAGGTACCAGAAGAAGTTTTCGGTGGTAATTTTGGATTGCGAGAACCGATTTTAATAATTCTTTTTTTGTTTGAATGAAGATACGTTCAGGATAATAAAATATGTAAACGAAGTTAAAAAAAATGCTTGCATATACGATTATACTACAAACTTAGTCCAGAAATTATTTTGTAGAACCTTTTTGTCTTTTTTGTACAAAAACTGTTCTTTCCATCAAGTTCAAAATAATTTTCCTAGAAAGTTCTTATAAAGTTCTACTTGTCAGATTTTTTTCATATTTTCTAAACTTATGGTTCAAAAGTTAGAGGGGGGGGGACACATTGTTTTTTACTTTTGGAGCGATTATTTCTGAAACCATTGACATAATCAAAAAATGATTTTAGTAAACCCCTATTCATTTTTAAATACCTATCCAACAATATATCACACGTTAGGGTTGAAATTAAAAAAAAAATCACTTCCCACTTTACATATAGGGGGGCTACCCTAATAAAACATTTTTTTCCAATTTTTATTTTACTACTTTGTCGGCGTGATTGATATACATATTGGTACCAAATTTCAGCTTTCTAGTGCTAACGGTCACAGAGATTAAGCGAGGACGGACAGACAGACGGACAGACAGACATGGCGAAACTATAAGGGTTCCTAGTTGACTACGGAACCCTAAAAAAGGCAATTTTCTACGTATACCACTTTTAATCACCACAGACACAGAATTTAACACTTAATTTTGGCAATGTCTCTCATAAGTGCTCCCTATATTTGGGCACAATAGGTTACGCAGCGGCGTCCAGAATCAAACTAACTAAGTAATGCATATAATTTCCATACACTATGTAAAAGTGCAACATCAGCATGTTTGTAAAAGAAAAATACCTACACGAATTAATAGTAAATCCTTTTTTTTTTGTGGTGGGAAAAAATCATGCATTGACATCCCCCGCCCTTGGGCGGAGCGGGAGATAGTGTCAGACTCTTACTGACTAAAAGACCCACCCCGTTCCTTCTAGCCTTCGTACCGGGGCTCGAGCGCCCTTTCGGATAACCCTGGCCAGTAGGCTTCGACCCGGCTGGGTCCCTGCTGTTGCTGACAACTCCTTGAGGCGCGCGGGAACAGTGCGCGCCGTCGACGACTTGGGCTTGGTCCGGACAGTTACCGGACGGCCGGACAGTGAGCTACCCATTGCTCACTGTCCACAAGCCCGCGCCTACGTTGGCCGGAAATCGGGATCAGAATCCCGGCGGCGGCGGCGGCGATAACGCCGTTGCCTGATGCGTTCGGCCTCCTCCTTTGCGAGCATTACTGCTTCGCAGAATTCGGCGACCGCCTGCCACTCCTCCTCGCTCCGGACCACGGCCTCAACCAAGGCCCAGCGCGAGAGGTCTCCGCCGCCGATCGCCCCCACGAGGGCACGGCGATGCTCCGCCCAAGCAGGGCACACCTCAACTGTGTGCTCCACCGTGTCCTCCGGGCGTTCCACACAGTGGCGACACCCGGGCGTCACTTCCGCATGAATCCGGTGCATGAAGCTCCCGAACGAACCATGTCCGGTGAGGACCTGCGTCATGCGGAAGGTAAGGACGCCGTGAGGTCTTTCCAGCCACGCCTCAAAGAGGGGACTTACCGCCATGATTGTGGCGTGCCCAGCACTGGGTTGCGATAGTCGTTGACACCATTTCACCATGAGATCCCGCCGGAGCTCTGTCCGCCATGCCGTGACCTGTTGCGGCAGCGGACTTTCACCCCGGCGTTGCATCTCCACGCGCATATCGTGCATGTGTGCAAGGACTGTTGCCTCCAGATCCCACGGTGGTAGGCCAGCCAGAAGGCTCGCCGCTTCGCGGGAGACCTTGCAGTATCCCCGCACCATCCTTATCGCCATGACCCTCTGGCAGGCGTTCAGTACGGCCGCCAGTCGCTTTTTCAGCGACGGCGCCCACACCGGCGGGCGCCCCGTAGAGGACCATGGACCGAACGATCCCCGCGTAGAGCCTCCGGCAGGAGGCGTCTGGACCCCCAAGGTTGGGCAGGAGCCGCTTGAGCGCAGCCCCAGCCCGGTTGAGTTTGGGAGCCAGACGTCGGAAATGCTCCACGAAATTCCACCGGCTGTCGAGGACGAGTCCCAGGTACTTCATCGTCGACCCGACACCGATGTGAACTCCTCCTACCGTTAGTTGGGAATTCAATGGCGGCGCGTTCCGAGAGCGACGACCGTGGAAACACATCGCCTCGGATTTGTGAAGCGCCACCTCGAGTCCCAACTCCTGGATCCTATCAACGACCATCGCAACCCCGCGTGTCGCTAGAGCGACCGCCGCCTGGTACGACTCTCCCTGTGCTAGAACCAGCGTGTCGTCTGCGTAGCAAACCACGCTGACCCCGTCAGGGAAGTCGCCGCGCAGCACGTAGTCGTACCCGATGTTCCACAAGGGTGGCCCTAGTACCGACCCCTGCGGAACACCGCACGACATCTCTCGACGTTTCCAGTCTCCCTGGTGACCGGGGTAGACTATAAATCTATCCGACAGATAGGCCTCGACCACTCGACAGAGGTTTTTGGGCACCCGGTGGTACCGGAGTGCCCTCCGGATCGTACTCCAGGGCAGGGAGTTGAACGCGTTGGCAATGTCCAAGGACACTGCCACGACACACCTGCCCCGGGACACCGCAGCCCCCGTCGTGAGGGCTCGCACGCGCATGATGGCGTCCACCGTAGAGCGCATCCTGCGAAAGCCGAACTGTCCGTCCGAAAGGTCCGGCCCCAACCGGCGCCCGACGAGGCGGTTTGCAATGACTCTCTCAAAGAGCTTGCCCACCTCGTCGAGCAGCACAATGGGCCGCTACGCGGACGGAGAGTCCGCAGGGCGCCCCGGCTTCGCGATGAGGACCAGTTTCCCCGTCTTCCAGCAAAGTGGGAACTGGCCCCTCTCCATGCATGCGCTAAAGAGCCCTCTCAGTCGAGGCCCGAGAGCCTCCATGGCCAGGACCCAGGCCTTTCCAGGCAAGCCGTCGGGTCCTGGGGCGGTATTTTTGGCACTCAGCCTTCGCACCGCCACTCTCATCTCTACCTCGGTCACCTCTGGAGCGAGTCTGTGTTTCCTGATAGCTACAACCCGAGAATCTTTAAGTCGAGAGTGAATAGGTTTCTGCTAGGTAAGCGCGTTCCATCGTCGACCGCATCGTCGCTTTCCATCAGGTGAGATAACGGTCAAGCGCGAACCTATCAACAATAAAAAAAAATTAAAAAAAGACCTCGTTTTATTTTTAAAAAAAGGCAATTTTCTACGTATACCACTTTTAATCACCACAGGCACAGAATTTAACACTTAATTTTGACAATGTCTCTCATAAGTAATCCCTATATTTGGGCACAATAGGTTACGCAGCGGCGTCCAGAATCTAACTAAGTAATGCATATAATTTCCATACACTATGTAAAAGTGCAACATCAGCATGTTTGTAAAAGAAAAATACCTACACGAATTAATAGTAAAACCTTTTTTTTTTGTGGTGGGAAAAATCATCCAATGACAACCCCCGCTCTTGGGCGGAGCGGGAGATACTGTCAGACTCTTACTGACTAAAAGACCCACTCCGTTCCTTCTAGCCTTCATACCGGGCTCGAGTCCCCTTTCGGATAACCCTGGCCCCAGTAGGCTTCGACCCAGCTGGGCCCCTGCTGTTGCGCGCGGGAACAGTGCGCGCCGTTGACGACTTGGGCTTGGTCCAGACAGTTACCGGACGGCCGGACAGCGAGCTACCCATTGCTCTAATAGTAAAAGCTGATTTAGGCTTTATAGCCTTTTAATAAGGGTTAAAACAGGTCGTTCAGACTAGAGACTATAAGTCTCTAGTCTGAACGATTTACTTTTAATCACTCGTACATTTTTCGATTCATTTTGACCCCAATTCTATTATTATGTGGATGAAGTCGCGGGTAGAAGCTAGTTATTTAATATTCATTTTGCAAATTAATTTATTTACCTATTTAAAAGATAATTTTATAACAAATTTAGCCAAAATATTAAAAAAAAAACTGGGCAAGTGCGAGTCGGACTCGCACACTGAGGGTTCCGTGCAAACTACAATTCCCGAATGGAGTCTCGAAGATTTTTCCAAATTGCATTTTTTTTTGTCACACAGCTAACAACAAATTTACTGTTTTCAGATTAATTCCTATACCTGTGCTATAAGATCTTGCTTTGAGCCAAATGTCAGGATTTTGGGTCAACGCGAAGTATGTATACCCTATGAATTTCGATCTTTAAGAGTATCAAATATACGTTTTTTTTTTGCAACATAAACGGGCGTATCTTTTATATTCGTTAATTTAGAAGTTCGATTTTTTCACAACTGTAAGAGACCGCAGACCTGAGTACCTATATGGTTTTAATTTCAACCCGATACCTCCACGCATTCTTGAGATAAAGGATCTTAATTAATAGACAGAGAGACAGACAGTCGGACAACAAAGCGATATCCTATAAAGGTTCCGTTTTTTTCCTTTTGAGGAACGGAACCCTAAATAACAAAAATTACCAAAATTATATTATCCCAATTATTTTATTATTTAATATTTTCTCAGCCTTGTCTTACTTTTAGCCGTTTTATTTTTTCAGCCCGTTTTATTTATTTTAAGACTTGTTTATTAATTTTGGGGTTACTTATAAAACTTAAAATATAATTAGGTATATCCTTGTTTCAATCGACAGATCATACATCAATTGTTCATTTTCGTTAAACTGATTGTCTTGCTGTAATTTCTAGATCGTTAACATGTGCTATGGGTATCTATAGGTATGGGTAGGTAACTCGTTTTCAGGGGTTGAAGAGGACAGACAGTCTGCCACTCCATTTACACTAATATTATAAAGAGTGAAGCCGCAAACAAAAGCTAGTGTAAAATGTTGGTATTCAGCTGAATCTGGTTAGATAAGTGAAGGCGACCTTAACATAATACCGAGGGGAAATTGATTTTTTTGCTAAGTATTTCTAGCTAAATTTTATTCAATTTCATTAAAATTCTGTTTGTTGTTAAACGTCTTATTTTACATTCATAAAGTGAGGGCTCCTGATTATGTTTTACTTTAGTTTGTTTGCTTTCGTATTAAAAAACAATACTCCGTTTAAAAATATAAATTAGTCAACTTCCTGCACTTGTCCCGTTACTTGGAGTCAGCGCACCATGTTTTTTTTTTTATTCCACTCTTTTCTATTACTTCTCTTTTAGATCATTTAATTAAACGCCGCGAGTTAGGTCTGCATTCTTAATTTTCTTGAATGATAATGGACAAAAAGTTATAAAAAAAAATGTATTTACATTTTAAAGACCATACAGAACCTTGGTATGCGAATTGAACTCTAACTCTAAAAGGTAAGTACGAGTTAAACTCACAGTCTTGATATAAAATACAAGTGAATAGTAGGATATTAAGTTAGATTCAACAAGACTAGATTTCTGTTAGAATCTGTGATAATTAAATACTGAAAAATTTTATTACCGTGTGAAGTGACGAAAAGGTACTTAAATATTTTTTGATATTTTAAATGTGTTGATGCTTGGGGAAGGCCTATGTCCAATAGTGGACGTCTATCGGCTGATATGATGATGATTATATATACAATTGAGAAATGAGAAGAAAAATTTGGGAAGTTACAGGTTACTTTTTCACAATTTTTTTTTAACGTCACCGTTGCGTCGGTAGAGAGGTAAGAAGACTAAAAAAATAATAAGAATAATTATGTGATCTGATACTAGGTAGGTGTACCTAGTATTAGATCACATAATTCTTCTTATTTTTTTTAGCCTTTTTTTAGCAAATTTGTCGATATCTGTGATTATGGTGATAATCACAGATATCGATAAATTTGCTAAAAAAAGGACTTAATTATAACACTTGTTGCGCACTTCCTCTCTTTCTAATCTTTGTACTCTTCTACGCCGTAGTAAGGCTTGTGGAACAACGTTTAAGACTCTCGATATTTATTTTTCATTACAAAACACACAGTACAATATATACATATATTTATATATATATATTTTTTCTACATACGTAGAGTTTTGCCATCACAACAAAAAGGAGGTCGAATTATAAAAAATTGAAACTTTTCACCCTGACTCTACGCTACTTAAACATAGTCGATACTTTTGATTATAAATTATTTATGAAAATAATATGAATGTTTATTTAACAATTCATGAATAAAGAATATTATATTAATAATTTAAATAAAACAAATTGTGTGTGACATTTAATCGTTTTTTTTTTTAATTCGTATGAATGACCTATCGATGAAACAATAACAAAATTGCATTAGAACTCAACAGTATGGAAATTCAACAAATGTTAACCCTCAAATTACGTATGTTCAGAGTTAAATATTAAGAATCGGTTAAATAAAAACCATATATATATTACATGGAAAGGATATTTTATGCAAATTGAGAAACAGTTAGTTCCAAAATTAATGATAAAAGTTAACTGTTATAATTATTTACTTAAAATGCTTGAAAAAAACGGAAGACCACGGCTTCTCTTCAGTATAATTGATAAATTTAAATATCCAAAAAATGAGATCAATCTGAAATCTGCAGAGAAAATGCGACGGCTGGGTACAATAAATTCATTTATAGGTATTCAAAAAAATGTTCACATATCCACCATGGTTTTGCTGGACAACGCGCATCCGAAATGTCAAATTTTCCATGACTCTGGTGCGTAAATCAGGCTGATGTCCATATCATCCCATTCAGGCCTAAAGTTGGTAATGATCGAGTTATAACGCCTGTTTACGGACATGACGCATAAGTCAGTACCACTTCATTCTACCATTTTGAAGTGAACCAAATGATCCAACACACGCGCCACTACCAGTGATTTCAAATTTCAAACTAATCAATTTGTGCGCCCTAGTGTTAGTGGAGGTAGACCAGCAGTCAAATATTTTTATCTTCAATATAATCCCCCAACTTATATGTCAACTGAGCTGAACTTGTATGTTGCTTGCCTGCATAATGTTCATTTAACCTATCAAATACCGTAATAATTAGAGACACAGTTTTCGCCGCTTGGGGGCGTCTATATATACGCTGCCCTTTGTTTTTTATTATTATCGGACTAAACATTTTATTTAACGAACGTAAGTAGTAATTCGGACAACTTATTAAAAGTCAAGATAAGCTTATACTCGTACCACTGCTTCAGAAGGAACATTTTTGGACAGGACTTTTAACAGGACTTTGCAACCCTGTTAAAAGTCTTCTTCTTAAGAGTCACGATGCTTGCTTTGAGCATACGAGCGTCGCCTCAAGTTTGGTATGTGGGTGTTTAATTGCGTCGGCGCGAACACTCTGTGTCAAGTCATGGTCAAGCTTGGTCCGACATTGTTGAGTGAACTTAGATAAATAAAAAGCAATAGACCTACTGCAGCATGTAGGGTAGACTTAACATCGACATCAAATTTTGCTAGGCACGTACGTAACATTGCGCGCACGATTTCGAATATCTAAGTATTTCTTTCAAAACTAATAAATTTGAAACTTGGCATACTTTGAAGGGTGTCAAAAGTTGTATGGAAAAATATTATTTCTTGGGTTAATAAACTGGGCACTACGTCTAACTGATATGAATAATAAGGTTTGTCATTCTTATTTTTTTTTTTTTCAGTAACAAAATAGCAGACGAAGAATGTTCTCTGTAGCGCTATTCTGCCTCGCGTGTGCGGTGTATTGGGCCTGGCGGCGAATGAACACGAAGATTACCGAACCACCGAATATCCCGGGAGGATGGCCCATCGTGGGCCTTATACCGATCCTTATTACGGATAGCTGTAGTACGTATAATATTGGTGTCAGTAGTGACAGTGAAAATAGCGAGTCTGTCTAAAAAGTCAAACGACTTGGGTAATCTAACCCAATAATCAAATTCTTGAAATAAGATATAGTCAACACTAGTTGAACAATCAAGATTGCAAAGAAATGATCATTGTTTCCTAATAAAATCTTATAAAAAGTATTGCATGTAATCTAAATAACAGATTTTTTAATTCGTTTAAAATTTCCAAGTCGTTTGACTTTTTAGACAGACTATATGACAGATAGCTGAAATAGGCAAGATATACCTACTTATTCAATTTAAATATTTAAACATTTTTTTTTGCATGTAAAGTGAATATTTGAGTACAAGCGAATACGAAACAAAAACGTAAAAAATAGACACTGATGTATTTCACCAATGTTACAAGCATGTACTTTAAGCACTTTTATGATGGTCAAAAATATCAGAAATAGTACGTGAAACAAACTTTTTAAATATGAAATATAATGGTATTCTTTTATACAGGGTTTTTGTAAAACACTGGCAACCTTTCAAGACTATTTTACTAACATCATAAACAACAACTTCTGTTCTATAACTAAAAAAACCCCAATAGTCACTCTGTTGCATTTTGACTGTAGACTGGTGTAGTTAATACGAGTATCTATGTCAACAATTACACAAGTATTTATTTGTATACCTTTTGTTTATAGAATTATGGGATAGTGTCAACGATCTGGCTGCACAAACTAACGACATCGGAGGAGTCGTGTCAGCTACCTTTGGACCACGCACTGTGTACTGTAAGTATTGTAAGACATGAACATGCAACGCACGTCTTTTGTCGTGTTAATTTTGAAACGTCTTTCCAAGATGTCATAATTTTTTTGTAAGTATAGTATTTCACTATTTTTGCTCAATGGACGTTAAAATGGACTCATCAAAAATTTCCTTTTTTACTAGTAATTTTGATATTTTTTGCTATTGTGTCAAATTTTGATAAGAAAGTATGTGAGCGAAAACGTAATGAAAGACTCTTGTGCTCTGAATTATTATATTTTTTGAAGCACTTTGTATTACATAATATCGCGGGTCTCAAACCATAGGGGCGTATATGCAAAAATGTGATTTTTCGTTTTTAATGCCATTGGATTCTACTATAAGCAATACATTAACTGAATTCTTTTTATAATTTAGTGTTAAGTAGTTACTTTTTGCATAAATTAAAAAATATTATCTGCCGTAAGCTGGACAGTCTAGAATTATTTTTAGACCAAATAGCCGTATAATTGACGTAAGAGCAATATTATTGCTCATTGGGGCAGTTTCGACGTGCCATAGAGATGCACGTACGACTTTCAATTTTATCGTGATCCAAGGAAATCGTATCAGACCATAAAGGCGTATGAACATACGACTGTTTATTTTACTTTAACCTGAAATAATTTTGTCAAGCTATACAAGGTGCAGTTTTAAAACTGCACAATATTTCAGGAGGTTGTAATAAAACTCATAAATAATCATATAAAAATACGATACCTGGTCAATAATCAGTAAAACTTGTTATTTTTTTTTTTTTATTTTAACCGTTTTTCAGAATAACTCTCTAAATAAACTTCTTAAAAAAATACAGAATCACCCGTTGCGATTTATCGCACGCCGTGTCACTGTGTGTGTGAGTGCATCAACCTGTACGAGGCTCCGCCCACTTATTTTACGAAATGAATAATTTAACCTTAGATGTAGATCGAATTCGATGATCATAATGTACATTAATGTCTTAAATTTCGCTATTTAATTACTCGCTTTTAAGCATCATCACAATGTGAAAATCTTTTAAAAGTCACGTTGACGTCGCGTCGATAGGTACTTACGTATCAGCTGATGAATAAAATGTTAGGCCGAGATCAATAAACCTTATGAGGCGTCCGTGCCTCCGTCCGTAGGTATCATGGAGCGCGCGCGCTCGAGATTTAGATACGCAGTGATACATGAACGTACCTACCAGACGCAGTCTGTAGGTAATGTCATTCTCAAGGTCAGTTTTCCGTAATAATTTCGTTTTTATTTGTAGATTAAATTGGTGGATGTGAAATTTCCCTTCGTACTTTTTAATGGGCTGAGGACCGACGAAAAACACTTCAAGATAATTTGTGCTAGTTACGTAGATAGGTAGGTTTTTAAGTGATTTATCTTGCCTGTTAGGTAGGTATTTTTTACCGTAGTTAAAATTTTTAAATCAATTTATTTACACTAATCAAATTGATTCGGCTAACAACGTATTTACAAATGACTTTTTATGTACTTACTAATAAAATAAAATAAATACCTAAGCAGGTACTTATGTTACCTGGAGGTGTTGTTCAAACAGACAGCAGTCTAGCACGACGTTGCTGATTTTCTTTTAATTTCGTAGCACAAACACATTCGTTTTAAAGTGTCGAAAGCACTAATCACTAGTGATCACCTTTTCACGTAACGTACTTGCCGACCGTAGTGAGGAAACCAAACCGTAGACCAGCATCCCGCGTGCTGGCCCGTGGCTCTCGCTTGAAGTATTCCAGGATATTTTCCTGCAAGGCGACAAGCAGGCCTTCGTTGCCGCGACCGTCAGCAAGCCGGGGAACGCCGAATCGTCGAAACTCGCGGAGTCTTTGCGTAGCAGCCAGTATTACCCTTTGAGATGGACGTTACGATGTTTCCACTGATAGCATACAAGCGGACTATCTCCACCAATTCTACATTGGAGTATTGGTCTGTCATCTTTCATCACTAGATACCGCAACCGTTAACCGAAGGCGCTGTGGGCGAATATTGCAAGCGCGTGTATGCACACGTCGGCGACGTCAGTTACACTAAACATGATCGATTGATCGATGGCGCGGGGGCGTGGCTAGGGTGTGTCGTGCGGGAGATTATTGGTGCTTTACGTTGCGTGTATGTGTGTGAAAGCGCGGTTTAAATAATGGTGCGTTTGTGTGTGTGAAAGCGCGGTTATAAGGGAGGTATCAGACTAGCAGAGTTTATAAAAAAGGTAGTTCACACATACCGATTTCCATATATAAGAAAAAAAATACCTACTCATTTTATTATTGATTCGGGTCGAGAATCACTAACATAATTACCTCCTGAATTTTTTTGTACCTTTAAAACTGCACCTTGTATAGACGTTAGTGATGTAACGAATATTCGCATTCGCGAATATTCGCACACTTTATGATTTTCGCATTCGCATTCGCGAATATTCGCACATTTTTTGATATTTGCTTTCGCATTTGCAAAAAACATGCGAATATTTGGCGAATGTTTCTGACAAACAAAAAGAAAATAATATTTTGATTGAATGGATCTAGAAAGACAATACAACTTATATGATTTCATATTTACTTTAATATTTTTCCATCACAAAACTTTATTTCACATTTGCAGAATCACAAATTGTGAAACAATATGTTAACCTCAAATCATAACAAATCTTTAAGAATGAATTTAACTATTTCTCCAGATGGGTGCGTGACGAGTATTTCGGATATTCGTATCCATCAGAAGGACGTTCGTAGAGTTCTGCGTAACTTTGACGTGAATAAAGCCAGTGGCCTCGACGGGATGCCAGCAATTGTTCTTAAAACTTGTGCACTTGAATTGTCTCTAATCTTGACCCGTCTAGTTCGCCTCTCTGAGACTGAATAAGTGCCGTTCAGACAGTGCCCAAGAAGGGCAGTCGAGCTGACCTAGCAAACTACCGATCCATCTCCGTTACGTCCATTCTCTGTAAGAGTATGGAACGGGTGTTTAACTGATAACTTCTGGCATACCTAGAAACTAACGACATCCTCATTGACCGGCAATACGGTTTTCGCCGAAATGGGTATAATGGGGATTTTCTAGCGTATGCCATTCTCATCTAAAGCGAGGCCATCGAGAAGCATGGGGAAGCGCTTGCCTTCTCCCTTGATATCTGGAAGGCTTTCGATAGGGTCTAAGCTGAAACGAAAGTCTTATTGCTAAGCTTCCTTCCTCTGGTCTAACCACTGGTCTGTGTGATTGGATCGTAAACTTCTTGAGGGATCAATCCATCCAAATGGTTATTGATGGCTGCTCGTCGGGTCAAATGGATATTAATACCAGGGTCCTTCAGGGTTCGGTACTCTCGGCAACACTGTTCTTGCTGCACATAAATAACCTACTTAAAGCCAGTACCTTTGGGTATACAGACGATTGTACTGTTGTTGAGAGTTACATGTCCGGCGCATGAGCTAATGGGTCTCAGATCCAGTCTCACCGAGATCTCTGTCAGATCTCAGAGCTTCTTGGGGCGCCGCTGTCGACTTCCCTGAATTTCGGCTTCTAAATCGAAGCAAAAGCCAAACTGTCTGCCAAAAAATTGGGAATCTTAGCGAGGGTGAGACGGTACAACCTCTATCAAGCACAAGTTCGATCGTGTATGGTCTTGAGCATCGACGCCGAGTTGCTAGCCTGTCGTTTTTATTGTTTACATTTCGAAGAGTGTGCATTGGAATTGCAGAATTTAATTCCGCCAAGTCCGTTCCATCATTGGACCACAAGATGCACGGCATTGCGACACCGGTGCGTGGTGGACATTCCACCCATACGTACAAAGCGTTATAGGAACACACTCATTATGCGTATAGCTAAGGAGTGGAATTCCCTGCAGGATTCTGTGTTTCCTGAAAAACTTTTTGTGTTAAGCTTCATTCAATCAGACTGTTAAGGCTGTTATGTTCGGTTTAAATTTGGCTGATACGAAATGTGAAAACTGTCTGACATTTTGCGCGCACTTTCTTTGAAAGTCAATATTCGTATTCGGATTCGCGAATGTGAGAAATCAGACATTCGTTACATCACTAATGCCGGTTTCCTTACGATGTTTTCCGTCAGCGTTTTTGAGAGCTATGTTTTGTTTGAGCTCAATTTCAAATGTTTGTGATTTTAAAGACATTTCTAATGATTATTTTCAGATTTATGAATAAATTTTGTTTTTATAATGCTTATTTTTCTTTTCAAACACGAAAATATTGTGTAATTACCTATTAATCATTACCTTTTTTTAAATGGGGAATTATAAAACGAGCGACTAAAAAAAAACTTAGCGACTGATGATGAGATACTGTTTTAATAACTTGAGCGGTATGAATTTAAGTAAGCGACACATTAACTAAACTAACAACAAATATTGATTAACAATAAAATCCAGAACGAGCTTACTAAAAGTGGGTTATTGAAATCCTAGTTAAACGATTAAATTAGTATGTGAGCGACTAAAATAATTAGTGAGCGACTAGAAATAAAAATGAGGTTTTAAATAAGGAATTTACGCTAGCAAATGTTTTCATCATTCTCTAATTATCTAGTCGCAGGTAGATTCATCATTTGAACTGGGTGAAATAGGTTAGGTTAGGTTAGAAGTGTGACCTACCGCGCGTGAGCCGAGTGAGCGAAGCGAGCGGTGCCGCGGCAGCGGCCGGCGAACGCTACGACCAAGTTGCTCGCAGATTTTATTTCACCATTTTTTAATTATTCGGGTTTTCGCAATATTCGGATTATCAAAATTACCTCGTGACATACATAATACATAAATATCGGTATTTAGGACATTCGATACTGTGTACATTCATATTTAAGACATTCGAAACACTTCATTTAAGATAAAATGCCGCTCAGTATAAATAAATCATTGGCCAAAAATCTGGAAAAAAATGCAGGACAAAACATTGACACTCAAACAAATATTAGGTCACTCAAATATTATGAAGCTTCTCATTTTGTATTTTAAGTAACTCAAATTAAAGTTTGTAAGTCGCTGTTCTATTGATTTCTCGTCACTCGCAATCAGTCGCTCACTTATTATTTCTATAACCCAAAATAATTATTTTTGTCACTTAAAATTTTAATTTACAGTCACTCGTTTAAATACTACCCTTTTTAAATTGTAGAACAAAACTGGTTTGTAAAGTCCATTTCACGAAAGAAGTCCCGCGGACAATTGTGGAACTAAATTTGACAGATGAGAGATCGGCCATGTTGTCGTTTGTCGATGTTATCAAGGTGCGTTTGTTGTGGTAGATATTTTGTGAGTTTATTATTGAATTAGTGCGTTATATGGTTTATTTACGATGCCAAAAGTTGTAAAAAGTGCAGGTCGAGAAATGATATTAAAGGTGAAGGAGTTCTGTGAAGCGGAACACAAGAATCGCGGTGTTTTAATACCAATAAGCAATGTTCGCAAAAGAGTCGCCGCCATGACAGGTAAATTTTGGGGCTGCCATATACAGATTTTTTCCCGATTGATTTACAGATTGGAATTAAGTTTTTTGTGTTTTTAATGCACGATTTTTATTAAGGAAAATTTGAAAAGGAATTAACACAACACAACAAAAATTTGTAAAGTTATATTCAACAATAATGTAATTAAATACGAAAATAATCTTTGTTTGAATTTTAATTTTTTTTTATTGTTCATTTTATTGCAGGTGTTTCAGAGAAAACTGTAACGAGAGTTACAAAAGAAGGCGCAATAGCGGCGAGTACTTCTAAAATTATCGTCACCCCAGGGAAGAGTCGCCCGCATCCTAAAAAGTTCGACTTGGATGGATTTGATTTGTGCGCTATACGACAAAAAATTCACAGTTTTTATGTTGTGAAGAAGGAATTACCTACATTGATTAAATTACGTGCAGCTTTGAGAGAAGACATAAATTATCAAGGAAGCATCACAACATTGCACCGTATATTGCATAGCATCGGTTTCAAGTATAAGCGATGCCAATCGAAACGTAAATTACTAATGGAACGTATTACTGCATGGCGTTCAAGATATTTGGAGAGAATCCGAAGAAAT
Organism: Mythimna ferrago; assembly: GCA_910589285.2. Lineage (NCBI taxonomy): Eukaryota > Metazoa > Arthropoda > Insecta > Lepidoptera > Noctuidae > Mythimna > Mythimna ferrago. The sequence continues at coordinate 14,982,381 of OU342694.1, read as the reverse complement.
CGCAATGTGGAGAAAAAACCTGTAGTATATTTAGACGAGACCTATATACACAACACTTATCATGCCAAAAGTTGCTGGCAAAGTGAGGAGGAGCCTGGGATGTTCGTGTCAGAGTCATCAGAGAGTCGTTGGATAATTGCTCATGCGAGAACTGAAAATGGTTTTGTTAATGGTGCATTGTTAATGTTCAAATCCCAATCCAAATCCTCAGATTACCACGATGACATGAACTCAACTAATTTTTTGAAATGGATGAGTGAAAAAGTCATTCCTAACCTACCTGAAAGGTCACTTGTGGTAATGGACAACGCTCCGTATCACTGCACTCAAATAGATAAAGCACCTACAATGTCAAGTATTAAACGTGACATGCAGGAATGGCTGCGAGAAAAGGGAGTATATTTTGAAGATACTTGGACAAAAGCTGTATTATTTGAATTAATTAAACAAAACAAAAGTCCACCTACATATGCCGTGGAGGCATTATTAAAATCTCACAATCATGAATTGCTAAGATTGCCGCCTTACCACTGCGATCTCAATCCGATCGAAAAAATGTGGAGCCTTGTAAAGAGACTGTTAGCGGATAAAAACGTGGGCCAAGATCCAAAAGAAATTGTACGCCTAACAGAAGAGGCTTTTGAGACTGTTACAGCGGAAGATTGGGCAGTTCAATATAAACATGTACAGCATTTGGAGGAAGAATATTTAAAAAATGATGGTCTTATGGATGAAGCAATGGATCGATTTATTATATCCACGGCTAGTGATAGTGAAACAGAATCTGATTCTGTTTCTATTCACTCTTTTGACAGTGATCATAGTATGACCGATCATAATTATTCAATAAAAATTTGAATAAAAGTTTTAAATGTTATTTTATTTTTCTAATTTAAAGTTGGTCGAACATCTCCATTTTATATTTTAGAAATTACAGGAAGATTTATTTTTCACTAATCTGACCTTAGCAGTATGGACATCAAATGGTACCTATTATATTAAAAATAAATTCTATTAAAAACATTTTTTTTCTTATCTAACTATTCGAGTAGGTACCTAGTTAATAAAATGAAAGTAAATGAACTATAAATTATTTCCCCTGATTTCCCCATATTTAACCGTGGCAACATTATGTCGCGCGAATACAGCGCTGCGTCTGCGGGACTTCTTTCGTGAAATGGACTCTACTTCCTCTTTGAGTTAAAACACCTCTCAATATTTATGACAAGCCAGACAGGCGTATGATTTCTTGAAATTACGTAAATATAACGTTCTAGTCCAAGATCCGAGGGCCACCAGACGTCACGTAGTTTCTCACGAACGAAATGTGGTCGATTGAGTACTATTAGTATGTACTAAGAACGCATGCCTATCTGCTAGCTTGCTTAGACGGCCAATTTTTAGGTATCAGGTAGTCAAGGTACATAAAAACAGTACTTACTTCACGTAAATTCTCCATGCTGATTTTTGCGTATATTTTAGGCAATATCTTTAAAATCAAGTGGCCAATACTTCCAGATACATTCCGTGGGCCGTATTGCTTTACAGACGCTTTAAAGCTCCCTAAATAATGACATAGCTTCACGTAAATTGTCATGCTTGATTTTTATATATACGTTCACCAGACAACTATTTTAAAACCTTTTACAAGAAGACAGACCGATCCAAGGGGCCAATCATCCTCTAAACTCAATTTAATATTCAAAATAATACAAAGAATTATCTGTGATTTAAACAACGTTCCTGGAATAATTGATGTGATGCTGCCAGGCTCTAACTGTTTATTAACAATTATATGGCCCCTTGGATCGGTCTATCTTCTTGTAAAAGGTTTTAAAATAGTTGTCTGGTGAACGTATATAAAAATCAAGTCAAGACCATAATGGTCTGCTGTCAACATGGTGATTTTATTATATGCTACTAGCGGTCCCGGCAGATGTTTTCTTGTCCAAAATTGAATAAGCATTACAAAAGATTACGTCCTACAAGCAAAAAAAAAATGAGAACCCGATTGTAGCGCCACCTACCGGGTTCAATGGCATTTTTAAACTATTCAGAGACCCACTCTAATGTACTCATTATGAAGTTTCATTCATATCGGTCACGCCGTTTAGAAGGAGTCCGATGATAAACACACGGATAGAAAATTATAATAATAATATAGCTGATTTAAAAAAATAAGTAACAATATGATAATATTTATATTACTTTTTTTTCAGTTGTAACTGACCCCGATGACAGTTTAACGGTAGCGAACACGTGCCTAGAAAAGGACGACTTTTACAACTTCGCTAAACCATGGCTAGGCGATGGTTTAGTCACTGCAAAATGTGAGTTGGATATTCTAAAATACTTTCAAGTACTGCATCGCTGCAGTATTTGTTTATTTTCTAAGATTATATATTTTTTTTAAGCCTATCTCACTACAGTAGGCTGAAACTCTCCCCCACAGGTTTCCAATCTTTCTGGTGTGTTGTCTTCTCCAGGTAGTCTCTCATAAACACATCTAAATCTTCATGTCAACGATTTTTATTCCCATCTATAACTAACAACTCAACATAAAAACAGCTAGAGAGTTTCGAAATCTAAAAACGAATGAATCTTATGTAAAATTCCTTAGACTCAATATGGAAGAATCATCGCAAGCTCCTAAACCCAGCGTTCAGTCAGATACTTCTGGACACGTTCATGGGCGTCTTCAACAGCCAGTCTAGGAAGCTGGTGAAAGATCTTGAGAAGGAGGTTGGAAAGGGTCTCTTTGACCATTGGAGATACACACGAAACAATGCTTTGGAGACTATTTGCAGTAAGTATACTCAATGATAACAAGACTGCAGCAGTTTTTGTAAACTAAATTAACAAGAATGTAACAATTAATTAATATGTATTCAATGTATTGTCTATTACCGTTTCTGCTATACGGTAAGCACAATTCTAACTTTAAATAATACTTGACTGCGATCCCACCTGATAGTAAGCAGTGACGCAATCGTTGATGGTGAGTCCCACTCTTTTTCACTTTAACCTTGATTACACCTAAATTATAATCGGACGGGAAGACCACAACAGGCTGTTCAGATTATATAAATTATTACAATGTTTACAGACAATAGCACATTAACAATACCTCGTATAAAGAACAATGCCCATATTAGAATAGAGCTATAAGTCAGCAATACCCTGTATGCAGAGCTATGTCATATGATAGCTTTTTAAGTAATAAAACAATGTAAGTACCTTCGGCCAAGTTTCTTTTAGAGTAAGATCCCAGGCCCGCCAGACGTCACGTATTTTCTCACGAACGAAATGTGGACGATTGAGTACTATTAGTATGTACTAAGAACGCATGCCTATCTGCTAGCTTGCTTAGACGGCCAATTTTTAGATATCAGGTAATCAAGGTACATAAAATCATTACTTACCTCACGTAAATTCGCAAAGCTGATTTTTACGTAATTTGTAGGCAATATCTTTAAAATCAAGTCGCTAATACTCCCAGACACATTCCGTGGGCCGTATTGCTTTACAGACGCTTTAAAGCTCCCAAAATAATGACATAACTTTACGTAAATTCTCTTGATTTTTATAAATGTTCACCAGACAACTATTTTAAAACCTTTAACAAGAAGACAGACCGATCCAAGGGGCCATATAATTGTTAATAAACAATTGGAGCCTGGCAGCATCTACATCAATTATTCCAGGAACGTTACAGATAAATTTTGTATTATTTTGAACATTAAATTGAGTTTAGGGGAAGATAGCAGATAGGCATGCGTTCTTAGTACATACTAATAGTACTCAATCGTCCACATTTCGTTCGTGAGAAAATACGTGATGTCTGGCGGGCCTGGGATCTTGGACTATTTGACGTGTTTTATTATAGCGATAAAACGTACTGAAGTGTAATTGAGTGCTTAGCAGAGAAAAAATATTTGTTAATTTATTGATATTTTGATCTAGTTAATGATAATTGTAGCAATAATGATTTTTGAAATAATAATAACATATGAGGGGCACTCAGAAAGTTTTGATAAACTAAAAAACTAACTTCTATGCATAATAGTAGTTTATGTGACTAGGGGATAAAGCAGTGTCTTTAAGTCGAGGGCGGCATGTTGAATTCCGAACGAAACGAAGGTTGCTGATTTTAATCCCGAACGATAGTGAGTGTTGAAGCATTTTAACCCATATCAATTAGTACATACAGTCCACATTGATTTGAGTAAGTAGGAAGCTAGCCACATTATATTTAAAATGATGTATTGATAGTTTAAGTTTAGTTGCCAATAAACACCATCAAAGACAGACGCTTGTTTTACTTGGACAGCTACTCGCCAATGGAAAGCAAACCTTAACCTACACAACATAATGGTCATAATCGAGCCGGATCATTAGTGAAGTGAATACAAAAGAACCACATTCCATCAGAGATAAGAAGCCGGCGAGTGAATCCTTATGCGTAAACAAAGTAATTAGTGACTTGTACAATTTATAATATTGAAGATTTACGTTTTTAACATCGAAATAATGTCTAAATCAGCTGATGAAGCACTAAGTATATTACAAGATACGGCAGAATTACTGAAGAAAACACAAATAAACTTAGGAAAATGTCCTAAGCAACGTTTAACTAAAGGATACGTTCAATCTAGAATTCAGTGCCTCGAAGAATACTGGAAAACATTTAACGGTGCGCATCAAGACTTGGCAAGGGTTACACCGAGAGATAAGCGTAGTTTACTACCGTATTTTGTTAATGAAGAGTTTTTTATTTACGAAGATCTTTATTTGTGTGTGTTAGGTGAATTACGCGACATGTTAGAAAGGTTAACTAGACCATCGCAAGCGACATACATGGATAGCGCGGATGACGATAACCAACAGACACAAGTGAGATTGCCACGCATAACGATACCTACGTTTTCTGGAACCTACGAAGATTGGCCTGCGTTTAAAGATTTATATGTTTCGTTAGTGCATGATAACAAGTCACTAAGCAACGTTCAAAAGTTGCATTATTTAAAAACCAGTATCAGCGGTGAAGCAGCGACCCTACTCAAACATATACAAGTTACTGAAAGTAATTACTTTCAAGCATGGGAAACTTTAAGGAATCGTTACGGCAATAGAAGATTGATAGTTAACTTAATGTTGAAGAGATTAGTTTACCAAAAAAAGGCGAACGCTCAATCGGCCAGTCAACTGAAGTCAATTTTGGATACAACTTCTGAAATCTTAGATAACCTCAAAAACTCGAACGTGAACACCGACTCCTGGGATCCAATAATCATATTTCTGGTTGTGCAGAAGCTGGACTCGGAGTCCCATAAAGCCTGGGAAGAGCACGCCTACAAGGGCAACTTAGAGGAATTACCTACATGGAATGAATTGAAGACTTTCCTAGAAGGAAAATTTCGTGCATTAGAACTAATAACACCTTCTTCAACGTCAGCTACATGGGAAAAATCCTCTAAAGAACGAAGTACATTCCATGTGTCAACAAATGAAAAAGAAAACACTTGTATAGTGTGTAAAGAGAATCATACCCTGTCTCACTGCAAGTTGTTTGCGAAGATGCAACCTTCAGAACGATTTGATTGTGTAAAGAATAACAAGCTCTGTTTTAACTGCCTGGCATCAGGACACACGGTCTTCAAATGCCGTGTACCAATGTCCTGTCGCACGTGCAAACGACGCCATCATACTCTCATACATCTAACAAAGAAGACGGATACCTCGGCATCATTAGAAACTGTACAAGCGGCGCCGACAGTATCAAATCAAGCAGATGTAGAAGAAAAGGTGCAAGTTAATACAATGATTGCGTCGCACTTCAATGCCAGTAAAAATATAGGAATGCTAGCAACAGCAATGGTGATAGTAAAGAGCGAACAAGGAAACACCATTGCGCTCAAGGCACTCATAGATCCAGGATCACAAGCCTGCTTTATAAGTGAAAAGGCGGCACAGCAATTAAAAGTCAAAAGGCAGGTAACTAATTGCATAGTAACTGGAATGGAATCCATGAAGGTCGCTGTCAAGCATGAAGTGAACATAGAAGTTTCATCACGATGGGAATCAAATTTTGTTCTACCTATACAAGCCTACGTGATGTCCAAGCACTTGACAGTACAATTACCTGCATTTGCATGGTCAACAAAAAAATGGCCACACTTGGCCGATCTAGACTTGGCAGATCCGAGGTACGGAGTGTCAGGAAACATCGATCTGCTACTAGACGTCCAGCTATACGCGAAAATATTACAAGACGGCTTAGTCAAAGGTCCACCGGGGTCACCTATAGCTCAGAGAACCAACCTCGGCTGGATAATATTTGGTGAAATAAGTATAAAAACAAAAGCAAAAGAAAAATGTTTAATGGCGATAAATGAACATGTCGATGTGAAGGAACTATTAAAAACTATGTGGGAGTTAGAAAGCAATGCAAAGAGGAAATTTACTATGGAAGAACAATTATGCGAAGAGATATATGAAAAAACACACAAAAGAAACACTGAAGGACGATATGTAGTAAAATTACCCTTTAAAAACGACAACATAAAATCACCCGACGGCAAGACAAGAGAGATAGCATTAAACAGGTTTCTTCAACTAGAAAAAAGACTAAACAAAAATCCTGTTCTGAAAGAAGAATATAAAAAGGTTATTGAAGAATACATACACATGAAACACATAGAAAAGGTACCACAACATGAAATAAATACAAAAAGGTCTGTCTACTTACCCCACCACGCCGTAGTCAGGAACGATAAAGAAAGCACGAAGACTCACGTCGTTTTTGACGCCCCCTGCAAGGGTTACAATGGAGTTTCCCTAAACGACGAGTTACTAACAGGTCCTGTTCTACAAGATGACTTGCGAAACCTAATTGCAAGATGGCGAACACACGCAGTGTGTTTTATTTCTGACATACAGAAAATGTACCGAATGATTTTGGTAGCCCAGGAAGACACTGATTACCAAAGAATACTGTGGCGAAGCGATTCATCCGAAATCATTCAAGACTTAAGACTCCTGACTGTTACTTTCGGTACAGCGTCAGCTCCGTATTTAGCGATAAAAACACTCATGCAACTTGCAAGCGATGAAGGTGCTAAGTATCCTGAAGCAGCTAGGGTGTTACAAGAAGATCTATATGTTGATGACGTTATGTCAGGAGGTGACGATTTTAAGCAAGCCATTAAAATAAGCAAAGATTTGAAAAAGTAATTATTACTAGGCGGCTTTCAGTTAAAAAAGTGGTCGTCAAACAACATAGAATTTTTAAAATCCATAGATCATGAGGACAGATCTATTAATGCACATTTGGATTTAAATTTAGATGGTACCATAAAGGCTTTAGGTATACAATGGAACTTAGGCAACGATCAATTTGAATACCAACTGAACTTGGCTCCCCTTCCTGCGATTGTTACCAAGCGAAATATATTATCAGATGTCCAAAAGCTCTTTGACCCGCTTGGTTGGATAGCGCCATGCATCGTACAAGCAAAAATTTTGATTCAAACCCTCTGGCAAACCAAAATTGAGTGGGATCAAGAAATCACTCCAACTTTAAAGGATGAGTGGAAAACCATACGTGAAGATATGGCCAACGTTAAGGGAATAAAAATAGATCGATGGATGGGCACATACAGTTCAAACAAGAACAGCATACAACTGCATGGATTCAGTGATGCATCAATGAGAGCATACGCAGCTGTTGTATACTGTCGTGTACATAACTCGGATGGTACAGTCAAGACGTCATTGATTGCAGCACGAACGCGTGTTGCACCACTGAAGACCGTGTCGCTGCCACGACTTGAATTGTGTGGAGCAGTTTTAGTGTCGAGACTACTAAAACAATTTTCGACAACCATGAAGGTCCCACCCGCTAATGTTTTTGCTTGGACTGATTCCTCAATAGTCATTGCTTGGCTTCAAAAGGAACCTAACAAATGGAAGACCTTCGTTGCCAATCGCACGGTTGAAATAACTAGCAATGTCCCAAAAGAGCAATGGTATCACGTACAATCACAGGAGAACCCCGCTGATATAGCGTCTAGAGGTGCACTAGTATCGGAGTTGAAATCGTGTGATTTATGGTGGAATGGTCCAGAATGGCTTTCAAAGGAGGATATGTATTTTACAAAACCAGAAATAATACCTACAGAACTAGAAGAAAAGAAAAGTATACAAACCTTTACAATGACCAAAGGTGAAGAAGAAGAGAGAAGATTGTCAGAACAATTTGAAAACTACGACTCATTGAAAGAATTACTTAGAGGTATAGCGTTTTGTAGGAGATTTTTAAAATACAAAATGCTAAAAGAAGACATAGATAGTTCTTTGACAACAGAAGAATTAGAAAATTCATTAAACATATGCATAAAAAGGGTACAAGGTGAAGAATATGCAGAAGAAATTGAGTTTCTAAGGAAAGGTAAAGCAGTTAAAAGAACTAGCTCACTGAAGACTTTAGATCCATACTTAGACGAGTTACAGATACTTCGGGTCGGCGGACGCCTAAGAAACGCTAATATGTCTGATCAAAGTAAGCATCCAATCATATTGGGTCATAGAAATAAACTAACTCCTTTGATCATAGGTGATGCACACTCAAGAACCCTACACGGAGGAATCCAACTAATGTTGAGCTATTTGAGAGCGAAGTATTGGATAACGCGAGCTAAGGCACAAGTCAAACTATACATACACCGATGCTTGATATGTGCTAAACAGAATGCGACCGCTAGCACTCAGGTAATGGGTGACTTGCCGAAGGTTCGTGTGACACCAGCTCGGCCGTTTTTACATTCCAGCGTCGACTTTGCTGGACCCTTACCAGTTCTATGGAGCAAGGGCAGAGGAGTCAAAACACATAAAGCGTACATCTCGATTTTTGTTTGTATGGCTACCAAGGCCATTCATTTGGAATTGGTTGGAGATATGACGTCAGAGGCATTCATCGGCGCCTATAAAAGATTCTGTGCACGAAGAGGCAAGTGCGCACATTTATGGAGTGACCAGGGGAGGAACTTCATCGGTGCAAACAAAAAGTTAGTAGCCATGTGGAAGGAGGCAAGTTTGGAATTCTTTGGAGCAATCGCAGACACGCTTGCATCTGATGGCACACAATGGCACTTCATTCCCACGTACAGCCCAAACTTCGGTGGCCTCTGGGAGGCAGGAGTAAAATCCACGAAATATCACCTAAAACGGATACTAACTAGTAATTTAACTTACGAGGAGATGTCGACAGTGCTATGTGAGATAGAGGCTTGCTTAAACTCTAGACCTTTGTGCCCCCAAGATGATTTGGATAATGAAAATATTGAGCCATTAACACCTGGGCACTTTTTAATTGGAGAAGCACCCATAGTCATACCTAGTCCCAATTTACAAAATTTGAAAGTGCATACGTTATCAAGATGGCAATACGTTCAAAAGTTGTTGCATGATTTTTGGTCTCGATGGCAACAAGAGTATTTGTCTAGACTACAACAATGCCCAAAATGGCTTAAACGTGTAAAGGAGTTTGAAGTTGGTAACGTTGTTTTAATCAAGCAGGAAAACCTTCCACCAGGCAAATGGTTGCTAGGAAGAGTAGTAAGCAAACATCCAGGACCAGATGGCTGCACAAGAGTTTATAGTGTTAAGAGCGGCAGCGATATAATTAAGAGAACTGTTTCTAAGCTTTGTCCACTACCAGTGGATAGCGACGTTGATTGATTATATAATTCATCCGTTGATATGCATGTAAAATTACGTATATTTGATTCATTTGAAAGGACTCATATAGTCCTTTGGTGGGCGGCTTATGTTGAAGCATTTTAACCCATATCAATTAGTACATACAGTCCACATTGATTTGAGTAAGTAGGAAGCTAGCCACATTATATTTAAAATGATGTATTGATAGTTTAAGTTTAGTTGCCAATAAACACCATCAAAGACAGACGCTTGTTTTACTTGGACAGCTACTCGCCAATGGAAAGCAAACCTTAACCTACACAACAGTGAGGGATTTATAAAATTAACTCCCGAGCATTGCGAGGGAGTTAATAAAGAAACCTGAGTCAAGTGAGGAATTCAAGCCACCCAAGACGAAGACAGCTTTATCCCCGTGTTGCATACTCTACTTTTTACACCATCTGTGAGATAATTAAAAGACAATTTGGTCGACCAAATCATTTATTATAGAAATATAAGTATTATTTACAAGTTCATCCAACAAACAAAATTCACTACTCCAAGATTCTTTAGTTTAAATTTTCATATATAATACCACAAGAGCTTCAAAATTATCGGGTATTTTCCGATAGGTTCGTTGCAAACAAATGAAGGAGTCAAGTTTTTCAGGTTAAAAAATCACGACCGCGAAGCGCGAGTGATATTTCCTGAAAAACTTGACGATTTTATTTGTTTGCAGGGAACCTTGAGGGAAATGCCAGATAATTTTGAAGCTCGTGTGGTATTCGGGGGATTATTTTTCCGTCCCAAATGTCGGCCATTATTTTGATCATGTTTTGTTTTTTATATATGTCAACGACCAGAGAAAATTTTCAAAAAATTATCAGTATAATACCATGTAGGTTGTACCACGTGACGTCGAATGGTGCAATTCTATTGGTCGATATTTGGGTCGGAAAAATAATCTATAATACTCCCGTCAGTAAGCACGTTTTATTCTTTTTTCTTTTTTTGTTACTGGCCAGTTTGAATTTCGAGTCAACTTGTGCGATGCACGTACATTTTAATTCACAATGTTGACGATTTTTGGTGTTCCAAATTCAAATCTCATTATTCCCTAGGGATCGGCCATACTGCATTATCTCCCTAGGGATAGAATGACTTGCTTTAAGTAAGGTTTGTATGACGTATAAAACGACATTATCGAGCAGGTGGTGTAAAAAATATTTTTAATAAATCTTTTTAAAGATCTCTCCACCAGCTTCTAATATCCATCGTCTCATAACAGCCATCTAAACAAAGTTTCATGCGCCTGAACCAATTTTCGAAACATTTTTCTAGTCCGCCGCACGGCCTTTTTTTTTTTTTTTTTATGGTGGGAAAAAATCATGCATTGACATCCCCCGCCCTTGGGCGGAGCGGGAGATAGTGTCAGACTCTTACTGACTAAAAGACCCACCCCGTTCCTTCTAGCTTTCATACCGGGGCTCGAGCGCCCTTACGGATAACCCTGGCCCCAGTAGGCTTCGACCCGGCTGGGTCCCTGCTGTTGCTGACAACTCCTTGAGGCGCGCGGGAACAGTGCGCGCCGTCGACGACTTGGGCTTGGTCCGGACAGTTACCGGACGGCCGGACAGCGAGCTACCCATTGCTCACTGTCCGCAAGCCCGCGCCTACGGTGGCCCCGCCGCACGGCCTTCTCATACGCTACTACCGACTTGCGGCGGGGAAAACTGTACCCCTTTCAGCTGATTTTTTATTTTAGGTAATAAAAAGATGTCACACGGTGCCAGATCAAGACTGTATGAAGGGTGACCCAAGACTCTGACCGGTCTGGTGTCCAGGAAGTAACTCGTTTTGAGCGCTGAGTGCCCCGTGGAGCCTTATGTTCGGTCGCTTGTGGGTCATTGCAGACAAACCTTCTGGCAGGCATTTTGTGGTATACCATTCGACGTTGATGCTGCTTTAGTATTGTAATTGAATTAGCTATCAAAATTTTTCCTGCTCTTCTCGATCGCTTCTCTTTCGTAGGCGTTGATTCGTTTTAAATCAGCTAAACTGTGAACTGATAGCTTGGTTTTTGGATCGTACTGATAAATCCAGGATTCGTCACCTGTCACAATCTCGTAAACGCGCCGAAACGAGCCTGCTTCAAATTTTTTAATAATATCACGACACCACTCCACACGGGCCTGCATCTAAGCCTCGGTGAGGTTGTGCTAGTTTACCGCTAGGTACCGATCCAGCGGTAAAATATCATGCTAAATATATATAATTCGCCTCTTTTCTTAAATTTTATTTTTACTGCTAGCACACTTTCTTCCGTGACAGCCATCGTAGGACGATCACTTTTTTGTTCACCCGCCAAAGTAAAGCAACCGCGCTTGAACTCGCCACAACAGCGGTAGATGTTTTTTTTTTTTTTGCGATGGGAAAATCATCTAATGACATCCCCCGCTCTTGGGTGGAGCGGGAGATAGTGTCAGAATTTTACTGACTAAAAACCCACTCCTGTTCCTTCTTGCCTTTCGTATCGGGACCGACCTGCCCTTTCGGATAACCTTGGCCCTAGTAGGCTACGACCCGGCTAGGTCCCTGCTACTGCTGACAACTCCTTGAGGCGCGCGGGAACAGTGCGCACCGTCGACGAGTTGGGCTCGGTCCTGACAGTTACCGGACAGTCGGACAGCGAGCTACCCATTGCTCGCCGTCCGCAAGCCCGCGCCTACGGTGGTCGGAAATTGGGATCGGAATCCCGGCGGCGGCTGGGGCACTGTGAGTGCCGCCGTTGCCTGATGCGGTCGGCCTCCTCCTTCGCTAGCATTACTGCTTCGCAGAGGGAGGCGACCGCCTGCCACTCCTCCTCGCTCCAGACCATGGCCTGTACCAAGGCCAAGCGCGAGAGATCGCCGCTGCTGATCGCCCACACGAGGGCACGACGATGCTCTGCCCAAGCGGGGCACACTTCTACTGTGTGCTGTACTATCCACAGTGTCCTCCGGGCGTTCCGCGCACTGGTGACACCCGGGCGTCACTTCCGCACGAATCCGGTGCAGGAACCTCCCGAACTTGCCATGTCTGGTGAGAACCTGCGTCATGCGGAAGGTGAGGACGCTGTGAGGTCTTTCCAGCCACGCCTCAAAGAGGGGACTTACCGCCATAATTGTGGTGTGCCCAGCCCTGGGTTGCGATAGTCGCTGACGCCATTTCACCATGAGATCCCGCCGAAACTCTGTCCGCCATGCCGGGACCTGTCGCGGCAGTGGGCTCTCTCCCCGCGCAAATCGTGCATAAGTGCAAGGACTGTTGCCTCCAGATCCCATGGTGGCAGGCCAGCAAGGAGGCTCGCCGCCGCCGGGTTTGAGTTTTTTAGTCAGTAAGAGTCTGACACTATCTCCCGCTCCGCCCAAAGGCGAGGGATGTTATTTGGATGATTTTTACCCACCAAAAAAAAAAGAAAATGTATGTCGCCTTAAAAAAAAAACTTAATTCAACTGGACACTTCGAATAATACCTGTTGTTGTTGCTGTTGTGGTCGTGTCATTTTTGGAGACAGTTTTACGCAATGCCTTTTGTCAAATATTTTTATAGAATCGTCTAGGGCTCGCCAAGCCGCATTAAAAAATGTATGACAGTACTATATTTTGAGTATATTTGAGGCCTAAAACTGTTGGGTTAGATTTTTTGTTTTTTTTTTCGGCAGGAGTGGGAAATCCTCATGGACGACCAGGTTGCCTCACAAACGAGCCAGTCTGGGCAGTATCAGACTCCTGACTAAAACCACACTCCTGCCTTACATTTAAACAACAGACATGACGTCCGTGCTCTTGTTTAATAGTTGCACATTGTTTGCTGCTGGGCAACTCCACGTGCAAGTGGCGTCACTCCAGAGCACTTTTTAGCAATTACAGTCAATCCCGTCAGAATTTCATGACTGAGAGGCCATCAGCTCGAAGCGATACCCAAGCAACAACGAGTCATAAACGCATCAAAAATCAGGGAATCCCCCAACCTTCAACACACATACAACCCTCCGCCGCCCAAAATGCCGCACCAAGCAAATATCCCCACAGCTCTAGATACATAAGTTAGGTTAGGTTAGGCAAGGTTAGGTTAAAATATAATGAATAATAAAACCTAAACCAAATACTTTTGAGGTATGTTGCTAGCGCCAGGGGTTCATTGACCCGGAAAAGAAACCTGAGTGAAGTGAGGAATTTAAGCCGCCCAAGACAAAGACAGCTTTATCCCCGTGTTGCATACTCTACTTTTTATACTATCTGTGAGATAATTAAAAGACAATTTGGTCGACCAAATCATATATTAGAGAAATATAAGTATTATATTTACCTACAAGTTCATCAAACAAACAAAATTCACTACTCCAAGATTCTATAGTTTCAATTTTCTATAATGCTCCCGTGTCGTCAGTACGCACGTTTTATTCTATTTTCTTTTTTTTTGTTAGTGGCCAGTTTGAATCATAGTGATTACATACTCTTTGATTTGAATTTCGTGTCAACTTGTTCGATGCGCCTACATTTTAATTCACAATGTTGACGATTCTTGATGCTCCAAATTCAAATCTCATTATTCCCTAGGGATCGGCCATACTGCATTATCTCCCTAGGCATATAATGACTTGCTTTAAGTGAGGTTTGTATGACGTATAAAACGACATTAACGAGCAGGTGGTGTAAAAAATAATATGTGTAGAAACCAAAATTTTCGGCCAAATAACTTTCGTACAAACTTGGGGAAAACACCAAAATTAAGCATTTTTCAAGGACATCCAAGTTGTACAGACGAATAATAAATTGACACTCTATTTAATTAGACGCTTCAAATGACACCTGTTTCAAATCTGTTGGTACCCCACCAACAGATTTGAAACAAGTGTCATTTTTTATAATGGTAACTTATAAAATTAAATTAAATTTTTGCATGCCGAATGGCAAAGTGTGTCTGAGCTATAATTTAATCATAAGAACAATAATTGTGTACCCATGTTTGCAAAACAAAATTCTATTTTAAAACAGTAATCTGTATATTATTTATTCTGAAACAACAAGCCATTTATTTACAGTTAGCTAATTGTTCCAGATAAAAAAAAAAATGAAGGGCAAGTTTTCTAAATTATCGTTATATTTTTTTTCCAGTGACAGCTTTAGGAGTAGACTTCACAGACTCGAACCTTAACAGTCAGTACGTGGAAGCCACGGAACTGGTCTTCAGCACGTTGGTGGAACGAGTCATAAAGATCTGGTGGCACAGCTCCTACACCTTCGCCTGGAGCAACCTCAAGAAGAAACAGGATGCCTGTTTGAAGATACTGCACAATATGTCTAATACAGTGAGGATACAGAGATTCCTTTAAATGTTTTAATGTCTTTAATTTAGTATAATAGCAATGATCTGACTGTTGTATATTGAAATATACTCATATAATAATTATCTTCTAGAATCTATCTATTTTCGGAATCCGGCTTGTTCGAGAGGCTGGAAGTTGTCAAACTTGCGCGAGAAACAGTTCGTGATGACTCTGGAAAACAGCTTGTAGACATAGCTCAGAAGTGAGATGAGCCTGTAATTCTTAAGTAGGGTACTGTCAAACTTTTTAAAGAAGAGGACCACTACACTTCTGCTCCATGGCTGTGACGTTTTTCCCTCGAGTATGTCTGATTTGAACAACTTCTGAAAGGCCTTTGGAGCCGGTTTTCCACACGCCTTCAGGAGCTTGGCCGTAATTCCATTCTCACCCGACGCCTTGTTGTTTTTCAATTGCTTCAGAGCCATCCTAATCTCGTACAGGCTGACGATCTAGCTCTTGGGTCTTTTGCTAGATTTGCAACTGGTTTTAAGATTGAAAAAAAAATATACATAGAATAGAATAGAATAAACTTTATTGTACACCAAAATAGTAACAATTTCACAGAAATGATTTTTTTTTTCCAAAAAACGTGTAAAATTGGTTAAAAATTAAAAAAATTGGCTGTACAAAAAAGAAAATACGAGATTAATAGAAATTTTTGTGCTGAGCGGAATATGAAAACAGGTAAGGCATAGGCCAGGTAGGTCATGTCCAATTGTCCATGGTGCTTTTTTATTACGGTACCCACTTATAAAATTCTGACTAAATAACCGTTAACTATTTCTAGGAACAAAAATCAAAGCTTTCATGGACCTCCTGCTAGAGTTGTCAATAGAAAAGGGAGTATTAAGCGACAGAGAGATCAGAGAGCACGTGGACACTATAATCACTGCTGGCCATGACACCTCAGCTAATGTTCTTATGTTTACCATGATATTGTTGGGATCACATCCTGAAGCTCAAGAGAAGGTCTATGCTGAGTAAGTAAAATAGAAAAATGGTAAGTTGTGAAGCCTAAAAAACTGACTTGAAATACCAAAAGTTAGGATATCCAAATTGTTTTACAAATCCTCTAAGATTTAACGCTGCTGCGCCTTTGAGTATTTTGATATCCTTTAGTTTACGTATTTGTTCTAATACTAAAGAAGAGACGATTTTATTTTATTTACTCGGGGAAATAAACAGTTATACATTCAATCTTATACTAAGTTATAAATACACAGAAGTTATAAATGTAATTTTCCATAACATACTAAAAGTTATACTTAACTGTGCGCTTCTTCAAGCTATTAAACTAGAAAAGTAGTTAATGGGAAAGTTAAACATAGACAGGCATACAAGTAAGAGAGAAAGATAGAGGTCGAGAGAGAATATGTAAATAAAAAACTAACAATTATAGTTTATAGTTAGTTTGTAGATAAAAGAATTTTAATTTGAGTAGAAATGAAAAAGAAGTCAATGTCTTCAAAGATCACATTATATTAATTAGTAAAGCAGGAAAACGGTACTGGCAAGCCTGCGTTTGTACAGCAAGAACTTACTGCAAATAAAGGTCTAGCGCTCACTTCTCGGTATAATCGTTGTTCTAGGCACATTCATTGTGAATATAGATAAAATCATAAGTATTGCACAGATCAAACCAAATCATACACCATGTTACATTTATTCCCAAATTTTTCTTAAAAAGGTCACAAGTAGAACACCACCGACACACACAATACAACTCAAGTCACGACAAGTCATAGCGGGTGTTAGGCGCCAGCAAACAGACAGCTCTTTGCTAGCGCCTAACACTCGCTATGACTTAAAAAAAAAAACGAGAAACCTGAAAATTATACGCAGCTATACAACATTCGTTTAAGTATATGCGAAAACACGTGTCTAGTATTTTTGTATAAATAATTAATGTACAAAATTTCATAACTATATCATGAAAAGTCACAAAGTTATAAGCTTGTTATGTCAGCAAAAATACATAGTCACCAGGACATCCAAGTGACTGAGGGGTTGTTTTGCATTTGAAGTCAGCAGTTTACTGGCGCCTAGCACCCGCTATGACTTGCCGTGACTTGAGTTGTATTTAGTGTTGGTGGTGTTCAACTTGGGACTTTTCAGTTACTGATTCTGAACAAAAAATAATCATGTTTCGCATAAATTACAAATAATGTAGTATAGTGATTTTGGTAGTTTCATTGAGAATCCAAGCATCTATAGTTAATAAGAAATATTTGATAAAGTGGAACTGGTGAAGAAGAACGGAAACGGCCAAAGGCCTAACCCTCAAATAGATAAAATCACAATGAAGATAATTGAACAACTAGGACAATACAAATAAATAAATGATTCTGAATAGTTATGTTGAAAATGGTATCATCAAAATGATCTGATGATGATGTGAAGTCAATTAATTAATGAATCCTAGCCGGTAGATGCTAGATGCACAGGATCGGTCGTTGTGACGAAGCTTGGGGGGAGCTATATTCAACAGTGGACGGTTTCGGCTTAAATAATGACGATGATCCTAGCCATGTTTGGGCTTGTACTATCGAACTGATCTGATGATGGAGCCGGAAGGTGGAAGATAGGAACGGAAACTTCATAATAAAATAATGTATTTCGGATAGCAGCTAGCTGTGTTTCGGCTAATTAAAATTTTAATGAGATATAGGTAATCAAGCGATACGTGTTTCACAACTAATTATTTAAATAACAAACGATCAATGCCAGAAACATCTATTCTGAAATTAAAGTTATTTTGATAGTTTTTTTTTCGTTTCGGTTTTGTTTTTGTATTGTTTTTTTGTAGTTTTATTTTTGTTTTCTAAAAAGTTTTTTCTTATTTCAGAATTCAGGAGGTCCTGGGTGAAGACAGAGACGTGGCGAAGACGGACTTGTCGAAACTGGTGTACTTGGAGGCAGTTCTGAAGGAGAGCATGCGAGTCTATACCATTGTTCCAGTCATAGCTAGAAAACTCGATAAAGATGTTAAACTCAGTAAGTACATTAAGGAGCACTGCAGTGTGGGGGCACTGCAGTGTTCCCAAGGCGAGCAAAAAAGTGACTCGGCTGTACCATTCTTTTCCCGAAACAGTTCAGGCCATTTTCGATCCCTCATAACTTCATTGTGTATAAATCTAGAAGCCTGTTTTTCTTTTCAGTAACCAAGCAGGCATTGTATAAACACGAAATATTTAAAAAGAAAAAAAAAACAGTTTATTAACGCGAAAAAAGTCGCTACCTTAAAACTAACTAACAAACATAACACCATTAGATAGGGAAGATATGCGTCACATCCGCTCAAAACGGCCATTTAAAATTTCATTCAATTAGAACCATAACACTGGGCAAAGTTTATTAATTTTGTCACTCACTGACTGACCGACCATCAAAAGTTTAAGGTATTTCTAGCAGACATACAACTTTCTTTAGAATACAATTAGTGTTTGGTGATTAAATACTGAAAAACTAAAACATTGTGACATTTTTTAAATTTATTAGTTGTTGTTGTGTTAAATGGCTTTGAAGGATTTTTTGCGCACTAAATTAAATTTCTGTATTTTTTCTACAATATGCTGAAGTAACTCATCAAATAATCATTAAAAAATATTGAAGCAAAATTTCAAAGTCGGTGACTAAAAATTTGTGTTTAGTGCATCTTGTAAATGTAAAAGGAGGTGATTAAAAAGACATTTTGTTCCAAATAAATCTTCACTTTTTTATTTGGGTGACAGTCACAAAGCCTATATAGGATTCTAGATCTGTGGCCGATTGTGTTACCCATAGTCGATGATCGTCTAGGTGCCCGAGATTGTGTACCTGTGGTGTCCCTGAAGTCATTCCTGATGTACTAGGCTGAGGGTCTGATATTTCTGGCTGACGATTTTTAAATTCGTAGCAACCTCGTTGACGGAAGACAAACGCTGCTATTTCTGCGTAGATAAGGAAGTTTCCAAGTCGCTCTATGGCACTGGCAAAACGTTTTGGATGGACTGATATTTTTCGATGTCATCATAACTTTCAGCGTTAGAAAAATCTGGTTCATCTTCACTCCCAGAGGGAAACCTTTTAAGAAACCTTCAATATCGTCATCCAGCAATCTTCTTTGCGACATTAATCAAAGTATTCTTATGGAAAGTTATCGAAATTATATAAGTAAAATCGGGCACTAAAACTCAATGTACCGTATATGGAACACTAGCTTTTGCCTGTGGCTTTGCTCGCTTGGCTTTAGGTACTAGGTAAGGTAGCCTATGTTCTTTTCCATGTCAAAGGCTATATGCATGCCAAATTTCATCCAAATCCGTTCAAACACACGTTTGGTGGTTAGAAAAACGCGCCCCCCAACCAAGGGCGTTGAAGGTCATGGATTACAACTGCAGTCTACATGGAATGCAACTAACAAGGTCACTTTGGGTGGGACGATGGATTACAACCATGTGGTCAACCCTTAACTCTTTTAACTACATATCTATTCATCTACGGAGAATGCGCCATAAATCTTAAGGCAAGCAATATTACAAAAAATACATATTTCCACAGATTACTAGTGTCTTTTAACATGATATGCGTTTTATTATTTTATAAGATATTGATATTGTTAGGGCAAAGCGGGAGGGCGTATCAGATTTTCGCCACTGTGCGGAACACCCGGAGGATACGGTGGAGCACACAGTCGAGGTGTGCCCTGCTTGGGCAGAGCATCGCCGTGCCCTCGTGGGGGTGATCGGCGGCGGAGACCTCTCGCGCCGGGCCTTGGTTGAGGCCATGGTCCGGAGCGAGGAGGAGTGGCAGGCGGTTGCCGACTTCTGCGAAGCAGTAATGCACGCAAAGGAGGAGGCTTTTCCCGCTCCGCCCAAGAGCGGGAGTTGTCATTGGATGATTTTTTCCCACCATAAAAAAAAGTGCGTATCAGACTTTTACTGACTAAAACCCACTTCTATGTTCCGTTGCCTTACATTCCAAGGCCGAACTTTTCTTTCAGAAGCGAACCCATTAGGGCCCAAGCTATAATGGTGAAAAAAACCAAATCGATTTTTATTACGGATATCCTATTTTTTTTTTATTTATTTGACCCTAATAACTGAAATAATAAATGTATATAATTTGCTAACAACAAATTATATGTTCTCTTTTCTGCGAATTATTCTTTAAAATTAAATTGTAATTTATATCTTTTCTTGTAAAACAGCAATGCTGGCTGAAACCTGTTTTCAAATTTTAAATTATGAATTGACAGCCAGCATAGCCGTCAACATTGGTGTAAAAACCAATGTTTGTCAGTTTCTTAGTCAGTTCCTTGGTGACAGTTTCTTGGCTCAGCTCCTGGTGTGAGATTCTTGGTTGAGCTCCTGGTGTCAGCTCCTTGGACTATGAAGCCCTCCTCCGAGAAGGATCTGAGGACCTCCTCTTTGCCTCTGCCGGCCCTGACGGCAGAGGGCTGTTCTACGTATGAACCTGGCCTCTGAGGGCCTTCTCTCTACCTCTGCCGGCCCTTACGCTGGAGGGCTGTGTCGCCTGACCACCACTACCACTATCTGTTGCTGCCTGCGGCTGCGTAGCCTTCGCCGTCCCTCATACGGCTGAGGGCTGCGCCTACACCTGCTGCTGCGCTCCGCCTCTGCCGCCGAGCCCGTCTGACCTGATTTTTATAACTATATATCTTTTTATATCTCTATTGTTTTTTATATGCTATATTGCATATTACAGAACCTCACAAGGATTCATATATATTTATTATTTCTCCTATACTTTCCTCCCACACTCCTCACTTCCGCACTCAACCTCTCACTTACTCACCACACGTGCCTTGCCAGGGCTACTCCCTGGAGGCACTTACACACTACACTCTCTCTTGCATTCGCGTAGCACTCTTCCTCTCCTCTTACTATACACTTACACTTCTTACTCTCACTCTTCCTCTACACTCCTCACTCCCATACTCCTCCTCCTCATCATGTAACAACTCACTCCTCAGTGTAACGTAATTCTATTACGTTACATTACGTTACACCGTGCGGTACCCCCATACCATCCGGATGGCCATGGCCCTCTAGCGTGCTCCAGAGCCGCTTGAGGGCAGCCCCAGTCCAATGCAGTTTGAGAGCCAGGGTGAATTCTCCGTAGATGAAAAGTTCTGTAATTTAAAGAGTTAGGCTTATCGTCGTGTCGGTCAAACATTCGGTAGCTGAAAAGCCCTGTCAGCGAAAGTGTTGAAGATGAAACTTCGGGTCGGCGAAATATTTATAGATGAAAAATTCTGCTGGGGAAACGGAAAAAAATGAACATCCTTGTCGACGTCTTAGGAGAACGGTTGCGGAATCACAAAATTCTCATCTTTACCCACTTTTTTTGTGTATTAGAAAACTACACCCTGTCTGCTGGTCGGACTTGCTTCCTATTCGTGGTCGGTCTCCACAAGCATCCGATCTGGGGTCCCGATGTGCACGAGTTCAAGCCTGAACGCTGGCTGGAACCAGGAAGATTACCTGATAATCCTAACGCGTTTGCGGCCTTTGGTGTGGGTAGAAGACAATGTATTGGTAAGGACTGATGGCAACAACTTTTCTTCTCTCTCTTTGATGCCTAACAGTGAATATGTGTCTGTTAAATGGGAATGTTTGTGCAAAATGAGTAAAAAGTTAGTGTAGTGTTTCCATAAAGGTTTCTTATTATGTACAAGGTAACCATAATTGGCTTGAATTACAATATTTGTCATCGGCAATATAAGCAAAACGTATGTCGGTCCAAGGTCAATTCAATATATACCATAACTCACACATATTCATTACCTATTTACTGTGTTTTATATTGTACTTTATATTTTTGATTACTCCATTCAGTAAATGTACTCATAATACTCCAAAACAATAAACTATCGTCTCGAAAAAAGCATATCCTCCAAGATACGGCATTTCCAATCAATGAAAAGAAGGTATAGTCTGTCTAATAATTTAAACGACTTGGGTAATTTTTAGGGTAAAATGAAATCTGATGTAGTCAACACTGGTTCAGAAATCAAGGTTGATTATGAGATTTTGGTCATTGTTTAATAATGGAACCTTATGAAAAGTATCCAATTTAAGTATTTTTTAAATGATTTAATACTATTACGGGACTTTTTAACATTAAAAAATGCAAAAGATTTTCGTTTAAAATACACCTATTTCAGTCTTTTTAATGATATTCTTATTACAAAAGTAGGATACATTTGCAAAGACATATTAGTGTCATAAGTAATAAAATAAATCTGGAATCGTACGGGAAATCTGATTCTTAATATTCTATTCCACTTACTGATTCATCATCACTAGCCATACTACGATCAAGATCAGTTGTAGAACTATCGTCATCTTAAAAAAAAAGCGAATGACAACTAAAATTCCGGTTGCCAACATTAGATTTTTAATTTCCTTGAAAAAATACCAAGTCGTTTAACTTACTAGACAGACTTATAAACTACAGTATGTACTAAGTTTGACTGTTAGTTGTCTGTTTGTTGTATATAATCACATTTAAGAAAAGGAAAGAAGTTACTGGCTAAACGTCTTACGGCATCTTTCCAGGTAAAGCTTACGCCCTGATGTCGATGAAGACGAGTCTGGTTCACTTGGTACGAAGCTACAGAATCAAGGCTGACCACACCTTGATCCGGCTTAAGGTCGACATCATGCTAAAGCCAGACTTGGGACACTGCATCAGCATTGAGAAGAGAACTTAGAAAATTAGAGTTTGAAAGCTATTGGAAGACTATGTCTGACTAGTTTCTGCCAGCAGTATCGCTTTCGTGAAAGTAGATTTCTTCATACAAACTTTAAACACTCGTTTCTTCTCTTTTGGGGAGTGGGCTTTGGAAAATCCTCTCTTAGTGATCGCCTAAGTCATAAAAGGAAACCTCACGCTCCTAGTCCTAGTAGTTTTAGCTATACGTTAATATATCAGTCAGTCAGTTTTATTTCGACAGGCCTGTTGGTCTAGTGGTTAGTGACCCTGACTGCTGTGCCAGAGGTCGTGGGTTCGATTCCCACCCAGGACAAATGTTTGTGTGATGATCACGATCATTTGTTCTGTGTCTGGGTGTAATTTATCTATAATATGTATTTATTTAGAAATATATAAGTATGTTTATCAGTTGTCTAGTACCCATAACACAAGCTCTGCTTAGCTTGGGACTAGACGGCGCTGTGTGATAGTTGTGGAATATTATATTATTAGGTATATTATATTTTACATTATGTTTTGCTACAATTATTATAATTATGTACATAAAAGATGGTTAATTTCATAAATTGAAGTGGTTTTGTTATTTAGTCGATCAGCGGCCGTATTATGACATCTTAAAACCATCATGTTTTCTGTGTGAGAAAAGGATAGTGCTATTCGTCCTGTATAGCTCCGTCTCTTTTTCACACCGAAAACATGATGGTTTTAAGAGGTCATAATACGGCCCCTGTATAACTATTATTGTGTTATAGAATTGCAATTAAATAATTCCTTAGCATTCTAGAAACGATGAGATTGTTTTTAACAGTCAGGATCTGATTATTTATTTTATATATGATCTATATTAAGGGTTTATAAAGCAAAAAAATATCATCACCTGGTTTTTAGGTCATTAATTGTAATGTTTTTAACAAAAATGGATATACAATTGTAAGAGTTTTTTTAGGTCAATTTTCATGGTCGTAATCACCTCAAGCTGTTATTTTGGAAGAAGAAAATCCAGGCTAACTTTTAAATGAAAGAAAATAGACAAATTTTGATAATTTAGCCTTTTTCATCTTAAAATTATAAGAAACTTTTTTTTTGCTCTCCTGAAAAGTAGGGTTTTGGTAGGAGTCGGAATGTTTTAAACGAATTCATTGCAAGTACGTACCTACATAGTACTAAAATAATCTTATAGATTTATTCCTTTCTAATGCCAAAAACTAATAATTATCACTTGTATTTTTTTAATCATATTTATTTTTCGTTCCGAACGAATATTAACAATACATCTATCATGAATTTGGTACGGTTAGCTCAGTCAAACCTAATCAAAATAATTTGTTTTTTTTTTGCATCTGTTTAATTTTTTTTAAGTAAAGCATTTTTACAAACTGTACCTGTATCTTTTATTTTTTGTTTTCAAATATCGTGGAAACAGTATACATATGTTAATAACAACAACTAATAAGTTGTTGGTGTTAAAATGGAATAAATCATCTTATTAAGTTCAAACTCCCACTTCTCTGTTAAGTATTGTAATGTTATTAATACTTACATTTACATAACTTCACATTTATTACATCTCTTTATAAAAATTTTCTTTGATCAATGTCATCTGTCATGTCACTACTTATTTTCTTCTATGGTTTTGATTAGGTATCAAAGAGTATTTTTATAGTCTTAGGTTTTATGCTTTTACTCTTAATATTATTTATTTTGTATTGTCTGTGCGATAAAAGAACCGTCGTGGCGTAAAGTGAAAACAACATTAAAGATTTTAAGTAGCAACCCAACCCAGCCCTCCGTCAAATGCCAAACGTCATATCATTTGACAGAGGGTTTGTTTATTATGTTATTTTATTGTGGTTTTTAATTGAAATCTTCAGAAATGTGATTAAAACATTTCACTGAGCTGCAAGGGAAATAAAATTTAATATATTACAGTTTTGCCAAAGATAACAAATGGCAAATCACACCATTATTGATCAAAACAAAGTCACGAACTTGGGAAACATTGGTATGCTGTTTTTTTGGTACGTAACACTTTTATTTTAATGTTTTTAGACTTCCTAGGTGAACTCCTGTCCCTGTTATCTCCAAATGTATACAAATTAAACGGAAATTCGTTTAAACATGACGATATTTGTTTATTTTGTTTTGGTCAATATTTTCGATGGCTAGTATAACGAGTATTGATACTTTAAATTTATAATGCATTTCGACTAACTTAAAATATTTCTTTTCAGGCTTGAGTAAGGATACAGTAACTAAAATAAAAAAGGGCAAGTGCGAGTCGGACTCGCGCACTGAGGATTCTGTACAAATTTACATATGAAATTAATTCCCGAATTGAGTTACGAAGATTTTTCCGAATTGCAAACATTTTTTTTTTTTGTGGCGGATCTACAAATTTACAATATTCAGATTTTTCCCTGTAATTGTTCTATGAGACCTTGATTTATGCCAAATTTTAGGATTCTAGGTCAACGTCACCCTATGAACTTTGATTCCCTTGAGTATCGAAATATATGTTTTTTTGCGACATAAACAGCCGTATCTTTTTTTTTCGTTAACTCAGAAGTCTGATTTTTTCACAAATTTAAAAGACCGCAGATTTGAGTGTATGGTTTTAATTTTAACTCGATACCTCCAAGCGTTCTCGAGTTAAAGGGTCTTAACAGATAAACAGACGGACAACCAAGTGATCCCAAGGATCTTATATAAGAAATGGTCCCTTACAGGCTAAATAGATTTTTTACGAAGCAACATTACAAATTCTGAAGTGTACTTTATTTTCATAGTCATTAAGTTCATATTTTTCATTGATTAGCAAAAGGGAAAAATGTACTGAGGAAGACAACGAGAAAGTGGTAGTGTGTCCCATTTTTACCTTTAAATTTAACTAGTGTAAACATAAACTTGCTGCTAGCCACAATATTCCAGTCAGTGATAATAGACCGATCCCAGTCAAAGTGATAGAACTATTTTCGTTGGAACTAGGTAAGTGGTCGTTGGTGGAACCTACCTTGGTAGGCAGTACAGCAGTTTCTTCACGCTATTTTCCTTTACCGTTTCGTGTTTGCATTTAAATGTTCATCATCATTACAATCGAAAGACGTCCATTGTTCGACATAGGCCTCCCACAGGTATAACCACAATTAACGGCATTACGCAAAAATTTAGAATTTAATGATAAACGTTGCAATAATATAGCTTATAAGCTATAACTTTGCAGTTTCATTAGGTGAGCAAATTCAGCCAATAGGATAATTTTATTATAGGGTGAAGCCGCTGGAAGAAGCTAGTCTAACATAGTTTCAAAATATCAAGATTTAACAGTCGCACTATAATGACGTCACAATGTTGCTTACATAACAAAAACGATATTTATCTACAGCAGCGCCCTCAAATTCCACGATGGTTTACTTTCCGCACAGACTCTAAACATATAATTTGCTAACAACAAATTATATGTTCTCTTATCTGTGGATTATTGTTTAAAATAAAATTGTAATTTAAAACTTTTTCTTGTGAAACAGCAATGCTGGCTGAAACCTGTTTTGAAATTTTAAATTATGAATTGACGCCCAGCATAGCCTTCAAAATTGGTATATAAACCCATGTTTGCAAAAGAAACGGGTCAGCTCCTTGGATCAGTTTCTGTTTTACATTCAGCTCCTTTTAAATTGGTCAGTTCGTGTCTGTGTATTTTATTACTCAGTGTTCAAGTCTATGAAGCCCTGAATCTGAGGGCCTCCTCTCTACCTCTGCCGGCCCTTATGCTAAAGGGCTGTGGCGCCTGACTACTACTACCTGCCTACCTGTTGCTACCTGCTGCTGCGTAGCCTTCGCCGTCACTCATACGGCTGAGGGCTGCGCCTACACTCGCTGCTGCGGTCCGCCGTTGCGGAGAGCACCGTCTGAGCTGACTTTTATATCTTTTTATCTTTTATATTTCTATTGTTTTTATATGCTCTATATGTAATATACCAACCTCACAAGGATTCATATCTATATTTATTATTTCTCCCTCCATACTTTCCTCCCTCACTCAACCTCTCACTACTAACCACACGTGCTTTGCCAGGGCTACTCCCTGGAGGCACATACACACTGCACGCTTCACTCTTGCACTCTCTTTGCACTCCTCCTCTCCTCTTACTTTACACTTACACTTCTATACTTACTCTGAATTCTTACACACTATACTCAACTCTTTCCTCTACACTACTCCTCCTTACACTCTCATGTAACACTACTACACTCCTTTGTGTAACTAACTCTTTTATGTTACAGTATGTAATTAAAAAAAATTAGAGTAAAAACAAATACTCTATTGTAAATCGAGATATATTAGTAGGTATCGACGTTCATGTAATGAGCTTAATTGTTTTATAATATTCTATTAATTAAATGCAATTTGTGCAAATCTCCCGGAATTTTTCATTTGCGCCTTTATTTGTTTTAAAAATATTCAATCAAGAAATAGACAGACAGACCTCCACCATATGCTCCATCGTGTCGTCCTGGTGATCCGCACCATGAAAACACCAGGATGTGTATGGGTTGACGTAACTATGGACAAAAAAAACGCTCTAAATGTCTTGCCAATCTTATAGAAAACCTAGTAGATTCCCCATCTGTTCATTTTTTGCGAAACTGTTCGTTCCAAATAAGTTATAATTTTAATCTGTTTAATCTTAGCACACAGATTTTTGTTGTGTAGCTAGATGAGCTTAACAGGCTCCTCAACATCACGTATTTGGTTTTTATTTAACTTGAGAAAATATGACTAATATTTCGATCAGTAGCCTGATTCACGTAAAATCAAACAAGCCAAATCTCGTTGAAGTTTTATACTCGTTCGATCGAAGTCTTATCCAAAAGCAGTATTCACGATCTATCGACTTATTTCCAGTTACAATACTATGTATTCTAACAGGATAATGTAATACAGTTTTTTTTTTAAATCGACGAATTTCAAACGACTTTAAACTCGGTGTCGCTCAAAGTCGATTCATCATCATCATCATCGTATCAGCCGAAAGACGTCCACTGTTGGACATAGGCCTTCCCCAAGCGTCGCCACAACGACCGGTCCTGTGCGTCACGCATCCATCGGATTCCCGCGACCCTGACCAGGTCATCGGTCCACCTTGTTGGAGGCCGTCCAACGCTGCGTATTCCGGTACGTGGTCGCCACTCCAGAACCTTTCGTCCCCATCGACCATCTGTAAAGCAGTGCAAAATTTGAAGTACCAACAATAAATTGATTCTATATAGTATTATTTATGTCAGGAAATAAGTGTCAAACATATTTATTAGCACAAATAAACAAGTATAATTGTTATACTTATTTTAAAAAAAGTAATGAGTAATAATCCTTATGAAATTTAAATGCAATGTTTTTTACACCTCACTCACGTTACTCCCGTATTTTTAAAAGGCGCAGGGACTTTTAAGCTCGCAAGTCGTAGCTAGATATAATAGTTTATAGATAGAAAAATCGTCACTTATAAATTATGAAATAAGCAATTTAAAAACCGTTTTTTGGCCCATACACATTTTAGTAATTCCACATAGTTACTGCTTACAGAGATTGACTGGCCATTCTGATGTCAGAATGGCCAATCAACCTTAAATCAGTATGTGCTGAGTTTCAAAAAAACAGCATCAAAATCAGTTGCGTAATTTTAAAGATCTAAGCATACATAAGGGCATACATTGTTTTATAGTACGAGTATATAGTGATGATAGTGATCGCGTTAGTGATGAGAAAGACTTGCTCGTAGGCATACAATTTATCAAATTTTAACGCCCTGAGCGCTTTATTGGGCAATGGAAAGGGCTATGCTGGAGGTTCCTTGCGAGATCGAATCAAGAATGAAGATACCCGACAATAACCAAAGTTGCGGACATAGCATGAAGAATCGTCAAACTATAGTGTCAATGGGCAGGGCACATCTACCGCAGTGCAAGATAGCCGTTGGGGCCGAAATGTTCTGGAGTGGCAACTGCGTATCGGAAGACGTAGTGTTAGAAGGCCTCCTACAAGGTGGACCGATGACCTGGTAAGGGTTGCGAGAATCCGATAGTTGCGAGACGCACAGGACCGTTCATGGAGGCGACACTTGGGGAGGCCTATGTCCAACAGTGGACGTCTTTCGGCTGAAATGATGATGAGCCCACCAGTACTATGATTAATTTATTACAATTAAGACTGATTAAGTAGGATTGTGTAATGTGTACTATGCGACAAATAGGTAAAATTATTGTACTTATTAAAAATAATAATAATAACTTGCTCTGAAGTACTCTTTTGTGGAATCGAAGGTGCCGTACTACAGGTATGTGCCCGACCCAGTTCTCGATAATGGCGATATCACAATGTACTGGGATCGGTCCATCATCACTGACAGGACAATTGTAGCCAATAAACCTGATATAGTGGTGGTGGACCGAAGCGAGAGGCGTGCAATGATTGTTGACATATCCGTTCCGCATGACGAGAACCTCGTGAAAACTGAGAAAGATAAACAAATCAAGTATATCGACTTGGCTCGCGAGGTTGTCGACATGTGGGATGTAGACTTGGCGATCATTGTACCGATAGTCGTGTCGGGTAATGGCTTAATAGCCAAAAGCCTCGACCAACATCTTAGGAGGCTCTCATTAGGCGAATGGATCAAAATCAAAAAAAAAAATCAAAATCAAAGCATTTATTTCAAATAGACCATTTACAGGCACTTTTGAATAGTCAAATGTCGGTCAGTCCAAGAAAAGTGAAGCTAAATTGCACATTCCAAAGAGTAGGTCTCTATGGAGAAGAACGTGCAAGAAACTCCATGGACACTCTTTTAAATCATATCAAGGGCTTGATTCAGAGAGCGGTACTTGGACACGGCTCGTATAGTCAGTGTATAAAATTGTAGGATATTCTCAGGAATTTTAGAAATTAAAAATACAGGATCGTAGCTTGCAGTGTATCAGTTTTAATTTGCCAGTCATGAGATTCAAAAATCATGGAGGTAGTTAAAAGTTAACTCCTGATAAAAAAACTTATAGCTAATATTTATTAATCTACTTATTGCTTTTAAATTAGTGGTGCAAAATTGAAGTGACGCTTCAACATGCCGCCGGCCGTTGAAAGCTTGCCTTTCAACAGCTGTCTTCCAACAACGGACAGATCTTGGAAAATGCTCTTCTGACAGTTCCGGTGGAGGTCCTGATATCAGCAACTCTGCTAATGCCATCTGTGCCAGGATGAAGAGCAATAACGCGACCCAACTTCCACTTCAAGGGTGGCTGGTTGTCCTCCTTGATAACAACGAGGGAATCCAGGTGCAGATTGTTGTTGCCGGTCCGCCATTTTACACGCTGCTGAAGTTCAGAGACGTATTCCTTGCTCCATCTCGTCCAAAAATGCTGCCGCAACTGCTCAATACGCTGATGACGTGTCAAGTGAGGAGTGGAGTGGTCCCGGATGTCCTTTACAGGCAGAGACGTGATAGGTCGGCCGATCAAAAAATGACCAGGAGTGAGAGGCAACAGGTCTTCTGGGTTCGACGTTAGCGGTGTGAGCGGTCGAGAATTCAGAATGGCCTCAATCTGTATCAGGACGGAGTTAAGCTCCTCGTAAGTTAAATTACAATTGCCCAACACTCGGAACAAATGATATTTGGTCGATTTGACACCCGCCTCCCAAAGACCACCAAAGTGTAGAGCGTAAGCAGGTATAAAGTGGAAGTGTATACCGTCTTGAGCTGCACTATCAGATAAGGAGTCACAATTGCGTTTCAAAAAATCAGATATTTCATTGTAGGCTCCTACAAATGAAGTTCCGTTATCGGAGTAAATGTTGAGAGGTTTTCCTCTCCTAGACATAAACCTACGTAAAGCCTGTAAATAATTGCTGCTCGTCAAGTCACCAACCAACTCTAAATGAATGGCCTTGGTGGTGAAGCACACGAAAACAACGATGTATACCTTCACCAGTCTACATCCACGACCTTGACGACTAGCCGCAGTTATAGGGCCTGCGTAGTCAACCCCTACACTTTGAAAAGGGAAGTCGGCTAGCGAGAGTCTGTTCAGTGGTAGATTACCCATTTGAGGAGTAATTGTCTGTGGCTTTAGTCGCTGACACCGAACGCACTGACGATAACAGGCTCTGGCTAAGTTGCGACCACCTAGTGGCCAGTAGGTCTCTCTGATTGTACTTAATAATAATTGAGGACCTGCATGCATTAATCTAATGTGCTCAGATTTGAATAAAAGTTTAACAAAATGATGAGTGGACTGTATCAATATTGGGTGTTTCTTTGTGTATAAATATTCTGAGTTATGTAACCTACCTCCTATACGAATGATTTTGTTGTTATCTAGAAATACGTTTAAACTTGATAACCTATTTTTATGGGGTAGTTTTTTATTATTTAGTAATAAATTGTATTCAGGGAAAGACTCCTTTTGCGATTGAGTAATGATAAAGTTTAAAGCATCTTGTAGTTCATTCGCATTAAAACAAGATGTAATTTTTGTTGAACGTCCTTTGCAAATATTAATGAAGCGGAAAACATAACAAACGGAACGCTGTAATCGATTAAAATTAGAAAATCGGTTAAACTCGATTATTCCCTTAAATAAATCTTCAGTAGTGTAGTGATCTTGGGCTAAATTAACTAAAATAGTAGATTTAATGTCTGGTAAGGTTTCTTTATTTATAGCAGTGGGTGGCCATGTAGTACTATCGTTTTTTAAGAAGCATGGACCGAACCACCACAAGTCCAGTGATTGCATAGCGGTAGGATCCACTCCACGAGTTATTAAATCAGCTGGATTGTCGTGGTTCGACACATGTCTCCAGGTACATGTACCGGATGTTTCTAGCACTTCGGCGACACGGTTACGAACAAAAGTACTTAATTTTATTGGCAACATTTTCAACCAACCCAACACTATCATGGAGTCAGTCCAAAAAACAATACTAGACGGTTTAATGTGAAGAGAATTAGCAACCTTTTGATATAAGCGTACACCAAGCACAGCAGCACAGAGCTCCAATCGCGGTATAGTTAGTGGTTTGATAGGAGCGACGCGACTTTTGGCTGTTAATAATCGCACGTCGACGTCACCCTGCTCATTCACACTACGAACATACAAACAAGCGCCGTATGCTTGCTCCGACGAGTCAGTAAAAATGTGAAATTCGAAGTGTTTGTATGCGTCACAGAGCACGCGACGTGAAACCCGTAAATTGTGAATGCAAGGTAATGATTTAATTATGTTTGCCCATATTGTTGCAATGTCAGGTGATAACTGATCATCCCATTTCAACTTGTCTAGCCAAAGTTTTTGGAGCAACATCTTCATGTTCACGACACACGGTGCTAACAGTCCTAAAGGATCGTAAATTCGTGCAATTACTGCTAACATGCCACGATTAGTGTTTTCTATGCAGTCAGGAACTTGTATAGGGAAAATGAGGTCATCAGTGTCTGTTCGCCAACTAAGACCCAGTGTTTTACTACAGACATCACCTTCCTTGTGGAACTCGAAGCAAGACTCGTCAGATGGATCTGAAATTAAAGTGGGCTCGTTCGATTTCCACTTCCGTAACGGCATGCAAGCAGAGGCAAGAGCATCAGTCACCTTGTGACGCAACATGAGAGCTTCCTCATACACGTCTTCGCCGGTCAGCAGGTCGTCTACATAAAAATCATGAAGAATGACTTCAGCGACCCTTTGATCCTGGCATTCCAGGCCTATTTGTTTTATGCACCTAGTCGCGAGAAAAGGTGCACTAGCCGTACCGTACGTTACGGTATTTAATTGATAAGTTTTAAGCGTGCTAGTAACATCATCACGCCAAACGATTTGCTGCAGGTGCCTATCTGAAGGATCTACAGACACCTGCCTGTACATTTTCTCTACGTCAGCAGAGAGGACGTACTTATGAGTTCGAAATCTAAGAATGATTGCAGTCAAATGGTCCTGAACGGTAGGCCCGACCATCTGGATTGCATTTAAAGAAAGTCCAGAGGTAGTGGGTGCACTAGCATTAAATACAACCCGTAATTTTGTTGTGCTACTGCTTTCACGCAGGATTCCGTGATGAGGAATATAATATGACTGCAAATCTTCATTAATATGACACTCTGACATATGGCCTAAATAAATGTACTCAGTCATGAAGTCTTTGTACATTTTGTCAAGTGGAGGTTGGCTGAGGTTTCTGCGCTCTATTGACAGAAAACATCGTTTTGCACGATGATATGAATCACCTAAACCCTCCGGAGATTCCTTCAACGGAATCTTAACACTAAAACGGCCATCTGATAAGCGCGTCATGTTTTTTATGAAGTGTTCTTCACACATATTCTCCTCAGCTGAATAAGTCGATGCATCATGGCTAACTTCCTCGAGCTGCCAGAAACGCGTCAATTGGTTTCGGATGTCATCTAACTCATTCGAACTGGAAGAACTTTCGTAATAATCATTTACGAAATTACAGTTAATTGAAGAAAGTTGAGAAGAATTAAAATTATAATTATAGCCGCCGTTAACTGGGCCACAAACTAGCCAACCTAGTCTAGTTTGGTGAAGTGTTGGTTTCCCATCACCTAATAAAATCTTATCAGATCCTAATAAACTCCAAAATACATCAGCCCCTATAATCATATCAATAGAAGCCGGTGTGTGGAAATATAGATCAGCTAATTGAATATTTGAAGGTATATTTACATGTACCTGTCTAGCAGGAACATTATCAGTAATTGTGGGTAAGACAAAACAAGTTACATTATTTGAGTACGATTCGTGCAACGACTTAATATGCACACGACACATTTTATTAACATGAGACTGAGAATTGTTTATACCTTGTATCGATCTTTTTGTGTTTACGTAAGGCAACTTCAACTTATTGTATAAAGTCTCCGTCATTAGACAAGCCGAACTACCTGAGTCGAGAAGCGCACGAGCGATGTGTTCCTTATTATTTGCATCGTAACATCTAATTAGTGCAGTCGACAACAAAATGTTACCTGTGCTAGTCGTAAGCGAATGTGCGGAGATATTGGCTGAGAGTGCAACGTGATTGTTTGTGTCGGTAGTGGAGGATGACTCACAGTTAGTCTTATCAGTCGTAACAGCTGATTTGCTTGAAACGGGTTTTTGTTTGTACTCTGCGTTATGAATAAGCGTGTGGTGTTTGCGCTTACATATTTTGCACCCCGATTTCTTGCAATTACTAGGATAGTGACCGTGACGCAAACAGTTATAACATACCTTATAGCTAGGTAGTAAGGACATTCTGTCGTTGACATTTAATGATAGAAATTGTGGGCATGAATTAAGGTTGTGATCACCTTTACACCTAGGACAGTTTTGTGATGAGGAACTACTGGTGTTGTCTGTCGTTAGAAAGGATTTTATTTTTGTGTTGTGTTTTATGTTAGTTGTGGAATGACGTGACTTTTCCAGTGTTTCTATCAATTCAGCGCGATTACGCATAAATTCAATGAACTGCTCAAAAGTGATTCTTTTCGATTTATCAATACGCCCTTTGTATTCTTCCCATTCTCGGAATGATTTTGTGTCTAATTTTTGTCGTATGATGTAAATAAGTAATGTGTCCCAATTGTGAACAGGTTCACCTAATGTTTTTAAAGCTCTGATATTTTTGTTTATATTATCTACGATGCCTTTTAATGCAGTTGAGGACTCCTTTGTGATTGACTCGATATTGAATAACGCTGTAACGTGATTCTCAATTAATATTCTTTCGTTATCGAATCGCTCACAAAGCAGTTCCCACGCCATATTGTAGTTTCGAGCTGAAAACTCGATAGACTGAATTACAATAGCAGCAGATTCTGTTAATGAGGACCTCAAATAATGGAATTTATTGACCTCGTCTATATCGTCATTGCCGTGAATGAGACTAGTGAAAGTATCTCGAAATTCGAGCCAGTTATCGTACGAGCCTGTAAATTTAGGTAACTGTATGGTGGGTAACTTGACGAACTGACGCTTACTACTAGAGGTGGACTTTACTTCCTCTTGTTCAGATTTTAAGAACTTATTAATTAGTACTTTAGCTTGAGCCATCAAATCATAATATTGTGATTCAATTGTAGCTCGTTCGAGTACCTCAGAGTCAACGTCACACATACTATCACTTGCAAAAGTCCATAAGAATTCTTAAAACTTATTCGTTTGACGTTTAGTTTGACTTACGACCTTTTATTTTCAAGTTTCGCCAACAAATGATTGAAATTCACAATTTCATCAACTTATCATAAGTCAAGATGGCCCAGTGGTATAGGCACACAGTTTGAAGCGCAAATCAGTGTGCCGCAAGTTCAAATCCCACGCAATTATTAACTTTTTGTAAGTTCTTACCCGATTGGAAGTTATGTATTTGCATTACATATATTAAATTATTCTTTAACTTGTTCACACATTTCTTAGAGTTAGAAAGGTAGATCACAAAAAAACTAAATAAAGAATTAGATTTCTGCGAGGTAGACATGAGTTTTAACTTAACCGAAATGAACTGTCGTTTGGTTGTAGTTGTTGGTTAGTGACGTGAGGTTGACAGTATTGTAATATTCGCAAAATGTAGGCTAATATTAGTATTGAAGTGAGGGCGACTATCATTGGGCTGCATAAAAGTGGTCTTAATAAAACACAAATATCTGAAGAAACCGGACTGAATGTGAGTATAATAGCTATTAATGAATTGTAACTTTATTACAAATTAATCTTCTAATTAAAACGTATGCCATTTATGAATCCATTCATCGTATCTTTATGAGGTTTAAAAGAGAAATACGTAAATCGTTGGGTTTATTGGATTGGTTATTGGATTAATAAATGCAGTTTTATTTTAAAATTATATTCAATAATTATGATTATTAACATTTTATATAAGAAAATGAAGTGAAGTAGGTATAGTTGCCTAATATATATTTTTTTTTATTTTAGAAAAATACTGTAAATCTTTGGCTAAAAAGATATGAGGAAGAAGGTAGCCTTGCTAGTCGAAAGAGAAGTGGGAGACCGAAGCTTATTAGCGAGGCGCAGCGACGACATATGGTGGACGTATACGAAACGAATGGTTTCGCACCAACGAGACATTTTGCGGAATTATATGACACCTCGATGGATACTGTTCGCCGTGCACTTCACGCTGAAGGCGTGCATCACAGAAAACCTGCTAAAAAGCCGTACTTGACAGAGAGGCACAAACAAGAACGATTACGTTTCGCACTAAATATTTAATGTTAACTAAACTAAATGGCCTACCATTTTATTTTAACATATCTGTGATTATTCTTTAACAAACACTGTATTATATTGTGTTTACTTTCGTTTAAAACAGCTATATCTTTTAACTTGTGCCATCGCCTCATCTTAAGAATGCAGTGAACTCGCTATCAATTTTGTTGACAATAATCATGAGTCTATTTCGTTTTTTATTCTTCTACCCGCACTGTTTTAACATAATACTATAGTTCAATTTATTTTTCTCATCTAATTGACGATTATCTTGTGAGAACTAAAGTTCTTTTAACAGAAATTGAGGTTTGGTTTCAATCTTCTTTTCGTCAAGAAAATGAACAATTAAGCTATGACCTCAATACATTCATTGTGACGTTACACAAAAATAAAATGTTTACAAAGTCCAAATCATATATCACTTTTCAATAAATAACTGGATATAAACAATTACCTATATTTTATTTTATTAAATTTGAATATCCGTTCATTGTTACGTTATTCATATTATGAATGGTCTAAGTGGGTATACTTCCAACAAACAATCTTAGGCGTAACATAGATAACGATTACAAGATAACCTTTTGTCTAGGTAACAATTCGACGTCACAATTCTCATAAATGTTTAATTTGTAAATATAAAGAATAAACATTTTTATTAAACACGTCTTTTTATTTCCACCTTATAACATCGAAAAGATGTAACAACTAAATAATTGCAAATTACGAATGTGATTCTTCTTGTGGTTAATAGATCACATTCGTAATTTGCTACTATTTAGTGCAAAAAATGCAATAGTATTTTTTATAGAAATATAAAAAAACAACTATATCAATATAGACTGGGAATTTTCAAAGTAAGAAATAACTGCAACGGACCGACCATGATTTGAACTCGGGTTACGTGATTTGCGAATCCAACACTTAGTTCACACGGCTACCAGCACATGACGTATTTGGGCGAATTTTATTAATGCTATGGTAAGAACAGAAAAATAATAATGTTTTTAAGCTCAGTGCGACGACAGTTCCTTAGTGTGTGTTATCTGTGGAATGTGGATACTCATACATGCGCACACATACGCACGGATGTATCGCGCTCGCTCGGTTCGTAGCAATGTAATCTTTAGCGTTCCTATGGACTTTTGCGGCCTTACTGTACATTCCAACTTTGATTGAACTTCGTTAAATTCGTCATATAAATTATCTAATTTGTTGACTCGCAACTGCAACTCCATTACCTGAGACGGGTTTACCGTAGAATCTTGAAATTTATTTAAATATGTTTCAAAGACGGTTAATCTTCCCCTATAACTGCTTCGCTTCTTTTTAAGATCTTTAATATCAGTCATTTTGACAGGAAGGTGTCGTAGACCTGAAATTATACAGTTATAATGTTAAATAACGAAACTATATTTAACAAAAATACCTAGGCGTAATAAATAATGCGACTAAGCAACTATTGGTCTGAGTTATTGAATAATTTTACAATGTTGACCTTTGATCACCGCAAATTATAAAGAACTACCGTAGTCAAGTAGGTAGGTAGGCAATTTTTACTATTCTATTAGAATAATGTAACAAACAAATTAATTACCTAATAATTTATATTTTAAAGGTTTACAAAGCGACAATTAATGGTAAAGGTTAAAATTAAGAAATAATATTTGTAAATTGAAAAATAAATAGCTAACTAATGTAGGTTAACACAAACACTACTGTACTGTATTATAAGCACTGTTAACTATATTTTACAAATATAATTCAACCTAAAACTTTGTAAATAAATCCTTATAAATAAATTGTATAAAATAATGTGTAAATAATTTGTAAATATGTATAAAATAACTGTGTTACTAACCTTATTTAAGTTTTTATAATCGCTACTTATTACCTATATTTTTTATATTACCTGATTAAATATTAATGAGTGTTGGGTGAATTTAGTTGATATTATAATGCTTTGGCTTTAACACTTTTGGTTTTACTTTACTTGACCTTCACTTCACTTTCCCTCCAAAACGTGTTCGTCACCTCGTCACTCCGGTAATTTTCAATATAATTTCCAAAATATCCAATATTTAGCTTTTTCCACTTTGCTAGTTGTAGATAATATAATATCCGGTTCGTATGGACCATGTATAAAATTGTAGGATATTCTCAGGAATTTTAGAAATTAAAAATACAGGATCGTAGCTTGCAGTGTATCAGTTTTAATTTGCCAGTCATGAGATTCAAAAATCATGGAGGTAGTTAAAAGTTAACTCCTGATAAAAAACTTATAGCTAATATTTATTAATCTACTTATTGCTTTTAAATTAGTGGTGCAAAATTGAAGTGACGCTTCAACAGTCAGGAGGTTCCTTTCTTTGGAGCCCTGACCGCCGGTAGCTTGGACCCTGTTCTCGATACCGGTGGGACACTATTTTTTATATTCTTAAATGCTTTTTTTTATTAATATATTTTAAGAAATATTTAAAAATGTATTTAATATGATTAAATGTAAAATAAAGAAATAATAATAATAATATAATATTCCACAACTATCACACAACACCGTCTAGTCCCAAGCTAAGCAGAGGTTCTCTTATGAGTACTAGACAACTGATAAACATACTTATATTTATATTTCTAAATACAAACATATTATAATAAATAAATTATACCCAGACACAGAACAAAATGATCATGCTCATCACATAAACATTTGTTCAGGATGGAAATCGAACCCACGACCTCCGGCATAGCAGTCAGGGCCACTAACCACTAGACCAACAGGCCAGTCGTTATACTCGTTATAAGAAATAAAGATGTTTAGTACTGATACGGCCCCTGTAAAGTTAGGTGGGTTAATATAATAGGTTAAAATTTTGTTATACAAAGTTTTTTGAGTAGATGTTCTCATAGATACGAGTAGGTAATGAATAAATTGACCGCCTTTGTTTCACGCTCAATTTTTTGCGGTAAAAGAGCTGTTGTTAGATTCGCTTTTTTATTATAATTAAGTTTATGTATTGACCGAAACTCTAATACTAAGTCTCTGCTGTTCGTCCGTTGGTCTGCCATAGGTCAAACTATAAACATAGCGCTTTTTTATTATTATTATTGATAGGCTCGCGTTTGACCACCATCTCACCTGATGGTAAGCGATGATGTGGTCGACGTTGGAGCACGCTTACCTAAAAGTAACCCATTCACTCTTGACTTAAAAACCCCTAAGTTGTAGCTATCAGGAAACACAGACTCCGGCAGAGAATTCCACTCCTTGGCTGTACGCACAATAACGCAAGTACGCGCTTGAAACAATTCTTTGTCTTCGCCTTAACGAAAGAGAAGCCAGCTTTTTGTCAACTTTTTACATTGATGGGTATCAATGTAAAAAGTTGACAAAAAGCTGGCTTCTCTCCCTGTCATACAATCAAACTGAGGAAATATTAACTTAATAACAGACATTTACAACACACACACGCACACATATACACCATCAATCTAACCTTAACTTACCATACTCACACACACCATTTAAAATTAGGAACACTTTCTTATGTTTTATTTTGTTTTCTTTTATTTTAGTTTGTTCTTGTTTTTTTTTACTGTTATTTCGGTAGGCAGACTGCTACCAGTATTTAATTTGATTTATATTTGATTTATATACCTGATTTTTAAACATCTTGTTTCAAGTGTAAAAGTTAGCATGTCTTGGACTAAAATAAATGTAAGTTAACGCAACTCCGGCCCCCAAGATACAGGCGCTGCCTAGTTTGGGGACCACAGCTCAACTTAATGTTAATTTTACCAGTTACTGTGAACACCCTTAATTATCATAAGTTTAGTATTTAAGACTTACTCTGTAACACGAGACCAATAAATTATTATTATTATTCTCTTTATTCAATTTTTTTTTACATATAAAATTACATTTTTAAATATTTTTTAACAAAATTATAGAAAAGAAAAAAAAAACATTTAAAAATATAGTTATCCACCGGTGTCGGCAGCATTATTATTATTATTAAGTAATGCATATAATTTCCATACACTATGTAAAAGTGCAACATCAGCATGTTTGTAAAAGAAAAATCCACGAATTAATAGTAAAACCTTTTTTTTTGTGGTGGGAAAAATCATCCAATGACAACCCCCGCTCTTGGGCGGAGCGGGAGATAGTGTCAAACTCTTACTGACTAAAAGCCCACCCCATTTCTTCTAGCCTTCATACCGGGTTCGAGTTCCCTTTCGGAAAACCCTGGCCCCAGTAGGCTTCGACCCGGCTGGGCCCCTGCTGTTGCTGACAACTTCTTGAGGCGCGCGGGAACAGTGCGCGCCGTTGACGACTTGGGCTTGGTCCGGACAGTTACCGGACGGCCGGACAGCGAGCTACCTATTGCTCTAATAGTAAAAGCTGATTTAGACTTTATAGCCTTTTAATAAGGGTTAAAACAGGTCGTTCAGACTAGAGACTTATAATTCTGAGCACCATTTACTTTTAACCCTAGAAAGATAACCTACGTCGAAACGACGTATTCGAATTTGAAAAAATGTTGTAACTCTTTTGTTTTTTGCATCACTAAATTGCCCATTCCTGCCAACTCAGTCGGCTATCGGAGCTTGCAGAACACACCCTTAACACTTGGGTAAGTGCAATACTTTCGTCGATATTTATCTACCGTACGTCGAAGCGACGTATGGTTATCTTTAGTGTCAGTTTCTAGACTATTGGGAAAATGTGTTACTTTCTTTTTTGAGAATAAACATACGTGTTTTTTTATTAGTTTTTTTACTTGTTATAATCACAATAAAAATAACATAATGACGTCACAAAATCATACAAACGGTTCAGAAATCAGTCAGTTGCATGAAACGAGCCATGAAGAGATTCAGGGGCCGGACAGTGAAATTGAAGGCAATTTATCAGAAGATAAAGTACAGAGTGATACTAGTGAGTGTTCTCCTAGTGGTATACCCATTCGATATTGAAGATGTTTCTGGAAATGATCCTGAAACTCCTGAAAATGCTTATACTCCATAAATGCCAAGTATGCTGAGTTGTACTATCATGCCACAGTGACAAATTCTTAGAGCAAAACACGACCATCATTGTACAGCTATTAAAGGTAGAACAAGTGGCTAATTTAGGTCTCTACATATGAAATTAGCGTTTTGTCTACAATTGGAATGTCTGCGACATCCACCGTACTCCCCGGACGTTGCTATAAAAGATGTAACATTTTTTCTGGAATTTGGACAACTTCTTACAAGGAAAAAAAATCAATTCCGATGCGACAGTCCAAACCGCCTTCAAAGAGTTTATTGATTCTCGCCCCCATAGTTTATTTAGTAAAAGGATCAATGAACTACCTATGAGATGGCAAAAGTGCATAGATAACGGTGCATACTTTGACTAACAAATATTTTACAAAAAAAAAAAATGACTTTACGTTCTTCCTATACCAAACGCCAATTTCATTTGTAAGGACCTTATATTATGTGGACATGATAAAACTTATGAAGAAACTCGGCAATACCTCGATGACCCCATGAATAGAGACAAGGTAGAAAATGCTTACTATGCAGACAAATCTATAAGTTTTTTTTTTGTGATATATTGCCAAAAAGACAAGCCGAACCTTCCACACCACATGAAGGTATACCTGAGGCAAAGGAAAGAAAATATTATGCCTTTCTTCCATAAAAAATTAGAAGGATGACAAAAATAATATCTGACCGCTGCAAAAATCTCATTTGTGGAAAGCACAAGTCCAGCGCCTGTTCTAAGTACCTTTGAGGCTAAAATGGATAAAAAGTGTTATTTTCTTAGGTTTTTTATATTATAGAGATTGTAAAAAGTTACTTTTAAAAAGTATACATAGTAAGTTATACGACTGACGGAGAATTTCCGAAATGCTTAAGATTGGTAAAGTAAGAAGTGCCTTGTTCTGTTCTTTAATTTTTTTTTCTAATAAAAATAAAAATAAACTCTAATGTTTTTCATTTACTCACAATACAATTAAAGTACATAATATATAATATCACATTTATAAACCTAGTATATACATAATCCAATATATGCTCACTCAAACATTCGCACGTCGAGTCGACGTATGGTTATCTTTAGTGTACAGTGAAATATGGTTATCTATCTAGGGTTAATCACTCGTACATTTTTCGATTCATTTTGACCCCTGTTCTATTATTTACGTGGATGAAGTCGCGGGTAGAAGCTAGTTATTTAATATTCATTTTGCAAATTAATTTAGTTACTGCTTATTACCTATTTAAAACATAATTTTATAACAAATTTAGCCAAAATATTAAAAAAAACTGGGCAAGTGCGAGTCGGACTCGCACACTGAGGGTTCTGTGCAAACTACAATTCCCGAATGGAGTCTCGAAGATTTTTCCAAATTGCATTTTTTTTTTTATCACACAACTAACAACAAATTTACTGTTTTCAGATTTATTCCTATACCTGTGCTATAAGACCTTGCTTTGAGCCAAATTTCAGGATTTTGGGTCAACGCGAATTTCGATCTTTAAGAGTATCTAATATACGTTTTTTTTGCAACATAAACGGGCGTATCTTTTTTATTCGTTAATTTAGAAGTTTTATTTTTTCACAACTGTAAGGGACCGCAGACCTAAGTACCTATATGGTTTTAATTTCAACCCGATACCTCCACGCATTCTTGAGATAAAGGGTCTTAATAGACAGAGAGACAGACAGACGGACAACAAAGCGATATCCTATAAAGGTTCCGTTTTTTCCCTAAGAAATAAATTCAAAGAAATAGATATATTGACACTGCCTTCTCTTTATATCTTAGAAAGTATTTTGTATCCGTAAAAACCTAGGACTTTTCAAAATTAGAAGCGATTTCCATAACATAAATACTCGTAGTAAACACGAAATTATATTGCCCAAATGGAGATTAGCCAAGACCAGTAAGTCATTTTTAGTAAACAGCATACGCTTTTATAACAAGCTACCAAAAGCGGTGACTGAACTTAGCGAAGGAAAGTTCAAAACCCATATTAAGCGTGTCTTAACCAAAAAAGCATATTACAAGGTTAAAGACTATGTCGAAGACACGCTTGTTTGGCAATGACTGCCTCTGCACTTGTGGCCCCCTGGTAACTCATAATATTATGCGAATGTACCTATTAACTGCTCCATCTTTGTTGTAACATTTTTTTTTTTCTCTCTAACACATTGCTTTTGCAATTATTTTTTTTTTATATTATCTGACTCCAACCACATTAAATTCGTTAGTTTTTCTTTTTTTTTTGGTTGTTAACGTCTCATTTACTGACAGTTGTAATTATTATTATTTTTTCTACCTTTTTTTTATATAGCCTCTTTTTATTATGTAAATGGAAGAACACTGTAGACTCTACGAATTCTTAGATTACTTCATATTTTGACTCACTTTTTTTAAATGATTATTTTTATTGTGCTTTTGAGTACAATATAGACCGGTTTACACTGTTCTTAAATAATACCTTTTAATACTGTTATATGGAAATATTGTAAGTACAACCATTTTTTTAAAAAGAGTAACCATGGGGTTTCTTGCCGGTTCTTCTCCATAGGAAACGACCAATTTCGAACCGTGCACTAGCTTCTGACGTTTTATAAGTGCCCATGTAGGCCTATGTGAAATAAAAAACTTTTGACTTTGACTTTGACTTTTGACT
Source organism: Mythimna ferrago (assembly GCA_910589285.2). Lineage (NCBI taxonomy): Eukaryota > Metazoa > Arthropoda > Insecta > Lepidoptera > Noctuidae > Mythimna > Mythimna ferrago. The sequence continues at coordinate 14,938,628 of OU342694.1, read as the reverse complement.
TCCTTTTGAGGAACGGAACCCTAAATAACAAAAATTATATTATCCCAATTATTTTATTATTTTATATTTTCTCAGCTTTGTCTTAATTTTAGCCATTTTATTTTCTCAGCCCGTTTTATTTATTCTAAGCCTTGTTTATTAATTTTAGGGTTACTTATAAAACTTAAAATATAATTAGGTATATCCTTGTTTCAATCGACAGATCACGCATCAATTGTTCATTTTCGTTGAACTAATTGTCTTGTTGTAATTTCTAGATCCTTGACATGTGCTAAGGGTTTCTATAGGTATGGGTAGGTATCCCGTTTTCAAGGGTTGAAGAGGACAGACAGTCTGCCACTCCATCTACACTAATATTGTAAAGAGTGAAGCCGCGGGCAAAAGCTAGTGTAAAATGTTAGTATTCAGCTGAATCCGGTTAGATAAGTGAAGGCGACCTTAACATAATACCGAGGGGAAATTGAATTTTTGGCTAAGTATTTCCAGCTAATTTGTATTCAATTTCATTGAAATTCTGGTTGTTGTTTTAAAACGTCTTATTTTACATTCATAAAGTGGGGGCTCTTGATTATGTTTTACTTTAATTTGTTTGCTTGCGTATTAAAAAACAATACTCCGTTTAAAAATATAAATTAGCCATCATCTTCCCACACTTAATAGCGCCATTACGGGCTCACAGCTGAGAGGTTACATTTATATAATACAGAACCTTGGTATGCGAATTGAACTCTAACTCTAAAAGGTAAGTACGAGTTAAACTCACAGTCTTGATATAAAATACAAGTGAATAGTAGGATATTATGTTAGATTCAACAAGACTAGATATCTGTTACAATCTGTGATAATTAAATACTGAACAATAAATTTATTACCGTGTGAAGTGACGAAAAGGTACTTAAATATTTCTTGATATTTTAAATGTGTTGATGCTTGAGGAAGGCCTATGTCCAATAGTGGACGTCTATCAGCTGATAAGATGATGATAATATACAATTGAGAAATGAGAAGAAAAATTTGAGTTACAGGTTACTTTTTCACCAATTTTTTTTAACGTCGCCGTCGCGTCGGTAGAGAGGTAAGAAGACTAAAAAAAATAAGAAGAATTATGTGATCTAACACTAGGGACACCATAATCACAGATATCGAAAAATATGCTAAAAAGGACTTAATTATAACACTTGTTGCGCACTTCGTCTCTTTCTAATCTTTGGATTTTTCTACGCCATGGCAAAGCTTGTGGGACAACGTTTAAGACTCTCGATGTTTATTTTTCATTACAAAACACACAGTACAATATATATATATATATAAATATTTTTTCTACATACGTAAAGTTTTGCCATCGAAAGATGGCACAACAAAAAGGAGGCCGAATTATAAAAAAATTAAACTGTTCACCCTGACTCTACGCTGCTTAAACATAGTCGATACTTTTGATTATAAATTATTTATGAAAATAATACGAATGTTTATTTAACAATTTATGATTAAAGAATATTATATTAATAATTTAAATGAAACAAATTGTGTGTGAGATTTCATCGATTTTTTTTTATTCGTTTGAATGACCTTTTTTTATGGTGGGAAAAAATCATCCAATGACAACCCCCGCTCTTGGGCGAAGCGGGAGATAGTGTCAGACTCTTACTGACTAAAAGACCCACCCCGTTTCTTCTAGCCTTCATACCGGGGCTTGAGCTCCCTTTCGGATAACCCTGGCCCCAGTAGGCTTCGACCCGGCTGGTTTCCTGCGGTTGCTGACAAGTCCGTGAGGCGCGCGGGAACAGTGCGCGCCGTCGACGACTTGGGCTTGGTCCGGACAGTTACCGGACCGCCGGACAGCGAGCTACCCATTGCTCACTGTCCGCAAGCCCGCGCCTACGGTGGCCGGAAATCGGGATCAGAATCCCGGCGGCGGCGGCGGCGGCGGTGAGAACGCCGTTGCCTGATGCGTTCGGCCTCCTCTTTTGCGAGCGTTACTGCTTCGCAGAAGTCTGCGACCGCCTGCCACTCCTCCTCGCTCCGGACCATGGCCACAACAAAGGCCCGGCGCAAGAAGTCTCCACCGACGATCGCCCCCACGAGGACACGCCGATGCTCCGCCTAAGCGTTTGAATGACCTATCGATGCTCCATATAGGAAAAATAACAAACAACAGTATGGAAATTCAACAAATGGTAACCCTCAAATTACGTATGTTCAGAGTTAAAACAAATAAAAACCATATAGTATATTATAAATACTATTAATGTATGTTTTTATGTATACTGTTAATGTCACACATACATTTTTTTGTTATTATTTTGTAGCAACATCTATGGCGCCACATAAGAACTACGAAGTAAATACGAAATGCTGCATCCCACAATCAATGTTCTCCGCGCGATTTGAACATATACGACAGCCCGAAATCATCTATCGGGCAGTCGCCCACCAGACCATAACACCCGTCTGGTCGGAGGATCCTCCCTTTTCAAAGGAGGTTTGCGGGACTTTACACTTTGTTCCGCCTACCTCCAAACTGGTGACCCTCGCCAAAAGAACGTCAGCGCAACCTTCGTGCAGCTACTACTTCGTGACGTCATCATCACTTCCTCACGCTTTCGAGCAGCGAGTCATACAGCCAGCACCCACGGCTATGAAGGGTATCCTAACCACCAGCATGACTACCTGGTCATACCTGGTCATCCCCCTCAGCCTCATCAGCGACCTTGGCACACCGCACTTTCGGCCAGTCACATGACGAGCTATGAAGAACCTCTCCTGGTCGACGCCAGCAGTCAAGCTCTACGTCGCACAGCACCGCTCCGACTCACCGGAGCCTGCAGCATCATCCCGACTCACTGGAACAGCACCACCCCGACTCACTGGGGCATCATCCCGACTCACTAGGACATCATCACCCCGACTCACTGGGGCATCATCCCGACTCATTGGGATAGTAACACCCCGACTCACTGGGGCATCACCGCAGACAGTTCCGACTCACCGAGAACTATGCGGCATCGGTTCCGACCCACTGGAACCAAACTACGCTGGTCTGTCACGCATCAAGAACCATCGATCTCCGATCTCCGAAGCGGAGTGATGTAGCGACATTTATGCCACCACATAAGAACTACGAAGAAAATACGAAATCGTGCATCGCACAATCAATGTTCTCCACCCGATTTGAGCATATGCGACAGCTCGAAATCATCTATCGGGCAGTCGCCCACCAGACCATAACACCCGTCTGGTCAGAGGATCCTCCCTTTTCAAAGGAGGTTTGCGGGACTTCACACTCTGTTCCGCCTACCTCCAAAGTTACATGGAAAGAAAATTTTATGCAAATTGAGAAACAGTAAGTTACAAAATTAATGATAGCAGTTAACTGTTATAATTATTTACTTAAAATGCTTGAAAAAAAACGAAAGATGACGGCTTCTCTTCAGTATGATTGATATATTTAAAGATCCAAAAAGTGAGATCAATCTGAAATCTGGAGAGAACATGCGATGGCTAGGTACAATAAATTCATTTATAGGTATTCAAAAAACTTTTCAAATGTCCACCATGGTTTTGTTGGACAACGCGCATCCGAAATGTCAAATTTTCCATGACTCTGGTGCGTAAATCAGGCTGATGTCCATTTCATCCCATTCAGGCCTAAAGTTGATAATGATCGAGTTATAACGCCCGTTTACGGACATGACGCATAAGTCAGTACCACTTAATCCTACCATTTTGAAGGGAACCAAATGATCCAACACACGCGCCACTACCAGTGATTTCAAATTTCAAACTAATCGATTTGTGCGCCCTAGTGTTACTGGAGGTAGACCAGCAGTCAAACATGAAGATAAAACTTCAAAATATAATCTAATAATCTAATCCCCCAACTTATATGTCAACTGAACTGAACTTGTATGTTGCTTTCCTGCATAATGTTCATTTAACTTTTCAAATACCGCAATAATTAGAGACACAATAGAAAGACAATGAGAGAGACCGCTGGCGTTCGCTTAGGGTTTAATGAATGAACGCAAGATTTAAACTTCGTTTATATAATTTATTTACTAGATATAACATTCATAAACAGAACACCAAAATTATACAAATTGGAAATTTTGCACAATGAGGGCGCTTTTTTCCGGGAGTGTTCCACTTTCCTTGATTAATAGACCCTTTTTTTTATCCTTTTCAGTGTCCTCACACTTACGTCTGAAAACAAAGATCACAGTTATTTCGAAACAGTTTAATATGATTAACCTCTAAAAATAAGACACAATTAAAACAATCTAAATAAATTTCACCTACTCACTGTCTATATCTCCTAAAAAGTATAACACAACCAACATTTGAGGATTATGCGAACTTGAAAAACGTGTTGATGTTGGTAAACACAAAATTATTTTAAGCTCAACAAGAAATTATTTTCAGGTAAGTAATGTTCCCTGTGGTGCTATTCTGCCTCTCGTGCATGGCGTACTGGTGGTGGCGACGACAGAGTGCTAAGACTAACGAGCCGCCATTCTGGCCGGGGGCTTGGCCTATTGTAGGACATGCGCCAGCGTTTATTGGAGATGCCTGCAGTAAGTACATTTAGAAATCGCTTAGAAAAGGCACCTGCTCCAGTCTGACTAATCAGATTTTAGGACTTAGTAGTAGTACGTGAATAGATAAGTAAATATTTTAAATTTGTAGTCGTAACGATCGGTCAAACTAAGCGAAACGCTGCATACATGAATATAATAAATGTGGAAAATTGGTTATGAACAACGACACCAGCTGAGTACCCTAAGAAGAAATACCGAAACAGACTCAAAACTTAATGTAATGGTCAAATCGAAATATCGAGAACCATGATCATGCATGCTATAATTTTGGAAAAAAAAAACACATATAGTCAGGTTCTTCCTGACCACCATGAATCCTTTCAAGTTTAAACTTACTTGCTCGAATTAGCAATATTTTTTTATACGGTTTGCAGATGCATGGAATCAACTCAGCAACATAGCGGATCAGAGCAATGACTTCGGTGGAGTTGTAACAATTAGTATTGGACCACGAACTATATATTGTAAGTATTCTTATGATGGAATTATCCTAATTTTTTTGGTAAGAAAAATTACTCGACATAATTATTTTGTAATTGTGAAATTTTCTCTTATTATTATTTAACAATAATTAAACAAATTAAATATATACACTAAATGCTTAGCTAAATATAACATCATAAAATTCCTCCGTATCGCTGTCGACTGGAAGTGTGCCCAAAAGGCTGGCGGCATTGCCACGTTGTATGGCAATGCTTAATCTCTGACCGAGGTAGAAGCCAGCCCTTGAGTCACGCGAAAAGTCAACTAAGCGTTTTGATAAATCTTTAAAAAGCATATGAGCACTCGAACCCCACGGCCCAAGAGTTTCAACCCCAAACGGCAAAAATATAACTGCCGACGAGGCTGTTATATTTCCGCCGCTTGAGATTTTCTGCAGCCGCCGTGGCAGCACCAGCACAGCACGATAAGCTAGGAAGATGAGATGGCGCAAGAGTATCGACACAGAAAGCGTCTCACACTAAAGGCCTACCCAGATGGGGAAGATTCCAAGGAAATAAAGACATACCGTCTGGTCTCTTACCATCGTCGCGTGCCATGCCATGAGGTTCCAAAAGAGCCGGAACGCCGACGATGACAAGGGCTCGTCGCGTGCCGCGCTCTGCGACACTTGACTTGCACTTCGACTGCTTGACATATTTTTGTACAAAATGGGAGATCATAAAGTAAATTAAAATATAGCGTTGCGTTGTTAAAATGACTTTCTATCTGCGAAAGTAATAAAACCGAGAGTTATATCTTGATCTCACGTACCGAATAAACGGGCGAGACAGTGTTCTCGGCCGAATACTCGGTACGTATAAACAAAGCGCCGAGTGCTCGGCCGAGCGCTTATCTCTACAACTCGCTTACATTACTGTCTCGGCCAAGCAACATTTTACTGTCTCGCCCTTTTACTCGGTACGTGTGATCATGGCATTATAGTGGATGCTAGAAGGCGATTTTTCGCGATACTCGAGCACGTCAGAAAATCATATGGGTAGAAACCTTGTACCCTGTAATGTACCCCTACCACAAATGAACCCTTAATATAGTGAGGTGCGATCAGAGCAGCCCGTCAGATAAGTAAAAAAAAATTGATCTTTGGAAAAACTCGAGCGCGTCAGATTAAGACAAGGTTACATGCAGAATATTCTATATATCAATAATCTGACAATTAGAGCGTGGCGTAAGCAAATGGGCGACTCATAAAGTAAGGTTCCTGGTTCCTGTTAATATTTCATTGATTAGTGCTTTTTTACCGTAGTTTACTGAGATAATTTTTTTAGGAACGTTGCAAATTACTGTACAACGTTACATTTATGGATGGTTTTCGTTACATCGCCCTATGAAAACCATCAGATTATTTGTTTTTCGTAATTCTGATAGGGTAATTCCTAATAGGATTATCCTATCAGAATTCAGATGGTAAGGAGACTCCAAAATAAAATAAAAAAAATATCAATCGCACTCGAGTATTTCGAGGTGACACATTTTTTTACATTTTTGAAAATTCTTACACGCTCTCTCCTCCACTAAAATGGAAACTTGTCATAGACTTTTTTCCTTTTAGAACCTAATCTCCACAATCCAATAGGTCCCCATGACGCTTTAGTAACTGCAAATTTAGCATCCCTGCCTCCCCTAGTATTATGTATGAACTAATCCTAACAAAGAATTCCTACAAGTCTGCCATGTCCATCTATCTGTCTATCCGAGGTTTAAAACTTTGCTCGATTCGATTTTGATCTCGATTTGATTTTGTTATCATTGGCTAGGTGTCACCGACCCGGACGACTGCTACACAGTGGCGACCACGTGCTTGGAAAAGGATTCATATTACGATTTCGTTGAACCATGGCTCGGCGATGGATTAGTCACTGCAAGATGTGAGTTGTATACATATGAATATATAATTACTAAATTTTATTGTAACTTATCACTTTTATAGATCATTAATTCAATTATAGGAGGGCCGAGAATAGTGATCGACAATACTCACAAGTATTATACGACATTTTTCAATTCATTAATTGAAGAAAAACCATTTAACTAACAATGACTTTAACAGTAAAACTAATAGTTGTGTTCATTAATAACATAGCAGTAAACAACTGAATCTGTTTTTTTATGTGCGTGCATCTTTTGGCTGCTATAGATAATAGATTAGTTAGACTGCTTTAATAGAAATAGAAAAAAAACTATCATATTATATGAATGAACGATTCATTTATTAAACATGTACAAATTAAAATTGTTTATTCAAACACGCTGTTACATGAAATATAAATTTTTACTATTGAACGCAAAACAAAATGCAATTTTTTGTCATACTGAAACTCTTTTTTAAGAACAAAAAGATTTAACAAAACGATTTTAAACTGTAATATCGCACTAGTGCATAATAATGAACAAAATGTCACAGTTTGATTACATGCGCCATTACATCAAACTGCGATGCAATTAGAGTCACTTTCTGAGCAAGTGTGTTAGAAACTAATATTCATGATCATAAAACTTGAGTGTAAAAACAAGACATAACAATACTGTTCAAATTCACCTTCTCAAATCACTAAACAAAATGTACTCCGCTGATAAGTATCATTTAACAATTAAGTGTCGTAGGTCCCAGTATTTTTTTTATATTTCTCAAATTTCCAGATGCAATTTGGAAGGATCACCACAAGCATCTGCACCCCGCGTTCAGTCAGACATTTCTGGATACGTTCATGGGCGTTTTCAACAGCCAATCCAGGAGGCTGGTGAAAAGTCTCGAGAAAAATGCTGGGAAGGGTCTCTTTGATCACTATACTAACGCACGACATGTCGCCTTGGAGACTATCTGCTGTAAGTTTTTATTTAATACTTTTAAGGATCCTGACAGTTTACAAACCAACTTTAACCCACCACAAATACAACCGATTTCTAAAAACAAACAAATACTCGTTATTAAAAAATTACTTTAATTGATTTAGCTACTCTCACCTAATACACAGAATTCCGTAAGACTCAGAATTATGATTGAAATTTAAGAATTATCAATTGATCACCTAATTTTTATTATTTTTTAAGAAGTGTTTATTATTATAATTTATTTATTATTCATCAAAAGTGTTCATTGATTCTAGTGACAGCGCTAGGCGTAGACTTCTCGGATTCCAGTTTTATTACCGAGTACATTGATGCTTTGGAGCCGATGTTCGGTACGATGGTGGAAAGGTTTACAAAGCTCTGGTGGCACAGCCCTTTCGCATTCTCATGGAGTAAGCTCAAGAAGACTCAGGATTTTTATATGAAGATTATGCAAAATATGGCGAACACGGTAATTCATATTCAAATTCTTACGTATATTGTTTGTCACAGGTGAAAATTCAGTTCTAGTCATATATGTACTTGCATAAGGACCGCTGTAATGACCGTTATACAATGTTTTCGTTTACCTATTTAAAATCTATTATCATTGATTTCAAAATAATTATTTAAAAAAAGAACATGGTCATTTATAAAATTGGTGACCATAATCAAATTCAAATTGGTATAGTCACACATATGTATAATTAACATAATTACTTTATTTGACAATTACGTTTGTCATTTAGGATGTCATCAATCGAGTACTACCTATGCTTTACGTACATATTAAAAATCTTTCAATTTAATTTCAGTACTAGTACTAACTGTCCTCCGTAGCCTGTCGGCAGGTGAAATTGCATCTCTGGTTACTGCACCGCTCCTGTTAGTTGCAGCGTGATATATTAATATATTCAACATTAAAATAATTCTTCAACCCCAACAAACAGTTCCTGAAATTAGCGCGTTGAAACACACGAACAAACTCCTAAGCTTTGCTTTGCTTTTTTTGTACTATAGTAGCCTATTTTGGTTCTCTTCGTGTTTGAAACTTCCTGTAGAGATCCATGAGTCCATTATCCAGCAGTTTTCTTACACTGTATTTATATTTTTATCATTTTTGTTACGTCATTTATTAATACTACTGTCCATATTGATCTATTGCTGGACAAAGGCCTCCCTCCAATCCTTTTAACGACTGCAATTCCTGGTTTTCCCGTGTCCCGTCATCTCCTTTGTGGTCTGCTGTGGCCTCGTGACGCTGCTTATGGGAACCAATTGTCAAATGTGTTTTATAGGCTCACGTAGTTCGTCAGACTTTACGCTAAAATTCGGTCAGTTGTTTTTTCATGAAACATATTTTTTAATACCGATAAATTTTTTGAGTGTCCCTGTATGTTCTTGCTAGCATTTATTTTTCTAAAGTATTTTTTATGTCCATTGCTAATCTGAAATTTTTATGATTTAATCAAATCATTTACTCAAATTAAAATTTTCTACTTTTGATAAGCACTTTGTAAATCATGTTTAATTTTTCCTTTAATTCCGTTACTGTTTAGTTGGCATTTAACAAAGTATTAGGTAGACTCATTATAGTCACATCAACGAGAGCTGAACTATCTGTAGTTATATAGCAAACTTGTTCTAAACAGTTGACGGTTGCAATAGTTTAGGGTTTTCATCCATTTTTATTTACCAAATTTTGGTTGATATGATATGTATATAAAACTAGCTTTTGCCCGCAGCTTCGCTTGCGTATATAAAATATTGCCTATGTCAATCAAGAATAAAGCAGCTTTCTATCGGAGAAAAAATTTTTGCAACCGGCCAAATTGTTATTCTGCAATCGTTAACGCTGTCGAAAAGTGATGAAACGTATGGGAATGACGTCATCTCAACGTAAAGTCGCGTAGTCAGAACAAACGAATAGACAATTCGTAGCCAAGTTCACATCGTTCAAAATCGTTTCTACAATGTTTAACGCTACATTCTTTGTTATACAAACGCTACATTGTAGAACGAGCGGCCGAATTGGGCGCTTCAACATGGCTATCAACTTATCGTTTTCTACAATTGCTATCACCGAGGCGTTACCGATTAGAGAACGGAATTCCACACAAACTGGTTGTAACTTGGCTAAGGAGGCAGTGCTTCCAGAGATTACCTCCGACAAACAAAAAAAAAACAAACTTTACCTCTTTATTATATTGGTGTAGATTATATAATATGATATTTGTACACAGATGATATATAGTTTTACACCCTCTGATGGTAAGACATTAAGTCACCTCTAGAACGTTTTTGCATACCAGACACGCCATCTTGGTAATGGTGAATATATTTATTTGGGACCTGATCCTATCGCCAAAAAATCAATGCTGTGATCAGCCGATCATAAGTACGGATAGTAAAAAAATATTGACCTAGGAGAATACGTACCGTGCTGGAGAATTCCTCACTAAGCACCGTTTTTATCTACCCCTCGTAATCTACCTACTTCGGATCTACGGATCGGTCAAAGCTCTTAATTACCACACTAATTGTCAGAATAAGACAAAACAAATTACCAAATTAATTTACAGATGCATATTCTTATGAACAGTGCTATCAAAAATTTTAATAACTGAAATTCAAAACAATTTTCTTTCCAACTGCACTTTCGATTGTTTACGTATAATCGTAGAATTCCATTCATAGTGGAACTTTTTGGTAGGTATTTAACGAGTCGAGTATAGTGAAACTACAGCATAGGACTAACCGAAAAAAATAATTACAGGTCCTCCAGAAAAGAAAATCCGAGATTATTGAAAAAAAATGCTCTGAAAGACCAGGTAGAATTTCCCAACACTTTTTTTAATGAAATGAACAAGATTTACAACAAAATATTGTTCGGTAAATCGGTAGTTTCAAAAAGTAGTAAGAATGCAAAGATGGTTAATATTTTTGCATTATTACTACAATTTATTTTTTTAACACCAGTGTAAAATACTTTTAACATTGAAAATAAATTTAGCTGCCTCACCTATTATGCGGTTTCCTCTAAAAAAAGATGGATATGAAAATCTAATGTTGCTTATAAAAATAACATTGCTTTTTTTAGAAATCCAATTCAAACCCTTCATAGACATTCTTCTTGAGCTGTCAGTTGAGAAAGGCGTGTTTAGTGACAAACAGATCAGAGAGCACGTTGACACTTTGCTCATTGCCGGACATGAAACTACGGCTCATGTTCTTACGTTTACCATGGTACTATTGGGGTCTCACCCTGATGTTCAGGAGAAATTATTTTCTGAGTAAGTAAATGCTTAACCAAGTTCTAACTAACTAATCTGTAATATCTGGCATCATCCAACAACGCGACGCAAAAATTATAGATAGATAGATATATTCTTTTTTGTACACCAAAAATAAAAATTACATTAGGAACTTATAATTTAAAGGGTGTCACAATGGGCGGTCTTATCGATAAAAGCGATTTTTACAGACTTCTTTGCAATAATGCGTCATGATTGCGCAAGGAACCTTTTATAAAGTGAGAAAATTAGTGCAGAATTTTGATTATATCTATTTTTATTTTCATATTAAAATCAGGATACAGGAAGTTCTGGGAGGAGATAGAGACGTGGAAAAGATGGACTTATCAAAGCTAACGTACTTAGAAGCGGTCCTAAAGGAGAGCTTGAGAGTCATTACTGTAGCACCAGTCATCGCCAGAAAGGTTGAAAGAGATGTTAAACTAAGTGAGTCGACACAATAAGATTTGTCAACACCGCCTTTCAAAAACTTTTCTGTTTGCTTCCAGATCAACCTAAAACCAGTGCTTTTGAACATATTACAAAAATGTTTCAGAAAATTACACACTGTTATCCGGCCGGACTTGCGTCTTAATGTTTAACGGTCTTCACATGCATCCAATGTGGGGTCCAGATAGACACGAGTTCAAGCCTGAACGATGGCTGGAGCCTGGCAAGGTGCCAGGCAATCCTAACGCGTTTGCTCCCTTTAGTTTGGGAAGACGACGGTGTATTGGTAAGGATTGATCAACCACTACGAGAACAGGGCTTGCAACCAACGCAGTGATTGTAGCCTTGCTATCGATAAAAGTATAATCATATTAAACTCAAAAGTTGTATTTGTCATACATCACTTGTACTGTTACAATACAGGCCTCATTTTTGCCCATATCTCTTTGAGGCGCGCGGGGAAAACCACGCCGTTGATCCGAACTTGGTCTCTGGAAGCCCGCGCCTACGGTGTCTGAAAAACGCGATACGGCTCCCAATACCTGAAGTGTCTCGGAGCGTGTTGCTTTTTCATCACGCTTGTTTCGTATGGTACTTATTCTGGGTTCGGTAGAAAGAATCCCCGGGTTGTCACTTTTTGGCGGAAACCGTGTGGTAAGCCACGGCAGGCGATCCCGGCCACCATAAAACGGGCTTGTGGAGGGTGAGCAATAGGCTGCTCGCCATCTGATTGACCAATAAGGAACAAGCCCTAGTCGACGGTGCATTGTAATCCAAGGGCGTCTCACTGAGATGTTAGCAAAAGTGATAGTGCCCAGTAGGGCAATACTAGCAAGGGCTGCGGGATTGTTCGAAAGAGTCACCGTGGCCCCGGAATGCAAAGCAGTTGTCCCGAAGGAATACAGGTGTCAGTAAAAATTACACAGATTTGGTTCACCCTGATACACACAGTTTTGTTTCACCCTAAGCGGGACAAGTTAATGATTAATTTTATGAAATAGCTTAAAAAAATGATTTATTACAGACGTTCTGAACGTTGATCTCTGACAGTATTCGTGTCGTATGAGATACGACCCAATGGTCGTTTAAATTATGATCACGTGAATAACGCAAGGTTTCTGTTTCAGTTGATTTTTTAACCTCCAACGGAAAAATGGGGTGTTATAAGTTTGACGTGTCTGTGTGTCTATCCGTGGCATCGCATGCATTTTTTTTTCTTTCGTTTGATTGGTACTCAAACGAAAGAAAAAAAAATGCATCAAAACGATGCAGTTTTTTTTTTTTTTTGTTTGAAAACTGTCAGTAAGAGTCTGACACTATCTCCCGCTCCGCCCAAGAGCGGGGGTTGTCATAAGATGATTTTTCCCATCGAAAAAAAAAAAAAAAAAAAAAAAACCTAATCGAGGAGGTTCTTAGCTACAATTTATGAAGATTTTTAGCTTGTGTACATTGCCACTTCGCAATGGTAACGTTTTCTTTTCATTTTATCAGGTAAAACTTACGCCATGATGTCGATGAAGACAACTCTCGCTCACGTGGTGAGGAATTACAGGATCAAAGGTGATCACACCAAGTTGCGGCTCAAGTATGGTATAGTTTTGAAGCCCGATAATGAAGGATATTATATTAGTATCGAGAAAAGGACGTAAAGAAAAAGCTTATAGGAAAGGCTTATAATAGGACGCTTGTTATTATATCTACTGTAATGTACTCTAGTATTTAGTAAAATAAAGATATTTTTACGGTACGAACCTTTTTGATCTTTTTGGGAATTGGTTCAACGAAATCTATTAAACCAAATCAAAGCATTTATTTTAAAGTAGTTGTTGCCCGCGACTTAGTCCGCGTGCAGGGTGCGGCGCGGGTGAGGGAACTTGTGCTGTGCCTGTCCACAGTTGTGCCATCACAACAATTTTTAAGCTATTGCATAGCTTCTATCGCGGGCCTTGAGCGTGGAGACCGAATCCAAAAATTCCGTAACGAAAATAACCTAACACCCCCCACTCATTTGTTTTTTGAGCGTGGTGACCGATAAGAAAACAAATGAGTGAACAATCAATCAAAATTCAATTCAATGTGTGACTTCAATTAAAATCAAAGAAAGAAAAAAAGGAAAAAAAATACTGCATAAATAAAATAAATAAATAATTATAATGGCATAAGTTGATAAAAATGCTATGCAATAGCTTTACCGCGGCAGTCCCCGAGTGCCACACGTCTTTTTTTTCGTTATGGCTGTTCGTAGACACTGATATGAACAAAATTGTCTATGCCTGTGTGTGTCTACTGGTTGTACAGCCTGTGGTGATCAGTCGAAGACTCAACGGTTTGACCACCTCAGTGAGGCCGCCGTTAAGGCTCTGCCTGGGGGACTTTAACGCTTGCCACCAAGACTGGTTTTCTCCATACCAGAGGACCGACGATCCACGCACTCAAAGACATATCAGCAATTAAGTTGGACAAAGGCCTTCCCTCTATGCCCGCTGTCAACTAGGACTACGAGATCGTTGGAAAGAGTTACCTCCCATAAAAATATGAGTGGAATTTTTTTGAGTGGATTTTTTTGATATTTCCCAACAGAATTTGAGCCGACTCCCGTCCCGTTGGGGGAAGTAAATTTCGTATAAGTATAATCGGGACACCGACCTTCAGCTGGATAATGGGCACATCTATTGCATTGCTTGATTTATTCCTATATCGATGCTAAAAACCAAATTTTAGGATTCAGAGCCAACGAGAAGACCTACCACACCTAACATATTGTCTCTTCACCGCCCTAGGTTGACTAGCAGAGAATGCCTAAGGCATTAAGTCCGCCTATGCACTTTGTGTTCCATGAAGATTAAATAAATAAATATACGTTTAATCGATATAAATGGCCGCATCTCTTTTTTTTTTGACTCACTATCAATCTTACCACATCTCTTTTTTTACCTTAAAAAGTTGATTTTTACAGCTTCAAGGGACCTGAGTATATGGTTTTAATTCGATACCTCTACGTGTTCGTGTAATATAGGGTCTTGACATACAGACAGACTGACTGACAGACAGACGAACAACAAAGCGATCCTTCAAGGATTCCGTTGTTACTATTTGAGGGATGGAATCCTCAAAACTGACAAGAAACTCCATCGTTACTCTTTTTAAAAAATGATTGATTTTACAATATTAGATAGGTATGTAAAAATGGTGTAGAACAGTCAATATTGTAACAAAGGGTATAAAAAAAGTATCATCATCATTTCAGTCGATATACGTCCACTGTTGGACATAGGCCTCCCTCAAGTGTTGCCACAATGAACGATCCTGTGCGTTTTGCATCCATCGGTTTACCGCAACCTTCACCAGATCATCGGTCTACCTTGTAGGAGGCTTTCCAACGCTACGTCTACGTCGTGCGTATACGGTCGCCACTACAGAAGCTTCCAGCCCCAACGGCCATCTGTTCTACGAGGAATGTGTTTTGCCCATTGACACTTAAGTTTGGCAATTCTTCGTGATTTGCTGGTGTTAGCTAATCTCCATTATCTATACATCATCCGTCGAGCTCTTGTCACCACCGGGGTGCCAGCTGTTTTAGAACCCAATGGCTTGGCACGTGACGATGGGAAGAGGCCAGATGGGATGACTATAATAATGCCTTGGAAATTGGGTAGACCTTTGGTGTGGGATGCAACATGTGTCGACACCCTTGCGCCATCCCATCTTCTGAGTACGGCGGGCTGTGCTGGGGCGGCTGCTGCAGATGCAGAAAACCTCAAACGGCGTAAATATAATAACCTCATTGGAAGTTATGTGTTTGAGCCGTTTGGGGTTGAAACAATAGGGCCATGGGGTCCGAGCGCTCATCGAGTTGTTCGGGATATTAGCAAACAGTTGGTCGACTCTTCGCGTGACCAGAGGGCTGGACTCTTCTTCAGTCAACGAATCAGCATTGCCATCCAGCGTGGCAATGCTGCCAGCGTTCTGGGCACTTTTCCCATTGACATCGATGTGGACGATTTTTTTGATGCCCTCTGAGTTTTCCCAGTTTTTCAGCCTTTTTTACTCGTTTGTACATATTATTATTTTAAGTTTGTATATATATACCTAGTGATTATTTATTAGATTAATTGAATTGAATTAAAAATATGTATATTAAAAAAAGCCTATCTCCATTTGGGTACTAATATTGTATGTTTAGTAAGCATAATTGTATTATGAAAATCGCTTTTAATTTTGAAAATACTTTTTAAAATATAAAGTAAAGTTAAAGTCAGTCGGTATTTCTATTTTTTTAAGTATTTGTATAGGACTAATTTATTTACAATAAAATGTCGTATGACTTATAATTAGTCATATGGCATTTTATGGTTTCATTGTGGTTGGTTGTTTTATTTTTATGGTTATTTCCATAAACTAACCTAGCCGTGGCTACATCTGTCAATAGCATAATTTATCGAACTGCATATGAAATTAGCTTAATCTACTTGAGAGAGTTCTAATATCAGCACCCCACTGCAATTTTAAATTGACAGTTAAACCTAAGAACACAGTTTCCGCAATATATCAAGTTTTTCGTCTTCAAGAATTAGATTGAGGTCAATTTGAATGATATTCGGTAATGGAAACCTTATACATTTAGATTTGTTTGCATTTAGTTGGAGTTTATGAGTTGCGAACTATTTTAAAAGAACAGCCAGACTTTCATTGATATCTAAGACATCCGCATCTTTCCTATCTACTTTAAACATAAGAGAAGTGTCAAAGGCCAAAGGAAATGTCGAATGTCTTTTATATAAAATAGAAAAAGGAAAGGGCCAAGAATTGAACCCTGAAGTACGCCCATCTTTACTTCTGACTACGAGGACATTCCATCAACGGTTACTTTTTGCTGCCTGTTAGATAACTAAAATAAAATAAACATCAGTAGCTCATCCACGAATTACGTAAAGATGTGATTTAGATCAGAATATCATAGTCAACGCAGTCAAATGCTTTGGAGAGGTGAAAAATGCCAATAGATATTCCAAAATCTGGCTGATGAGTTTCACTCTTGTATCCGTCGTTCAAGGTCAACGCCTTTCGTGAAATCAAATTAATGACTATGCAAAATCATATTTAATTCAATATATCATAATCAATAATCAGATGTTGTCTACATCTGATTAAAATTGTGAACTGGTTTATCCAGGGTTTTTTTTTTAGTGCTGTCTTTAACCGACGTATTTGTACTCACCAGAGGAATGTTTTTCCATTGTAGGAACTACTCTAAATGATAAATGATAAATGATCTTTATTTTGCAAGTAGGTTTTATAAAAACACTTTAGACCTGAGAAGAAACACCGAAACAAACTCAGGGGTCAAAGTCTCTTTTAAAGTCCATACAGCAAAACATGTAATGGTCAAATCATATGAGAACCATGCAGATTGAGCCTGAGATGGTCTTTTGAAGAAAGAACCACACAGTTCTAAGTGACCTGTCCAGTCAGTGCAAGCATTTGTCAATATGCGTGTAGCTCAACTCAGGACTACTAAGGAGCTCAACGACTTGACGAACAATGCCAAAGAAAGGACATTTGGGTAGGCCACATCAAATACTCAAAACTGCCAGACATCATGTGAAAATAAAAGAAAAGGAAAGAGTAATCCACATAGTTCTCACATTCACAATAATAAAATTTACATAAGTGTAAATATTACAAATTGTAAAAAAAAGTAAGTATATAAAAAAAAAAAAATCAGTCAAATAGTAAAAATAAACATGTCATAATTGTTAAAAAATAATAATATATATATATATATATATATATATACAATATCATAATTGTAAAACAACAACAATCGTCAGTAAAAAAAAAGGCAGTTAAAACAAAAAAACATTCAAATGATAATAATTATAGTGAGTAGGTACTGGAGCAGGTCAATCCCAAGCCGTTTTATCCTCGAGATACTCTTTTACAGTATAAAAAGCCTTTTGGCAAAGTTTTCGCTTTACAAATATTTTGAATTTATTAATGCTAAGTTCCTGAATAGGACTGGGAAGCTTATTATAAAAATGTATACTTTGGCATCTAAATGAGCGTCCTATTTTTTTGAGCCTGGTTGCAGGAACCACTAACTTGTGTTTGTTCCTAGTATTAACGTTGTGAATGTCACTGTATTTTTTAAACATGTTTTTATTTTTATGAACATACAAAATATTTTCATAGATATACTGAGATGGCACAGTCAAAATATTAATATTTTTAAATTTATCTCTGAGGGAGTATCTGGGACTTAATTTATAAATTGAACGAATGGCCCTTTTCTGCAAAACAAAAATCGTTTGGATATCGGTGGCATTTCCCCATAATAGAATACCGTACGACATGACACTATGAAAATAACTGAAGTAAACTAAACGGGCTGTCTCTAAGTCAGTTAGATTTCGAATTTGTCTAACAGCGTATGCGGCAGAGCTAAGTTTTTTCGACAACTTATCTATGTGTGGGCCCCACTGAACTCTCAATCAAGAATCACTAACTCTCAAATTAATTTCGGAGAAATCTGGAGCGAATGTATTTCCGCCCAACCGAATTCGCATTAAATAATAATATTTTATTATATTCCACAACTTACACACAGCGCCATCTAGTCTCAAACTAAGCAGAGCTTTTGATATGTGTATTAGACAACTGATAAATAATATTTCTAAATACATATTATCGATAAATTACACCCAGACTCATTACACAAACATTTGTCCTAGGTGGGAATCAAACCCACGACTTCCGGCACAGCAGTCAGGGTCACTGATAACTAGACCAATAGGCTAGTCATTTTTTTTTTCGCTCACATGTTTGATAAGACGGTCAAACGCAGTCTGTGAACTTAAGACCGTGGAGACGATCTTAGTGGGTAGAATTTGTAGAGCTGCGACATATGATTAACGAATTGTTGACAGTTATGCGTTTGAATTGCTATCTAAGTGGCTCATGAAATATTTTCAATTAATAAAATAAAAACGTACGGCGAATCACACATTTTTTTGCCGTCACAAATACTCGCTTACAGTGGTCAGAAATCCAAAAAACCAATCCCTTCTTACGTTTTTTGCCATCGTTTTCACTCTCACTATTGCTTTTCAGAATAAGGTAACTGCTTCCTGTGCCTTCGTGCCCCATACCATGAACCATGACCTACAATAGGGCCTGGTGTATACAAGAGCCAGATGCGAGAAGACTGGTCGGCTAGAAGACTTGCTTAAAGGCAAACGCACTGTGGGAAGTTGGAGACACATTGATTTTAATGCACAAAAGCTTAAATAATAATAAAGCGTAAATGTTTTTGTATGGAAAAATAAACAAATTATTTTTTACAAGTTTTTTTATTATTTGGCATGTATTTAGTAACATACAGAGACATTTTTTTTTAATTGAGATAAACTGGTGCTTGACTGCGATCCCACTTGATAGTAAGTAGCGATGCAATCTTTGATGGTGAGGTGCACTACTTTATTAAGAACCTATTCACTCTAGCCTTGAAGACACCCAAATTATAATCGGACGGGAAGACCGCAGCAGGCAAACTGTTCCAGTCCTTTGACGTACGCGGTATAAACGACGAGGCAAAACGCTTAGTCCGGACCGTAGAGGTTTCAACAACGTAAGGGTGAATATCAACACATTTACTTATCGACAATTTTGTGGTATTAAAGTTCTAAAGGTCAAGACTATGAAATCATTAAAACTTCAGTTTTTATTTTTTTAAACTATATATAACTATATATTAAATACACACATTAAAATAGTAAAGTTTTATATTTAAACACCAACTTTAACACTTTTCTAACTGACTAAACAGCATTTCAGAGGGGTCCACGAACTCTAAACGTAATCCGACGACCTAAACTGAACTATTTAAGCTCTAAAGGGTTTGTAGCTGCATCTCTGGTTTTCGCTGACATGCTTGACATTTAAACACGTCATGGTACTGACTTGTAAGTTTGAAATGAATGCTTTGATTTGGTTTGATATATTATAGATATTTCGTTGTACCCCAAATAGATAAAAGGATTTACACCAAAGAAAGACCTTTATTTTTATTACCTAATAGTGTACAGACATTACAGTTGACGCAATTACAAGCGTCATAAAAGCCGATGTCCTTTACGTTCTCTTCTCTAGACTAATATAATATCCTTCATTATCTGGCTGCAAAACTATACCGTACTTGAGCCTCATCTTGGTGTGATCACCCTTAATCCTGTAGCTCCTCACCACGTGGGCGAGCATTGTCTTCATCGACATCATGGCGTAAGTTTGACCTGATAAAATAAAAAAAAAACGTTAACACGTTTGTAACGTTAACGTTAACGTTACAAAGTGGCAATTCGAAAATAAACGATATAGTATGAAACAAATTCAAAAGAAAGGCACAGAAATCTGATGTGACCAAAGTTATCCACGTGATCAAAATTTTTAACAACCACTGGGCCCCAAAAGATACATCACCTGTCAAAGGACCACGTTGTTGCTATGGCAACATCCTGGTCCTCGGTCTCGACAAATTCTTTTTTTAAGGAAATTACCAATTAACTTCTCCCGCTTATGGTGAACCGTGGCTGTGTATATCAAGTTTTTGCTGACTAAACCCCTTCTCTGTTCCTTCAGTTGTCCTCTGCCTCCAGAGTCCAATTTCCGAGTTTTTCAGACAATCCCGCAGCCCTAAAGGGTATCAGCCCTGCTATCCTCCATTAGCTTTGCTAACATATCAGTGAAGCACGCGTAGAACACACGCACCGTCGACTCGGGCTTGGTTTTTACTGGTCGGCCGGATGGCGAGCTACCCACTGCTTACCGTATACAAGCCCGCTTCTACGGTGGCAAGGAATCGCCCTGCAACTCGTGACGCCCAAGGCATCTCCTGTGGCGACGACAGGGCCATAAAGATGTACTCTCCCACACGGTTTCTGCCACCTCCTTCGCTCACATTACTGCTTCACAGATGAAGTTTACTGCTTCTCATTTTCCCTAACGCCCTTTTCCATGGCCTAAACTAGGCTGGGGTGTGAGAGGCCGCCTCCGCCGTATGCTTCCACGAAGACTCGGTGGTACTCCACCCAAGTAGGGCTCGCTTCCACCATATGATCCAAAGGACCGACTGCGCGTCAACTGCGCGTTCTGTTCCTTGCGTGCCAAAGAGATGTTAGCATAATTGACGAAGCCCACCAGAGTTGACTCCTTACACTCATATAAGATGCAAGATGTATAAATATTTGAATTTGAATTTGTTCGAAACCAGTCTCCTTAGCACTCCCTAAATCATTTTATAATTATACTTTCATTAACAGCAAGGCTACGGATCTCTGCAACGGTTGCAATTCCCGTCCCATAGTGGTTGACCCTTACCAATACAACGTCGTCTTCCCATACCAAAGGGAGCAAACGCGTTAGGATTGTCCGGCACCTTGCCAGGCTCCAGCCATCGTTCAGGCTTAAACTTGTGTCTATCTGGACCCCAAATCGGATGCTTGTGAAGACCGTTAAACATTAAGACACAGGTCCGGCCGGATAACAGTGTGTAGTTTTCTGAAACATATTTGTAATATTTGTATGTTCAAAAGCACTGGTTTTTGAATCTTTATCAGTTTGATTTGGCCAAAAAAGAAAAGATTGTGTAAGATTGGTGTTAGCAACTCTTATTGTATTGACTTACTTAGTTTAACATCTCTTTCAAGTTTTCTGGCGATGAGTGGCGATACGGTGATGAACCGTAAGCTCTCCTTCAGAACCGCCTCCAAGTATGTTAGCTTTGATAAATCCGTCTTTTCCACGTCTCTATCTCCTCCCAGAACTTCCTGTATCCTAATTTTAATGTGGAAATAAAAGCAGACATAATCGAAATTCCATACTCATTTTGTGGCTTTATAAAAGGTTTCTTGGGCAGTCATGATGAATTCTCAAATCACGTTGCCAGATGATACCATGTCTGCTATTTTTATAAATTCGTAGTTCCAACACAATCCCATTGTCATTTTGTTAAAAGTTCGTAATCTGCTAATTCATAATGATCGTTTATTGATCAGTCAATGGTCTCTTAATAGTGTTATAATAGAATGACAATACCGAGCTGTCTCGTAACAAATAAAAAGACAATGACTGCACAATGACGTTCTAATGGCACTGATCAAAGGAACTGTCAAAATTTTAGCAAACTACCACATACGTCACACATTCATTTGTCATTATGTACGACATTACCATTTTAGGATAAGATTACCATTCTTTGCCATTTCTCAATGGAGTAACACTGGATGACCACTGGAAAGTCATAATGACGCTATTATATTAGTAGATTATAAAACTTGTCAAAATCAATAATTATGAAGTCAATGATAGAACATTGTGACACTATTATAATAGCAGACTTGAGACCCACATATACAGGTCATTAAGATAGAACTCAGTTAAGCGTTTACTTACTCAGAAAACAATTTCTCCTGTACGTCAGGATGAGATCCCAAGAGCACCATAGTATACGTGACAACATGAGCCGTAGTTTGGTGTCCGACGGAGAGCAAAGTGTCGACGTGCTCTCTGATCTGTTTGTCACTAAACACTCCTTTTTCAACTGAGAGCTCAAGGAGATTGTCTATAAAGGGTTGGTATGTGATTCCTAAAAAACATTATTATTTTTAAGAACAACTTTATATTTTTAAACCTATTTTTTTCCAGAGGAAACTGCCTTATGAAAGAGGCCGCTAGATTTATTCTCAATGTTAAAAATTGTTTTAAAATGGTCTAATTGAAACTAACGAGTTATATAATACTTTGTTGTTAATACCACAAGAAAAAGAGAGTTAAGTTTATTTATTAAAATTTCATGCAACATAAAAGTACATAGGCGGACTTAACGCCTTAGGCATTCTCTACCATATTATCATATTTAGTTAGGAAATTTCACCTGGTATTTGACTTTTTTTAGCGCATGTATTTCCAAAAGCCTCGGATTTTCGTTTTTGGAGGACCTGCAATATTTTTTTACATTTAGTAACTTAATCATCATAAACAAAAAGAATCTATAATTGGAAGTCAGACTGAACTGACTGTCTTTTCATTTATATTCATGTAGTTTAAATTCTATTTATAATGCTACATCAATACAAGGCTCAGCACACTGCCGCAGAGTGCGCAGAGTCGACGATATTCAACTACGCATGGCGACGCACGTAGTCGTCGCGCGCCAACGCTCACGTTGGTGCACCTAAATAACAGCGTTGAACCAGTTCAGAGACTTGAATATTCGCAATAGGGCTCGTGCTCGACAGCTGACAACTACGCCACTCTAGCCACGCTAGTATGACTTCCCATCTAAAAAAAAAAGAAAAACGCCTAACAAACCAATCCTTGGAGGATTGGTTGTACCCAAACACAGCGACACGGGGCCGCAGCAGACCACAAAAGAGATGGCGGAACAATTTGATTTCTTTCTTAGGAATTGGAAAAAGAAAACCAGGAATTGCAGTCATTGGAAGGAATGGAAGAAGGCCTTTGACCAGCAATAGGATAGTAATATTAATAAACAGCGATTCAAAGACGATAAAAAATATAGACACAATGTTAAAAAATACTTGAAAAAGGACTGGACCGAACCTCACAGTGTATTGGCATTCAAACTAAACAAACAAAACTAAAATTTCAAAGTTAAAACAAAAGTAATCATAATTACAGATCAGCAGGAACCATCATTTAAAAAACAACCTTGCAAAAACTAATCGGAATAGAAACGTCTGACTGAAAAGTTATTAACTTTTCATTCAAATATTTCTGCAACTCGGGAGTAACTCTACAGAAAATTATTTTAAACACGGAGAGAACAGAAATATTATGTATATAAACTATAACATAAAGTACAAACCTTAGGAGCTTGTCCGTTTGTTTGAATGCGCTAATATCAGAAATTGTTTGTTCGAATCAAAAAATTATATTTTAGTGTTGGATAGCCTAATAATTATCAAGAATTGTTATAAAGCTACATTATTACATCATGCTGCGATTAATGTAATGCAGTATCTGAAGACGCAGGTGAAACCGTGGGGGTCAGTTGTATTAGTACTTTGAAATTATACTTAACTAATTTTTAATAAGTATTACTCGATTGATGACTTCGTAAATAACCAACATAATTGATAATTAAATAATAATGATATCATTAATAGTATTGTGACAATTACAATTTGAATTTAACTATGTGTGCCAATTTCATGAATGATTAATGATAGTTACACGTTTAATCATTTTGAAAATAATGGTAATAGATTTTTAATTTATGAATATGTTATGTGAATTTCCACCTGTGACAAACAGTATACGTAGGTATTAATTTGAATATGAATTACCGTGTTCGCCATATTTTGCAAAATCTTCGTATAATAATCCTGCGTCTTCTTAAGCTTACTCCACGAGAAGAGATAAGAGTTGTGCCACCAAAGCTTTGTAAACCTTTCCACCATGGTACCGAACATCGGCTCCAAAGCATCAATATACTCGGTAATCAAACTGGAATCCGAGAAGTCTACACCTAGCGCTGTCACTAGAATCAATTAACATTTTCGATAAATAATAAATAAATCATAATAATAAATATTTCTTAAAAGTTCTTTACAAGATCAACATTAACACCTAAATCATTATTATAAGTCTTACATGCCTGAACCAGGAAATTCTCTTTCAGGCAAGAATAACTAAAACAATTAAAATCTAATAAAATCAGAAGGATTTTCTGTTTAAAAATACAAATGAGTAATAAATCTGTGGACAAATTAAATTAAACTACTAATTATTATAATGTTGTAGCTTAAATTTTTAGTTTCTTAATTAACAAAATATTTAAACTAGGAGAAGAAATAAATCAAAATATTCACATCAACACAATCAGCTAGTTCTCCGTATTATCGTAGACCTATTTAACAAGGTCGGAGCTAGCACGCTATCTAGAGGAGTTCAATTTTCTGACAACACTTCCTACTCTTCTGTAGCCAGATCAAAAAACACAAAAAACTTCTAAATCTTTAAGTTTTGTAGTCGAAGTTTCGAACTTTCTAAATTAAAGTTATTCTGTAATAACGACTATTTTTTTATGTTTTTGTAAGTCGATCGTATTCATATAATAGAGAACTTTTTTAAAATATTTGATGAGTAGTGGTGGGGAAAAGATATGAGTTGTGATGGAGAAAAGTTGATATGTGATTTCTTATTTCACGTAATAAATAAAGACTTACAGCAGATAGTTTCCAGAGCAATATGTTGTGCGTTAGTATAGTGATCAAAGGAACCCTTTCCAGCATTTTTCTCGAAGGATTTCACTAGCTTCCTGGATTGGCTGTTGAAAACGCCTATGAACGTGTCCATAAATGTCTGACTGAACGCGGGGTGCAGATGCTTGTGGTGATCTTTCCAAATTACATCTAAAGATTTAAAATATGTAAAAAAATACTTGTACTGTGACACTTTATCGTCAAATGAGACTTATTAAGGTTATTATCAGAATATTCTTATATATCTTTTTTTTTTTAATTTTTTACAGTTAGCACGACGATACTTGTCATGTGATCATGTCTGGTTTTGATATATTATGTCATCAGATTCAACTCAGTTTTTTATGACCATGAAAATGATTTAATTTAGTCGATATAGCGTAATATTAGCGAGCGAAGGTTTTTAAAATATTAATGTGGTATTTTGCATTATTAGTCATCAGTTAGCATAACATTTTATTAGAGTCTAAATACGATTATTTTTAAACGTATAAACGGCATTGTTGTAAATCTTGACAATGTAATAAATATGTACCTACTATAAATAAAAAAAAATATTACATAACATATTATACAATCACTTTAGTGAGCGGTTTTATTACAATTAGGTAGTTATTGTAGCTGCATAATTATACAACTCACATCTCGCAGTGACTAATCCATCGCCGAGCCATGATTCACCAAAATCGTAATATGAATCCTTTTCCATGCACGTGGATGCGACTGTGTAGCTATCGTCCGGGTCGGTGATACCTAGCCAATGATAACAAAATTAGAATCGAGCAAAGTTTTTGATTGAATACAATGAAAATAAACTTTTATACAAATAATACGAAAGAACAGAAGTAAGGTTAGTTAATATAACCGTTTATATGTTTATATATGTTTTCAGTCAGATGTTTGAAAAACTTTTAAATGCCATTTTAACACCTATAAAATCTTACACGATCAGCAGTAAGGTTTCGCCAAAGGACGATGTACAACTGACGGTGGAGTCACTTTATTAAAACACAAATTTTCAGCGTAGAAAGAAGTCCAAGATGCGATAAGATTTTTCGTAACTTCTCAAAGGCTTTTGATTGTGTTAATCACGAAACCTTGCTTGCGCTAGAGCATTACAGGCTTGGTAAACTTGCACTCAGCTTGATGAAATCTTATTTAAATGACAGGTAACAGCAAGATCAAACAAACGGTGGCAATTCTCAAGACTTAAAAGTAAAGTGGGTGTTCCAAAAGGCTCAATATTGAGTCCCTTCCTCTTTTTAACTTATATTATTGATCTACCGCATATATTAAAAACAAAAAAACAATCACATATACTATTGTTTGCTGACGATCAATAGACGTTTCACAAACCTTGATGATGAAAGCAACGCTCTACATCAGGTCCAAAACTGGTTTACTGTTGATATTTTAGTATTAAATGGAAAAAAACTAAGTTCATAAGATTTGCGTTACCGAATTTTAAAAGTAATAACTCTGAAATAGTATTAAACTTGAGGTTTTCATGTGGATCAAGCTATAATGGAGTCTGTATTTAACATCTTTGGCAGGTTAGCTTAGTTCAGCAGCATATTATACTGTCAGAAAAATCCGTCAATTTACTGAAGCAGATACCACGGGGCAGGTCTATTTTAGTTACATTTAAAGTATCATATCTGACTGTATTTTGGAACGTGCAATTAAGCTTATGCTTTTATTTGACATAAAAGTCAAAAATAAATAAATGACGGAGCCAGGAGTGGCTGAGCAATATGACCATCATCATCTTGACCGACAGTTTCATATCAGAGGTGATACACCCGAATCCGCGCAAACGTTATTGCTCTATGCTTCCCGATTCCAGCCCTCTCATAAGACTCTGTCCACGCAACACACCATAACAAATGACCTCACGGCGTTATACCCCTTGGTACCATAATAATAATAAAACAAAGACACAATAGCTAAATCTCGTTCTCCACCCACGACATAATATTAAATTTTAATCGCTGATTCATAACAAGACATAATAACTGACCAAGGTCAAGTGATGTTGCTATGGCTTCTTGAATCTCCTTGACTACTTAGAGAATCGCAAGTTCGGTTCTGACGAAACACAATTCTTTTTCTATTTTTAACATCATTTCAGCTGAAAGACGTCAACAGATGGACATAGGCCTCCCTCAAACGTCGCCACATCGACGGATCCTGTTCGCATCCGTCGGATTCCCGCGACCCTCACCAGAACATCGTTCCACCTTCTGGGAAGCCTTCTAACACTGCGTCTTCCGGTACGTGATTGCCGCTCTAGAGCCTTTCGTCCCCATCGACCATCTGTTCTGTTTCTATATTCAAGTCAACAGAATTCGAATAAATGTTATTAACCTAATAACCTATTAATATCACTATCAAATTTTGCTCGGACTTATACGTATACTGGAACTGAGGTTTTAAAAGTGTTTATATTTGACGAAATCCTGTCAGTACACAAAATGAGCTTGACTAAAAAGAGTAGCATATCTAAATATAAAAAAAAAACTAACGTTGCTGCCTACCACAAAACTCTTAGCAACAGTTTGCACAAAATCACTAACATGGCAAGGTAATTTTATAAAAAAAAAAAAAAAAAACTCGCAAACCTAGAAGCCATGCTGGTTCATAATCGAAGAACAAGCCATCAAACGACGCGACGCATGCAGTAATCAAAAAAAAAAATTTTTTTTTGGCAAATATCGTACACGTTGATTGCTTTGTTTACTTCGAAAGTTAATCCATCACAGTGCTCACCTCCATCAACATCACTGTAAGATCGAGTGTTGAAATATTCAATATTAAGTTTCACCCTGGTCCATATACCTAAAGTATGGTTTGAATAAGTACTTATATTTGGGGTGTCTCTAATGGAGTGATTTATGTCAGACAAGCTAACAGTTTAGTTTCGACCCTGACAAAAAAAAATAACATTTCAAAATTTAATACATAAATACGTTTTCATAACCCCAATAAAGACCTTTTCCACGATATCCTATACTATGACATCTAGACAAGAAGGTTTAAAAAATATCATCACACATCACAAAGGCAGAAAAAGTCAGTCACGTCAGACGCGATAACACTATGCTTTGCTCACATGGTTTCAAAACAGCACTAATGCGAAAGAGTGTATTTTGCATGGCGCATTTAATATTTAATAAACTTCCTAAGGGATGGAAGGAATTAAGCGCACACATACTAAAAATGCGGCTAAAATTATATCTAGTTGGAAAAGCATATTACAGTATTTTAGAATTTATAAATGACAAAGTGTAATATTACAAATTTAACAAATATTTACTGACATTTTATAATTTTGACAATTTATAATTAGAGGTACAATTTTATTCAAATTTGTAATTTATTGTTTAAATTTAATTTTTAGTTTGTGTGAAAATTTAATAATGTTTTTAGCCTTGTTTAAATACCTATGAATGACTTTTCTTACCTATATATTTGTATGCCACAAAGGCCGAACATGACGGATTTTTTTTGTTTATGAACAACCTGCATGCCTTATATGTATACTCATGTTTCTACAAATAAATGTCTTATCTTATCTTATCTTTTCTTATCTTATCTTATCACATGTACGGGAACTATTCATTTTTTTTAGTTAGAGTGTCGGCGTAATTTCATAAATATGCAAAATTTCAGAGTTGTATTAGTAACCGTCACTGAGCTAAACCACTAATAGACGGACAGACTAACGGATATAGCGAAACTATATGGGTTCCTTGTTAGGATTATGGAACACTCAAAAGCTGTACGTTCATTTTAAAACAATCGGTTTTATTACTTTCGCTGATAGAATGTCACTTCACTTAACGCTTTTCTTTGATTTGCCTTAAAATCTCTCATTTTGTACAAAAATATTATATCACGTAGTTTTTCGAAAAAAAGTTGGGCAATTAGCCCCATCATTTAAAGAATACTTACAATATATAGTTCGTGGTCCAATACTAACAGCTATGACTCCACCGAAGTCATTGCTTTGATTCGCTATGTTGCTGAGTTGATTCCATGCATCTACAAACCGTATGTAAAATATTATTAATTCAAGAGTGCAAGTTTAAACTTCAAAAGATTCATGGTCAGGTCAGGAAAAATCTGACCATATGTGTTCTTTTCTCAAACGACATGGCCACGCAGATTAGCCTCTGAGAAGATCACTAATGTGTATGGTTCTCCATTATGATTTGACCATTACATATTCACTGTATGGACTTTAAAACAGACTGACTTCTAAGTTTCCTCAGCTAGATTCAAATAGGTGTAGTGTTGTTCACAAATTTTCGAATTCCATGTCTAAAATATCTATCACATCTGCAGAGTTTGACTAATTCAACCGATCGTAACGATTACTACAAATTAAAAGCTAATCGTTGAAACTAAACATCTATATATATATATTTTTTTTTTCGACGGGAAAAATCATCTTATGACAACCCCCGCTCTTGGGCGGAGCGGGAGATAGTGTCAGACTCTTACTGACTAAAAAACCCATCCCGTTCCTTCAAGCCTTCATACCGGGGCTCGAGCGCCCTTTCGGATAACCCTGGCCCCAGTAGGCTTCGACCCGGCTGGGCCCCTGCTGTTGCTGACAACTCCTTGAGGCGCGCGGGAACAGCGCGCGCCGTCGACGACTTGGGCTTGGTCCGGACGGTTACCGGACGGCCGGACAGCGAGCTACGGTGGCTGGAAATCGGGATCGGAATCCCGGCGGCGGCGGCGAGAGCGCCGTTGCCTGATGCGGTCGGCCTCCTCCTTAGCGAGCATTACTGCTTCGCAGAAGTCGGCGACCGCCTGCCACTCCTCCTCGCTCCGGACCATGGCCTCGATCAAGGCCCGGCGCGAGAGGTCTCCGCCGCCGATCACCCCCACGAGGGCACGGCGATGCTCCGCCCAAGCAGGGCACACCGCGATTGTGTGCTCCACCGTGTCCTCCGGGCGTTCCGCACAGTGGCGACACCCGGGCGTCACTTCCGCTTTAATTCGGAACAGGAACCTCCCGAACTTGCCATTTCCAGTGAGGACCTGTGTCATGCGGAAGGTAAGGACGCCGTGAGGTCTTTCCAGCCACGCCTCAAAGAGGGGACTTATCGCCATAATTGTGGCGTGCCCATGACGGGGTTGCGATAGTCGCTGACGCCATTCCACCATAAGACCCCGCCGGAGCTCTGTCCGCCATGCCGTGACCTGTCGCGGCAGAGGACTTTCACCCCGGCGTTGCATCTCCACACGCATGTCGCCGCTTCGCGGGAAATCGTGCGGTATCCCCGCACCATCCGAATTGCCATGACCCTCTGGCAGGCGTTCAGAATGGCCGCCGGTCGGTTTTGCAGCGACAGCGCCCACACCGGCGCCCCGTAGAGGGCCATGGACCGAACGATCCCCGCGTAGAGCCTCCGGCAGGAGACATCTGGACCCCCAAGGTTGGGCAGGAGCCGCCCGAGAGCGGCCCCAGTCCGGTTGAGTTTGGGAGCCAGACGTCGGAAATGCTCCTCGAAATTCCATTGGCTGTCGAGGATGAGTCCCAGGTACCTCATCGATGTCCCGACGCCGATGCGAACTCCTCCTACCGTTAGTTGGGAACCCGACGGTGGCGCGTTCCGACGGCCGCGACCGTGAAAACACATGGCCTCGGATTTGCGCAGCGCCACCTCGAGTCCCAACTCCTGGATCCTACCAACGACCATCGCAACCCCGCGTGTCGCTAAAGCGGCCGCCGCCCGGTACGACTCTCCCTGCGCTAGAACCAGCGTGTCGTCTGCGTAGCAGACCACGCTGACCCCGTCAGGGAGGTCGCCCCGCAGCACGTAATCGTACCCGATGTTCCACAAGGGTGGCCCTAGTACCGACCCCTGCGGAACACCGCACGACATCTCCCGACGTTTCCAGTCTCCCTGGTGACCGGGGTAGACAATATACCTGTCCGACAGGTAGGCCTCGACTACTCGACAGAGGTATTCGGGCACCCGGTGGTACCGGAGTGCCCTCCGTATCGTACTCCAGGGCAGGGAATTGAAAGCGTTGGCAATGTCCAAGGACACTGCCACGACACACCTACCCTGGGACACCGCATCCCCCGTCGTGAGGGCTCGCACGCGCATGATGGCGTCCACCGTCGAGCGCATCCTGCGAAAGCCGAACTGTCCGTCCGAAAAATCCGGCCAACATCTATATATTCATGTACCTAAGAACTAGAATCTGGTTTGACAGATCTGAAGCAGGTATCTGTTCTGGACGATTTTTAAATGTACTTACTGCAGGCATCTCCAATGAACGCCGGCGCATGTCCCACAATAGGCCAAGCCCCCGGCCAGAATGGCGGCTCATTAGTCTTAGCACTCGGTCGGCGCCACCACCAGTACGCAGCGCACGTGATGAAGAGTAGCACCACAGAAAACATTGCTAACCTGAAAATATTGAGCTTAAAATTATTGTGTGATTACCAACATCAACACATTTTAGGGTTCCATACCTCAGAAGGATAAAATGGAGCCCTTATAGGAACACTTTGTTGTCCGTCCATCTGTGTGTTTGTCAAGACCCTTTAACTCGAGAACGCGTGGAAGTATTGAGTTGAAATTAAAACCTCTGAGGGCCATTGAAGCTGGTGATGAAATCGAACTCCTAAGTTCACGACCTTATGTAGCAAAAAGAGTATATTTCGACTCTCAAAGAAATCAAAAATCATCGGGTACTTCCTGTTGACCTAGAATCCGGAAATTTGGCATAAAGGAAGGTCTTATAGCACAGATATAGGAATAAAGCTAAAAACAGTAAATATGTTGTTATGTCATAAAAAAAAAACATATTTAGTGATTCGAAAACAATCGAGACTCCATTCGGGAATGGAACTACATAGGAAAGTTTGTACGAAAACTCTCAGTGTGCGAGTCCGACTCGCACTTGTCCAATTTTTAAGTTCGCGTAACCGTCAAATGTTAGATTGTGATATTACGCATAGTCAATAGGGTAATTAATTTAATTAATTATTTAATTTAATAAGTTATTTTTTATTTATTTTTAAAGAAAGCTTACAGACTAATAACATAATTGTTAAAAACAAAGAACAAAGAAACAAACAACACAAACACACATAACATGAAGATAATAACATCAGATTATCTCTTAAAAACGACAGTGATGAAATATAAACAAACACAGCTAAGCAACAGCCGTACTCGGCTTTCAATCAAGTTCCAGCAGTACTGAGCTCTGAGACTACTCCTTGGTGCCTCTGAAAGCACGTAAAATAGGCTACCTATTATTTCAAAGTCAAGAGAAGAACAGTTCAATATCTCACATAATATACGTACTGTTTCTGTGCCATAGCAGAGACTTTTAAGTTGCCTAATATACAGAAGACTATAACCAGGAAAGTATTAATTTCAAGTTTCGAGTGTATAAAGCAAAAGGCTGTTTTCATAAAAAACTTTAACACCTCCAAAGCCATCTTTTGAGAGTAATTTTATAATGCTATAATGATTGACTTATAGGATAAATTTGAGCGATGTTTCAAGTATTAGCTCACAAAATAAGAAAATTGAAATTGATTCCTTTTTGAACTTTGTGAAAAATATCACGTTCCCAGTCATTAGTAGTTTAATTTTAGTTCAGCTCTACTTTGATAAGTCAGTCAGTCAGTTCATCCTTTTTTATTGATATAAACTAATGCTTGATTACGATCCCGCCTGGTGGTAAGCAGTGATGCAATTGTTGATAGCGCACTTGTTTATTAATAGCTTATTCACTCTAGCCTTGCAGACACCCAAATTATAATCAGGCGAGAAGACCGCAGCATGTAAATTGTTCCAGTCCTTCGATGTACACGGTGTAAACGATGAGGTGAAACACTTAGTCCGGACCGTAGAGGTTTCAACAACGTAAGGGTGGATACTCGCCGTACGTCATCAGGTTATCCGATGGTTGAAAGGAAATGGCGGAATGAAGTTATGCAATTCCCGCGCAAACTCCAAAATGTATCCTCTAAAATACCGAAATGCTGAATACCCTACGCCTATGCTCAATGCTTTGTAGATTGGACTTACCCAATTCTGCATCACCAATTAGTCTCTTCGCATACCTTTCTACCGAGTATAAAGCTGCTAGATGACCTTTTGCAGCACTAGACCATATGTGGCTGCAGCACTTCACACATGATTGGACCAGTGCTTTGTACAAAAGCTATCCCAGTGTGAATTGCCGCTAGATCTTTGAAAGAACGTTGAGTTTTCTAGGAGCTACCCTAGGTTTAGACTCAATAAACTGCCCAAAAATAAATTCCGTCGAAATTTCAATTCCCAAGAGCTGGAGACGGTCGGTGCACTCCAGGGATATATTCCAAAAAGCAGGAACCAAGTTGAATTGACTCCTTTTGGCGGTGAACAGACCCGCTTGTATTTTGATGGCGTTGAATTCCATCAGATTGATGAGTGAGACTGCCTGGAGTGAAACATTCGTACGCTCTACCATTGCCATACGCCTTTTCTTAATCTCTGGCCAAAAGAAAAACTGGCCTTTAGATCACGCCAAGTGAGAACAAGGCGTTTGGTTAGATATCTAAATGATACCCATTTAAAAATTAACAAGACTATAATTACGTTTTACGCAAAAATCGTGCAGTGCCCTTCGCGAGCAATATAATAATGCTTTCAGGGTGTTGATGGGGCTGCCTCGCTTCTGTAGCGCATCAGGGATGTTTGCGGAAATGCGTATTGATTGCTTCTATGCGTTATTGCGTAAAAGATGTGCATCGCTGGTGCGTAGGGTGCGAGCCAGTCCCAGCGGCATCCTGGGCATGATTGCGGACAGGCTGGACTGCTGCATACTAAATCATTGCTCCAGTATCTCAGCTAGGATGCTGAAGCGATGATGGTGTGTGGTATTATAATTTGTAAATGTATTTGTGTCACTAACACAGTTGTAAGGTTGTTTTATTATTACTACCACTAAATGAGTCTCATTGTTACTCGCAAATAAAGATTATTATTATTATAATAATTTTTAACATTTAAAAATTTCGGTGTAGAAGGCCCGATACATTTGACGATCCAAACTGAATTGTTACAGAGAGGGTGTACAGCTCAATCTCTTTTTCTCGCTCGCACGCCTGACATTTGAACACTTCATGGTAAGGCTTACAATTTATTTTAAAATCCCAGCATATCACATTTTTTTAGGCGGTAAATCATGCAATGACTTCTCATACTCTTGGGTGGAGCGAAAGAGCGTGTCAGACTTTTACCACAAAATAAATAGTTACAGAAGTCAATCTACATACAAGGCGCGCTCGGGCAACGCACTCATAGACACCGCTCACAGACACGATGTCTCGGTCGCGTCTCGGATCACTCGTCGAACAGTTCCGGCTCAAACGCTCATTAGGGTGCGTCCACCGAACGTAGGTATAAAAAGTGAAGTACATACATGAGATTGTCTTCTGTACCTATCTATTTTGTGCTTTTACCGACTAATATCCACTCATACGTTCCTTCTCCGCCTTTTGCGTTTCAGGGGGTTTCCTTTAAAAGCGAACCTCCTTGTTGAATACCTCCTTGAGGTGCGCATGGAACACAACGTGCCATAGACGACTCAGGCTCGGTCCGGGAGGCTAGCAGACGGCCGGGCTGCAAACTACTCATTGCTCGTAGACATTACAACACAAATTTAAAATATTAAAAAAAAATAGTACCTTTTCGTCACTTTACACAATAGTTTATTATTCGCTATTAAATTTTCACAGATTGTTACAGATACATAGTCTAGGTGGATCTAACATATATTTTATAATTCACTTGTATTTTATATGAAGACTGTGAGTTTAACCCGTACTTGCCCTTAGAGTTAGAGTTCAATTCGCACACCGAAGGTTCTGTACAATATTTTATGTAAAAATGCATATATATATATATATATATACATAATTTTTATAAGTTATTTCTATTGTCATTCAAGAAACTCTATAGTGAATGTAGGTCTTTGTAATTTCGTTATACTGTTCGTTTTGAACTCGCGGTGAAGCGAAATATAAATACTATTGCTAATTACACAGTACACTTTAATTCAGGCTTTAATCTTGGTGTCACTAATATTTGGATTAAAAAAAAATACTATTACTACTCAGAACTGCCTAGGTAGCGCCAGCAGTCATGCAAAAGCAATGAAATATAGTAAAAAAAATACTTTCTGCCACTTGTTACATTTTAATTTTAAACTAATTTATATTTCTGAGCGTGATTGAATGAGCTAAATTATTAACGATATGAAAGAATCTTGTTAGTATTATATCTGATGTTTGAACACTGACAACCCTTAATCTATCTCCTTTCTCTCAGTCCATCCAAAGGTTGTCTGTAAGAGATCGCCCTGTGCGATAAGACCGTCCATTGTGCACTTATTCTTTTAAATGTTTGTCCTGTATTTTTGTTTATTTGGTGTACAATAAAGATTATAATGTTACGCCATTAAACGTGAACCCGCCATATCTCCGAGAAAATAAAGAGTAGCACGTAATAATTAAAACGCATTGCTGTTCGAAAGGTCTAGAATGGTTGTGCGTAGACAAACTTAGAAAAATCTCGAAACATCCACAAAGTACTTACAAGTAGTAGTTAGGTATTTATAGGAAATGGTACTCTCCGACGTTAACAATAGAGTCGAAATTCGCATGAAAGTGACTCTTATTACCACGAGTAATAAAAATAATTTATGACTTCGAGAAGCGATTCAATTGTTCTGGAATTCTGGATCGTTCGTGGGAAGTCGGTATCTAGAATTTTCTTGGCTCCGCATATAAATACGAGCCCCCGGCCGGAAGCGAGTCAGTTGTGATTTCGACTGCGATCAAGAGCGAACTACCCTAGTACTCGAAGTGATTTTACTCAACGACCTAAGCGATAGTGTAACGGTACTCTAGTGTTAATTGCGATTCGGATTATTGTTGACTGGACTAATTTGTTATTGTTTGTGGTAAATAAAGTTCTCCCGTCAGTAAATCGGCATTTGATTACCCACGTACGTAACAACTGGTGTCAGAAGTGGGATGCCACTAACACCGAGAGACGACGAACAGCGACCACGAACAAGAAGGCAAATGGAGATGGATGCTGCGCGTCATCATATGGAGGAGGAAGATCAGGCTGGTATGGTAGCAACAGAAGCTGCTGAGGCGCCAACACGACCATCCTCGGAATTGAACCTCGCTGCGGTGTTGGCCGCCATGCAAGCTAGTATGGAAGCTGTCCGCCGCGATCAGGAAGCCGCTCGCCGCGAACAAGAGGCCAACCAGCGTAAGCTTCAGGACCTAATCGCAGCGAACCAGGAAGAAGCTCGCCGCGAACAGGAAGCCGCTCGCCGCGATCAGGAGGCCAACCAGCGTAAGCTTCAGGACCTAATCGCAGCGAACCAGGAAGAAGCTCGCCGCGAACAGGAAGCCGCTCGCCGCGAACAGGAAGCCGCTCGCCGCGAACAGGAAGCCGCTCGCCGCGATCAGGAGGCTAAGCAGAACCTGATCCTCGATAAAATCGACCACGGCCTCGTCACGTTGGGCGAGAAAGTAAAGAATCTCACCTTAGAGGTCAAGGAGGTTTCCGCCCGAGCTGATAGCCTCGAAACAAGGATTGATGGCCACGAAGATCGCCTGCTGGACATCAAGAAAAAAATTGTCAAGCTCGAAGCACGCGAACCCGTTGCTGTTGGCTCACCATCGCACACCCACTGTGCATCCGCCGCAAAATTTGATGTGCCACGTTTTGATGGCACGTCTTCCTGGACGGCATTTAAGTACCAATTCGAGACATTGGTCGAAACAAACCGCTGGGATGATAAGCAGTCTTTTGCGGCATTAACTTTGGCTCTACGAGGAGACGCCCTGCTGGTCCTAGAGAACCTCCCTGCGGACGGCAGGACATTGGAGCATCTCATGGAGGGACTGGACACTCGTTATGGAGACAAGCACCTCGAGCACGTTTTCCGCGCGCAGTTACGCGAGAGAACGCAGAGGTCGAACGAGAGCCTCCAGCAATGGGGAGTCGAGGTTGAACGGCTAGTCCGGCGTGCGTACATGTCAATGACACCAGAGACGGTGGAAGTAAATCTGGTGCAAGCATTCATCGACGGTCTACGGGATACTGAAGTCAGAGCTACGGTGCGACTCGGACACCACCAAACTTTGAAGAGTGCGATGGCTCACGCTCTGGAAGTAGAAGCCGTACGACAAGATTCACGTACGCATAGAGTTAGGGAAGTGGTGGTCTCGCCTTCAGCGCAACCACGTCAACGAGAAATGCTGACTTCTTCTTCGGCAAAGTCCCGCTATATTCCGACGTGTTACGGGTGCGGAGAAAAAGGGCACATTCGTACCGATTGCCCCAAGAGGAAGAGGGGAAGTGTGGACTCCGGAACTCAAGTTAACGAGGAGTCGTTAAACTAAATGTCGCCAGGGCCGCGGGGCGGGTGCTGGCTGGTCAACTGAAAGCCCCAACCATCACCATCAATCAAGTTCACAACGGAAATAGTTTGATCATCGAAGGGACGCTGAATCATCGTGCTTGCAATTTCACCGTTGACACGGGGGCGTCACGGACTGTTATAAGACCTGAGTTGCTGAAACGCACCATCTTGTGGCAAAGAGAGTCTCCATCCTGCCGACTTCAGACAGCAACCGGCCAGCCAGTCTCCGTCCTCGGTGATACAGAAATTGAGTTCAAAATCGGTGATCAAGTGTATATCCATCCTGCGTTAATTGCGAATATTACCGACGATTGCATACTGGGTCTCGACTTCTTGCGGAATAACCGATGTATTTTAGATATCGACAGGGGAGTATTGAAATTCCCAGATCAAGAAGTCTTCCTGCGAGGAATTAAGTCATGCAACC
Organism: Mythimna ferrago; assembly: GCA_910589285.2. Lineage (NCBI taxonomy): Eukaryota > Metazoa > Arthropoda > Insecta > Lepidoptera > Noctuidae > Mythimna > Mythimna ferrago. Next base: position 14,900,776 of record OU342694.1, on the reverse strand, counting down.
TCTATTGTTTAAAGAATACCACACTGGCTCCGAGAACAGAAACCTTAGTCGAAGTAAAGTTTCCCAAGAAAATCAGGCAAACAAGATGTGTTTTGGTTGAAGATACTGGCCGGCACCCGGAGCTCATCACCGCGAGGACATTAGTTATGACAAAAGGGAAATCCAAAGTAAGGATTGTGAACCTTGGGAAAGAAGAGGTCCAACTGAAGAAAAACAGTGTTGTTGGGAGATGTGAAGAAGTTCAGTATCTCCGTCAAATCAATAAATCTCCAGCAAAGCAAGACACGACCAAAGTCGAAACTGATTACATCCAGCAACTTCTGGAAAATTCTAAGAGCAATTTATCGACTTCGGAACTACAGCAAGCCAGGGAATTTCTGCTACGGTTTCGAGATATCTTTGCAACGGGAAAAGACTGCGGGAGAACAGGTCTCGTCAAGCATGAGATAGATACAGGTGATGCTAGACCAATTAAACAGAGACCGCGTCGCATACCCTGGGCTAAGGAAAATGAGGTAGCAGAAATGGTAAAGGACATGGCTGATAGCGGAATAATTGAGCCTTCTACGAGCCCATGGTCTTCCCCCGTCGTTCTGGTGAAGAAGAAGGACGGCAGCACAAGATTTTGTGTGGACTACAGAATGCTGAACAATGTGACGAAGAAGGACAGTTATCCCTTACCAAGGATAGACGATACGCTGGATATGCTCAGTGGCATGAAGTGGTTTTCGACCATTGATTTGAAAAGTGGCTACTGGCAAGTGGAAATCAGCGAGAAAGATAAAGAAAAGACAGCGTTCAGTACGGGTATTGGCAGCGGCCTGTGGCAATTTAACGTCATGCCTTTTGGGTTATGCAACGCTCCAGCGACGTTTGAACGCCTCATGGAGAGAGTCATGGTGGGCCTTCTTGGTGACGTCTGTCTGGTATATTTGGATGACGTCATTATAATGGGTCGCACCTTTAAGGAAAACCTGAGGAATATGGAGAAAGTGTTCACCAGGATCCGAGGGGCTAACCTAAAACTAAGCCCTAAGAAGTGCGCCCTGTTCAAGAAGGAGGTCAGCTACCTAGGACATGTTATTTCCGCTGACGGGGTGAGAACCGACCCTGAGAAGATAAAGGCAGTCCAACAGTGGCCGGTTCCAAGGAACAAAACGGAAGTACGTGCATTTCTAGGGTTGTGCACATACTACAGGCGTTTTGTCAAGAATTTTTCGGACATTGCAAAACCTTTACATCAGCTGACTGAGGATAAACGAGATTTTATCTGGGACGAGGACTGTGAGTCAGCATTCGACGAGCTAAAGCAACGGCTATGTGAAGCGCCCATACTGGGGTATCCGAGCAGAGACGGAAGATTTGTTGTTGATACCGATGCCAGCAACACGGGAATTGGAGGAGTGTTGTCACAGGTGCAGGGTGACAGACAGGTCGTAATCGCTTACTTCAGTAAGGCACTTTCAAAGCCAGAAAGAAACTACTGCGTGACTCGACGAGAACTGCTGGCTGTGGTAAAAACCTTGCAACATTTCCACAAGTACCTTATAGGAAGACAATTTACATTGAGGACGGATCACGCTGCATTGAAATGGCTTCTACAATTTAAAAACCCTGAGGGCCAAGTTGCAAGATGGCTCGAGCAGCTGCAGGAATTTAACTTTGTGACAGAACATCGTAGTGGAAAAGGGCATAACAATGCTGACGCCCTGTCACGACGTCCATGTAATGAGGACTGCAGACACTGCCAGCAGAATGAAGCCCGAGAACACGTTAATTTAATTAGGGCTGAAGGCAACTTCAAGAAGTCCCAGGAAGAAGATGACGATATTCGACCTATACTGGACTGGAAGCGTAGCGGAACTAGGCCCCAGTGGAGTGAAGTATCGTCACATAGTCCCGTCACTAAGAGCTACTGGGCACAGTGGGACAGTTTAGTCCTAGAAGATGATGTGCTTTGTAGGAAATGGGAATCGAACGATGGCAAGGAGGTGACCACACAAGTGATAGTACCACGATGTGAAGTGGGCCCCCTGCTACAGGAAATACACGATGGTGCTTCTGGAGGACACCTGGGCATCAAGAAAACTCTACTGAAAGTGAGACAGCGATATTACTGGCTGAATTGTAGAGATGACATAGAGCAATGGTGTCGGAAATGTACAGCGTGCGCATCGGTGAAAGGACCACAGACTAGGAGCAGGGGCAGGCTTCAGCTGTACAACGTGGGAGCCCCATGGGAACGCATTGCCATTGACGTTGCTGGACCTTTTCCAGTTACAAATGACGGAAACAAGTACATAGTGGTGATCCAGGACTATTTCACAAAGTGGCCCGAAGTCTTCGCCATACCCAATCAGGAAGCGACGACAGTGGCGAAGAAGGTGGTCGAAGAAGTAGTATGTCGGTATGGCGCACCTTTGGAAATCCATTCCGATCAAGGCCGTAACTTCGAATCTGCGCTGTTCCAGGAAATGTGTACTCTTCTGGGAATTTATAAGACACGCACAACACCTGCGCATCCTCAGTCGGACGGAATGGTGGAAAGGTTTAACCAAACCCTGGAGAATCACCTGGCTAAGGTTGTCGATGACCATCAGAAGGACTGGGACCGGTATATTCCACTATTTCTGATGTCTTACCGATCGGCAGTGCATGATAGCACGGGACATACCCCAGCAAGAGTGAATTTCGGCAGGGAGATGAGACTTCCAGTCGATGCCATAACTGGCGTGCCACCTGACAAGACTAAGCCAGTTACGGACTACGTAAGTGACCTTCAAGATCAATTGGACGAAGTGCATAAACGAGTTCGTGAGAATAGCATGAACACCAGCGTAAAAATGAAAACTAGATACGACCGTAATGCCAATGCCAAGGGATTTGAGGAAGGTAAACTGGTCTGGCTTCACAACCCGCTTCGACGGAAAGGGAAGTCGCCGAAACTCCAAGCTCGATGGGAGGGACCTTACACCGTGTTAAAAAGGATTAATGACGTGACCTACCGCATCAAGAAAGGGCTAAGAGGGAAACCCAAGGTTGTCCATGTGGATAGATTGGCGCCGTATCACGGATCTAATAATGCTCGGGACGAGCATGACTAAGAGGGGGGCACTGTTACGCCATTAAACGTGAACCCGCCATATCTCCGAGAAAATAAAGAGTAGCACGTAATAATTAAAACGCATTGCTGTTCGAAAGGTCTAGAATGGTTGTGCGTAGACAAACTTAGAAAAATCTCGAAACATCCACAAAGTACTTACAAGTAGTAGTTAGGTATTTATAGGAAATGGTACTCTCCGACGTTAACAATAGAGTCGAAATTCGCATGAAAGTGACTCTTATTACCACGAGTAATAAAAATAATTTATGACTTCGAGAAGCGATTCAATTGTTCTGGAATTCTGGATCGTTCGTGGGAAGTCGGTATCTAGAATTTTCTTGGCTCCGCATATAAATACGAGCCCCCGGCCGGAAGCGAGTCAGTTGTGATTTCGACTGCGATCAAGAGCGAACTACCCTAGTTCTCGAAGTGATTTTACTCAACGACCTAAGCGATAGTGTAACGGTACTCTAGTGTTAATTGCGATTCGGATTATTGTTGACTGGACTAATTTGTTATTGTTTGTGGTAAATAAAGTTCTCTCGTCAGTAAATCGGCATTTGATTACCCACGTACGTAACAATAATAAATAAATAAAATATATAAAGAAAAGGTTAGTTTAGTGATATCGTGACCGGTAACAGGACAGAATAAAAGGAAAAAAATGAGTTGCGGAGGACAAAAAGATGATGTCTAATTTGTATTTCTAAACTTAAAATTGCTTCATGGTACGAAAGCAAACAAATTAAAGTAAAGCAAAACTAAGAGACCCCACTGTTATGAATGTAAAATAAGATGTTTAACAACAGACAGAATTATAATTGATTATATTATAGGAAATAAATTGAGCTTGAGGGGAAATCGATTTTATGATTGGCTGGTTATGTATTTATAACCAGCCAATCATAAAATCGATTTCCCCTGAGTACTATGTCATAGTTAGGGTCGACATAAAGTTGAATACCAAGATGTTACATGGAGCATGGCATGCATGGCTAACTATCTGACCTCTTCCCTAGAAAATGCGATACCTTCTAATACGAGTGATTTTCGAGCTTCTGACTACCCATAGCATATGTCAAGGATCTAGAAATGACAGTTATGACCAACGGTTTAAAGAAAATAAACAATTGATACTTGTTTCAATCGACAGAATGATCTGTCAATTGAAACAAGGTCATTGTCAAGTACTTATAAAATATTATTTTCGTAAGGAACCCCAAAATGAAGAAACAAGCTTGAGAAAATAAAACGAGTAAAACTATTGAGGAAAATTTAGTGTTTAATGTGTTTTAACCTACTACAGATTAAATATTTTATTGTTTCAAATAGGTGGTAATAAGCAGTAACAAAATTAGTTTAAAAAAAAAAAATAGATAACTAACTTCTACCCGTGACTGCGTCCGCGTAAATACCAGAATCGGGGTCAAAAAATATGTGAGTGATTAAAAATGAATAGTGATCAGAATTAGGGTATGTAGTCTGAATGGCACATACTGAATGTCGTTAAAGCCATACAACCGTTGACGACAATCCACTACGTTCCAAAGGACCAATAATTAAAAATTGTAAATAAATTCAAAGTTAAAATAAAAGCAGAAGCAGCAAAAGCGCAAAAGTTAAAAAATATTTTTAAGTTTTTATCATAATCTTTAAAAATGAACAACAACTTTTGTTGCATAGAACAAAAGTTGTGGTTTATGATATTAGTAACATAGTCCTAAGGGGTTGTCAGTGTTTTACAAAACAACCCTGTATACACCGCTAAATTTTGATCGTTTTAATCCCGTGATTACAAATCGATAGTGTTTCATGTACCGGATCGACCCTCCACGGGATTAAAACGATCAAAATTTAACGCGGTATATTATATCATGTGATGCTAGCATGTAGTATCGTTTTGACGTTAGAGTGAAGACCACCAGCCCCCCTAGCCAAGTTGCAATCGTTTCGTGTTGAATTCCGTTCTCCAATCGGTAACGCCTCGGTGTCAGCAATTGTAGAAAACGATAAGTTGGTATGTTGACGCGCCTAAGTCGGCCGCTCGATCGTTTGTATAACAAAGGATGTAGCGTTGAACATTGTAGAAACGATAACAATTCATTCTATCATTTTGAACGATGTGACCTTGGCTACGAATTTTCTATTCGTTTGTTCTGACTACGTAACTTAACGTTGTGATGACGGCATTCCCATACATTTGAAGTTTTTTACTGGCGTTAACGATTGCAGGTTATCAACTTGGCAACTAGCAACTAGGTGCAGGTGTTTCAATTTCAAGTGCCTATGAGTCATAGTTTGCCCTATGACAGACAAGCGGACGGCAAACGGAGGCTAAGTTATAGTGTTCAAAAAAAGCGATTCTCGCAACAGTTCTTCTACCGCAAACACTTGTGCGTGAAACAAAGGCGGTTAATTTATTCAGTACATATCTATGAGAACATCTACTGAACAACTTTGTACAAAATAGTAACCTGTAACTAAACTACTTAACTTTATAGGGGCCGTGTCAGTATTAGACATTTTTATACTTATACGAGTATAATCTTTAATAAGTACAATAGTATGACTTTTTGATGTTACATGTATATTTAAATACCTACATAGATAAATATTTATATAAAACTAGCTTTTGCCCGCGCGGCTTCGCTCCCGTTCTTCCCTACTCCACCCTATTATACCCTACTCTACCCTATTCTACCGTACTCTACCCTACTCTACCCTACTCTACCCTACTCTACCCTATTCTACCCTACTCTACCCTACCCTATCCTACCCTATCCTACCCTATCCTACTCTACCCTACTCTACCCTACTCTACACTACTCTACACTACTCTTCACTTAACTACTCTACCCTACTATACCCTACCAAACTTCACATAAACCATCTACTAAATAGTCCGAACAAAGCCTAAACATTTGGTTTGGATAGGTGAGCCCGTTCTTGAGTTATAAAATTACAACGAAAAGTGGCATTGATTTTTATATATATATAGATAAGATGTCTTTAAGATAACTCTGCTATTTGTGAAGTAAATAATTATTATTTACTTCACTTCTGCTTAAATGTATACTGACTGGTAGTGCATTACATAGAAGAATGGACTGTATATGAAAAGATGAATGAACAGAATCAGAAATATGTGAAGGACATAGCAATAAGAGATTGAAGAACGCAGATTTTTATCGTAAGAAGAACAAATATTGAAAGTGTGTTATAAGGTAGTGCTTGACTGCGATCCCACCACGAAAACAAAAATCGACCTTGCCATACAAATTGTCCAATCAAGTTTATCATTTTGTATGGTGAGGCTGATTTTTTTTTCGTTTCCTGAAAAAAAATTTTGTTTAAGGTTGCTCAGTTTCGTCTTCTGAGCAAGCCCTTAAAGTTTGTGGAGGGCTGTCCCTTAAACCTTTTATTGTTATGTTTTTAATTTAATTTAAGATTTCAGGTCTCGCGAGATAAGAAATAAAACAGCCGCTCTTCAACCGCGACGAGCACGAGTGAAAACCGCTTCGTGAGGTTTTAGCCTAACAGTTTTATATTCTTCTCATCAAATATAATATCTCAACAGCTTTCACATCTTATTTTTTACATCCTCTTCTCAATGCTGATGCTGCTTGTAGTGTCCCGAGTCTGGTTTTATCATGCAATCGACCTTGGTGTGATCAGCCTTGATTCTGTAGCTACTGCTTAGTTAGAGGGAGGAAAAAATCTCTTAAATTATTTTCCACGAGTATTTGATTACAAAACTTTTAAAAGGTTTTTCACTATAGCCTTGAAGCCACCGATATATAAAGATAATATAAATTATTATCGGTAGGGGCGACCGCAGCAGGCAAATTGTTGATGTTGTTCATTAACTATATTTACAACTACTCAACATTCAATAGCAACTAATAATTTACTATTCCTTGCTTGAATATATCTAAAACTAACGAAGGCGCAAATGAAAAATTCTGGCATATTTGCACAAGACGCATTTATTACTAGAACATTTTAAAACAATAAGCATACATACAAGTACATGAGTATTCTAAGATTTTGATTTATAAGTAAATACAATGCCCTTTTAGTTACATACTCAACATAATTGGAAATTTCCATAATAATACTAAATTAAAATTCAACAGTTTACAAAAATAAAGACAATAGTACTAAGTTCATTGTATTATCACTTAATGAGATTATTTTGCACTATTATGTAGGCACCTACGTGCAAAGAACATAAATTTTAATATTTTATATAACCTTGTAACTAGTAGTAATAAAAATAGTAATTATGAAAATTTTGTGGATATGTTCGATGTTTACAAACTGTGTGACGACAACAACTTTAAGTGTGTGTACCTTTAGAGGCAAAACTGTCACATTTCAAAATTAGACGGCAATTTTTTATGTAAGGCCATAGTGACAGTAATATAAAGTAGCACTATACATGATATGACACTTGGCACGTCACCACTTTTTGTGTTTTATATTCTTCTCATCAGACATAATCTCTCAACTGCTTTAGCAGTCTCATTTTCTACGTCCTCCTCTCAATGCTGACGCAGTGTCCTGAGTCTGGCTTCAGCATGACATCGAGCTTGAGCCGAACCTTGGTGTGATCAGCCTTGATTCTGTAGCTTCGTACCAAGTGAGCCAGGGTCGTCTTCATTGACATCAGGGCATAAGCTTTACCTAGAAAGACATGGTAAGATGTTTAAGAAAAGAAAAAATCTGACAAGAAATAACACAGTTGAATAGGTACGTCCAAAGCCCCACAAAAGGCTCTTTCAGCCGTTAAAAGTCCTTTTGTAACTCTTAGAAAACTAAGCAGTACCTATTTGCGTGTTAATTGATAAAGAAACCAGCAACTTTTTTCCGGTACCTAAGAAAGATTTTAAAAGTAGCCAGCAGCTTCAGAGTACGGGCAAAAGTGCATAACGCAGTTTACCTCCTTTTTTTTTATTAATTGGAAATGCCGTATGTTGGAGAATGTGGTATTTTCAAGACGATAGTTTTTTGTTTTGGAGTGTGACTGCACTAACTGAATAAAGTAGTACTCAAAAACAAAACAGTAAATAATGAATATTTGCGAGATAAATTATACATTAAATATTGAATAGCTTTCGTTACCGATGACTAACATTAAAATAATAATATTGTAATTCAAGTCAAAGTGGTTACCTTGTTTATTGAAATATGAAGCTAGGCTAGGCTAACGTACCTCACTTGCACAACTAAGACACGTATTTAAAATTAGGTGCTTATTCGAGCAGACTTTGTTAGCTTATAAGTATGAGGGCTATTTATATGTATGTTTTCTGTAATTTTAATGCGTGACTTAATTTTGCAAGTGGTGATATTAAAGACTACGCACGTCCGGCCGGTTTGCTATATAACAACTATTTAGTTGCAATAAAAGCCTCCACGGAAACATTAACTTTTTACTCATCTATATATATAAAAGGAGAAACTGACTGACTGACAGTATATCAACGCACAGCCAAAACTACTGAGACTAGGAGCGTGAAATTTTGCACAAGGAAAGAAAAAAAACTGGCCAAGAGCGTGTCGGGCCACGCTCAGTGTAGGGTTCCGTAGTTTCCCGTCCGTCACAATAAGTGTACCCACTAATGAGTTTAAAAAAATGCTTGCATATACGATTATACTACAAACTTAGTCCAGAAATTATTTTGTACAACTTTTTTGTCTTTTTTTTACAAAAACTGTTCTTTCCATCAAGTTCAAAAAAAATTTCCTAGAAAGTCCTTATAAAGTTCTACTTTTCAGATTTTTTTCATATTTTCTAAACTTATGGTTCAAAAGTTAGAGGGGGGACACACATTGTTTTTTACTTTTGGAGCGATTATTTCCGAAATTATTGACATTATCAAAAAATCATTTTAAGTAAACCCCTATTCATTTTTAAATACCTATCCAACAATATATCACACGTAAGGGTTAAAATTGAAATTATAAAAAAAATCACTTCCACTTTACATATACCCTAATAAAACCTTTTTTTCCAATTTTTATTTTACAACTTTGTCGGCGTGATTGATATACATATTGTTACCAAATTTCGTTTTTCTAGTGCTAACGGTCACAGAGATTAAGCGAGGACAGACAGACATGGCGAAACTATAAGGGTTCCTAGTTGACTACGGAACCCTAAAAAGGAAGAAAGAAAAACAGTTTATTTACGCGAAAAGACGCAATCTTAAAACAAGAAGCAAGGTTTCCTGTTATGGCATAGGCGAACACTAAGAGAGAATTTTCCAAAATTTAACCTCTAAGGGGATGAAACGTGGGTCCAAAGTTTGTACAGAGAAACCTGTTTTCACGCGGGCGAAGCCGCTGGCAGTAGCTAGTTTAACATAAACAACAAACTGTAAAGAAGAAGTAAGTGCTTGTCATCAGTTCTTACCAATACATTGTCGTCTGCCCACACTGAAGGCCGCAAACGCGTTGGGGTTGTTAGGCAACCTGCCTGGTTCCAGCCAGCGTTCAGGCTTGAACTCGTGCGCATCTGGACCCCAAACTGGATGCTTATGGAGACCGAAAACGAATAGGAAGCAAGTCCGACCAGCAGAAAGGGTGTAGTTTTCTGATATATAGAAAAATATTGGTTAGGAATAATTTTATGAAATGTTAAAATTTTGACGAATTGAAACGCTGCGAAATTCTTGTGTGACTATATAAACTGAATTAACAAACGTAAGTATTTATCTTCTACATAATTATTATGCCGACTAATAGAGAGAGTGAAAGTATCACTTTAACAGATCAGCTTGATTCAGCTCTGAGCTGAATCATAGGTCAAAGTTGTGGTATTATAATTAACTTACTAAGTTTAACATCTTTATCAAGTTTTCTGGCTAGGACTGGAACAATGGTAAAGACTCGCATGCTCTCTTTCAGAACTGCCTCCAAGTACACCAGTTTCGACAAGTCCGTCTTCTCCACATCTCTGTCTCCACCCAAGACCTCTTGAATTCTGAAATAAAATAATACGTGTGAGAAAAAAAAAAGCGTTCGTGGATTTTTCCCTTTTATTTGGTTAAGTCATAAAAAGACAAAAGTTTAAGTCTGCAACCAGGTTAAGGTCAACCTACAACCGTTATACAAATAATATGTATAGTTGTAATATTGTTACTTCTTCATTATCGTCTACTGTTCATAAGAACAAAACCATAAAAAGAATACTCAAAAGACATCGCGTAAAATATTAGAGAATTTGAAATCACACTTCCGTTTGAAAACGTTATATTGAATCTAACAATTTTAAATTTTACTTACTCAGCATAGACCTTCTCTTGAGCTTCAGGATGTGATCCCAACAATATCATGGTAAACATAAGAACATTAGCTGAGGTGTCATGGCCGCCAACGATCATAGTATCCACGTGCTCTCTGATCTCTCTGTCATTAAACACTCCCTTTTCTACTGATAACTCTAGCAGGAGATCCATGAAGGGTTTGAATTTTGTTCCTAAAAAAAATTTGAAGGTTATAATTTAGTTATAGCTGAATTTTTAAGCTTATTAGAAAAGCATCATAGACATGAACCAGCCTTACCTGGTATTATACTCCTCTCAGCACAAATATTTCCATTAAACTCAGATTTTCTCTTTTGCAGGACCTGTAACCAATTTGACACATTTTTAATCAAATACAAAAGATGAATGTGTGAATGATTCTAATCATAACCATCATCGGTTTTGTTTATAATTTATCAAACTTATTACTTTCTTTACCCATGTAAACAAATCAATAAATTCTAAACTCTTTGTACAACAAAAAAAACCATTGTAATAAAAGCACAACCCAACGTTTTTCAATATTTTACTTTTTATTTTTGGTAGCCCACGATTATACCTGAATAATAAGCCAAGTGTTTAATATATTACCCACAGAATATTACAGAATGCACCTCATGATAATTCCAATAAACCAAACCACAACTAGGAAAGGTATATTGTTTTATTACGGGATTCCCAGTGCGTACCTTCCAACTTCATAATTAAGTCAGTTCGATATTATTGTATAGCCAGTATGCATTTTATAGCAATTTGAATAAGTCTAAGCACAGCTGGGATATGGTATTCTAGCCTGCCATTAGGCTTCGTCATTAGACCAATTTGATATTTCGTCATAGTTGCCTAACTGAGATAATGGTATGTCGTAGAACCAAAAATTCGAAGACATGTGACATCCACCAACCCGCACTGGGCCCGCGTGGTGGATTACGGCCCATTCCCTCTCCTAGAGAGGAGGCCTGAGTCCCAGCAGTGGGAACATTAAAAAGGCTGATGATGAAGATGATTCGTGAAATTCCGTTCTCCATATATGGTATTCTTCATCAGTTTCAATTCAACAGGTGAAACTTTCTGAATGCAAGTGTTAACTACTTTGTATTTTACAAAGAAGATAACACTAACTGAAATCGCTATAAATAATATTCTTTACGCCACCTGCTCGATAATGTTTTTTTTACACCACCTGCTCGATAATGTCATTTTATACGTCATACAAACCTCACAAAAAGCAAGTCATTCTATCCCTGGGGAGATAATGCAGTATGGCCGATCCCTAGGGAATAATGAGATTTGAATTTGGAACATCAAAAATCGTCAACATTGTGTATTAAAATGTACGTGCATCGAACAAGTTGACTCGAAATTCAAACTGGCCATTAACAAAAAAAAAAGAAAATAGAATAAAACGTGCTTACTGACGGGAGCGTATTGAATTTTGTTTGTTTGATGAACTTGTAAATATAATACTTATATTTCTCAAATATATGATTTGGTTGAAATTGTCTTTTAATTATCTCACAGGTGGTGTAAAAAGTAGAGTATGCAATACGGGGATAAAGCTGTCTTTGTCTTAGGCGGCTTGAATTCCTCACTTCACTCAGGTTTCTTTATTAACTTCCTTCGCAATGCTCGGGAGTTACTTATATAAATCCCTCACTGACGTTCGGGACTCATATCAGCAACCTTCGTTTCATTCGAAATTCAATATGCCGCCCGCGACTTAAATACACTTTTTTATCCCCTAGTCACATAATCTGACATGACAGCTGTGAATCCTCTAGATGAATTAAAATATTTATATAAACAATACGATAAAGTATAGTATAGTACTTCTAGGAACAAACTTGTTAATTAGATCAATCACCATCATCGTTTCAGCCAAAAAACGTCCACTGTTGAACATAGGCCTGCCCTAAATGTCGCTAAAACGATCGGTACGGTGCGTCTCGCATCCATCGGTTTCCCTCGAGCCTTACCAGATCGTCGTCGGTCCACCTTGTAGAAAGCCTTCCAACACTGCGTTGTCCAGCAAACGAACCCAAACAATACTCAGTAAATTTTACTTCCCGCTGGTGGATGTTATCTATCTCTATGATATTCGTTTCAATATTTCAACAGGCAGACTATTAAAACATGTAACGGAATCTCCTTGTCCTCACCGTGTATGACATGTTGTGTAGTATCTTCAAATAGGCATCCTGTTTCTTCTTGAGATAGCTCCAGGCGAAGGTGTAGGGGCTGTGCCACCAGAACTTCATGAACCGTTCTACTATTGTGCCCAAGATCAGCTCCGTGGCTTCCACGTACTGGCTGTTAAGGTTCGTGTGTGTGAAGTCTACTCCTAACGCAGTCACTGGAAAAAAATAATATATTAACGATTTTTGTAATTAGTTATTTATGTATAATGATATAATATATGATTATTTTCTGTATTAGCAACATTGAAATTTATTTTTTGTACTGACGACTAAAATGAACTGTGACAGAAAAGCGTGGTGCCACTAACGTTGACAGATGCATTTAAAATAACGCGCCGCACCCGATTAATTTCTCAGTGCCGTGAACCGAGGATATAAAGGCTGGTAAACTAATACTAGAAATTTTACGGACGCCGAGGCCAAGCTGTGTATTCATATCGTGTAATGTACCGATTATTTCAACACATTATTCATTTATTGTAAGTGAAAACTTGTAATTGGCCTTAACTTTATTAGGACAATTTATCATGTTTTTATTAGCTGTACGTTTTCCGAATATCTATAATATAAAAATGAATCGCTAAATGTGCTGATAAGCACAAATCTCGTGAACAGCTGAACCGATTTCGCTAATTCTTTTTTGTTGTGTTTGTTATGGTGAGAAGATTCTTATAGAAAAAAAATGAGGGTAGTGTAGGGTAGAGTAAGGTAGAGTAGGGTAGGGTAGGGTAGAGTAGGGTAGAGTAGGGTAGAGTAGGGTAGAGTAGGGTAGAGTAGGGTAGAGTAGGGTAGAGTAGGGTAGAGTAAGGTGGAGTAGGGTAGAGCGGGAGCGAAGCCGGGGCAAAAGCTAGTAATAAAATTAAAATAAATAGATAGATTCCATAATTATGTGTAATATGGAAACAGTACTAGATAATACACTAAAGATTATAATGTTGTTAATTTAGATTATGGAAACTGCAGTCTTGTTATCATTAGGTATACTTACAGCAAATAGTTTCCAAAGCATTATGTCGTGTGTATGTCCAATGGTCGAAGAGACCCTTTCCAACTTCTTTCTCAAGGTCTTTCACCAGCTTCCTGGACTGGCTGTTGAAGACGCCTATGAACGTGTCCAGCAGTATCTGACTGAACGCTGGGTTCAGAAGCTTGCGATGATTCTTCCATATTGAATCTAAGAAATTTTGCATAACATTCATTCATTTTTAGATTTTGAAACTATCTACTCTCTTTTGTTATACAGGGTTATTTGTAAAACACTGGCTACCTCTTAGGACTATGTTACTAACATCATAAACAACCACTTTCGTTCTATGACTTTTAAAAATATATCATATTTTAGTTCATCAGATTTTCATACAAAAATAAAAATATTTAAATCGATCGTTCTAACACAATGGTTCAACAAAACCCTCTGGTGTTCTAACAAAAACACCAGAGGGGAGAGGGGATCGGGCGGCGGGGGTGCTTGATGCGCTCGCGTCGCGTCATACAGACGTAAGTAGCTATAGCAAAATACAAAGTTGAAATGTGTTAAATAGAACAACGAAATCGTGAAGGTTTGTTTTTAGTAAATGAATTATGTTTTGTAAAAAAGTCATAGAACAAAAGTTGTTGTTTATGGTAATAGTAATGCAGTTTCGCAAGGTTGTTAGTGTTTCACAAATAACCCTGTATATTGGTTGATTGTAGAAGGGAACAAAAATGGTTGACACGAAGGTTTAGTGACACTTACGAGACATTGTCTAGAAAAGGCAATACATCAGAAAGATTGGAAGAAGTTTAAGGGAGAGACTTTAGCCAGAACTTTAGGCTTTAAGTAGGTTATAAAAAAAAAACATGGTAATCCAAGAAACTAATCAGAAGCCCAAGTCTGCTATTTTTATAAATTTGTCATTTCAACATGATCCCATTGTCATTTCGCTAAAAGTTCGTAATCTGCTAATTCATAATAATCGATCATTGATCGGTTAAGTTGTGGTAAAATGACAATATCGAGGTTATTAAAAACAATAACTGCACACGCTGACTTTCTAATTGTAGTTCAATGATCAAAAGAACTGTCAAAATTTTAGTAGATTGCCGCATACGTCAGATATTGATTTGTTATTTTGTACTAGATTACCATTCTATGCCATTTCTTTCAATGGATTGTCAGTGGTTGACCATTGGAAAGTCATAATGACGCCATTATATTAGCAGATTACCAAAACTTGTCAAAATCAACCATTATGAAAACAATGATAGACCATTGTGACACTATTGTAATAAGCAGACTTGAGGCCCAGGTACTTTCTCGCGCCGGGCCTTGGTCGAGGCCATGGTCCAGAGCGAGGAGGAGTGGCAGGCAGTCGCCGACTTCTGCGAAGCAGTAATGCTCGCTAAGGAGGAGGCCGACCGCATCAGGCAACGGCGCTCTTGCCGCCGCCGGGATTCCGATCCCGATTTCCAGCCACCGTAGGCGCGGGCTTGCGGACAGTGAGCAATGGGTAGCTCGCTGTCCGGCCGTCCGGTAACTATCCGGACCAAGCCCAAGTCGTCGACGGCGCGCGCTGTTCCCGCGCGCCTCAAGGAGTTGTCAGCAACAGCAGGGGCCCTGCCGGGTCGAAGCCTACCGGGGCCAGGGTTATCCGAAAGGGCGCTCGAGCCCCGGTATGAAGGCTTGAAGGAACGGGATGGGTTTTTTAGTCAGTAAGAGTCTGACACTCCCACTCCGCCCTAGAGCAGGGGTGGTCATAAGATGATTTTTCCCATCGAAAAAAAAAAAAAAAAGCCCCAGGTACTTTCTCGATGATATACTTAAATATTTTGTAACAACTTAATACCTGTGTGCACAAATAAACTTTTTGTATTTGTATTTGTGTGTGTAAAAGGTTATCCAACTTACATTTTCCAGTGACTAAGCCTTCGCCTAGCCATGGTTTAGCGAAGTCGTAAAACCCGTCTTTTTCTAGGCACGTGTTCACTATCGTGAAACTGTCATCAGGGTCGGTTACAACTGAAAAATAGCAATATTTTATCATATATATATTTTAAATCTGCTACATAACGTTAGTGGCTATCAACAGAGTGATATTTTTGGGGCAAATATTTTTAGTTTGGTAATAAATCTTATCAATGAAAATTTCTAGACGGCTCTTCGAGAAGAGATTCGAGTCCCAGCAATGAAAATATTTAAATTGTTTATATTATTATTATACTATGCTATCAGACTAGAACTTGAACCTTCCAAATACGGAATTTACTTCCCCTAAACCACTGAGAGGCAAACTTATCATCATCAGCCATTTTAATTTTCCTATTGCTAGGACTCAGGCCTCCTCTCTAGGAGAAGGAAAGGGCCGTAATCCACCACGCAGGCCCAGTGCGAGTTGGTGAATGCCACACGTCTTCGAATTTTTGGTTCTAGGACATACCGGTTTCTTCACGATGTTTTCCTTCACCGTTTTGAGAGCAGTGGTGATGAAATAAATTACACAAAGTAATGTGTCTGGCTGGGTTCAAACCCGTGACCTACAACTCGTAAGTCGGGGCCACCACTACTTTGACTGACAGGCAAAATTAACCTTAACAAAATTCGACACAATAGCACCAAACATAATCATCATCACCTCCTGGGCTCCCCAATTTTCGATAAATCTTTTTATTTATTTTTGAGTAATAATGGATTTGAAATTTTATACTTACTAACATAGTTTAAGTAAGTATTGTTACTAACATTTTCATGAGTGACAAACTTGTAAAAAAATGATATTATTTTCAACATTCATTGAGCAAAGGCAGAGTAAATACAAAATTCTAAAAAACTTTTCAAAATTATCATGCATTCGGCCTTTACACTTGTTAGATACTTTTGCTTTAGAATATTATTTATCTCTTCAATCTTCGGACACACTATATTTAAAAAAAAAAAATCATTAGAAACATTTTTTTCGTTACTTAATGTGGCCTTGGACATCCGATCATGGCAGCAAGCCACGCTTCTCTGTCGACTGGGCGTTGGATTAAGTAAGGTTCGACCAACGATTAACAATACACCTACCTACTTGCATGTAGCTTCCAAAAGCTTCACTAGTTATCTGACAGAACATCGTTGATATTATCATCGTTTTCATTACAGACAAAAGAGGTGCACTACAGGGCAGTGACGTCTATACATATATAAAAAGTATCAATATCGCTACAACCACGTTGATAATTTGATATGATCACGCTTAGTTTGAGATTAGTTAGAGTCATAAGATACTTACTGTACACAGTGCGTGGTCCAATGCTAGCTGACACGACTCCTCCGATGTCGTAACTTTTTTCGGCCAGATCGTTGATACCATCCCACAATTCTACAAACCAAAACGTATTCAAAACAAACACTTTTATTATTGTTGATCTGGATTATTAACTACACCAGTCTACAATCAAAATCCTTTATCGTCCATTATCTAAGCCTAAGAAATATCTGTAAAAGATTGTACGTACTACAGCTATCCCCAATAAGGTCCGGTGCATGGCCCAAGATGGGCCATCCTCCCGGGAAATACGGAGGCTCGGTAGTCTTCGTGTTCTTTCGCCGCCACACCCAGTACGCAGCGCATGCGATGCAGAATAGCGCTACAGGGAACATTCTTGATCTGTTATTTTGTAACTGAAAAAAAATATGCCATTATTCTTAATTAGGCATAGATATGTACATTGTACGATCCCCACTTGTACCACTCTTGACGTGAATTTAATCCTAACCATAGTTTAATTCATTATAAGCATAGTTTTTATTTATTAAACAACATAATACACTTTAATACATATGTAAATAAAAAACTTAAATAATAAATAAACTATTTATACTAAAACCTAACTAGATATGTACATAAATATAATATAAAATGACAAAGTACACTCAGACGTCAAAGTACTCCTCCACATCGCTGTCATCCGGAAATGTGCCCAGAAGACTGGCAGCATTGCCACGTTGAATGGCAATGCTAATTCTTTGAGCGAAGAACGAGCCAGCCCTCTGATCACGTGAAGTGTCGATCAGTCGGCGTGAAATTTCCTTGAAAAGGAGATGCGCACTTGGACCCCATGAACCAAGCGTTTCGACCCTAAACAGCTCAAAACTGTAATTACCAATAAGGTAAAAGTATTTGCGCCGGGTCTCAGCAGCAGCGACGGCAGCGCCAGCACAGACTGCCGTACTTGGAATATGGGATGGCGCAAGGGTGTCGGTCACACAGGTTTACAAAATGGCATAGTTTTAATTTTCCTTTAAACATATTACGAAATAGGTTGCTCTAGTACGTACCCCTTTAACAATTCTAAAACAAAATGCTAAAGGATGCTGTAAAAGTGTGGTACGTAAAAATGATGACCTTCATCGTGACCTTAAAATGGAACTCGTCACCACCATCATCCAGGAAGATGGCGAAGTCCACGAACACATATCACCGATATGTGAACGGTGACGCAATCCATCGACTAGACAACACGGAGCTGAATAAACCTTTTGAGTTAATGTTGTATTTAATGTCGACTTATAATAATAATAAATGCTGTACTATATAAATGACACATGAACAATTAAATCTAAGAATTACAACGTATATATATACAAACTTAAAATAACAATATGTACAAACGAGTAAAAAAGGCTGAAAAACGGGGAAAAACTTAGAGGGCATCAAAAAATTCGTCCACATCGATGTCAGTGGGAAAAGTGCCCAGAACGCTGGCAGCATTGCCACGCTGGATGGCAATGCTGATTCGTTGACTGAAGAACAGTCCAGCCCTCTGGTCACGCGAAGAGTCGACCAACTGTTTGCTGATATCTCGGACAACTCGATGAGCGCTCGGACCCCATGGCCCTAGAGTTTCAACCCCAAACGGCTCAAACACATAACTTCCAATGAGGTTATTATATTTACGCCGTTTGAGGTTTTCTGCACCTGCAGCAGCCGCCCCAGCACAGCCCGCCGTACTCAGAAGATGGGATGGCGCAAGGGTATCGACACATGTTGCATCCCACACCAAAGGCCTACCCAATTTCCAAGGCATTATAGTCATCCCATCTGGCCTCTTCCCATCGTCACGTGCCAAGCCATTGGGTTCTAAAACAGCTGGCACCCCGGCGGTGACAAGAGCTCGACGGATGATGTCATTAATACTGGCATTCCGTGCTATCCGACCAGCGCTTCTGCTGCAAGATAGGCCATGGTGTCCGAGGCGGTCGACTGCTTCGCCACACTGACATCGATGTGGAGCTCCACTAGGAGCACCTAGACGCAGGCATGTAGCGATCCGGAAGGTGGTGTCACTTAGCAAAGTACCTATGTTAGGTGACGGTAAAGCCTGTAGCCAAAGGCCCGACTCCCATTCACCCACAGCCAGTAGGCGAGCGCGCTCAGCAGTATTGGTGGACGTATTAATGAGATTATTCCGTACCAACCTGCAGAGCGGCTCATCCCACTGTCTCTGGGAAGATGGATTTTCGGGCAACGCCTTGTCCGGGCAAGTGATTTTCCAGGCGCTTACTGCATCGGCCAAGCACGGCACCTCACAGCTAACCAGTGATGGAGTCAAAATTCTTTTGGTCAACTGTTGAGTGCTGTGGACCGAAGACAGGAACGCCGGTAGGCTTACACTAGAAATTTTGCGGATGCCGAGCCCACCAAAACGAATGGGTAGCGTGGCTTGTAGCCACGCTCGGTCATCCAGGGCCAGATTTAAAATGGAAGTCAGAGTATACCGAATTGTCTGATCAATTTTGTCCAAGAGATGTGGCTGCTTCCATAAAGGGGAAGAGCGGAGAAAATACATGAAATTTGGTGCAAAACAACAATACCGTATGAGGGTGAAGGCCGAATGTAGGTTAATTTTAGAAAGTCTTTCCGAAATGTTTTTAAAACGTTTGTTAGTTTTTACATATTGTTATTTTAAGTTTGTATATATATACATAGTGATTATTTATTAGATTAATTGATAACCTATTATGTCATTTAGGAATAAAGCAGCTTTTTATCGGTGAAAAAAAATAAATAAAAAGAATTACAACCGTCTTTTGGTGGAATGGTGGAATTCTTCTTCTCTCTCTTCCTTTCCCTCTTGCCAACCATCACGTTATCATGTACAAGTTCCAAACGGAATGTTTTAGTCTTTTTTTTATTGATATAAACTAGTGCTTGACTGCGTTCCCACCACCACTAGTTTATGAGCCTATTCACTCTTGCCTTGAAGACACTCAACTTATAATCGGACGGGAAGACCGCAGCAGGCAGATTGTTCCAGTTCTTCGACGTACGTGTTATAAACGACGAGGCGAAACGCTTAGTCCGGACCGTAGAAGTTTCAACAACGTATAAGTGGATACTCGTCGTACGTCAGGTTGTCCGATAGTAGAATTAAGTTGGCGGAATCAAGTCATGCAATTCCTGCGCACACTCTCCAAAATGCATTCTGTAGAACACCGCAAGGCTGGCTACCCTACGCCTATGCTCAAGGCTTTAAAGGTTGGACTTAACCAAATCTGGATCACCAATTAGCCTCTTCTCACGCCTTTCCACCGAGTCGAAAACCGCCAAGTGGCATTTTGCAACACCAGCCCATATGTGGCTGCAGTACTCCACACACGAACGGACCCGTGCTTTGTATAACATTAAAACCTGTCTCAGTGCGAGTACCGCCGAGTACCTTGGCTTTGGACTCGCTGAACCGCCCAAAGTTCATGTCTGAGGAAACTTGAACTCCCAAAAGCTGAAGACGGTCGGTGCACTCCACGGATACATTCCGAAAAGCAGGAGCTAAGGTGAACGGGCTCCTTTTAGCGGTGATCCGACATGCTTGAGTTTTGGCGGCGTTGAATCCCACTAGATTGGATTCACCCCTCTTGGAGACAGCCTGAAGTGATGATATTCAAAGATTTATTTGATTTTCAATCATACTGACCAAAATAGACCATCAACCATCTCAAACTATCGCCTTCTGCTCGTTTTAGTATCTTTGCTTCATTGGAACATTGTTTTAACGCACAGTATAATATTTCCAATACGGTCTATTAATTCCATAAACACTACACGTACTTACATACTAACACAACAACCACTATTTATTAATCTTCACATAACAGTCCACATGATCATTTTCAGTTGTTTTATCTCACCTACGTGCATTGGTCTTGGATGTGTGTGAAGTTCAAGATCAAAATGTTTTCTGTGTATGTAAAAATAATGTGTAGGTACTAACTACACACACTTTCAAGACCAAACCGCGTCTGCATCTGTCTATCATAGGTATAGAATACCTATAACCTACCTATCAAAAACAAATAAAGATATGATTTTCACAGTACACCATTGAACCAACGAACATGATACAAAAAAGACAAATGAATTATCTAGAACTGTTAATCAATTGTTTTGCCCCACTTTGCCAATATTTGCATCACTGTAACTTCCGACACCTAAAACTTACCTCCTGATCCTGTATTATGAAACTCTTAATTAGTTTTCAATTAAACTATCCCTAATTCACCGACAAGAACTACACGACTGCACCAAAATTGCTTAAGCCCTGCTATATATCCGAAGGGCATACCAACTCTGCAGGGTTGTCGAAAGTCTCGACTGACCATATTTACAATACGCGGTAAAATTCTTGCTTCAAAACCTTCCGCTTTTATCGTAGATGGAAAACGTCGTAAAAATTTGAAGACAAGTCCCTAATCCACACTGGGATTGCATATTGGATTAAGTCGTATCTTAAATAGAGTACAAAGAAGTGAGTAATAATTATAAGTAAGAGGCTATACCTGTAGTCTGTTTAAATCCTAGTAATGAAAACAACCTGTTCGTCTCGCGTCAATCGGATTCCCGTGACCCTCACCAAGTCATCGGTACGTGGTCGCCACTCCAGAACCTTTCGTCCCCATCGTCGTTTCGTCCGATGGGTGCGAGACGCATAGGACCGGTCATTGTGGCGACACATGGGGGAGGCCTGTGTCCAACAGTAGACGTCTTTCGGCTGAAATGATGATGATGATAATAAAAACAGCTGTTGTTTGACTTCGTTGTTTCAGATTGTTTTTGCAAAACTAACCACTTATTTTATGTATCATTTCTGAATAATATCAATAGATGTTCCTACTTTAGTTATTGTTTTCTTTGTACTGATTTCAACAAGCAATTAAACTTTCTGTTGACCATACTTTTATAATTATCATTTAGCAATTATGACATCCATATAAAATCTGTCCTTTAATTTTTTTTTCATGTCACAAAATTTTCCGCTATGTAAATACTCTCACGTCCCGTTTCTCATGTATTGTTTAATATTCATTTAACTAAAACCTTTCAATAGGTAAAATATTACCCCGATTTCTATAGACAAAAGTCTTTAAGTCAAGAGTGAATAGATTGCTTCTAGGCAAGCATGTTCCATCGTCGGCCACATCATCGCTTACGCTTTGGGATTGTGGTCAAACGCGAGCCTATCCATTATAAAAAAAAAGAAAACACAAGTATTAAGAATTAATTTTGTTTTTTTTTTTACAAGAGGTCTGTTGTTATTATTAAGTTAAATTAGGTCTTTTTTCATTTATTTTATTAGTGAGTATGTCTCTGGGCTGCTACTGCTACTAGTTTCAAACAGAAAAAAGTCGTAAGTGCTACTGCTGAGCTCAAGTTTAAGACCGCGACCCCAAACGGCACAAAACTGAAATTACCAATGAGGCTACAGTATTTACGCCATTTGAAGGTTTATAGGACCGTTCGTTATGGCGAAACTTCTTATGTCCAGCAGCGGACATCTTTCGGTTGAAATGACGAAGATAATGATGATGATGAGGGTATCAACAGCCTCAGCCACAGCGCCATCACAGCCCTCCAAACTAGGGATGGTGTAAGAGTGTCGACACAGGTTACGTCTCACTCCAGAGACTAACACACCTTCCATGGTACCAGTAGCATACCAGTTTTGTTTAGACAGATTACTAAAAAAAAAAACTTTTTACAAAAAAAAAATTAAATCGACTTAAAGTAAAAAAACACTGAAAAGGACGAAATAATTTTAATTTCGAAAGTTGGTGTTTCTATAATAGGTAGTTTTGTCTCTTTGTTATTTAACACGTCTTCCGAAATTAAAGTTATTTTGTCCTTTTCAGTATTTTTTTACTTTGAAGTCGGTTTAATTTTTTTTTTGTAAATAATGAGTTTATTATTTTTCACTTTTTAGTTATGGTACCACCACTAAAAAGAACCCCTCAGCTAAACTTAAATACCATATAGCCAGAATGCATCTCATAACAATTCTAATAATCCTAAATACGGTTAGATTACATTAATTATATTCAGTCATCGCCTACACGTATTTTACTTGTTACGACAATTTTGCTGTGATCCTATGAGGAGTTCTGTTCCATATATTTGAAGTTCATTATCAGATCATAACAATATTTCTATGGGACCATCTTGAAAATATTTTTCAAAATAAATTTACAATTTGACCGAGATATGGGTGAACATACATAAAAAAAAAAACGAAAAAGAAAAACATACCTACATTCAGCCGAACATAGAACCTCCTCCTTTTCGAATTCGGTTAGTGACTAATTTTCGCCAACCCTACCACAGCCTTCGCTGCATTTGCGACACATATATTTACTTCAATATTTTTTCAGTTTCCTAAAGTTAATTACACAGTGTCTACACTTCCGTTTATTTGCTAAGTGTGTTTGTTTGTTGTGTTTCAGGGCGTGTAATGTGGCGTGCTATGATAGTGAGTCATGGCTCGGGCTTATTGGTCATTCAATTAGTTTTATGTAGTATGCAAGATAATTACTTAACAGTTATTGTTTTATGAATTAATTGGGTGTAATGGTTTTTTTAAATAAGATATTTATTGATAGGCCCACGTTTGACCACTAATTAGGGATGATGATATCAACGATGTAGCACGCTAGCCTTTAAGGAACCTATTCATATTAGACTTACAGACCTCAAGGTTATAAGTTGGCAGAAAAGATAGAATCTGACAAAAGATACGACACTACTACAATAAATATTTTTAGTATCAAGTATTTTTAATAAAGAATATATTACTGGGGCATATATTAGGTTCTAATAATGAAAATTATAGATATTTTTAAAGAATGCTCTTAGCTGCTTATTTCAATTTCTATTTTTTATTACTTTTTTTTATTATTTATCTAATTTGAGTTCACATAATACAAGCGACAAGGAATATGTAAGCAAGATTTTTGTAACTCATAATAGGATTTAAAAATGCCTCCAGCAAGAACATGCAAGAAACTACTTCTTGCATGTTCTTCTCCATAAAGATCTACGTTTTGGAACCTGCAATTCAGTTACACTTTTTTGGCTGACCGACATTTTGACAACTCAAAAATCATGATCATCATCATCATTTCAGCCGATATACGTCCACTGTTGGACATAGGCCTCCCCCAAGTGTCGTCAAAATGCACGATTCTGTGCGTCTCGCATCCTTCAACTCAAAAATGCCTTTAAATCATTTATTTGAAAAATATATTTTTGATTTGATTTGAATCTAAAAATAAACAAAACAACGGAGCTAGGATTCTTACAATCAACAAAAAACTTGTAGCCTCAACTCAACCCAGCAGTTTCAAATCAATGATGAAGAAATCCCTAAATCGGTACGTACACTGCGCAGTACTAAATATGGGCTCATTTAGTAATAACAGACGTTTACACGAATTGGTAAACAATTGACTGTTTGTCTATGATTGGTAGTGTCGTTCTAGCACATATTATTGAGTACAATTCGTCATATCCTATGTCTTCAATTTTCAGCTGGCAACGTAGGTGCGTGTAGTGTAGTGGCGTAACGATGGGTGAGTAACATGACTGATGTGTGTGAGTACCTGTGTACCTGATAGTAAGGGTACTTATATTGTTACGAAACGCGCCTAAATATTGTCTTTGAATACATTGCTGTTGACTGGGAGAGAATGCCTTGTTGCATTAAGTCCGCCTATGTACCACTACTGTACATGAAGTTTAAGTAAATAAATAATAATTAAATTATAATTTATATAGAACACTAGCTGTGCCCGCGACTTCGTTTGCGTGGACTACAGGATTTTCAATTTATTTTTTCTAAAATATAAGTAGCCTTTGTTACTCCTTATTACATCAGCTACCTGCTAAAAAAACATCAGTCCAGCCATTTCAGAGATATCTCTGAAATGGCTGGACTGATGTTTCCCGTTGATGATGTTCCCGGACAAACAGACAGACAGACAGACAAAAAAAAATGTGAAAAATGTTATTTTGGTGTATGTACCGTATATATATTCATATGCATGTAGTAAAAAGCAGTTATTTCAATATTACAAACAGACACTCAAATTTTATTTTATGTATAGATTAGTTTTAGTTTATACGAAACCCGAAACACGTGTCTAGTAGTTTTATGTAAGAATCTCTGAACAAAATTTCATAACTGTATCATGGAAAATCACAAAGTTATAAGCTTGCTATGTCAACAAAAATACAAAGTCACCGAGCCATCCAGGCGATTGAGGGGTTGTTTTACACTTGCACCCTGTTGTTTGCTGGGGCCCCTATTGCCCGCTCTGACCTGCTGTGACCAGTGTGGTACTTAGTGTCGGTGGTGTCTTTTTTTTTTATGGTGGGAAAAAATCATGCATTGAGGCAGAGCGGGAGATAGTGTCAGACTCTTACTGACTAAAAGACCCACCCCGTTCCTTCTAGCCTTCATACCGGGGCTCGAGCGCCCTTTCGGATAACCCTGGCCCCAGTAGGCTTCGACCCGGCTGGGTCCCTGCTGTTGCTGACAACTCTTTGAGGCGCGCGGGAACAGTGCGCGCCGTCGACGACTTGGGCTTGGTCCGGACAGTTACCGGACGGCCGGACAGTGAGCTACCCATTGCTCACTGTCCGCAAGCCTGCGGTCGGTGGTGTCTGAGTTGTGACATTTTTAAATATTATTGGGAAAAAAATATAACATGGTGTTAAAACTATTGGAATCCATTCAGTTACTGATTCTGAATGAACTATATTCAGTTTTCGCATGAACTAAAAAATATTTTGTGTAATATTCGCAAGCATAGTGTGTGGTAATTTTTTTTTTTAATTTTATTCTTGTATGTTTACTTTATCTTCCTCTTTGTTAGTCAATAGTGTAACTTGACAAGTTAAAACGCACTTGACTAAATTGTACTTGAGCACAAAGATTCGAGTAGATAAGTGAAAACTTGCGCAGTCGCACTATTGAGTAATTTTTAGTTAAAGACTATTAAGGAATATTTGCAGGACAGGAACTATGACTTAAGGAACTTCGAGAGAACTTGGTATTTGTACAGTTAGATCTTACTTTAGTGTAATACAGAACTTGATATCTTTAATACCGTTCATGATACTGATCGTACGTTACCGTATTTTTTTCTTTCTTTTCTTTTCTTTCTTTCATTTATAAGATTTATTCATTTAGTAATGATCTTTTATTTATTCATTACTTTATTATTCATTTACCTCGAACAGAGGATAAGCATTGCCATACAGCGTGGCAATACCGCCAGTCTTTTGGGCACATTACCTGTCGACAGCCATGTGCAAGAGTTTTTTGACGCCATATTTTAGTTTAATTTTAATAGGGTTTTTAATAGATACATTTTAATAAAAACCCTACGCTAATTACTAGCTGTATGGTTTTTATTATTGTATGTACTGTAATTATAGTTAAGTATAAACTTTCTACCATTAGACAACACGTCGAACGGCGAGTACCCACCCTTAAAATGTTGAAACTTCTACGTTTCAGACTAAGTGTTTCGCTTCGTCGTTTATACTGCGTACATCGAAGGACTGGAACAATTTGCCTGCTACGGTCTTCCCGTCCAAATATAATTTAGGTGTCTTCAACGCTAGATAAACTAGCGCACCTCATCATCAACGATTTCTGAGGCACGGGGTGTCAGTAACGTTCTTGATAGAGTACATGTGAAATGAAAAATTCTTATCGCCGCCGCCTCATGGTTGAGAGGCAGTGGATACTTTAACCACTGGGCCATCACGACACTCTTTAATGGACTGTATAAGTAATTTTATATATTTTTTGTACGAAAGTACCGAGGTTTAATACAATGAGTAGATAGACGGCTCCAAGTCACGCACGTCTAGATTTACGCGTTCACGCTTTCAACCGACCGTTGTACATAATTTTTTTTCTTATTTTATGATACTTACTAACAATCCCGACAAACTTTGTCTTGCCTGAAAACTGGCATTCTGCCTGAAAAAATGAGAACCCGATTACAGCGCCATTGACCAGGGTCAGTTGTAATTTCATACCATCCAAAGACCCACTCAAATATACTAACGAAATTTCATCAATGTCAGTCTGGCCATTTAGGATGGATTATGTAACAAATACTATATACTAGTTTTCGCCCTTGGTTTCACCCGCGTACATAAAATATAGCCTATGTCACTCAGGAATAAAGAAGCTTTCTATAGATGAAAAAAAATTAGCAATCGGACCAGTACTTCCAGACTGTTCAAGTGTTCATACAAAAAAAAACTTGACCTCTTTTTAATATTAGTAGTATAGGTAGTAAGTAGAGTCTTTCGGTACCTCGGGTCGCTCGTCCAAGGGGATGGTGAGGTAGACCGGGACGTAACACATCGGATCAACGCAGGATGGATGAAATGGCGACAGGTCACGAGAACAACTTGTGACCCACGGATGCCCCTCAAGTTGAAGGGTAAAATCTACAAGTCCGTGATAAGGCCTGTCATACTGTATGGATCAGAATGTTGGGCTGTGAAAAAGACGGATGAAAAAAGATTGCATGTAGCGGAGATGAGAATGTTAAGATGGATGTGTGGTGTGACGAGAATGGATAAAGTGAGAACTGAGTATATTAGGGGAAGTTTGAAAGTGGCGCCAGTGACTGAAAGGTTGAAAGGAAATCGTTTGTCTTGGTATGGTCATGTAAAGAGGAGAGATGAAAAGCATGTTGCTAAAAGAGTTATGAATTTACATGTGGTTGGATGGAGAGGGAGAGGGAGGCCAAAGAAAACATGGATATGGATTGTGTGAGAAGTGATATGAAAGAAAAGGGAGTTAGTGATAGCGTGACGAGTGACAGGACAGAATGGAAGAAAAAAACGTGTTGCGCCGACCCCAAATAAAATGGGACAAGGGCAGGAAGAAGAAGAAGAAGGTAGTAAGTAGAGTTTAGAAGTATAGATTATACAGTCTACTGTAGCTTACATTTTACTCTACTACGACCTATCGTCATGAACACATTCTGTATTTTAAATCCGAATAACTGTTTATCTTTTTCATATTTTTAGATAATGTGCCACTATCTTCCATAAGCTCCACAAATATTCTGATGAAAGATAACCTCAACGGTAGCCACCTGTACCACCTGTATGGTTTCAACACTAGCAATGGTCTCCGGTGTAATAAAATTGCAACAAGAGGTCGGTGTATAATCAGCAATTTAATGTGGGCTAAATAAATAATCACATTGCAGCTTTTATTGTAAAATGTTATTGATTACTTTATCACTGCAATTTATTAAACAGTCCAAGTTCCCTAGAATGTCGAAACTTTTGAACTCTTTGTAAAATAATGTTCACAAGTTTTTAAACAAATTAAATGGACAATTCATTTGATTTTTTTTTATTTAATTTATTTATTAGCCTGTTCTGTCCCACTCCTGGGCAAAGGCCTCCCTCCACTCCTTCCATCATCCGCGCCCTCGGGGTTCCTCTTGCCAGTTCTGGTGGAATCTGTTTAGTTCGTCGCGCCATCTCCTTCGTGGTCTGCCGCGGTCCCGACTGTTTCAGGGCACCAACTTTGTGCTACTTTGGCCCACAGTTTGTCGGGCATGCGACATGTGAACAAGGACAGGACAAGACATGCCTTGCCCAGTCTCATTTTAGTTTGCCAGTCTTTTGAGCCACATCAACTATTTTAGTTTTGGAGCGCAGTATAGTGTTTCGAACTCGATCCGTTAATATAACACACTAATGAAGAAAAGTAACTCTCCCCAGCCACAATTTTATTACATTTATCGTATCAAGCTGGACGTGCGTCGACCCCCACGAGCTGTCGGCCAACCCCCGTTTATTCATTTCTTCGTAAGTGTATTCTGCAATACTTCGGTCACATTGCAAGGAAAGACGATGGAAACCTCGAAAGGCTAATCGTGACCGGTTAAGTTGATGGAAGAAGGCCTCGATGGTGCAGCCCAATACGTTGGTCCGACCAGATCCGCACCGCCCACATCGCCAAAGACAGGAATAAATGGAGAAGCACCATAAAAATTATAAAAATTAAAGTGAAGCATCCCGTCACGACCCTCAGCATGGAGGAATACGACGCAAGGAGGAGGTATTGAAAAAAGTCGTTTGATACACGTGCAAATTTGTCACTGCAGCCCTCGGCTCCATCACACACAAACTTTCTGCACTTGTAAGTTGTATCAAAATGTACTGTAATAATAATAATAATAATAATGTTTATTGAATTGTTTGATTTACATAAATATTTCTACAATAAGGGCTTAAACTAGAGGTAAAGTTACAAAAATTGCATTCTACCTGAACTAGGTATATATAAACCTGTATCTCAGGTAACTTATTTAAGTGCTTATATGTTAATAATATATAAACTAAAATTCATTAAACAAAAAGTAAATAATATATGAACAATATTAAATAGTCTAATACTGACAAATACTTTGCTTAATCATCAAATATGCATCACTGCAAGACATTATTGTGACACAACATTCCATTATATATATTTTTGCGAAGTATCGGTTATATAAACTAGGTCGATTAGCACAAACAGTAAAATTATAAAATAAATAAGTACAATAATGTTTATGTAATGTTATGCTTAGAAGTTATAAAACTTGTATGCGTTACGTTAGAGAAAATGTGACGACGCTATTTACGTGTCCTCATTATAATTAATGGAATTTATGAGTCTTGTCTCAGCAATTTTCTTAGCCGGGCAATCTTGATCCCCTGTCTTGTGATTACTCGGCTTATTAAAACGCATGCATGTTGCACACTGTGCCAGATCAGCTGTTTTATCGCACAGCATCCACTGGTGGCCTTGTTCACCACAAAGTGCACATGTATAGACAGCTTCGCGACAAGTCTTCGCTGCATGCCCATACTGTTGACATTTAAAGCACCTGGTCACAAGTGTGAAGTCCCTCACTGCGCAGGATGTCCAATTAATGAACACTCGGCTTTGGTTTATAAGCGCCTTTCTTATGCTAGCAGTTACTTCTAGAACATAATTGCATGTAGGTCCCTCTTTTTTGCCCGACTTGTGACTTAATTTTATAGAGGCTAAAAAAGAGTCACGAGATAAATTAGGTAGCTTGTCAGCTAAGTTCTGCTCATATATGCAATCGTACACTTCCCGGGCACTTAACTCGGTTGGTACTCCTATTACTATAATTTTTGGTCTTCTTTTCTGGGGTTCTTCCACTTTCAGACCGGAACCACTTAGTTGGGATGATTTCCTAAGTTTCTCTATATCATCTTTGGTCTCCGTGCTAATGATAACACCTCCGTTCTTTGTCTTGCGCAATCCTCTAACATGTAATTTCATTTCCTCAGGGCGTATTATTTTTTGAACAAGAGATTTAGTGTCGTCACTCGATTTATTCTTATCCGTTGGATAAATTGCAATAGAGCTGAGGTTGTTGGGACGTAAATAATTATTTTTATTGGTTTTTACCACGTCAGCGAACGAAACTTTTTCTGCTATCGTTGGTTTCGTCCAGTTTTCTTGTATGCTTGTTTGTATGGTGTGCTGGAAATTTTCAAGGCAGTTGGTTAGGTCACATTTTTCTCTTATCGCTCGAACAGAGCTTCCCACTTCCAGAGCCTTTAATTTCAAGTCCTGGTAGAAAATTGCCATCTGCGAAACGCCATGACCTATCTTGCGCGACAAGGAGCTGATCTTCAGTTTTTGATCGGAGTTTAACTTTCCTTCTTGAGCAATGGAACACACTTCATTCAAGCATTTATCTATAGATATCAGCCAATTACTAATGTCACTGGTGTCCACCGTTTCAAATTTTTCTTCAAGTGCATGGGTTGAAGGAGTTGGGAAACTCCGAGGGCTCTGTTCCATATCTGACATAATACTTAGTATTTGCTCATAATTATTCACTTAAAGTAAATCACTAACTTAGCAAAAATGCGCGATATGTTTTCTAGGTCACAGATCACTATTAGATATTTAACATCAAATAATTGATACATAAAACACACGTCCGTTCTACTTGAGTGCCAATATGCCAATCATATTGACTGTATTCTCCGACAGTGGTTTTATATTATGTAGTGTGAGCGACTGCCCGATAGATAATTTCGGGCTGTTGTATGTCCAAATTGCGCGGAGAACTGTAATTGCACGAAGCGGGATTTCGTATTTTTGTAGTATATTTATTTATCATGCAACATAAAAGTATAAAGGCGGACTTAATGCCTTAGGCATTCTCTACCAGTCTACCTAGGGTGGTAAAGAGAAAACATGGCAGGTGCATAAAAAAAAAAAACCAAAACCTAGTAGTTCTTATGTGACGCCGTAGATATCGCTACAATGCTTTCCAAAAGTGAATAGGATCGATTGCTGTGAATTTGTGAACTCACTATTTACTGTCAAATTTTTAAACTTTAATTAATTTACGATAAATTTAATTTATTTACGTACTGTGAACGAAAAAAGTTTAATCAGAATTCAGTTCACCAATTTTACTCAACTCTGAGTTCTTCAGTTTTGTCAAAATTTCTTCGATTTGACAGTAAGACGTGACGTTAAATCATGGCAATCGATCCTATTCTCATTTGGGACGCATAGTACAATATTACACTAACTAGTATTATAAAGGTGAAAGGTTGTAAGAGTGTGTTTATTTTGATACTTCTTCAGACCATGCCCTGGAATAGTACATAGGATACTCGTTTTCTTAGAAATATTTTCCCTTGGGACAGTTTTTTAATATCACGCGGGCGTATTCGCTGGCAGCAGCTAGTCTAAAATAAAACATTATTCCGGTGGGAAAATTGTAATTCAAATATTGTAAAAGTAATACATAGTATAGATATGACAACCAAAGGTCAATGAGAACTAAAAAACTATATGGATATTAGTTCTAGCTCATCAACATATAAAGTAACATCAAAACAAAGAATGTACATAGTATCTTACAATCCAACAATTGCTAAATTATTATAATTACTACGTCTTTGGTCGGGTCCACATTATGCAACATTATTTTGAGTTTATGTGAATGTATTCCAATAGTTTTTACACCATGTTATGTTTTTTTCCCAAAAGTATTTAAAACGGTAAACTTGGACACCACATAAATACAACACAGGTCACGGCAGGTCATAGCAGGCATTAGGAGCCAGCAAATAGCTGAGTGCCCCTGCGCCTGGATAGCCCGGTGAATATGTATTTTTGCTGACATAACAAGCTTATAACTTTGTGATTTTTCAAGATACAGTTATGAAATTTTGTACATAGATTCTTTACATAAAAATACTAGACACGTGTTTTGGGTTTCGCATATAGTAAAACTAATGTTGTATACGTAACCTTCCTCATTTATTGTATTTCTATTCTATTCTATTGTTTTTTTAAGTGAAAATCGCATCAAAATCCGTTTGTTTCGGTTTAGGAGTTAGCAGATAGAAGTACAGACACAGAAAGCTATGAGTCACTTTTAAATAAGAATCTTACCAACTAAACAAATTATTTGCAAATATTCTTTGGTATAATACGATATGAGTATTCTTAGATTGATAATGTAATAATACCAGTCCACCTGTTTCGTTAAAAAGATATTTACTCTCAATAACACTAAAGGACAGTTCAATTTATTGTACAAGTAAATAATACTGCGTTGTTCGCGAACAACGAAACAGTGCAGAAATATTTAAGATCACTACAGCATCTAAAGCGCTGTCACTTTCGGACTGCATCACTGCACGCAAAATTAAGAGATGCGCCAGACACAATGCTTGCAAATATGTAACATTTAAGCGATTTACTAAAAATCTAAAAAATTTATTATAAAGTTCAAAATTAAAACACTGTAATGGTAAAACGTTGCTTGTAGAATAAGTAATCTGACAAACAATCATAAAATTCGGGTCGGCGCTATAATTTCTTTTCATACTTTGATCCACACTTCCATATTTCCACATAATAATTCGAATAATATTAGGTCGATCGGGAATGCTACCAAAATCAATGATCAACCCAATTATTGATCACCTCTATGTCATTGTTTGACTCATGTTTCCGCACCATATTCACCCATTTTTTTTTAATAAAAAAATTGCCAATATATTGTGTGACTGTAAATTGTTTAACGCTATTACCGATGCCACTGTCACTGAATCAATCACATTTTTTCACGATCAAAATTTGTGTATGACCGTTATCCCCGTTACCGGTGTCCCCATCATTGGACTTTCCCAATGATGGGGTGTAATTTATCTATAAGTGTGTATTGTATTTAGAAATATATAAGTAATTTAGCATGTTTATCAATTGTTTAGTACTCATACCGTTACACATCCACCCTGCATTGACAATAAAGCTAAACGTAAGGCGTCGCTTTGTAGAGTGTATCGCCACCATAATCTAGCTAAGCATAAAGTTTTACATTACATCGCCAATTTTCAATCCAGTACGCCTTCTTGTAATATGGTTAGTTATACCATTTAGCTGTGACATATATATTACAATAAATTAACAATAATTAACCGTATGGGGACAATGGGAAGTAGTATTAATTTTAATTATTTTATACTATTCCCGTTGTCCCCGTTTATAGATATAGATAATGAAGACAACAGGCATACATCACGCCCAAATTACTCCTATAAACTAAATAGCAACAGGCACTGGCACGGGGATACTGCTAGGGCTTTGGTAGTAATGCGGCGTCTCATTCAGCGTGGTGGCACCGATGACGTCACCCCCCGCTACCAGCAGCAGCCTCCTCTTGCGGTGATGACGCAGCAGTGACGTCACGCTCGCGAAGCTCTGCTCGCCGCGCCGAGGGAAGCCGAGTGCGAGCCGACCGTCCGGCCGACGCCGTACTCCGACGTTGTGGACTGCGTTGGAGCAGGCTACGCTGAGGGTGTAGGCGTGGTCAGGCTGAAAAGTGAAATAAAAGCTATAGTTTGTTTTGGATCTACAGTTAATGATATAGAAGTAACAAAGTAGTTAAACCAAATGACTAAAGAAAAATAAAATCGGAAAATCGTCTATTCGATTTTCAGGGAAATTGTTGAACTATATAGTAATAATAATAATAATAATAATTTATTCACCAAAAAAGTTACACACAATATTACAACATTAGAAAAAGAAAAATGAACAAAAAACAAGTGGCTTACATTTGTAATATAGGTACTTGGGACTATCTGTATCCGAACTAGGCGGTAGCCTGTATCTCGGATTACATTTTGACCCCTTTACATTATTTGAACAATTTTAGTAGCCATTTTTAATATTTCTACCCAATAAAAACAGTTTAGTATTTGTGTAAGAGTGTGTCTGGTGTCTACGAGTATGTGTTTGCATGTTGCAACCGATGACCATGTCTATTTTGTGGAGAGAAGTTAAGAAGATAAAGTGACTGGCAAACTAGTACTCTATTTAGGAATGTTCAAAATCGCTTCTGTTTCATCATAAGAAAGTCCCTGTAGATAGTTTTGAATCTTCATTTTGCACTGGATCCTAGTTAGTGGATAAATGTTAATTATATTATTGATTTTGTCATAAAGGTGGGGACCAAGGAAAATGAAAAATCTCTTAATGAAGGATGTTTTGACGACATATGTACGCTTACAAACTGTACGATTTCTACGTTTAAGTAGAGTGTTTGTGTCATATGAAAGATCACCGTGTTGTTTGAGGAGTATGCTCAGAATAAAAAGTTGGCGAACTGTAAGAACTTTGCATAGCTGATAGAGTTGCTTGGTGGGATATAAAATGGGCCGAGAAGTTATAGTTTTTAAAACAGCTCGTTGTGCTATTTCCACTTTTTTAAGAGTGGTTTTTGGTGCGCCACCCCATGACGAGATGCAGTATGTAATAATTGACTGGCAAATCACAAAATAGACCTGCTTAAGCAATTTAGCATCAGCAGCATGCCTAAGTATGCCTGTGACACAGGTTTATCCTAGTACAGGCACATAACATAGTCATACCTTTGTAATTATTCCTAAGATTTTATGTAACTACTTTACCAAATTTTAATTCTGAATAAAATATTATTATTATTATTCCTTTATTCTTATTTTATGTACATGTTAAATTATATTTTTAAATATTCCTTAAAAAAAAAATTAAAAAAACATTTAAAAATATAAAAAACAGTATCCCACCGGTATCGGGAACAGGGTCCAAGCTACCGGCGGTCAGGGCTCCAGAGAAAGGAACCTCCTAACGATACGGGCCGTGTCCAGAAGGACTGCTTTCTGAATCAAGCCCTTGATCCAGTCGCCTAACGAGAGCCTCCTAAGGTGTTGGTCGAGGCTCTTATTATTATTATTATTATTATTATTATTATAAGTTTTCTAAAAACATATATTATTTTTCGTACCCGAGCACTTAATTGTTTAATGTGCTCCTTGAAGCTAAGGTTGCTATCAATATTTACACCCAGATACCTAATCGTTTTGACGCGCTCCAGAGACGGACATGAGCAGTCCACTCCATCCAAGCATTCATGGGATATGATGCGAAATTCGTTTTTGGCTTTATCGAGGTTGCGTATACTAAACGCTAAATATTTAGTTTTTTCGACATTTAATGTTAGGATATTGACCCTAAGCCATTTTTTAACTATGTTGAATCCCTCTTGGGCAGCACGGAAAGCCTCATCCCAAGTATCGGCGGAGAATAGGAGGGCAGTGTCATCTGCATAAGAGATAAGTTCGCCTCGGGGTAGGTGAAGGTTAGTGAGGTCATTGATGTAAACGAGGAATAGGGTCGGTCCCAAAATACTACCCTGAGGTACACCATACTCGATTGCATGGTCACTGCTCGTGTATTGACCTATTCGGACACACTGCTTTCGTCCAGCCAGATAGCTTTGGAACAGATCCAGTTGCGTACCTCTGATTCCTAGTCTCTCAAACTTGTCCAACAGTATATGAACCGAAATAGTGTCAAAAGCCTTGCTTAGGTCGAGAAAGATTGACAGACATTTTTTTCCCATATTTAGGTTGGTAGCTATATAATTAGTAAGATTATGCACTGCTCCTTCAGTAGATTTACCCTTCCTAAAGCCATACTGTTTGTCAGAAAATAAACGGTGCTTTTCGAGATAATTTATCAGCCTTACATTAATAACTTTCTCTAAGATTTTTGACAGTGCAGGTAGTATAGATATTGGTCTGTAATTAGATAAGTTATTTTTATCTCCTCCTTTGTGAATAGGGCGCAAAACTGATTTTTTTAGATTACTGGGAAATATACCGCTTTCAAGACAGAGGTTAAGGATGTGTGTGAGAGGAGGAACTAGAATATGTTTGTTATTTTTTAGCAATTGATTGGAGATTTTGTCCCATCCAACTGCAGAATCTACTTTGAGTCCCACTATAAGCCGTTCTATTTCTAATTCGTTCACATCACAAATGAGTTCATCTGAGAAGATCTGATATTAGTTTTTGGGCTAGCGCTAGGATGATCAAGTGTTGGATTATGGTGCGTTTGGATACAAGCATTTGCCAAGTTCATACCTACACTCGCAAAATATTCAATTTTCATAGTGGAATCAAATATTCAAATTAATATTTATTTAACGGGACTATTATTAAACCTACACAAAATTAAACTATTATACACAACGTAAGCAAAAGGAGGATTAATATGCCTTACACAATATCAATAACAAGAGAAGAAAACAAAGTCAGTTTATGTACATAACTAGCAGCCTGTCTCGCCTTTGCAATAAATATATCCCATGTTACTCAAGGTGAATGTAGCTTCCCAGTGGTGAAAGAATTTTTGAAATCGGCACTGCAGTTTTTGAGTTTATTCATTACAAACATACACACAAAAATACAAATTCTACCTCTCGTCAATTCTTCTTCTCTTCTAAATTTTTTTATTGTTTTTATGTTTTTTTGTTTGTAGGAGGTAATCTCTGGAAGTACTGGTCCGATTGCTAAAATTTTTTCACCGATAGAAAGCTGCTATATTCTTGAGTGACATAGGCTATACTTTATGTACGCGGGCGAAGCTGCGGGCAAAAGCTACTTATGTATACAGTAGTATAAAAATGACTTGATGTGTATTAACAAGGTCAGGTAACCTGTTAACCTATTCTGTAAGTGTTATAAATCATTGTGTCATTAATTAAAAAAAACTACTATGCGAAAATAGATGATCCTCACTCACCTGACTCGACGGCCTCAGTATGAACGTGCCATCCGGCTGTCCCCTCAGCAGATTCTGCGCCTCCCCTCTATCCACATTCATATAATAAGGCTCGTTCTCCACAGGCACGGGCAGTGGCCGGTCGGCCATGCTCGTACAGCCGGACTTGCGGCCCTCGGGCCATTTGCGAGCACCTTCGTCGCTTGGCGTGCTTGCCACTTTACGGGAGTCCGCTTCGGAGTCTTCTGATGGTAGGTCGTCATTTGTTTCTGGAATAAACGTGAAAATATTTGAAGTATATAGAAGTTTCGTATCAAAAATTTAAACAACATTTATGAAATCGGCTTTAATCATGCCTAATCCTATCCTAATCTTAGTAATTCTACACACTTTCTAAACAGTTTATGGTAAGTATAGATAGGTACTGAACGAAACCGTTAAAAGTACACACATGAAGAATGATGCTTTTAAGAACCAACCATTGCCTAAAACTCCATGAGTCATATTTACAGCTGATTACTACTCTACTTCAAAGTAATGTAAGTAAGTAAATTTATGTTGTACACTGACAGCCCCAAATCTTTTCCTTTCGTTCAGTCCATCCAAAGGTTTTCTGGTAGAAATTGCCTTGTGCAATAAGACCGTCTATTGTACACTTATTCTTTTGTAAATGTTTATCCTGTAATAAGCTAAGGTGTGCAATAAAGTTATAAGTAAATAAATAAATGGTAGATTACGGCCTATTCCCTCTCCTAGAGAGGAGGCCTGAGTCCCAACAGTGGGAACATTATACGGCCGACTACGCTGTGCTATGCTACGCATACGGCCGGACAGTGAGCTATATGACACGGGAAGTTGGATTAACTTCACTGTGTAGGTTCCCACCTAACACAGTAATGTTGTTAAGAGTATCTCTACCATGAGTTTAAAGCAATAGTATTTGTCGATACTCGATACCGACTACGTAAATATTTTGTATGGCAAATTTTGGTTCCATAAGTGACCGCTAGAGGCGCTGTAAATTTGCCATACAAAATATTTACGTAGTCGGTACCGAGTATCGACAAATACTATTGCTTTAAACTCATGGTAGAGGTACTGGTCATTTCTTCAGATTTCACTCACAAATGAAAAAAAACTGGCCAAGTGCGAGTCGGACTCGCCCATGGAGGGTTCCGTAGCAGCAAGTAACATAATATAAAAGTTCTTGTAGTTCGTTGTAACTTTGATCGATGTTTTAATAATAGTGTATTTTTTTCGATTTATGACGCATTAAAAAAAAACTACTTACTAGATTTCGTTCAAACCAATTTTCGTTGGCAGTTTTTATAGTAATGTACATCATATATTTTTTTTAGTTTTATCATTCTCTTATTTTAGAAGTTAGAGGGGGGGGACACACATTTTACCACTTTGGAAGTGTCTCTCGCGCAAACTATTCAGTTTAGAAAAAAATGATAATAGAAACCTCAGTATCATTTTTGAAGACCTATTCATAGATACCCCACACGCATGGGTTTGATGAAAAAAAAATTTTTGAGTTTCAGTTCTATGTATGGGGACCCCCAAAATTTATTGCTTTTTTTCTATTATTGTGTGAAAATCTTAATGCGGTTCACATAATACATCTACTTACAAAGTTTCAACAGTATAGCTCTTATAGTTTCGGAAAAAAGTGGCTGTGACATACGGACGGACAGACAGACAGACAGACAGACAGACAGACAGACAGACAGACAGACAGACATGACGAATCTATAAGGGTTCCGTTTTTTGCCATTTGGCTACGGAACCCTAAAAACGAACGTGACCCAACGCTCGTCCGTATTGATTTCCAACACATTAACTAATTGTATAAACTAATCAAAAACAAATTGAGTGTATCATAATGTAGAACTGTACCTGCAACCACATCAGTAAAACAGTGCACCATTTGATAGAACATATCCACGACAGTAGTCGCGAGCCTCGCTCCCAAGTTATACATCAAAGGCACGCTCACTTTCAACCACCAGCACATTTTCACAACGCTGTCTAGTTAGTATCTGAGGCTTTCAGGCCGGAAAGTTCATCGATATCATTCTTATCATCTATGTTTCTGTATAAATTATCTCTTTGATTATTGCCTCGGTGTCAATTATTTAGACCATTTGAGTTTCATTAACGATACACCACCCTACTTTGGCCTTGTATTTATACTGTAATTAAGGTAGTTTCATTACGAAGAATTTCAATATTGTACCTAATTATTTCACATTAAGACTTTAATAAAAAATGTCGTACATGATGAAAACTAAGTACAATACCATTACGCGACTGATGGTATGGTTGGTAGAAAAGCGGTAAACGCATAGATAACTAGTGATAAAGGTGAAAAAAAAAACCGAAGGGAGGAAGTTAAGGATATCAAAGTTACAAACCTAGAAGTAACATCTAAAAGAGAGTATGACCTAACGCGTGATACTCAATTAGAATCAATCATAATGATACGCATAAATGAATCACATATGAGTCACTGTCTCCGGCGTTTAAGAGCCACTTGTCACTATTCAATTAAAATATCAAGTTATCTGAATAATCTATGGGAAGTCATAAAAACACAATTGGTAGGAACTGCCATAAAAACTGTCATAAGTCTGTTCAAGAAGAATTAATTAATAGTAGGTTACTCCAAAGATGATGAGATCGATGATAGATAAGCCTTATCGGCTTACTATATTTTGGCCAAAGCAACCCGCAGCAGGATAAATTAATCGAAACAAAAAATACAGGCACAAGTCAAGCCTAGTCAATTCTCAATTCAATTTTCTATTTAACTTATTAATCTTTTTAACAACTTGCGCTGAGCTACCGACTTTACTACCAATTCAATATATTTTCTCCTCTGTTCCAGAATCGATTTGCTCTAATTCGATTTTGTTAAAAATATTTTTATGAAAACATCAAAAACTAGTGCACAATTCCAATTGGTCGTTAAAAGGAGAACCGGCAAGAAATTTCACTCTAGACACTAAACTATAATTAAATAGAGTTTTCCTCAAATACACTTCACAACGTTTACTAAAGCTACATTATCAGATAACTAAAAACTCCATTAAACACACTTATTCCAATACTCGCACTTTACTTAACATTATTTCAGAATACAACCAACTGAAAGTATTCCAACCCAACACGTATGGGGGTCGGTGTCAGTCCCGTCGTACTAATAAGGAGTAAACAAATAATTGTTCCACGCTACCGCTACTTTTTTATTATTTTTATGAAGACTAGCTTTAATATGTGGTGGCGCTTGGAAATGGAACATCTGTCCTTCAACATTAAATGGTCTCTGGCTGTTTCTGTCAACTTGATCCTTGAGAGTAAATTTCGACATAGTCAGAATATAATTTCTCATAGAACCTCAAACCAATGGTCAGTAAGTTTTTACTTATACTACTTTAATCTGTGCTGTTTTTTTCTATATCTCTCATTATTAACATTTTTGAATAATTCGTTGTAAATATCGTTATAAACAAACAGACACACTTTATTGGATTTATATTGTTCCTATCCTACACTGTGCAAGTAACACTTCGAGTATTGTACAATGCATAAAGAGGTGCACTTTGTTATCGTTGTTATCGATGTAACTTTTATTTTATTGTTAAATATATCAGGAATTAAACAAATAATTTAAACACTCAAAATTAATCATTTCAACGCCTTTAAGCACTTTATACCTTTTCTTTTCGTTTATTATAAAGTACATTTTCTATTTTATCACTTTAGGAATTCTCTAATATACCACCTGTTCATAATATAGTAGTTATTCAAATAGGTATTTATTTGCCTTCTATGCCTGAACTAATATGTCAATCTTATCAATACATCGCCACTACGTCGCGTCGCATCTCTACACACATGTCAACCACACGACACATGTTGTTCAGGAAATAAAAGAACAAAAAAGCGATGAGAAAGTACGAGCTAACCGTTGCCATTAATATTAATTGTCTACCTACAAAGAAAGATACTGTTTCAAATAAAAGTACTGAACACATTATCAATGGGTCAGACATTATTAAGGCGACTCATTGCATCACCGTTGGGTTCAAAATGGTGAAGAATAACGCCATAAAAAATTGGTATGAGTAAGATATAGAAAAGTTATATAAATATTCGAAGCCAGCCATGTGACGTGTAACAATCCGCACTTAACCCGCTTGATAGATAGCAGTTCACTCGTTCTCAAAAAAAAGGCCTTTATCTTAACACCACAAGCCGATTATGCTATGAAAAAAGAATACAATGTCACCCACGTAAGGTGCAAGGTGCTTTCGCAATTTCATTTTAAATTGGGTCCTTCATTGGCCCAATTTCAGCTGCGCATGTGACAAATAAGCAGCTGCATCACTGTGCAAGGTCAATTGATGAAATGGACGGTGAAATGATTTTATTGTTGTTGCGTACCAGTATCTAAGTAGTCAATTGAGGTGAGAAAACATCAAGTAACTTCCCGCTTTGGATGAAATGAAAAGGCGTGTCAAATTTACTGACTAAAACCGACCTGTGTTCCTTTAGTTGCCCTTCGGGTTCCGGGGCATTTTTACTGATATATTTTCGAACAAGCAAATTTTCCTGGAGTCTGGATTCAGGCTCAACTTTTACTACATACATGTCGAACTGCTCTAAATTAGTCCACGTCTGTCTAATTCTACGAAGAAAACGGGCGTCGGTCGTCGTGCTATGTTATGGTTATCAACATGCTATTATTATGTTTGTTTACAAACAGTTTAGTGGTATGTGTTACGTTTTTCAAATGCTTTTTTGCCTTCGTCACAATCAATGAAAAATTTATGTAACTCTCTTTAAATGTCACTTTGCCTAGCTTTCTCCTTTTTCATTTAAGGTCAATCTTCGGTATTTTTTTGACATTCCGGTTCTGGGTCGTCGAGTCATTTACTTGGACTTCATTTAAGTGTTTGCTAATTACAGACAGCCGAGTTAGATTAACACTTTTTTTTAACTAATATAATTATAAATTTTCATTATCATATTATTGTCAGTACATGACTACACAATCTTAAAATTTTCCACGGATATGTTCGTCTCTAAGCCTATATTTAAGAGTGACATCTCCTGTCTATCTCAGCATCTGCATTTCGGTCGTGTGTATTTTTATGGCATCGATTTTTTTCAGAGGCCAGACTTCGGCAGCGTAGGTTAAAACCGGGTGGATCGTGATTTTGAAATTTTTTTCTTCGACAAATTAATGGTATTCTGCTACTGTACCACACGCCTAAAACTTTAGTAACTCTCTCTTATACAGAAAAGTATACTATACTATACTTAGAACGAGACCTTTACTATAGGTAAAACATTTATAATATATAACTTACCTCTTCGTATTCCGAACCTGTTCTCAAAGATACTGAGTATGTAGCCTAGAAGTGACTCTTCTTTTTCTCG
The DNA here is from genome assembly GCA_910589285.2 of Mythimna ferrago. Lineage (NCBI taxonomy): Eukaryota > Metazoa > Arthropoda > Insecta > Lepidoptera > Noctuidae > Mythimna > Mythimna ferrago. Next base: position 14,858,270 of record OU342694.1, on the reverse strand, counting down.
TCTGTAGTTGACGTCACAATAGTCTTTGTTCAGCTGTACAGGTTCTAGGTACTCCTCTACTGGTAATTTCGTTTGCTACGGAAAGGATAGTTGTTTAATTAAGTTGTTTACTATCTAAATTCAAATTGAATACATTTTGTTTTCAAATTGTTTGTCTATTAGTAATAGGATATTTCTAAAAGTACTGATCCAATTATAAAAAAAGTCAAGAGCTAAAACTTTTGATCTTAAAAAAAATGCTCAGCTCCTGTGGGATTCGAGAGGACAAGAAGCTAGTTTTATCCTGTACCTAATACTTAATTAGTTTCATTTTCTGTAGTAAATGTGTATATTTTGCTAATGACGCGTAATTAAAGAACTTAATTAGTTCAAACATATTTGAAGCCATATATAGCTTAAATACCTATTAAAATATGACTAGATTGAACTTACTTGATCTTTAACTTCGCTGCCATCAACAGATTGTCTGTTAACATGTACCGAGTCATACATATTAGCGACACTGTCACTGTTCTCATAAATATTAGACGTCTTGTCACTCTCCACAGTTTCTAACTTCTTATCCTCTAACATCTCTTGCTTCTTAAAGAATGGCACTTTGAATGATTGAAATAGTTCTTGAATTTTCACAATACAAGGTTTGACATTAGGAACTCTTGGTTCTACTGGCATTTCTGTTTCTTTTTGCACCTCATTATAACACAAGTCTTCATAAAAATGGTCTTCAGGACATCTTTCACTTAACTCTTCAGGAGTTGATAGTGACTTATATTTTGTTTTAGACTCTGGCTTCTTATAAGTTCTAGCTATGTAGTATCTGCTGTTTCTCTTCATGGCGTAATATCCTTGGTCGTTTGAACTTTCTTGTCTTGAGAATCTGGCTCTTAAATCAAAGAATGGGTAGTCATATGAACTTAGTCTGAATAATTTCTTTTTTTTTGGAGTTCCAGCATCCATAGGCAAGTACGATGGTATTTTTTCAGTTTTTTGTTGGTTTCTGTACAGAAAACTCTTTGCCGGTACAATTCTTCTAATCAGTTCTTCTACTGTGCTCATTGAGTGTGTCGTTGTAGGCACATTTTGTTCCTTTCTCCTGTGAGTTACCGTCTGATACTGGCACTCAATATCGTTTTGGTCTGTAATCGTACTTTCTGTTTGAATGTCAACAGTTGTTGTTTTTTTTTTTGCGTCAACTTTTTCCATTGTTGCGTTGTTGTCTTTGTTTTCCAAATATTTGTTGGGATTCAGTCTCATGTCTTCGATGAATGTCATGAATTTCTTAGCGTTGGCTTTCGGCCGCCATAACTTAACTATTCCTTCAGTGACATCCTGAAAATTATTTAAAGGTATTTTATTCATTTAAGATATCTACACTAATATAATAAAGAGGTAAAGTTTGTTTTTATGTTTTTTTTTGTTTGTAGGAGGAAGTACTGATCCGAATGCAAAAATTTTTTCACAAATAGAAAGCTGCTTTATTCCTAAATGACATAGGCTATATTTTAAGTACGCGGGCGAAGCCGCTGGCAAAAGCTAGTACTAAATAAACAAAATTATATGTTGATTTAATTGATCCATTAAAATCCATCTACATATATATAATGCTTTACTGCCGACTGTATATTTCTATCAAAATCTGTTAATCTAAGATAATTATGTCTCTTGAAATCATTTTCATGTAGCTACAACGGTTTAAGAACCCATCTTTGCTGCCTCATCTAAAAAAACCATTATATATGTAGAAAAACACTATTAGTGGTAACCGGATTTTTGGCGAACCTTTTACTCAAGTTCACCTATATTAATCTTAGTATTTAAAAGCGATCTTATCTGCAATATAGACATTATACTAATTCAGGTTAAGACACAAGTCTAGTCTTCATTAATTTAATTAGCCTATCTAATTTGGTGAGGTTAATTGCTGACCATTTTAATATTTACAACATGTAGGTATCATGGCCGGTCATCGTATACAATGAGTATTCTAATTTGCATTTATTTGTTTATTTAATCTTAATGTACATAGATACACCTAACACAAAGGCGGACTTAATATTCTCCACCTGTCCAGGGTGCTGGAGAAACAATATAGCTGGTGCATAAAAAACATGTTATTAAGTCATTTCTCATTAGTTGTTAATTTAAATGCGCGTTCCATCATTACTTTCTAACGAAGTAATAGTAATCAAAACAAAATTCTCGTTACTGTAAATTACCTTCTAAATATGTTTATGCTGATAACTGGTTATTAAACCAACCTAACTAAACTGTCTAATCATGTAAATTATATTAATTTTCTGGAAGAAAATTATATAAAAGGTTGGTCAGCAATATCCAACTTCAGACAATCTACCTTTAGACATTGTAATTCTTTGGACGAATATTTTTTAATATATTATAATTATTATAAGTGATTGAAGTTTATTAATAAATTGGTAAAGGATGCCAAGCCTCTTAACACAGACAACTTTTTTATACCACATGTTTTACTAAGTCTATTGTAAAATTATTTGTAATCAATTTGAATTTTCGTACCACAACACTACTACTAGGGGTCTTTAAGTCCAGAGTGAATAGGGACGACATCGTCGCTTACCATCAAGTGAGATAGTGGTCAAACGTGAGCCTATCAATCATAAAAAAAAAACATATTTACGGTTTCCTCGTATATATTGGTGATAAGTACCAAACATTTCGCCTCATCGTTTATACCGCGTACATCGAAGAACTGGAACAATTTGCCTGCTGCGGTCTTCCCGGTTATAATTTGGGTATCTTCAAGGCTAGAGTGAATAGACTCTTAATAAACTAATGCGTCTCACCATCAACGATTGCATCACTGCTTACCATCAGGTGGGATCGCAGTCAAGCATTAGTTTATAGCAGAAAAAAAAGCTTCAATTACTTTTCAACTATCACCGTTTTCTTACTCACCAATAACTTCCTTCCGTCAATCCGCTTCTCTCTGGTGAATTCCAAAAACTCGTCCAAGTCCCATCGTTCTAGAAGAGTCACGACTCCTTCTTCGTCTAGCTCTTCCAGCCTCTTATACTTCTTTTCATGTTTACCAACCATTTTCTACCAACGAGAAAGAGAGAAATAATTTTGGTAGATTTTTTGTTCGTCTTTAATGATAGGTACTTTATAGCTTTATTTATATTGCGTCTTTTTTATCTTTACCTTGTAAACGATATGAAAAGAAAAGGTATAATTAGTTTATTTGTTTATTATTTTCCCACACTCTTGTTTTACAGGTATAAACCCAAATTAACAAATGTAGTCACGTAAAGGCCTCACTCAGAGATGCCACTCACAAATCGATCATACACATGTATTAGTGTAAATAACATAAATAGATCAGTCTCAAGCAACACCTCGGAGAACCGGCACAAGTCATACAGAGGACACACTTAGGGCTATATTTCACCGCGACACCATGGCGGCGCGACCAGTCGCCACTACCAACAAAATGTATGCAGCTCTTTAGAGAGTTACTCACCTGGGCCTCAAGTCTGCTATTAGAATAGTGTTAGAATGGTCTATCATTGATTACAAAATTGTAGATTTTGACAAGTTTGGTAATCTACTAATATAATGGCGTCACTGTGACTTTCCAATGGTCAACCACTGACACTCCATTGAAAGAAGTGGCTTATAATGGTAATCTCGTACACATTGACAAATTAATGTTTGTGGTATGCGGCAATCTGCCAAAGTTTTGACAGTTCCTTTGATCAGTAACCTACCATCAGAACGTCATTGTGCAGTTACTGCTTTTAATAAGCACGATATTGTCATTCTACTGCAACTCTATTACGAGACCATTGGTCGATCAATTATCGATCATTATGAATTAGCAGATTACGATCTTTTAGCAAAATGACAATGGGATCGTGTTGGAATGACGAATTGACGCAACCAATTTGGTGATGCGACCAGCTCGGATGTGGAGTGACTCTGGTGTCTATATGGTGTCTAGTTTGGTAGCTTAGGGCTATATTTCATCCTCTGAAATTCTGCCAATGAGCAAGCAACGATATTTAAAAGCAGAGAGACGCCATTAAGCATTTATGGACTTTTTTTATTAAGCATCTCTACTGCCTCACGCACGGGTGCGAACATTAATAGATTTGTGCGGGTTACCAGTACTTTAAGCAGCCTTTCCCACGGTCTTGACCGTAGCCTACTATTTGAAATGAGCAATCTCAACGTGTCAAGTATTTGTGGATTATTTAGATGCCCTGCAAAGCGAAATTGCGTCTTACTTCCAATTTATAGTAACTATCCCTATAACAAAGACGGTTGCGAGTTTGTGAATCTATCTGATCTTAGTTCATATTGTATCGGCATAACTAGTTTTTCGGAAACCATTCCTATAATAAATATTTTGATTTGTAAAATAGAAATTAAATGTATAAAAAATATGCTAATGCGTTACAATCAGAACTTATTCATTCATATGTTTCTACTATATTTAACAGTTATATTCCAATCCAATTTGCATATAAAAAAAAAAATTATAGTATAATCACTCACCAAGAAAAACAAAACACCAATTTTATAATCACAACAACATAATTTGTTTCAATAAACTTCTCCACACTATTTACTACTCACTCACACTTATACACTGTAGGTAAATCTGTCTCTATCGTAATCAAACTGGACGCACCCGACCTCTCTGCTGAGGCTCGTGAGACAGAGTCGTGGATGACAATGGATTGGTCACAATTAGCTTGATTGGTCATCTGCCATGGTGGAGGTGTGATGGTCGCACGATGTTGGAGTTTGATTCCTGTTTGTTGTTTTGTTCCCAAAGTAAAACCTGTGTGTTGATTGAAAAAGAAATAGATTGCTTGATTTTAGAAAAAAAAAATAATCGTGCTAGCACATTGCTTGTATAGCGTAAAATTAAATATATATTCTTTACTAACTGTTGCCCGCGGCTTCACCTGCGTATATAAAATAATACAGCCTCTGTCACTCAGCTTTCTCACAGTGAAAAAAAAATAGCAGTCGGACCAGCACTTCCAGAGTTTACCTCCTACAAAAAAAAACCAAAAAAAAAAAACTTTACCTCTTTATTATATTAGTGCAGATTAGTCTACATTGTACAAGTGATGGCGCAGTGGTCACTGCCCCGACTTACGAGTTGTAGGTCGCGGCTTCAAACCCAGACACCAGACCCGGCGTAACACTTTGTGTAATTTATTTAATCTCTATTGCTCTTAAAACAGTGAAGGAAAACAACGTGAGGAAACCGGCATGTCCTAGAACCGAAAATTCGAAGACATGTGACATCCATCATCCGCACTGGGCCTGCGTAATGGATTACGACCCATTTCCTCCTCTGGAGAGGAGGTTTAAATCCCAGCAGTGGGAACATTATGAGGCTGATTTTGTTACAATGTAACCCACAGCTGGGCAATGGCCTCTCCCTTCTCCTTCCAAGCCTCTCTGTCATAGGCGATTTCTGACGGACATCTGATTTGCGTCTCCATCAAGAAAAGAAAATGAAGCTTGTCAGTCTCAAAGTGGTAGTGGACTGCATCGAGATTGGCGTGCAGTCCTCGAATGTTTGAGAGATGCACTTGAAACAAGAGGACGTGCTTCACTTACTTCTCTTTTTAGTTCAGTAATACCCCCGATTTCTGAATTAAGCATTCCAAGTTGAGTTTTTCTCAAACTTTTTAAAGTCGGGGAACTTTGACAAGTTCCTGAATCAAAGTCCTCAATTCAAAAACCGTAGTCGACATTTCAGAAGGTAGTTATATTACACACACTTTTATAGTTTCTTTGATCATTCCCTACTCTTTTAGCCATTCACATTACTTATTATTCATCCTCAAGTCATATTTTTTTATTAAAACATCTCAACTTCCATGGCCGCGAACTTAGTGCCTTACACGTTCTCCAAGAATGGTAAAGAGACAATATGGCAGACCAGGTGCATATAAAAATTTTGGTGAAGAAGTATATTAGTTTATAGTAAAAATAAACATTCACATATTTATCATAATTATTATCTGAATCTTCGTTACTTTACAATATTTTCATTTTGCAAAATCCTGTCCTCGAATATTGAAGCGCTTTGTTCTGGTATTTAATATGTTAGTTATCATTAAAAATAATTAACTGATAAGACAAGATTAGATTAAAAAAACCAAAAATTCTCTCAAACGAATTCCGATCATGGTGCCCAATCTTGTCGGAGTTTAGGCAATTACGCAGAACGTATTATAGGTACGTAAAATATATGTGCACTCTCTGTTCCTTTACTTTCAAAGTCCGATGGGATGGTAATCCCACACGATCACTGAGAAACTAGGGAATCACACCACCAACTTCCTAACTCTGGACTGCCACTGAGATACCTACTTATTGAAATAGATTACTGATATTGTTATACTAAATGCTAATAATGAAACTATTATTCATTAGGATAAAGTATTGAGAGCTGCGGATTGGAATCGTGCAATTTATATGTGTACATCTATTTGTGAAGGTTTTTTTAATCCTTTCAATACCTTTTTGTTAGATATAGGAAGATCCAGAGTCTAAAAAACGACTATTTGGAAAATTCACATACGTTACATACTTCTTCTTCTTCTTCTTCTTCCTGCCCTTGTCCCATTTTATTTGGAGTCGGCGCAACACGTTTTTTTCTTCCATTTCCATTTCCATACGTTACATACTATTGATCTAAATGTAACTTCGTTAACGTTGATACATCTGGTCTTACGAGCACGCCGGTCGCATTTGACCTTTCTAAAGAACCGCAACAATAAGGGTAAGTTGCACCATTTAACTATAACGATAACAAAGCCGTTAACAGTTGTCAAATCATCGAATTGACCAATAGGAGGCCGTTTCACGGCTGGTTATGGTTTGGTTATTGTTATAGTTAAATGGTGCAACTCATCCTAAGTCTTGCATTGTATAGACATATCCTTCTAGAAAGTCCTCTCTCAGCGTCTACACTTTCTTAGTAACAGCTGTCTCGACCTGCCCTCAGTGGATCCTTGCACAAACTCTCATACACATACTGATGAGGTTAATAAAGTCATTATACACCACCATATTACTAACCTTCTTTCACCCATCGACAACCTTAACACAACTGCCTATAGTCCATTATCCTCTGTCTCAAGTGTTTCTTTAAAGTGGTACACCTGCTGATGAATTGCCATATCTTCTGCAGATGCAGTAGACCTTAGTACGTTGATGCAAAGTTAATTATCGTATGTCCCAGATAAATAAGTAATGTTGTGATGAAAAATGAGATTCAATTGGCGAGGTGATGTCATTATGTCTGATTATTTAAGACTGCGTCGGTTTTATTTTGGTAGCATGATAATATATAATAAATATAAGTCTTATTATTATCCCCTAAATAATTACATAGTGTTATTATTACTCCCAACAAAACCTAAAGAGACCCGCTACCAATATGCACCTATATCCTACCACCTATATTTTACCTTATGGTAATCTGTTTCCTATTTTTGGCTAGTTCGTTTTTTTTTAAATAAATGCTCCTTAATATATATTATTAATAATAACACGGATAAGTAGTCGACGAGGCCAAATGGTCTGAAGTGCTCTGAAGAATCGACGCTTGAAATGTATGCACAAGGTTGACCGATGACCTGGTGAAGACTGTAGGAATCCGCCGGTTGCGACACGCATAAGATCTAAGAACGCTTGGGGAGGCCTATGAACAACTGCGAAATGGGGGAAAAAATGATGCTGAACAATTAACTAAATATATGTTATTTAGTATAGTTAATTTAATGATCGTTAATTTATTACTTAAGGTTATTTGTACTTTTTAGCCTGAAATACAGGTCCAACCTAGTTCAGGCAACAAATGCAATGTATGCGTTAAAATTGTTTTTGTATTTTTATTTAAATGTGCCACTTTTATTAAATAAACGATATTCTATTCTATTCTATTCTATTCTATTCTATTCTATTCTAACTATCGACGCAATCAAATTACGTTGCACAGTAAACAATAAAGTCAAACTGACCCCACTATGCTATGTATTATGATCAAAATCAAAGTCAAAAACTTATGACTTCGAAATATTCTTGGCATACACAACATTGACACACGCGTTCCACGCAACATCAGATTCATAAATCCAGACCGCTGTCAGAAAGTGCACACCAACCAACGTTACATGGCGTACGTGGCTTACGTGTGCGTAGTTGGTTTTTACCTAATCAATCATTTTAATGGTCCACCTGATGCAGATGTCTATGTTAAACATGGGTTACTGGATATGTATATACCTTAATACCTATCAAGGTATTTCCCAGCTGCTTCAACATATTTAAGAATAGCAGGTGATCGTCATCTATAACATCATCATCATTTCAGCCAAAGGACGTCCACTGCTGGACATAGGCCTTCCCCACGTGTCGTCACAACGAACAGTCTGGTGCATCTCTTTTCTATCGGATACCCGTGACTCTCTTCAGGTCATTGATTCTCCTTGTAGAAGGCCATCCAATTCCGCGTCTTGCGGTACGCGGTTGCCACTCCAGAACCTTTCGGTTCTATCGATCATCAGTTGGGCGAGCAATGTGCCCTGCCCCCTGCTACTATCTAAATAAATTGAATGCACTAGTACTTGAGTATTGGCTTGTGTGTGATGGTTTTTTATCATCGTTATTTGTGTCATAGAGCTCTAATCTGTGAATGCCAATTGATAAGATATCAACTTCAGAGATAGAATACAAAGAAACCAAAGATATAGGTACGAAATACATTTCATTTATTTTTAATATTTATATAACACATTTTATCATATATATCTTCTCAAGTATGGACAGCGTCATCAACTGGTTACCTTCTTTTCCAAGGTGTCTTTAATGTGAGAGGTGTACCCAACTGATGTAGCTATATGTACATACATATCAGTCTTCAAGATCTACAATTTGATTTTGAATAGACACTCAGTAAGGTGACGAGTTTTGTTTACTTCAACAAACAAATACTTAACGTTTATACAAATAAAATAATCAAGGGTAAATACAAATTAAATCAAAGGACGTTTGAAAAAAACACTTAAATCAGTAAAGCCATGGACATTTTTGTAGCTTCTAAACTAACCAAAGAACGAATCAATATTGATGTCGTCATTCTGTTTAATCAACATCACCTGATTAGCAACACTTTGATAAAAAAAAGTCCCTGATAAACACAAGTACAAGCTTCACTGAAACCTTATAGTCTAAAATCACATTTTTACCATCATTATAATCACGTCACACAAATCAGCTAACCCTGCACAACACATCGTACATCTTGTGAGCCACTTCTTGTCCAGCAAACCCGATGTAACAGGAGTTATGGCTTGGATGGATCTTCCCTGGAGTCACTGACAACTGGTATCTTGCTCTGCCAACATATAAAGTCTCTCCGGAGGACGTTCTGCCACCAGGAATCGCGCCAGGTGGGACATTACCGTTGGAAGCAGGAATCCAGCGGAGATCATCAGGCTTAGCACATAAAACTTCGATGTTCTGCACTGAAATTTCCTTCCCTTCGTAGACGACTGACGCGGAATTGTGCCTTACAGACAACTTGCCAGGAAGCAGGTCTCCGTTATGCCATGCGCGGATCACCCAGAGAGGACTGCCGTCCCAGCCTTCATGACCACCAACAACTGCTCGTCCAGTCAGAGTATTTGCCATCATGGCGGTGGTAGGCACCCAGTCGAAGTCTCCAGAACTTTCCACTACTTGTACTTCATTGCTGTTATCTTGGACGACTGTCTCTCCGTGATAGATGTAGTTGGTGATGTACGTGGAGTTTGATTCTGGTGGTGGAGGCGGCTGCGCAGGCGGTACAGCCACAGGAATCATCATGGTCCCAGGCACGTAGTACGGCTGGGGGTACGGGGCAGGTGGGTACTGAGAAGGCGGGTACCCATAATCTGGAGGAGGTGGGTACATTGGTTGCTGTGAGGGTTGGTATGGAGGAGGCCAGCCTCCGGGCGGCGGGGGAGGTCCGTAGGGTCCGTTCCAACTCATGGTTACTGCACTGAATGTCACACAATACTGCAGCAGTCGATCTAGTGAAGGGTTTATATCAGATACTCTTTATCTTTTATCTTATCTTCCTGATAGTTCGATGATTCATGTGTTGTGTTGTGCGTGACTCAAAATAAAACAAAATAACTTTCGCTTAAAATTATTATTTATTATTCAGTGTTAATATTACATTTTAATAATAATTTATTAAAACTAAGTTTTATAATTATATAACCTTAAGAGTTAGGAGACATTTTGTACAAGAAGAAAAGTCGTTCTATAATATAGCTATGATTTCGTCAAAACAGAATATATTTCATTCTAAAGAGAATGACATATGTTTTCAACGTGTTCCTATATTTCGGTATGCGTCACTAACGAATGTACTAATTGTTATGCCCGCTACATACAGTCCAATAACAATATTAGTACCTCGTACTAAAGAACAACGTCATATTTCAGATATGATGTGAAGTGAATCATCGATATTTTTCCTGCTTTCAAACTTAGTTCTACTGATTTGATTAAGTATTATTAAGCCCTAGAAATCAATTTATAAACATGACCAGGACAAAAAAAAAAACGTAGGTTTTAGTTACATATAGCGCCGTTAAACGTTTGAATCTGTATTTTAAAAAGGCAAACTCGTCTCAGTCACTCATTGACCCATCAATGTTTAGACCAAATCCTAGGATAAGTATAGAAAGCTGATATTTTGCTCAGAGTTTTCTTTAAGATACGAGTATAAACCAAGAATAAAAAAGGATTATTCAAAATTTTGGTTCTTTAATGGGGTGACCTCTTAAGGAACAAAACGGGGGTCCAAAGTCTGTATTGACAAACTTACTTACACGCGGGCGAAGCCGCTGGCAGAAGCTAGTATCAGATATTACATCTTTGAATATCTGTAAGACCATTGTAGTGTGTTTATTAAGAAATTCTCCGAGGTCTTTGAATGGATTTAACTCATGTTGAAGATTTTGGTATCAAAGTCAATAGAATAATTATAAGAACCTTAATAACAGACAATGCATGTATAGATGTAGGGATGTATAGAATTGTACAAGATTTATAAATATTACTTGTTAAACGTGTACAGACTTTGACATATTCCTACGCGATTGCGGTTGTAAAGCGATCTGGTGCGGTCCACGTGAATTCAACGCGATGCGGCAACATAGTCCTACGTGCGAACATAATCGTTAATTTAGCCGCGATTTATATAAAACAAACCACACCGCAAAGTTCACGTGAAAATGTCAAACCAACTGATTGCGACCGCTTCGCGTCGCCCATTGCTGCACCGCACCCACGTGATGATGGTCACTTAGTCCACTACAATAGAGTCTCAACTGTTTGTTCCTGGCTCGCCGCATCGCTTTACAATCCCGATCACGTTCAATCGCCTGGGTAGAACACCGTGTTTTACTTGTTTTTTGATAGTTTTAAGACAGTGAAAAGAGTAAAGCTAAGTCAAAAGCTAAGTTTAATTTGGGTGTTTCGTCATCCAAGATGTACGAAGTGACGAAATGTCGCGAAGATGCGTTAAGAAGCTATGAAACGACGTGTAGCTGAGCGATGCGAGGTGAATGCGTAGCTGACTCTTTTCAGTCGACACGCACACATGCCTTGAACATATTCTTAGCTTTTTAAAATGTGAAAATACCAAGCTCCACTATCCTTCTTCCGCAAGAACTGTGCTAAAATTGGCTAGGATCCAATTGATGGATTTTTCCTTCACGCACCACCTCGCTATTCACACATCTTCGTTTAAAAGCATCATAAGATCTACGAAAATAAATCCGTCATGACTGGTGAGCAGAATGATAAATTAGGAGACAGCAGTTCAAACATCGATGTTCCGGTTCTGTCAGGTGAGCACTACGGCTCTGAAGACACAGCGGTTGCCGTCCATGAGCGCCGGCCACACAAAGGACTTGATCAGGTCGGAGCGGCGCTCACGAGCGTCGGCCCGCTCGGTTGTGAAGCGCACGTGCTTCTCTGGGTTCATTACCACTGGAAAGAAGGAATATAGTTAAGTGAGATTGTACAAATTTTAATGTAATACATAGTAACGATATAATTGATTAGACTCGTGAGGTTGTCGACATGTGGAATGTGGTCTCGACGATCATGGTACCGATTATAATCATGTCAGCCAATGGCTTAATAACCAGGAGCCTCAACCAATACTCGTACCTTAGGACGCTCTTGTTAGGCTACTGGATCAAGGGCTTGATTCAGAAAATAGCTCGCTTGGACATGGCTCGTGTGGTTAAGAGTTTCCTTTCTCTGAAATCCTGAGTCAGGACTCCAGAGAAAGGAAAGGAAATTTAAAAATATAAAAAGTATGGTGGTCAGGACTCCTGACTGACTTTTTACATTTTTAAATATTTTTGTATGACAAATAAAATTGTGTCCATCACGCTATGGTCACGACTACGTGACAAATTAACGGAAGAAGTTGTAGGCATCGACTGTGGTGGAGTAGGGGTTAGAAAATTATTAACCTCGACTCTTTCCTCCAGCCTCTAGTATTTTGACACTATCATGTCACTTGATTAATTATTATATTTATTATCATTATATCTAGCCCATACTGCCCCACTGCTGGGCAAAGGCCTCCCTCCATTCCTTCCAAAGTTCTCAGTTTTGAGCCACTTCTTTCTAATTCCCAAGGAAGACATCCAAGTCGTCCCGCCATCCTCTTGGTCTGCCGCGACCCCATAGTGCGATTTCAGGGCACCAATTTTGCGTTTTACTGGTCCCTTGGTTAATGATTAGTAAAAATACAGAAGAGTGATGATGATATCCTCACCTGGCGTGAAGTCAGTGTCGATCCTGAGAGGCGGGGAGTGCAGGCTGATGGTCCAGGCGGCGCGGCAGGCGGCCGCCACCAGCGCGTGCAGCGCCGCGCACGACGCCAGGCAAGGGTACTCGCGAAGGGTGCTCACCACCTGACCAGGGGAAACACAGATGGATACATGTGAGAGGGAGATGAGATCATAAAATATAGTGGAGTATAGATATATGGCACCGGTAACTTGGAAGTACGAATTGTATTGACCTGATTTTTTTTAACAAGCTTTTTGTTAACTTGCAATGTATGTATGTATGTAACTATGTTGGGATCAAATATTGCAATTCAATTTTATTTTATTTTTATAAGATCTATGCCAAATAAACATGTTTTCTTTTTCAGTCATACTGCTATTACTGTACACCACAAAAATACAGGACAAACATTGTTGTTGTTTGTTATTTAAGTCTTCACGGTCGAACGGCTGAACTTAGACCATTGGGTAGACCAGGTCTTGGTATAGTAGTGTCAAATCTTTTTATCCCAGGAGTAAGTTTCCTTGGGATAATTTTCTACCATCAGGCGAGAGAACCCGCTGGCAGCAGCTTATCGATTTATGAATTTTGAAATACCATAGATATGTAAGTGAGTCACCCCAAATAATGAAAATAATGCCCCAATTATAACACAAAGGTACGAAGACGGGCTTAATGCTTTCGGCATTCTCTACCAGTCAACCAAAGGTGGTGAAAAGAAAATACGGCAGGTGCCATGCAAGGCATGATAGTGATTGTACTATTTCAACGAGGCAGTCGTTGAGGCTGTACTAGTCGGGTCTTTACCTGGTTGATGACAGTCCTCTCCGCTTCTCCGAGCGGGAAGCTGTGCGCCGTGGTCTGCAGCACCCTGGTGGCGGCGGCCAGCAGGCGCGTGACGCTGGGCTCGCCGGCCGCGCTGTCCTCCTCGCCCACACCCAGCAGCGACTTCATCTCGTTCAGGCGGCGGTCGCGGAGGCTGATGACTGCGCGGAACGATAACTGTAACAAGATAACCGTTCATGTAGAATATTACAGAAATAATTGTCTGATACAAAACGAGCGCCGTACAGCAAGTATACGTCCTTTTTTTTTGTTAGCCTGTTCTGTCCCACTCCTGGGCAAAAGTCACTCCTCTTTCCATGTCCATCCACCCTTACGTTGTTGTTTCCACGGTCCGGACTAAGCGTTTCGCTTCTATATTTATAGCGCGTACATCAAATGACTGAAACAATTTGCCCGCTGCGGTCTTTCGAGGGTCCGATTATAATATTGGTGACTTCAAGGCTAGAATGAACAGGCTCTTAATAAAATAGTGCGCCTAACCATCAACGATTGCATCAGAAATCAGAAACGTTTATTTTAAATAGATTAATTACAGGCACTTTTGAATTGTCAGAATGTCGGTCAGTCAAAAACAAAAAAGTGAAGCTAAATTGTACGTTCCAAAGCGTAGATCTCTATGGAGAAGAACGTGCAAGACACTCCATGACACTCTGTTTATCATTCATCACTGCTTAGCATCAGTTGGGATTGCAGTCAAGCCCATCAATAAAAAAAACATGAGAATTGGAGGACATAAGCGTAATGAAATACAATACAAAACAATTCTCATAGTAAGCTCCAATACCCTTCCTGCCCCCACTGCTGGAAGTGTCGCTAACTCAGTTCTTAAACAGCTAGTGGCTGATTTTCAGTTTGCACCTTTTTTTTTTTTTTTTATGTGGGAAAAATTCATGCATTGACATCCCCCGCCCTTGGGCGGAGCGGGAGATAGTGTCAGACTCTTACTGACTAAAAGACCCACCCCGTTCCTTCTAGCCTTCATACCGGGGCTCGAGCGCCCTTTCGGATAACCCTGACCCGGCTGGGTCCCAGCTGTTGCTGACAACTCCTTGAGGCGCGCGGGAACAGTGCGCGCCGTCGATGACTTGGGCTTGGTCCGGACAGTTACCGGACGGCCGGACAGTGAGCTACCCATTGCTCACTGTCCGCAAGCCCGCGTCTACGTTGGCCGGAAATCGGGATCAGAATCCCGGCGACGGCGGCGGCGATAACGCCGTTGCCTGATGCGTTCAGCCTCCTCCTTTGCGAGCATTACTGCTTCGCAGAAGTCGGCGACCGCCTGCCACTCCTCCTCGCTCCGGACCATGGCCTCAACCAAGGCCCGGCGCGAGAGGTCTCCGCCGCCGATCGCCCCCACGAGCGCACGGCGATGCTCCGCCCAAGCAGGGCACACCTCGACTGTGTGCTCCACCGTGTCCTCCGGGCGTTCCGCACAGTGGCGACACCCGGGCGTCACTTCCGCATGAATCCCGTGCAGGAAACTCCCGAACGAACCATGTTCGGTAAGTACCTGCGTCATGCGGAAGGTTTTTTTTTTTATTTTTTTATTGTTGATAGGTTCGCGCTTGACCGCTATCTCACCGTAAGGTAAGGACGCCGTGAGGTCTTTCCAGCCACGCCTCAAAGAGGGGACTTACCGCCATGATTGTGGCGTGCCCATTCAGTTTGTACCTGGGAATGTATGAGTATTTCACTATCCCAAAAGCACACATACAACAGACTGGTCATAGTGGTCATCTACTAAATGACCAGTCTTACTTATTGCCAGTAGCTTATTTTAATGTCTATAGTTTTTTTTTTGTTATTATTTACTTTGTTCGCACTTAATAGAAGTGACAAAGAAATATGATATAAAAGAATGTCCATGAAATTTCTATCACGTTCTTCTCCATAGAGACTTGGATTGGAATACCTTGAAATGAGCAATCAGTATAATTTTTCTGACTGGCTTATTTTTTGATAATTCAAAAATGTTTGTAAAAGTTTTATTTGGAGTATTTGATTTGAAAAAGTGGGTTATTTGGAAGGAAAAGGGTTAGTACCAGGGTATATGAGCCATAACTTACTAAGGTCAACCATAAAATCAACTTTAAATTACAGTTATTTTGGAAAATGCCATTGATTGATCACAATTATTGTAAAGACAGCTTGTCGATATCTACGAATACATCCGTGTTTTACTGATAAATATAAAACGCTATGATTCACGCACTTCACTTGATTTCTAATCACCTATTGTCCGTTCAGTAATCAGCATTTGCAATTATCACATCCAATTCGAGTCACGGTTTATCACGGATATGACGGTGAGTAGGTGATAAAAAACGTGGCAAAGAGAACAAAAATAATAAGAATAAAATAGAAATACTTTTATTCGGTACAGACACAGCACAACGGTAATATACACAAAGTAACTTTACTTTGTGTATAAAACCGTTCGCACCACCACGCACCAGCACTGCCACCCACGACTGTGTGTGACGCACCAGGACTGGCCTGGTGCGTCTTGCACATATCAGGTTCTCAAGGCCTTCACCAGGTCATCGATCTAACTAGTTGGCTTTCCAACGCTGCGCTCTCGTTACGCGGTTGTCACTCTAGAACCTCAGCTAATCTTTTATGCGTACAATGTGCGCTGCCCACTGCCACGTATGTTTGGCGACCCTTTTGTATTTCGGTTATCATAACTCTCTTGTCGGTTACCAACTTCATTTTAAACACGTATCGTATCTAACTATACTCCATTCGCCTTAAGATTAGACACTTGAACAAACTTTTTTTACTGTCCGTTCAAGAGATTTTGATCTTTATTACGTCGGTGGCATGATAAATGGCGGTTGCAGTAAATAATTGGTATTGTAACCACTTTTTTCTTTTAATACCTTCCTTATGTATACGGAATAGAATTCAAAATCGGTTAAACGGACAGTAAAAAATGTTTGTTTAAATGTCTTTAACCTAACCTAACCTAACCTTATTGCGACTGGAGTATAGTGCATGAATGCAACCCCACCTGATGGTAAGCAGTAATGCAACCGTGGATGGTGACTAGTTTATTACTAACACTCTAGCCTTGAAGATACCTAAATTACAATCGGACGGGAAGACCGCAGCAGGCAATAGTGTGCAATGTATTGTTCCAGTTCTTCGATGTGTTTGACTTTTTTTTGGAAGTACGGTGAAAGCTTTATCAGCGTCGTCTAACCGAAATCTTAGTCTATTTTATTTATTTATTGGTGAATATGTGTAGAATAGTATGGATAGATGAAGAGGAAGACCAAAGAAAAGATGGATGGATTATGTGAGAAGTGATATGGAAGTAAAGGGAATTAGTGATAACGTGACGGGCGAAAGGACAGAATGGAAGAAAAAAAACAGGGTAGGAAGATAATGATGATGTGTAGAATTGACTTACAACAACGACAGAGAAGACGATCTTATACTTGAGGTGCGGCGTGTGGCGCAGCTGTTCCAGCGCCGCCAACGCGGGGAGCGCCTCGTCGGCGGCGCGCGACCACACCGCCGCGTACTGGGACACCAACTTGCTTCTGGAAACAACCGAGAGAAAGGTCAATATGGTGGAACTGTCTGTATTATAAGGTCGAGGAGAGGCTGTGGTGGTGAAGTCGAGGTAGGTTGAGGATTTTTAAAATGAATTGGATGAAATTCAAAAGTTTAACTAACAAACATTCTGACTGTTGATTGGTTCACTGTCATTGATTTGTGTGCAGGAATCGACTCTTAGGGCCAACCAGTAAAGGGCAACTTATGTTATACAAATTAGTCAGTAAAAGTCTAACGTACACTTCCGCTTGCGCTATTCTCTGTCACCCCAAAAAAAAAAAACCAAAACCTTTACAATATAAAGACCAAAGAAAACTTCATCACCTCGTTTTTATAAGGACAAAAATCATTATAAGTACATACTGTAATTGGTCAACTTTTACAGATCTCTCGATTGTCGGTCGCAAGGAATAGGATTTTATCGGCCGATTTGTGTAAACCAGAGTATTAACCTTAATGCTAGAGGTATACCTGTCTGGATGCTGCTGTGAGTCATCGCTGTCTGAATGGTAGCCGTCACTGGCGGAGTCCGTAGACCTCGGGGCGGCAGCATCGTTGTTGCTGCTCCGTTCCTCCTCCGACATCTGGCTGAGGACTGCAGCGCATCCGCGCGAGTACGTCATCAGGACTCCTGCTACCGGCCTGAAAGAAATGTTGGTTTTATTGCCTTAGTTTATTGTCACAGTCGTGGTTCATCGGAGATAGGGACACTATGCTAGTCTATGGATTTTTCAAAAGGAGTTACTGCGGCCAGAAGGCCCTATGCTGACTGGGACGGCATGGGTTTTTGCCGCCAGTCAGAGTACACTAGCCACTTTGATACACATTTTGGACATTACAGCGGCTGACCACGGCCGTGCCACGTCACGTCGAGGTATGGCTCGGTAGCTACTACTGCCAGAAATACATTTCAGTCGTTAATAGCGTTTGATAGAGTCTTGTGTGTTAAGTTTTAAAATACGACCCGCCTCACCCCGCAGCATGTCACAGCGGACGCCGGGTGCCTCTAAACTAGAAGAATTGACATTCCCTTGGCAATAGTGAGTGTCGGATTAAAAATTACTGCGTGATATTTTAAAAGTGCATTTCAACTCTATTCATTTTGAAGTTTATGACAACTGTATGTCGGTAATCTACATCACTGCTCTTTTTGTTATCCTTTCGGATCATTCGCTAGTTTCTAGTTAAGATTATCATTATTCCTAGTCACTCCCACATGGTTTGCCACCAAGTGGCAATCGAGAATTAAATTCACAATCGCCACAGTTATTGCCCCTGCTTCAAATAGCTGTACATTGCGGGGTTGACACTCATAACATACCTGCATCAATCAATCAATACAATGCATTGATTGAACGGGCTGAAGCCGACACAACGACCATAAAACTCAACCTACCAACCTCTTTACCATTGTCTTCAGCCACACCCATAGCTTACAGTTATGACACACTCCAACATTTCTCAAGCAGCCTTTTCTCCGAAACTTCACATAACCCGAGTGTAACCCTAACATTAACTACAAGTATACGTATAACTCCGATTCCCACGACTTCTGATCGTAAACTGGATCTGAACAATGGTTAGTTCTTAGAGTAAAAACTTATCCAACGGAGAAATGTATGGGAAACTATTGTTCAGCGCTAGTTTCATAAGAGGCGAGGAATCTTAATTTGATTTTGTGGTTCCGTTGGCGGTAACGGAGCTTTATTCTAGTCAATCTGCCTAGCTTTTTAGCCTAACATAGTAGGGAACTAGTTTGGGGTTGGCCAGTTCCAGTTGAACTGGCTGAAACTGTAGATAACAGACCTTCACAAGCCAGTAAGTTAGCCGCTCATGGTCAAATTTTGACCCCCGGACTTTAATATGGTTTGCGGGGTACGGAATCCTGGCATGCTTAGATGGATCATCCACCCACAGCCAGACCTTTATTCCGGGTTCGAATTCCTCATGGATGAACCCGCAGGTGGGACGAGGGTTTTGTCAGACTAAAACCCCGGTGGGCCCTCGTACACTTGTGTCGGGGGCTGTAAGTGCAGTGCGATTTTCGCTACCTCGGACTAATATGGACTCGCTACCATTGAGCCTTGTCACGTATTGGAAATGACTCTCTTATAAGTTTAAAAGAGGCGCGCGAATACTATGCGGCACCATCTCGGGCCCAGGCCCATCAAGGCCGACGGATGTCCCCTAATCTTTAGACCGTGGACCTTTTTAGGGGGATTGGAAGAGGGCGTATAATACGTCTAGTGACCTACACCTGGTGACCTAACGCCTGGTGACCTACACCTGTAGACATACGCTTAGTGAACAGACTCTTTGCCTATTTCAGGCACCAGTCTCTCAAAAATGTTTGCATTATATTAAATATATACATATATATATATAATAATAATATTCCACAACTATCACACAACGTCGTCTAGTCCCAAGCTAAGCATAGCTTGTGTTATGAGTACTAGACAACTGATAAACATACTTATATATTTCTAAATACATACATATTATTGATAAATTACACCCAGACACAGAACTTGCTTTGCAACTTGCACCATAACATTTGTTATATACATTATAACAAATGTTATGTATCGAGATAGCTAGTTTTTTTAAAGATACTGAATCAATAATTAATAAGCTCTGTGATAATGAATAGGTTCCAAGTACCGAACCTCACCTAGCTGAGAACCATAAAAGATGAACAGTTACGTAGTGACCCCCTTAATACCTTACTAATTGACAGTTCTCTCGATCGTTAAAAACGTCACTGACGACATTTTACGACAGAATTTTGCCACATAAACTGTCATTTCAATATAGGAGACAGATACTTCAGCCATAACACATTACTCCATCTCGTCTCAGATCCTTAAGAGGACCCTTCCCGATCCATCTATCAACAACGTTAACATGGATATATAGAGGCAACGAAAAAAAGAGCTAATGCCTGGTTCTGTTGGAATTCCGTCACCCACTCAAATATTTCACAACTTCAAAAACTTGGTCTAGGAAATCCGTGTTGTTTTTTTTTTAAACCTTAAAAACTTTTGGAAAAAAATGCATCATTCACCGTTTCGATTACCCGTGCAAGGTTTGTATAAATATATTTTCTTCATTTCTTTAATTTATGAATGCATTATATAGGGCCACAGTACACACAAAATCCGAAATATCTAAAGAAAGATGTTGTAATAATAACGTCATAATCACGTAAGAATGTTGTATGGAAATGAAGCTCAGGTTGGGCGCTCTTAAGTTACGAAACATCCCAGCAACGATCGACTTAAACAAAAGGTTTTGTACTAAGCTGATGTTTGTGTGAACTTATCTTAACTTAACTTTACCAATGGTTATACGGTTTCCTAACCAGTTTGGAAAGTGGAAACTGACTTTCCATGTTTCTATTCGAACAATACGACGACGTGTGGTGCTATAAATTCATCTCTTACTTTTCTTAACATGTCTTATTGAAAATTCGACCCAATCATGGAATGGTAAGGTTTAGTTTCAAATGGGATAGTTTTCTGATAGTTTGTTCGTTTTTATAGTGGAAAGTTTGAGGCAATTGACAATACATTTAGTGAGATTTAAATTCGATGCATTAGTGATTCTTTTGGTTGGTGAGCAAGGGCTGTGCGAGAAAAGTTGCTATAAAAAGTAAAATATTGGTGGTTAAAAAAACTAAATATTGGTGGTTGAAAAAATAAAATATTAGTGCATGAAAAAATAACATATTGGTGGATGAAAAAATAAAATATTGGTGGATGAAAATAATTAAAAACGAAGATTCGTTTTCGGTTTCCGCCAAAAATTAGTTGGTTTCGAATTAAGCTACAGTGACTTCTGATATCTACAAATGATAACCTGAACACGGCTTGAAGTGCTTTCAGAGGCACGGAAAAGTCTCGCTATGTTAATATGAAGTCGGTATGTTATTAAGATAGCAACCCATCCATAAATCGACCTCTTTAAGCAACTATACTGGATGTTTGATCCTTGCGACCACAACTAAGTTTTGTAACTCAACTAGCCCCAAGCTGTATTGTATTGTGAGAAAAAAAATCCCTCACGGGCACTAATTCCTCAAATAATAAAAAATAGCCCCGTTTAGTAACGTGACTGTCAAAATTGCCCATCATGGCGGTAAACTCACCCCTCATCACAATCACAGTGCACTACGGGCAATTTCCTCCGCCTCCTCAGTGTGGTGCCGCCCTTGGTGCCAGAATCCGCCGAGCTGGGGTAAATAACTTCACATGTTAATATTGAACAGGGATTCATTCTCCAGAAGAAGAGGACATAATAATAGAGAGGTGTTAGAAGAAGGTGCTTCATCGTCATCATCATCAGTCTTTTTAATGTTCCCACTGCTGGGACTCAGGCCCCCTCTCTAGGAAAGGGAAATGGGCCGTAATCCACCACGCGGGCCTAGTACGGGTTGGTGAATGTCACATGTCTTCGAATTTTTGGTTCTAGGACATGCCGGTTTCCTCACGATGTTTTCCTTCACCGTTTTGAGAGCAGTGGTAATGAAATAAATTACACAAAGTAATGCGCCTGGCTGGGTTTGAACCCGCGACCTACAAATCGTAAGTCAGAGCCATTACCACTCGGCCACCACTGCTCTCAGAAGATGCTTAGTGCACATTAACAGAGGCAACGATAAAACGATACAATGGCGTTGCCGCTTCTTCGACAGCGTTTCATACTTTTATATGCTAGCTATGAGCAGGCAAACATCAAGCGTATAATGATGAATATGCGTCTTTGAAGCTACGCGTCCGTGGACAGTAGGCCACATAGTATGAAACATAAACAGAATTCTTGAACTGGGACTCGAACCCAGAACTTCACTCTCAGCATTTTTAATAAACTGGACACATCCTAAATAGATGTAGGTACAGAGTAATGTACCCAAGACTAAAACATCGATCCCACGACCTTTATAGACCCCGAAAACACCAAGCAATCATGATACCACCAATCCAATGGGCCCTACCTCGTATTTATTACGAAACCTTTATTTATTCAACCCACACACCTTAGAACTCAAACATGCATAAATTATTCAAAAAATACATACATATTTTAACAGAATGCATCAATGATTTGCGTTTTTGAGAAAGATTTCACTAAACGCACAAAATAATTCACATAAATAACGTGACGTAACGTGTCACACGGTCTGCGAAAGCGAACTTTCTCTCTTATGTCATTGTTAAATAATATTTTAGGGTTCTGCAGCTTAATGACGAACCCCTGAAATTCGGCTATAGGTTTAAACTAACAAAAAAAAATCCGAAAAATCTTTACATGTTCAATTAGGCAATCTGAAAACTCATAGATTATAATCATTGTTGCAAGACTTGCTCTTGGAAGAATTGTGTACCTATAAAATTGTAAAGCCAAGAAAGGGACACTTTAGAAATTATACAAAATAAAGACGTGAAAGGTGCGTCGGCCAGATATACATTGGCGGGAGTATGATGATGAAAAAGTCTGTATATGATGAATTAGTGGTTGCCTGCCACTTCGCTCATGTGAAAGCAAAAAATATTCCAAACGGACACACTCCCGGGAAAAAAGTAGTACCTTATGCCATATTCCAGGACAAGGCACATGACACACCTAAAATCGTTTAGCCATTCGAGTGCGAAGGAGTAACAAACACGCACACTCGCATACAATTTTTCACCTTCATATTTTTTTTTTTTTTTTATTTTTTTTTTTAAATAGAACGGCCGAAACCAATAAAACTACTTAAACATATGTATATAAATGTCGCAGGTTTTTCATAAAATTTGGTTTTTGATGAAAAACCGGAAGATGACACATTTTAAACTCTATTTCATCTAAACCTGTAACAATCCAGATTTTTGATCAAAAACCTGAACTAGTTTGACAAGAACTTCATCATAAACACAAATTAGTTCAGATTTTTGATCAAATCAAATCTGGATTGTTACTGGTTTATGTGTCATCTTCTGGTTTTTCATCAAAACCCTTTTTTTTTTTAAAACCTGCGATGATGATGTATATGTATACATCATCATCGTGATGTCATTTTAATTTTGTCATTTTAGTCGTCTTTATGAATAATAATAAATAAAACATTCTGATAGTCCTATTATCTTCTATTCATCCACAAACATATCAAGACCTGTGTTTAAGTTCAGGAGAGCGTTAAATACACACAGTAAGTTGGTATAAAAAGTGCGATACTGGAAATTATCAAAGATAACTTAAAAAAAAATACAAAAAAAAATTATCACTAATACGAGAAATACGGAACCCTCATTAATTCCTGTTTGACATGCACTTGTCAGTTTTTATAACCACTAATGACAACTACACATCTGATATCTGTTATTAAATATTCATCTCCATTGAGGTATTCAGAACGATCTCATTCCAATAAAAAAATCTACTTTAAATAAAGCTTATTAAAGTTGATTGTTCAATGGCGAGTATCACTGGTAATTTTAAAGTGATAATCGCTCCGTTTAAAGTAATTGCAGACAATTGCGCCCGCGCATGTGATATGATATTTTTAAGTAGCTCTCATGATAATGTTTGCGAGAGTAAATGAAGACTATCGCTGTTTAATGAACTTTGTATGGGAAGCAGCAAAGAAGTTTGTATGATGAGAATAATTGTCATGTAACGCTTCATATAATTTGCACCTGTCATTGTGCCTGTACAACTACCAACACGCTACTGAACATAACCAAATAAGTATAAAGCGGAATAATTATTAATTATGTTAAAATGTGTGATCATTTTGTTGTGTATCGTGATAGATTGAAGAATGGAGACTCAAAGTTCTTTTTTAAGGACTAGTTTTAAACGCCATGTGATTTAACTAGCTTCTGCATGCCAGCGGCTTCGCCCACGTGAAAGTATATTTACATATACAAGGTGTAAGGGACAGCCCTCCACAAACTTTAAGAGCTTGTTCAGTAGACGAAACTGAACAACCTACCATAAATTTTTTTTTCAGGAAACGAAAAAAAAAATCCGCCTCACCATACAAAATTATTAACTTGATTGGACAGTTTGTATGGAAAGGCTGATTTTT
Source organism: Mythimna ferrago (assembly GCA_910589285.2). NCBI lineage: Eukaryota > Metazoa > Arthropoda > Insecta > Lepidoptera > Noctuidae > Mythimna > Mythimna ferrago. The sequence goes on along the minus strand of OU342694.1, from coordinate 14,833,906 downwards.
TTTTTCGTTTCCTGAAAAAATTTTTATGGTGGGTTGTTCAATTTCGTCTACTGAGCAAGCCTTTAAAGTTTGTGGAGGGCTGTCGCTTACACCATTTATATACCTATATATATTCCACTACTATCACACAACGCCATCTAGTCCCAAGCTAAGCAGAGCTTGTGTTCTGAGTACTAGACATATTAATATACATACTTATATATTTCTAAATACATACATTAAATATAGATAAATTACACCCAAACACAGAACAAATGATCATGCTGATCTATCTGAAAAATTTTTGTTCTGGGTGGGAATCGAACCCGACATAGCAGTCAAGGCCAACAGGCCAGTCAATTGCAAAGTTATTATTTTTCTATATGTACTCGTATTTAAAATAAAATTTCATTTGACCATACCTATATAAAATCATAACAAAGATTATATAAAATCTCCATTCAATGCAACACTATGACACGTACATAAATCACACAGCCATTTTAAAATAACAGGGTAACATTCAAAATGAACAACTATTACTTTTCACGGCGATTACATTATTGTTTCAATTCGATTTTCTCACGGACAGCCGATTGTAACTCGAATGGTTCTCGTGAATTTTCATCACCCATCGTAATTAGAGGTTGATCGTAAAAGAGAAACTTTTTGTAGAAAAATGAATGTTCAAAGTAATCTAGTACGCAGTCAGAATTGTTAACCAATAATCGATTAGTTCATTTATTATGTATTGAAAGTATAGAGATATCAAAACATACTTAAATGATTTGGTCCTTCGAGCCGGATTATGAGAACTATCTAAGGTAGGCGCCAGACAACTGTGGAAAAACGGTCATTGACTCTCCTAAATTCGTTGACAATCTTAATTTCAAAAACGGAAATAAAAACATAAAGCTGTCTTTAATCGACATATGTATCGTGATCCTTTACATGATCTAGTAATGAGAATCAGTTAATTGTTAGTTTTTCGTGTACCTACGCAGAGATATCAATGGTCAATGTGCTTTATTTCGGTTATCTGGCGCCTTCTTTATTAAACTTGTATTACCCCGTCAGTTTTAAAAAATTGTCGTTACATCGCGAAGGTTGAAAGTGGGTCCAGTGACGTTTTGTTGAAGAGGGGTGAAAAGCATAGGATAAAAAAGTAATGAACATGAAATTTTAATGTGTACAGATGGAGAGGGATAACTTGCAAGTATTGTGTGACGAAAGACATAAAAGAAAAAGTACCAAAAGATAACATCGCAGACTAAAGTGGAAGAAGAAAACGTGGTGTGCCGTCTCCGAGTAATATGTGACGAGAGCAAAAAGATGATAACATTCTAGTACGCCACAGGTACAAAATTATATTTTATGCTCTATGACTATAAAACAGTAGCTTTAACTATTCAACAAATACTTAGCTCATTATAATACCAAAAGAAAAAACAATTGCAACTCACACATTTCTCTAAGAAATTAATGAGAAGTTGTTTATTACAGACACATACACACAACTATTATTACGTATGAGCATAACAATTGTTATGCACTCACTCATTTTTAGATCACGCTCACATTTCCAAGCGAGATATATTATTATGTGTGAAGCAAGGCCTTCCTTTTCCTTGATGCTATAATCTTGCACCTTAATGACGTATTTTTACTCTTTGATAATGGAGGAATGGACGGCACTTGTGTTTCACTGCTGTTACTCATTTTTATTGTTTTTTTTTTTTGACTCAAAGTGCATTTAAAACCATTAATAACTTATTCTGATTGTTCATGTCTCAACTATAGTGCTGAAGTAAGTATAACAAAAAACTGATAATGCCACTAATGTTTTCCACACTTTTCTTACTCCCAATTTCTGAATCTGAATCCAATCTCTTCTCTAGGATTTGAGACATTCTTAACTTGAAATATTCAATTAAACAACCAGCCGTTAATGTCACAGAGATTGATAGAATATATATTTGACCTGATCAGTCTTTCAAATCTAAACAATTTGGTAGCTTGCTTTTAAAATTCATAAACCAACTTATATCTTCAAATGTTATCAATTGCGTATGTTAGCCAGTAAAATACTGGTATCATCGACGTTTACCAATGCAAGTGCTATACATTAAAGTGAATTTTATTCTTTTTAAGAACTAAATGTCTTAAACCGTAAAAGCCACTTGTTCCTTCTGTTGCCCTTTGCGTTCCAGGACTGCGGTAATTCTTTCTAACAACCTGTGTGGTGCAGTAGTCCTCAGCGTAGGTGCCGTCAAATGTCTGGCTAGTTCTATATTAGTTTTTATTGCTAGTAAAACTACAATAATTCACAGGACATCGCAAAAACAGACAACAAATCTTCACAATTTATATACTCACACTTTTATAACCTTTTAACTCAAGCAATTAAATATACCGTAGGTAATCAGCGAAGCGGAAGATCATACATGTTAATTGTTATAGGAACATAAATAACGTCTGCATGTTGTTACAATAAATTTAATAAGACTTACTTCGCTCTGGTTATCTTTATTGCTATCTTAAGGACGAAATCATTATAGCGGTTGAAACCCTTTAAAAAGAGTTAATAATTCAATTTATTTTTTACGAAGCTTCTCGAAATTAAGACTTGAGGAATAAAATTGTTAAGTTTGAGTGGCTTCTCTACTGACGTGCTCATAAGCATAAGCATAATCGGCCTTGTAATGTTCTCAATGCTGGGACTCAGGCCTCCTCCACAACGCGGGCTCATTACTGGTTTGTGAATGTCTCATGTCTTCGAATTTTTGGTTCTTGGATATGCCGGTATCCTCACGATGTTTTCCTTCACCGTTTTGAGAGCTTCTTCTTCTTCCTGCCCTTACCCCATATTACTTGGGGTCGGCGCAAAATGTTTTTTTCTTCCATTCTGTCCTGTCACCCGTCAAACTATCACTAACTCCCTTTTCTTTCATATCACTCCTCACACAATCCATCCATCTTTTCTTCGGCCTTCCTCTCCCTCTCCATTCATCTACATGTATACTCAGAACTCTTTTAGTAATATGCGCTTCATCTCTTGTCTTCACATGACCATACCAACACAACCGATTACCTTTCAACTTTTCAGTCACTGGCGCCACTTTCAAACTTCCTCTAATATACTCATTTCTAAATTTATCCACTCTCGTCACACCACACATCCATCTCAACATTCTCATTCCTTTACCGTTTTGAGAGCAATGGTAATTAAATAAATAACTAAAAATAATGCACCTGGCTGGGTTTGCCGCCGATCTGCAACCTACAACTTGTAAGTCGAGGCAGTTATCACTGAGCCACCATGCTTACATGCTCAATTAGATATAAATGACCCGTTTATGTATTTGACAAACTTTTTTAATGCAAATTGAAAACTCCAGTCTTGAGCATCAACTCTACTAACCTAACCTTTGCCAGCTCATGCTTTCCATCATTTGCACTTCGGAGAGTGTACATCAGAAATGCACGATTTAATGCCGCCTAGTCCGTTCTATAATCGGTCCACTAGTACGGGGCGTTGCGCCACTGGTACAAGATGGACATCCCACTTATACATAGAAAATATTCTGGGAACCCATTTATTGTATGTGCAGCTGAGTAGAATTCCCTGCCGAAGACTGTGTTTCTTAATAGCTACAACCTAGGTGTCTTTAAGTCATGAGTGAATAGTGAATAAAATGTAAAAAAAAGACCAGTATGCTTCATTGTCGACAACATCATCGCTTATCATCATAGGTCAAGCGTGAGCCTCTCATGCATCAAATGCTCAGCTACCTTATTAACAGGGTTTCTTTACTCGTATAAATACGAATAATTTTATCATTTTGGAATTGATACACATTCCGGGTTTATTTTTGATAATAAATCAATACAGACAGAATCTCTCAAAATTCATTGAAATGTTGTTGAACAGGCATGAGTTTATTTTATAAAGCTGCTTGAATTTTCTAATCAGTGAATATCAATAACCTATCATCAAAAATACCAGTTTCCAATCAATCTGATTATGTCTTCAAACTCACCCATGATGTAAGATCATTAGCTGATGACACAACGAAATGAGAAGAAAGTAAATCTAATGAATCGATAAATCAATCGAGTCTTAATCAAAAATTTACAGCATTTAATTTAAAACTTAGATGATATACGGGCAGGAAAGTCGAGCGATCACTTTCTAAAGTAATTACGATTTATGATTTAAATAAAAAAATCAGTTTGATTTTGGTCGTCCTGTAAATTGGTCTCATAAACAAAGATTTAAAGGTTCAAAGCATTTTATTTCAAATAAACCATTTATAGTCACTAATAAAAAGTCATGAAGTCTGTCAGCCAGAAAAATGATACTAATTGCACATTCCAAAGCGTAGATCTCTACGGAGAAGAATGTGCAAGAGACTCTAGGGATACTCTTTGAATCTTCGATTAGTTATTACCGCGTATAAATTAGCTTACTTAGTGCTAAGATTAAAACATTGTATTTATGGTATTTTGCAGAAATTCCGAAATGTAGATGAAAAAACAGAACTAAGTTATAATTTGTCTTAACGAATTTGTGGCATTATACGCAATCAAACAGTGATTGTTCATTATTAGTATACCTATGTAAGTGAGGTGAAAAAATGAATTTAAGACTTCAATCTTGTGTTATTTACCCACATGATATTGTAAGAGAAAACCGAATGATAATGATAATATGAATCCTTTCTAATGTCAACAGCCGTAACATGAAGGGTCCTCTCATGCACTGTTGATCCCCATCCATGTCCTCCCGAAGACAAACAAAGAAACATGCATCGAAGATAAAAATGAAAATGAACCTTAAAGAATTAATCAAAAAGTATATTTTACAAATCTTACCTCGTATCAGACAAGTCCAGCGAAGGGTCACTCCTCTTAATCTGCCCGATGCAAGCCAGCACAGCCTTGTCGCTCTCAACCCTGGCTGCGAGCGCGTCCACCAAGGTTGGCAGCTGCCTTAGAGCAGGCTTGTCCACGATGGTGAGGAGGGACTTGTTGTCTATCAGTCGCCTCTCGACGTCTGCGTGGGATAGCGCCAGGAGACGCTGGTGGGATGACGCTGCTGGATCTTGGGTTATGGTGACTGGTGACTGGAGAAAGGAAAAGCGATATAAACAAAAAAAAACAGCAACAAAACAAACAGCATAAACAGAAACAAAAAACAAACAGAATGCAATATAACGTATTTTAAAGTTAAGAAAACGTGTGAAACTCGATGCCAAATGACGGGTGTTCATTAATAGTATAGTTTAAAAAAAATCACCTACTTATTAAATAATAAATCTCTACTAGAAATGTAATTACACAGAGAACACAATTATAATTCTGTCTAACGCTCAAGATACTTAGTGTTCTTCGCAGGCTAATCCACAAAACATCTTGTTTTTGTAAGCAAGAAGTTTCGTGCTTTCTAACTATTAGCTGTTCCAGAATGGTCTACTGATATTATGAATATCTGCAGAATAACGAATAAGTTTTTGTGACAATCTATAACATTTATTATTTCTTTATTGTCCGGCAACTTAGGCCCATAGATAAAATACATAATATTACTATTAAAAAAAAAAACAAATCTAGTCTGGTCTGGTCTCGTTTAAATATTACGAGTATAATGAGCAGCTGTGAATGAAGATCAAAATACTTTGATCTGTAGCGTACTGTACTGTAAGATCTTACCAGCTCTTCCAGCTTATGCAGCGCCTGCTTGTAGACCTCCACGTGCCGCTGCAGCTCATTCTTCATGGCCACGTGCAGCGAGATCAGGGATCCGGTCGCGTCCGCAGTCAGCCCGTGTGTGCCCAGACCTGGGGATAGAGGAATATTAAATTATACAGAGTTATTCGTAAAACACCGGCAACCTCTCAGGATTATGGTACTATCATCATAATACAACAAGTTTTGTTCTATGACTTTTAAAAATTTCATCAAAATGTCATACAAAAAATAAAAATATTTAAATTGAACGTTCTAAATATTACGACGTCTATGCGAAGCAAGCGATAGCACAAGTACAATAGTGGAAGGGAGAGGGGTCGGGTGGCGGGGATGCTTGATGCACTTGCGTCGTACCATACAGACGTAGAATTGAAACGTATTAGATAGAACAACGAAATCTTGAATGTTTGTTTTTAGTAAATGTATTGTTTTGTAAAAAGTCATAGAACAAAAGTGGTTGTAAGTAATACAGTCCTGCACACGGGTCCTGCAAGGTTGATTTACAAATAACCCTGTATGAAGTAGTCTTTGACAGCGATGCCATCAGGTGGTAAGCAGTGATGCAATCGTTGATCGCTAGTGGTGTATGTTTAATGAATAGAATCGGATGTTAGTCGTCCAACGTTAACATAGGTGGTCGTCGCTGGCTGATCCTTGATGAGGTTGGCACAAGAAAATGGAGGTCCATGCCCTCTAATTAGCGAAGTTGGACTGTGGATTCAATGGCGCCTTTGGGTAATACAATACACAGACAAGAGACTGATAAGGAAACAGATTTGAGATTGAACATTGGCATATTTTTTATCGACAGATTGTCATCGCTGGACTTCCTTTAAGGATCACCAGTAACTGTCGCAAAACTTTTCCAAAATTCTATTTGTATGAAATTAGCCTTAGTATGAAGCTATCAGTATTTTGGTGGCCATCATAGAATTTCAAATAGGTAGCCCAATATCCTGAGGTTGGTGCCAGACCATACTAGTACTACTCTTTATATACGCTTATGGTAAATTATAATCACAAAATTTTAAGTTATAACTGGGAATAATTAATTAAAAAATTGGTTAAATATTTAAAAAAACAAATGCGTTAGGTGACTCACAAGGTACCCTAAAACTTCAAAAATCATTTCCAAAGTCAAAAGTATAAATAGTCCATTACAGTACAAAAACAAACAGTGCATTCAAAGTTCCACTCCAAAACCCACGGACGATAAGAAAACATCAAGCTAAGGTAAAGGAAACACAATGTAATTAGTGTAATATTTCCTCGTTGAACTAATATATGGCCTCCGTCGTAGGATGCCAGTTATCTGACCATCTTGTTTCGGCGGCTGATTCATCGCTAATCGGTTTTTCGACCCTGTGGCATCCCTGGGTTCACTCATGGAAGTAGTGAGTAAATATTATGATGGATATCATTCACGGGCCGGTGGTTTATTTAGATAATTATGTAAGTCAGATTTTGGTTTTTATGTTAAGTAATTAGAGGTTGTTTACTGATGTTTTTAGATGAGCATTAAATAAAGGCATACAGACAATTAGCTTGATTGAATTTATGAGCACCTCTTAAATAGGATGCAATGGTGGCGTAGTGGTAACTGGCCCAACTTACAAGTTGTAGGTCGCGGGCTCAAAACCAGCCAGGCACATTACTTTTTGTAATTTATTTTATCACCACTGCTCTCGAAACAATGAAGCAAAGAAAAACATCGTGAGGAAACTGGCATGTCCCACAATCAAAAGTTTGAAGACGGATGTCACCATGAATCCGCACTGGGCCCGCGTGGTGGTTTTTCAAATAAGTGTCCCACTAGTGAGAACATTATAAGGTTCATTATACTATGTCTGGTGGTCTGTTTGTATTGCGTTGTTTATAATGTCGCTCTCTTTCTTTTTCTCTCTTCGCTTTAACTAATCACGTCACAATAACAACACCGAAATTCCTTTCAGCTCTTAAACAGCCTAACCAATATTGAACATATAAAGTTAGAAGCACGTCCAAAACCTTACCCTGAACAGCAGCATCCAACTGTCTCCTTCTTGCATCGATAGCATCTCTGGTATCTGGCGTGTAGTGTACTAACGACGACGCCAGCCGTGCCGTCCGGGCCCTTAGGCCTGAGCCCTGGTCCACTCCCAGCAAGCCGACGAGTCGCCATGCTATCGCCTCGCATTGTACATCTGGACGGGGTGTCACTTCCAGGGATATCAGTCTGCAAATGAAAAAAAGGTAAGAAAAAAGTGACAATTGACGTTTTATGAATGGAGAGATTTAGAGAATCGTGATGTCGAATAGAAAAAAATATAAATTCCTACAAACAAAAGACAATTATGTATCTTGTTAAATGGTTAAAATATTAAAACAAAGCTTCATTTATACTTCGGCACTCTCCAAGCACCGTAGGAATATACTGGAACACTTCAGAGAGTTGAAGATAACCGAGACAGATAAAGGAATTAATCATATGTTACGTAGTCCCCAGAACAAATGGACCAAATTCTTGACAGAATGGTACCCTAGAAGCGGTAAACTAAATGGAAGCCGACAACGCAAAAGATGGGAGGACGAATTTAAGCTTACGGCAGGTCCAAACTAGTGAAGGGTTGCAAAGGACAGAAAGCAATGGAACCCGTTAGAGGGAGCCATTGCCAAAAGGCATACTGAACTCAGGGATATACTGTAACCCAAACGTATACAACAACATCAAAAATACCACAACAAAGGAGGTTTGAGTATCAAAAGAAATTTATTAAAATACTTGTTTTATGAAAAAATATTCTCGCTTTTCCTTACTTCAATCAATATAGCAGCCGTCAGACCTTGCCGTTACCTACTCTCCCCAACAAGTCAGCAAATGTGACATGTTTTTCTACCATGATTTAATATGCCTCTCTTACAAAATTTTCCTGCTTAAACCCAAGCCTAAAATATCTCCTGCTACGCAATTTAAGGAATCTTATGACTACTGAATAGATTAATGAAAAAGTAAAACTTCTCACACACCTTGGTACAGCTTTACAACATTCATAATTTCATCCGTGTTGTAAACAACAAGCAATTTCCAGCACTATGGCTAAAAGTAGACGTAAAAACTGTCATGCGCAAAAATGCACCATACTGTGACTCTCCAGCGAATCTTGAGCTTTATATCAAAACTCGTAATTGCAGCAATAGAGTATGTCGAAATATACTACAACATCATTATGTTCATGATAAATGTTTTGAAAACCGTGATCCAGCAGTCTGGAAATTTTTCAAATATATGAGAGTTAAAAACGCTAAGAATCGATTCCTAAAGACTTAGAAATAAATCTACTTAATCGCCAATTCTCGCCTTCTTCATAGTACGTATACGTTGTATTTAAATATTTTTATTTTTGTATGAATATCTGATTAACTAAAATATTACAAATTTTTAAACGTCATAGAACAAAAGTTGTTGTTTATAATGTTAGTAATATACTCGTAGTCCTGCATGGTTGTTAGTGTTTTACAAATACCTAACCCTGTGTAATGGGACAATGAACTCATTGGCCACAGTCAAAAAGCCATAGTTAAGAAGAGCATAGTGTCAATGCTTAAAATCTAACGCAGTTGGCAGTGAAAATATCAGTCATAAAATAATTAATACCTAAGTTATTTTTGTGTTGTCACTGCACTTATATCATTGTTAAAGCTTAAAATCTTTATTATTCACTTTTAATACATAATAATTCCATTGCGTCAAACAAAAAACAAAAGATTGATCACAAAAACAAAACCACTTCAGCACCTCTACCTATGGAAAACATATCTATATCACGATATGATCACCAGTAATGTTTTACGATATCGTAAATTAGTCCCACGTTTATATTATATCTTCTATATTAGTTATATTAAATAAGTTTTATGCCTTAAAAATATTCGATTAATGAAGATTATGTGTGTGTGCCAAATAAATTTGGAGGCTGCAAGATTCTGCCAGCCTGATTAAAAGTCAATTCATAAGCTAAGTCTCATTCCATATTTAGTAGGTATATAAGGCACACTACGTTTCTGGTCTAAGCTCAAAATCAATACTCTCCACCTTTGAAATTCACACACGAAAATCAATAAAGCACTCATATATTAACAGCCAAGGCGAATCTGCGATCGATGCAGTGGGCACCTATCAGAACGGTACGGTACTAGAAAGAAAAAATAAACTGATAGGCTTAAATTGAAACTGAATTTAAGCAAGCATTGCGTAATAAGCAATTTATGAATAACTCTTTTAAAAGGGCATCCTTTAATTAAAAGATGGCGGATCGATATGCAGACATTGCGTCTGCTTCATTAAAATTCTTTGTAATAACATAAAAATGGCTGCTCCCATTCCTAGCATCTTAATTACAACATTTATTATGATATAAATGTTTTTATATTGCATACTCATTGCTGTTGCAAGGACGAACGCACCAGTGGTTTCGATGGCCTCGAAGTTTGTTTTTATGTATACTTTAATAAAAAAAATATTAGTCACCTTCTTAGATATTCTAGAAATTATGATTACAAACAACACTATTTTCTCGTCAAAGACGTTAAAAAATGAGCAATCAAAAAAAAAAGACATAACCAATAAAATTTACTTTATGAATTTCCTGAGACGAGTACGCAACTTCAATCTAGACACGAGGTAGCGTGTCAAGCCAAGTTTTCTAGATTACAAAATAGTATTGTGGTCCAGCTTTATTTAATATTTACAAATAATAATCAGTTTTATCTCAAATCTTTTTAATAGCAAAATACATACTACTATCTTTCGCCCGCGGGTTCGCCCGCATACATAAATAAAATATAGCTTATATCTTTCAGGAATAAAGCAGCTTTCTAGCGGTGAAAATATTTTTGCAATCGGACCAGTACTTTCAGAGTAATCTCTCCTACAAACAAAAAAACAAACTTTACCTCTTTATAATACTAGTGTAGACTAGTCTTGCTACTATAATAGTCACCTAAGTGTTTACAATTATGGTAATACATTTGATTACCGTTCTCAATACCGCTCCAAGTAAACACCCATGTCCAGTTACCGTTTACATGCCCCTATAATAACCACAGTTACTCCATCAGCACCATTATCAACCATGGCACCTATTGACTAAACACCATCAGATGTGGCACCACACATAACTACGCCAACTCATAACGGTCCACGATCCAGATGCACATCATTAAAATCGTTCCTATTCCCACATCATATATTCCATGAATTAACAATAAGAGTACTATGAATCTTGGTAAGATTGCGACGAGACTGTTCAAGATAACCAACGTTTAGAGTTAATGAATCAGTTTTTATTGGCTTTTCTGATGTTTGTTTGATTTAGTTCGATTGTTCGTTTCTGTTACCGTTCATGCGAGTCTTTTATGGAAATTGTTTCTTAGACTCTGATGTGACATATGGCTGGTGATTTGTAAAATTATGACTAGTGAACTCGGAATTATTGGCTGACTAATGTTTTGCCAATATTGTGAATATTGTTCTTTAACAGTATCATACTCATAACAAGTTGTATCTTCTTTAGAACTGGTTGTTCATGTACTATAACAAATTTACTAACCGTTTTCATGACTTCAGTAAATGGTTGATTTTAAAATTCCATGTTATTTTAATTGAAACAATCGTCTAATCAGCAATTTACCTCTGACGCATACTTCTTACATTCGTGAATATCTTGTAGTCTCCAATAGCAAGTGAAATTGTTTAAAGTCAACGAACTATACACGATTATGTTTCTACTTCATTAATTGTCAATCACTTTTATTTTTGTACATCTAAGTATAGAACATTCTACACTATATTAATATATTCTTTACCTGTATCGTATTTTATCGTTTTGTGTTAACTTTGCTGTTAGGATTTGACCTGCCTCGTTAAAGTGCTGGAGTGACCATTATTAGTTTCATGTATAAAAGTGATGTATATTATTATTTACCAACACACTCTTGTTTGTTTTGGATGTATAATGTCAATAAATAGAGACATTTTTTTTCTTGTTGTCAGTGACTATTGAAAAAGAGACATCCTATCTACATACAATGATGATGCAAAAATCAATAATACATAACTCATTATTATCAAATTACTCATTGAAGTAGTAGGTTGAGTATTTCATTGATTTACTTACAATACTCACACCAACGTTACAATCTTCACGAAAAGCAAGATCTCATAAGCTTTATTACAAAATTGCTGGCACGCTTGAGATAACATTAAAATCACGCCCGAGGTATTGCGTGCTTGAATGTAATACAACGTGAAGTGGAGAAAGACATTACAATCAAGTATGACATTTATTACTTTCAAATAAATGACATTGATAGTATCCAGTGCAATCTTCAAGACGCAGCTTTGAACTTTGATACTACGATTGTTTCTTGTTTTTTTTTTTAAAAATTTTTTGACAAGTTGTTTTTCAATTATTAATTCGAACAATTTTATCTGACATTATTAAAACATACGAATATAATTATTAAGTAATAATTTAAATTTAATTATAAAACTATAATAAATACTCATAGTAAGAATGAGTAGTTAGTTGAAATGAAATAAACGATCTAATAGATACAACAAACAAAAACCTAATTTTATGAAATCCTGCGACAGATATACAGATAAGAATATTAAATAGGTATTTGTATTAGCGCTTTTCCTTCTTCTACCATTTATAATGTTGATGTGCCCGATAGGATCCGTAATTGTTTCATTTTTTTTATTATTTATCACTTCACATGTACATTATGGACTGCAATGAAGATTTGAGAAATGTTTATTTTATGGTTTGAACAAAAAAATCAATAGCAGTGATTCATATTATTCGACCGAACCTTTGCAGTTCAATACTACGGCTACTATAATTGTAACTCTTTGATGCAGAATAATCGTGAGGTCCTGCTGAAATAATCAATAATACAATACAGGTAGGTTACGTATCTACTTTGTCAGTTACTTCTTATTTTACCCGATTGAGAGACACATCCTATGTCATAAATATCACTTGTAAGCGCAATACATGTCCTTTCAAAACTAGGGGTTCATTATACATATTTTTCGATTCTTTAAAAAACTATGTGTTTATTTAACTATCTTTCTATTCTATCTTTTACCATTTAAGTACACGATCGTTTCTCCACCATCTACGTCACATAAATCACATCACTCACAACACTCCCACATTCCCACCATGGAATAAAATAACACATTACAAGAACCACTCAATTCAGGTTCATAAATTTCACTGTACCACCAAAATCGAGGATCTGGAGAACAGGTTCGACCAGTGCACTTTCACACAAGAGTACAGCCCGATGTATAATTTATTAATCGATTATGGACATAAAGAGCATTCACGTAAGTATCGGTAGACTCAAAGGCGGCGTGCTTCGATTCTTTTTTGTTTTTAATGAATGGTATTTGCGGATGTTAGGTGTAATGTGGCCGTTTATTGGGCATTAGCTGATTGTCTGGTATTAAAGAGCGATTCTTGAGTTTGATTAGCAGTTTGAATGTAATGGCAATGTTTTGATTCGCTAGATGGTCGAAACATATTATCATCATTTAGTACCTCATTATTTTTTCTTTTAGAATTTGACGTTGGGTTAAGCCATTAACCAATCTCTGAAAAAGTTACGTAAGTAAAAAACAAATCAAAACATCCGACAACGATATTCAATCTTCGATACATCGATTATGTCTTACATATTCATAAAACAAATCATGCAGAACTGACGTTTGCAATCAAGCATAACAGATCATAAATGTAGGTATCATCTGCATTAGGGACCTTTCTCGAAAGTGAAACTTCATGAACTGACAAAAATCTAGGCAGTAAAAGTGAATGCCTTGGTGAGACAGGTACAGAACAAGATGGCGGTTTTGGCTGGAGATGTAAGTAATAAATTGTTATTGGTAATCCGACATCATTGGAGCGTGCTTGTATAATTAATCGTTGTCGCGGATATATTTGAGCTTTCCAATCCCATGTCTGAATAATGTGGGTTATATTTGGATACTCTGTTATTAAATTTAATTACTTATCCTTTCTAGTGCTAAGGCAGAAGATTGATTAATGAACTCAAAGGCCACATTCTCACAGATGAATAAAATAACATAACTATACTGCAAAGAAAATAATGCTTTGCGAATTTTGATTAGTAGTCTAGAATCGACATGTGTCGTGATCCTTTACATGCTTTAATAATGAAATGCAATTCATTGTTTGTTTTTCGGGTAAGGAGATATTAGGGAAAGGTCAATGTACTTTATTCCACGACTATCTGGCACCTTTTACAGATCATTAAAAGATTTACAATAAGTGCTTATTTATATAATTCTTACCTATTATCTTTGTCGGAATTCTCCAGTTCGTATAGAGATTCAATAATTAATCAAGCTTCTTGCTCAGATGACAAAGAACCCCAGGTTTCTTAGTAAGTACAACGATTCATAAGACTAAACGCAGAGAAAGAACATTTGCGGTTAAAAGATAGCACAATCGTGTCAAGAGCCTTTACAACTCATGCATACATCATCGTGCCTTTGTTTGCCCGTCATTACCTTCTGCACTCTGAACTCGCTGAATCATTCCTCGTAACTAACGTTATTCAATATCTATAACAATCGACTTGGATAAAAAAAGATGTTATGCTGTAATGTTCATTTGCTGAACGAGAAGCAGTTAAGTTATTACTTAATCATATAATGGTAATGTATTACTTAAGAGTTAACACGCAGTTTTGATGCTGTAATCTAACCCTGTAAGTATGGCAACTGTTTAGGTACGCCACAATCGCAGTGACAAGTCCCTTCATTAATGAGTAAATAGAGAGGCGCCAGGGTGTCCTCATCTCCCACGTGATTCAGGTCATCATCCTTAACGGTTGTTTTGGGAGGTTCCTCTTTTGGATTTGGCGTGAGGCTATCTACGCCCGGGTGTTACCATTGCGTGATTGCGAGGTCTCGTCTAGAGATCGGTGGCTACGACCGCTAACGGTCCTGGTCCAGGCCATGGTACGGAGCGATAGGAAGCTATCACCTCCTTCTGCGAAGTAGTACTGTAAGCTCAGGTGGTGGCGAAATACGTTAGGGTGACGTAATCCTCATGTCTGTCATCTGCAGGAGCCGCTCTGGACGTCAGGAGCCGTAGGGCGATACCCGATCATAGTATTGCTGCGAGATTGGTCAAAAGAGTTACCGTGGCCCTATAATTCAAAGGACAACCGTTCCTTCAGTAGCCGGCTTTGACTCTACAGGGCATGCGTGGAATACAACGTGCCATTGACTCGAATGGACTTCGTTTGTTGGAATATAATGAACTTTGCTGGCATTATTTGAACTTGGTCATTAATGGTTGATGAGTCTTTTAAGTAGTTTCTTTCTAGTTGGTATCTTCTCTGATAGCATTATAAACCCAACCTGGGTTACTTACTTACTTTTACTTTTGATTCCATGGCAGCTCTCCTAAAAAACTACCAACTTCAGACACCAGTTTCCTACAACACACACTACCAAAACCTGCCATGAATTTCTCAACTTCAGGTTCCTTTGAGTCTGCATTTTGAAGGTCACAATCGTTATAAATCATGTGAAAGTAGTATGAACACTAAATACCGAGGAAACCGGTCTACAGGCACTTTCGTTGAAAATCCCGTAAATTAACTTGAATCCGATGACATCCTTCCATCTTTAACACAAGGGCTTAAGGACTATTTTTGAATGGTCAAGTTTTAATAATATTGTAATGAACACGTTAAGCAGTAAAGATTTTTTATTGTGGACTTAATGACGTAGATTTTAGAGTTGAATATAGTTTGGATGCTGTGTAACATGTGTTAGCATGCCTGTAATCCAAGATCAAAGATAGGAAGTGGGTGAACAGTATTGGCAGATAATCTTACTGACATGAGGAATTTAGAAATTAAAGCGGTTTAGTTCATCGTGCAGAATTTGTAGTAATCCATTAGTGTGACAGATTGACTCGATTAACATAAGTATTTAAATGATTAATTAAGCTAATTGAGATGTTGAGATTATAATTAAGCATAAGCATTAGATTGTAATTAAATAAATTTAAATAATAAATGCTACCTCATTATTTATCTATTGCAACGTGCAATGATAAATGGTAAGTATTTATTTTGCAAATAGGTTTTGTAAATATCACTTTTAAACGACATTTTTTTCGTCAATTAAAACTATAATGAGGACGGTCTAATTCATTTTGTATCTCTGAAGACACAATTAATTTTTTGTTGACTACAACGCACTAGATAATTTTTAACAGCAAACAATTATCATACAATCACACATCCATCATTAACTTGCAATCATAAATTGGCATTTAATCATAATATGATATCATAAATGTGAAGTAGCGGTTATACTCATTTATTGCAAAAGAAGCCTAGAATGTCGAGAAAAGAAATTGCGTCATAAAACACCAAATACACTCGTTTTCTTTTGTATTTTAAAGTTGCCTGCCCTTACTATTTTTTGCGTTAAAAGCCTGGCTATTTACGTTTCTGGCGTAAGATGAACTGGTACCTATTTCCAATGATGACGATACGATGGTTTTACCCAATCATTTTACAAAATAAAACACATAAACCAAAACGTCAAAAGATGGCACAGGGGTCTTACCATGACATGTTAAAATGTCAGGCTTGGGAGTATATAGCTCCTTGCCTTTAGCAATTCAGTTTAGGTCAGTTTCACAAAGAACAAAATGATATTCAACGTTTGTATACCGTTTAGGTCACAAAAGTTGTCTATTTAACGGTAAAATTTCCAAATTTAACTCTTAGAACATGTTCGAACTGAATCACCATGACAAAGAAGTTATTTTTGATAAAAAAATCTTCGCAATTCTGACATAACTTCATTATTCCCACCGAAGCTGATCAGTAATCCCTTACTACGTTTACTGCAATCCCACCGCAGCTAACCACCGCCGGATCTCAAGCGAAACCGCGGATCACAGATAACGGACATCGGAAACATAGCTTCACGGTAACTACTCAAATGAATCACTTGGAACACGATGACTTAGCAATGCCAATGAACAGGTAGGTGCAGAAGATCGACTCCTTACAGCCAGCAGAAACACACGTAAACATACATAATCACGCTTCACGTGAAACGAAAGCAAGCGCACTTATGCGATTGTCATTTATTTAAACTTGGCTGACTGGCCTGTTGGTCTAGTGGTTAGTGACCCTGACTGCTATGCCGAAGGTCGAGGGTTCGATTCCCACCCAGGACAAATGTTTGTGTGATGAGCATCATCATTTGTTCTGTGTCTGGGTGTAATTTTTCTATAATATGTATGTATTTAGAAGTATGTTTATCAGTTGTCTAGTACTCATAACACAAGCTCTGCTTAGCTTGAGACTAGACGGCGTTGTGTGATACTTGCGGAAAAAAAAAGCCTTAGAAACATAAGTGTCACTTGGGTCATATACCACAACCACAAACGCCGCCACGAGAAGCTAAAAGCGGCCACAAGGGAAGCCGAAGCACGCGACCACCACTTGTGGCCGGTGGCTGCTACTTTTTTTTAACTTATACCCACAGTATCATAATGGATTCTGACGAAAAAGCAACAACCGGCATTAACTGTGTGTGGTGAATCCATATAAAATGTATGAAACCTTTAGGAAATATGCCGGTGGCGGCGTTTTGTGGGTGTGGCCGGTGGACCGTAAGCGGCGACCCTTGGGGCTCTTCACCCAGACACCATGGCGGCGCGACCAGTCGCCGCTACCAACAAAATGTAATGCAACTCTATAGAGAGTTACTTAACTGGTGTCTGTTCGGTTGCGCAATCATTTTGGTAGCGCGACCAACTTAGAGGTGTGGCGACTCTAATGTCTGTATGATGTCTAGTTTGGTAGCTTAAGGCTATATTTCGCAACTGGTCGCATCACCATGATGCCCTGGTGAAATATAGCCTTTAGGAAACAAAATGACGCCCTACATGGCGCGCAACGCTCAATCTACTTGACACTGCAATGTTGCCCAGCATCTCGCAAGTTGCTCCCCAACATTTTACAACACATCCACGTGATGCGGGGCATGTTGTTGGACAATTTGACAGCTTTGCGCGTAATGTTTGTTAACATTATGTCCTCTAATGTATCTGAGGCCATAGTTATATGCTACGCTGGCTAGTTTGTTCTATGATTGAGTGATTAACCACACTGAGATCCTTCGGAAAGCATGTCATTCGTAAATCTTTGTCAGGTTTTACGGGTAGTAAGAAACCTGAAAGTCTGATTCTGATTCTCAGATTCTGATCCTTTTCAACATCCTACACAACCCTTCTTATCCCTTCTACCAGAGCGACCGTTTTTCTTACACCGCGCATGCGCTAGCGACGCACCGCGCAGATCACATCTAAGATCCCTCCTTGAATTCCCTCCTCATAAATCCAGCTACTATTTTACCTACTCTTTCTCTGTCCATGCAGTAAGGTTGTGGGACTCTCTTCCGCCTAGCATTTGTGAGTTGAAAACTATTTCACTCTGTAAGACTCAAGTAAAAAAGCACTATCTTTCCTCTCTTGTATGATAAACATAGTTGTATATATATACATATATATATTATGTATTTGTTTTTAGTATAAGGTATATATACTTAGTTATTTAAGTATTTATTAGTTTAATTTTAAGATTTCACTACCTATTCTTTACTTATTTCTGCACACTACTGTCTACATCTCTTCTAATCTTTCCTTTCGCAGGTCTGCTGGAAGAAATTTTTTTGTAAAATAAGCAGTACCTTTGTACAAAGTTTTATTATAATGTTCTCTTCTTCTGTATATTGTGTGTACATAAATTATAAAATAAATAAATATAATAATAAATCTTAAATGATCTGCGTGTTATTTAGTTACTGTTTGAAGAGTGGAAGTGAAATAAGTTATCGTTCCATGTAAAATACTCAGGTGCAATCAGTTAATCAATAGGTAGACTATTCCTCAATAATTGGAAAAAAAAATAGGAAGCTGATAAATGGCGCTTTGAGAAAAAGTATTTGCTCTAAAGTATACTGTGTGCGTGAGCCAAAGCCATCAAATAGCTTCTCTCGCTCAGGGTTGAGGCAGTATTAACATTTACTGACTAAATCCCACCCGTGTTCGTCCAGTTACCCTGTGCGTTCCATGGCCGTGGTAACTCCTTGATGACCTTCTGTAGGTACATATTTAGTTGCAATTCTACACAATATATTTTTACAAATCGTTTAGAAATTCGTCTCTTGTCATATCGGTTGTAAACGCTACTTTCTCGTAGTAAGAATATGGGAAGCAAGACCCAACTAATCGAAGAATGGGTTGTTAATTTACTTAATGTGCTAATAAAGTTATAAAGATTACCTTTTATAGTATTTGATTGTGTAATTGTTATACGGTAATGTAAGAAAGTGTTAAGAGTAAAGACGCTGACGCTTTCTTACTGGTTACATAGATGGTGTTAATTATTTTAACAAACTTGGTTCATTGAAAGCTTCAGACATTTTCTAAAACGTACAGAAGATCACTAAAAAAATGTGCTGTCTATAAAAAGTTACTTCTGAAATACTCAAATTCAGTGAATCAGCAATTGAGTACTTGACTCATTTTTTTTTTAATTTTTTGTATCACAAAGTAACTTTTCAAAAATACATTTTCAAATTTATTTTTGAATTATTAAAAAATATAAAAAAAATGTTAATCAAGTTAGAAAGTCTTTCAAATCTGGCAGAAGGGGAAACTTAAATAACTGTACGGATGCGCATACTGAAATGTGACGTCACCTCCAGTAGGTTACGTGTGCTCAAAAGAGATAGCGAGATATTCCCACCATACCCCTGCTCTTCCTCAAACCAATATTTAGAATGCTAATTGTTGCTTCTGTTTTCAGAAAAAGATTTCCTTTTAGTGTTATTAATACAACAATATGAAATTTTGTACAAAAATAAGCACAGGCAAATACCAAATTTGCTGAATATACAAACTTACAATGTTTGTTAGGTTCCTAATATTTTGTTTTCTAACTCCAAAGAGTCAGTTTCATGTCGACGTTCACTATTCGGCCAAAGTGCCAAGTGCAAGTTTGTTTTACGTTAACATGATCGACACGTTTATGACGTTCAGAGCTCCGATTGGCCCACTCTAAGTTCTTAACCAATCAGAGAGCCAAACGCAGTAGACGTCTCGATCGCGTTAATGTAAAAACGACTCAGCGCACAGTATCGTAAAGTAAAAATACCATCACTAACCTGTTCAAAAGAGTTTCAATCAGATGCGCTGAGTGTGGAAGCGCTTCCACTAGCAGATCAATGGGTAGCTCCGAGGCAACGCTCTGCAGCACTCCAGGCCCAAGCCTGGACAAGATGGCGGCGGCCTCGCGGAACTGTCGGCCCTCAGCCAATAGCAGCACGCGGCGCAGCGCGAGACGGGGAGAAGTATATGTGTTCTTCTCCCTCTCGCGCTCACGACGGATTCGCTCTCGACTTTCGTTCATTTTTGCTTCGAGTTCCAGCGGTAGGGCGACGTGCCCATTGTTTTTTGTTTCAGTTATTTGAAGTTGCGTCTCGATCTGCGAAGGAAATGTAGCTCTTTACAATGTGTGGTTATATATCAGTAGATGAAAGTTGATAAGACATAGATGAGAGATAAGCATCTGATATCGTTGATCCGGCAGATCAAGTAGTTGTTTCAGATTTTTTGTAAGTAACATGACAATATAATGTAATACAATACGTCTATATTATCGTCTAATGTAATAGTATCTAGTAAAATAATACATCTTGGCAATAAGGGTTGACTGTGAACTTGCAAAGTGGATCCAACGAACAAATTTTGAGTTGCAATGTTTGCTATTGTCCTTGCCTTAAATGTTACCTAGAATTTTATTTCTTAAACTAGGTAGATTTCGAAACCATCTTTAAGAACCTATTTGGTTCTATCTAATTCAATTAGCCTTCTTTCTTCAATTCATATTTATACAAATACACTCAATAGGCGACAAAAGGTATTGCGGCAGAATTGATTCTCACACGCCTTCTCTCCAATTATCAAAACACAACACTACACCTCCAATTATGCCGTATTCGAATACGATAAAATACGGTCAATATATATATTATGTTGGCCATTCCGTTTGCGTGCCCGACTAAAAAAAAAAAGCATAACGCTTTCATCATAAATATGATTCTTAAAAAGAATTAAGTACGGCGCAAGCAATTGTTTTTATTTCAGAGCAGTCAGGATAGGCCGTACTACATACAGTACGGTCTGGGATCCCGATCCCGATTTCAACGTAGGCGAGGGCTTACGGACGGCGAGCAATGGGTAGCTCGCTGTCCAACCGTCCGGTCCGAGCCAAAGTGTACGACGGCACGTACTGTTCCACGCGCGCCTCAAGAAGATGTCAGCAATCAGTAGGGGCCCAGCAGGGTCAAAGCCTACTGGGGCCAAGGGCTTGTCTCTGAAAGGAAAACTCGGCCCTGGAACAAAGGCAAAGAAGGAACAGGAATGGGTTTTTAGTCAGTAAAAGTCTGACACGCCCTCTCGCTCCGCCCAAGATGTTTTTGGATGATTTTGCCACATTAAAAAAAAACTTACAATACGGCCTACCCTGACACATGTAGTGAGAATGAAGGGGCTCGATAGGGTCGATGCTTGCTAGGGCTGCAATCCTTTGAAAAAGTGACCCCTAGAATGCAAAGGGCAACTGAAAGACACAAGTAGGTTTAAGGCAGTAAAAGTCGAACTCGCTTTCTCGTTCCACCCTGGAGCGAGAGAAATTATTTGATGATTCCCACAGTAATAAATAAAATAGCAGATTTATAATACATTTTCAGCTCTCAAATTTTATTATCAATCTCCTATTTGGTTCATGACTGTGGGGAATCATTAAATGACTTCTTCTACTCTGGGTGGAAAGGGAATATCAGACTTTTATTGACCAAAACTTACCCGTATCCCTTCAATCAAAACAACAACAACATCACATCATCACAACATAGCATCGTGAGGAAACCGACATGTCCTAGAAACAAAAAAAAATCGAATACATTTGTGACATCCACCAACCCGCACTAGGCCCGCGTGGTGGATTACGGCCCTTCCCTCTCCTAAAAGAGGAGGTCTGTGTCCCAACAGTGTGAACATTATAAGGCCGACTATGCCATGTTTTGCGTTCACCTAACAGTCCTGTAACCCTGGCTAAATGTTTTTACCATTTCTTCTGACAATTTAAACAAATGTTCCAAAAAAAATAGAAAAAGGAAACATTCATTTTGGTGTAGCGGTAATCTACAGAACCAAATACGAGTTGAAACCAACTTAACAGTGGAAGGAAAAACGTAGTAAACTTGTAATACCGTTGAGCAAATTAAGATGAACGTCACAAAAAATGAATTGTTCGTTTTGTGAGAAATCACAGAAATTTAGTATTAAAGTGACTAAACGTAACAGATGATAACTGGAAGAGTTTGTACAAAGTACTACAGTCAAGGGTCAAAAATGCAGTTGCATTGTATTAATGTTCAAGTGTCTAAAATTTCTTAGTAATAAAGGGTCAATCGTTCATAACTGATTTAATTTGTAGAATAGAAAGACTAATTGAAGACTATAGAACTTCTATTGCAATGAAATTTTGTACACTTTGGCATTGGTAGAGTGTAACCGCACTTTTGACCCCGACTGTAAAAGAATAATAACGTTCCCGTTTCTGTCAAACCAATTGATAATTCCAGAATTAGACTGATAACATGACAAAATTCTGCTTATTTCGAGGTAACCTACGTTGCACGATTGTTTAAATTTTATTAACTTATCTACTTATAAAATGAATGAATGAATTTATTTTATTTCGGACACAATCAGATCCATATAGTGTTAGTAACTTAATAAATAACTTATTATCTAGTGTTAGTACCCTTTGAACAAGAAATTTTACAATCGGAGAACTATAGCTCTCCGCTACAGTTCTCAGGATGCTGTTGCGACTATCTCTCACTCTCCTGAGTAGCGAAGCGCTTTTCTTGCGAACAATCGCCTTGAACCCGTCGGTAGACAACTATAACTAACAATAAATTTATTCTAGTACCTACTAAAACCACGATACTCCTTGGATAGACAGACTGAACAGAGAGATGGTCAGACTTTCTGGCGTCTGCCTACTTATAATGATTGTCCAAGATTTACAAATGACAACCGGGACCAACAACTTTACGTGCTTTCCGAAGGGGGCGTCAGTAACGTCCTAGATAAACTCAAAAGTGCAAATGTACTTTTCAAAAGTTGAAAAATTTACATTAGTACTTTTTTTTTATGGTGGGAAAAAATCATGCTTTGGCATCCCCCGCTCTTGGGCGGAGCGGGAGATAGTGTCAGACTCTTACTGACTAAAAGACCCACCCCGTTTCTTCTAGCCTTCATACCGGGGCTCGAGCGCCCTTTCGGATAACCCTGGCATTAGTACTTGCCCGAATATGCAACATAATATATGAGAGGTGGGTGGTCTTAACCACTGGCTATCATAATTCACATGTTACATAAAATTATTATTAAAGAACCTAATTAAGTTGTAAATGCAAGTGAAACTACGGATCAGAGCAATGCAATTACTGATATTAACTAGATTTTAATTATTAGACTGCGAATTGAATGCATTACTTCAATCCTCGTAGCGTTACTCACACAGCGAGCAGTTCAATGTACTCGGAACAAAATGAAAGTATTGCGTAATATCTACCTGGGTTTCGTAGCGATAAGAATAGTCTTTGTTATTATCTTAAAATCTAACCTTTTTAAGACTTTTAAATTCGATAGGTAATGAAAAAACTTTTATCAAGGACCAATAATAAAAGAAAATCGAAAACAGATTTTCAGTTATGATCAGACTTTGCATAACGTATATTGACAAAATTAATTATGCTTAACAGATTGATACATTGTATTCAGAAGCTGTAGGGTTACCTTGTGTATCTACGTAAGTATATAAAAAAAAATACTTTAATCAGGCACGTCATCACGCGTGAACGACTAAAGCAATTCAAAATTTGCTTATGGCTTGTGTCTGGAAAAGGCTTTTTAAGAAAGAAAAAAATATGAACGATGCGCAGAAAATTAGGAAATTTCAAAAATCTGTGACAAGTTATTTATCGTGTGTTGCGAATTGCATCAAAAGCGATCCAACCAACGCGCAACGTCACAATTATTAAAGTCTGTCTAAAAAGTCAAACGACTTGGGTAATTATTAGGTAGTCAACACGGGTTCAATAATCAAGATTGATTAAGAGATAGAGATCATTGTTTACTAACAAAAGAACCTTATAAAAATAATCGAATATAAGGATTTTTAAATGATTAAATATTATACGAAATTCCCAAGTCGGTTGACTTTTTAGTCAGACTATACTCAATAAATATTTTGTGACTATTAATTGGTCGGATTCACGATATAATCGCTTTTGACGTAATTCGGAACGCAGGGTACCTATATCTTCGTGCATTTGACAGGTCACGCTTTTGATAGTTAATAGACTTTTGACTGGATGACGTCGATCGGGTCAGCTAATTATAAACAAAAAACTTGTCTATTTGTAATACAAAACCGCTTTGTGACCTCACATACCAACTAATCAATTAAAATGGTAATAACCGCAGGACAAATGGTATACGAAAATAAAATACTACTATACAATCTCTCTTTTCCACAACTTATAGCACAGAACAATGCCATAACTGTACTGCAATGACCATCGACAATCGTCATCGTGTCGGCACCTCTCTACTCTACGATTGTCTTTTATTTCCGACACCGTTCTGTTAATTTGTAGGTCACCGAATGCAATTAACTTCCATGACATTAGTTTTCTGTTGGGGTATACTTAGCTCGTTGAAATTATAATAACTAGCTGATGCCAGTGGCTTTGCCTGCGTGATTGTAGAAAAATTATCCCAAGGGAACATTTTCCCGGGATCTTGTATGCTATTCCAGGACATGCAATAGCGTGAAGGAGTAACAAACGTAGACACAAACACAGACCTGTGATACTTATAATATTAGGAAGCTGAAAACTTTGTTTGTGTGTATTTGAACGCGCCAATCTCAGGAACTATTGATTCGAATTGGAATAGTTTTTGATACAAGTTTGTCATTGCGATCGAGGCGGAATTTGCATAAACCTTAGGCAAGTATGTTATGGAGCCGAAGGCTGCAGTGATAAATTTGGACGTGTATCAAACGACGTTTTTCAATACACTTACGAAGAAACACTTTCTCTGCAAATCACGTCGCATTTTTATGTTATTTCTCAGTATCATATTTGGCTGTTATTTCTGTACGTTAGTTAGTTAGTGTATCCGCTTTGTACTAAAAACGCATTCAAGGTTGTGAAAATTTTATCAACAAGGTTCAATCATTTATTCCTAATTGAGGAACATTTCTTTTAAAAAAATCGTAAACGGAAGTAGACACAGAAGCTTGCATGCAGAATGGCTATCGCATTTGACGCTAATGACAGTTATTGTACGCTGTTTATGCATTACGTAATAATTACCGATGTCGTAATATGTTAAATAATTAGTCACATACTTCAAAACTCTTAACCTTTTTGAAAATTAACCCATAGCGATGCATATTACCAAAGCCGGAAACAAAAAAGCTTGCATCTAACCAAAAATAATCGAATAAATAAAATATAATGACATAAGCCTCGCGAAAGTGATCCTATCGAGGTAAGGAGGTTACTATGCTCATAGATTATAGAGTATAACGTCTAGTTTTGTCTTTGGGCTTGGCAAATTGATACTGTACAAGGCTTGAAGCGATATGAAAGTAGAAGAAAAACAGCTTTGTAGGGTTGTCTCGGAATACCTGCTTACTCTCTATTTAAAGGACAGGTCGTTTAGGTCAGTACCTACTTACAATTTTATTATAATTGTCACTAAATTAAATGTCAAAGAATAAAATAATTTAAATTATTCTATGACATGTAATTTAGTGGTCAAGGAATAAACTTTTTAGATTTTTATTCCATGGCATTTAACTTCTGAACTAACATATAAATAAGTGAAGTAAATACTTTGTGGACCAAAAATTGTCTTTGAATAAATTATATTACATATTATAAGACTAGCTTCTGCCAGCGACTTCACCGGCTGGAATCTGTCGATCTAAAATCAAATACATTGTTTCAAAATCTATTCTTTAGAGACGCTGACAAACTCATTATACAGATCAATTAATAATCTAGTTTCAAAAACCCAAATGGAATCATGCAAACAGAGTCCAAGACATTTTGAGTGTCGCTGCTATACCTAATCTACTTTGACGAGAGTGTTGTTTATTGCACTCGCATATACTGTACTTATCACACAACAAACTTGTTTGAAGTTAAGAGGCCACTTCCCGATCCGTCCGTTGTCAATGTGAGCTTGGTTTAAAAGCTTCTTTCCGTAATTCCATCAATCACTCGAATATTTTACAAAACTTGTTCCAGGTAATATGTGTTTTTTTTTTTCAATTAATTAATTCTAAATTATAAAAACGCCGCTCATGTAAACAACTCAAGTGTTGCCAGTTTTTTTTATTAATCATAATTTACAATATATTTTTGTCATTCCGAATCTAGACAAAATATGCAAGGTTTCAATAAATATATTATTTTTTTACTTTTAAATTTAGTTATGAGTACATTATGAAGGCCCAAAGTTCACGAAAAATAGCAGATTTTCAGAGGTCTTTACTGGATTAGTTTTATCTAAGTATAAGTAAAAGATTTTTAATGTTTGATTAGTTTTAATTGTATTGTTAATGTTTAAATTCCAAAAAATATGATCGTTTTAATTTTAATTACTTTAATACGTGTTAATGTCACAAAGTATTGTAACTAACTGCAGTATACATAAAGTTGATTTATTAACAAAGATAAAACCAATAAAATTTTGTTTTATTTAATTATAAATGGTAGATTTCTATTTCATTAAGCTTAATCAAGTAATGGGTCTGTCTCCAAAAAAAATGGCACGCTTTTGAAATTTTATTAAATTTTTCAAAAATGTTTGAGAATAAATAAGCATAAAGTATACTACAATATGATGACAATATGACTTTTTTGAGACAAATATATTTATAACACTGAACTTAATCTAGTAATATAAGTATATCACTAAACTTCGACGGTTTTATAACTATATTCCTAGTGAGATAGTAATGAATCGCTTTCGTATAACTATGTTACGGTATATAATTATATCCCTAGGGATATAACTATATTACAGCTTTATCTATCTTACTGCGACATATACATTATTTGATTTCAATAGAAACCTAGATAATATCCTCAAGATATCTGCGTTTCCAAAATATCTAGAGGAAGATGTGCCATAACACCAATAACCACGTAAGAACGGTTGTATGGAAATGTATCTGGGTTGGACACTCTTAACTCCCTTCTGGCTATGCCTCTACAAGTACCGCTAGCCATTCACACACTTCCCGAAAGTGGTAAATAATTGTAACCGCACCAATGCCGTCTCATTGTTGCCTGCCCGTACGGTGTGACATTCGTCGACGAGACGACAAACCTATGCCACAAAATAGATAGGTACAGACAGAAGACAATCTCATATATGTACTTCACTTTTTATACCTACGCTCTGTGGACGCACACTAATGACCATTTGAGCTGGAACTTTTCGACGAGCGGGCCGAGACGCTCCGAGATATCGTGTCCGTGAGCGGTGTCTATGTGTGCGTTGCTCGAGCGCGCTTTGTATGTAGGTTGACTTCTGTACCTATCTATTTTGTGCCTACGCAG
The DNA here is from genome assembly GCA_910589285.2 of Mythimna ferrago. NCBI lineage: Eukaryota > Metazoa > Arthropoda > Insecta > Lepidoptera > Noctuidae > Mythimna > Mythimna ferrago. The sequence goes on along the minus strand of OU342694.1, from coordinate 14,806,335 downwards.
TGCCGTTAGCTACGTCGCTATGGAAAATCCAGATAAGCTTTCAGCTGTACAGCAGCTCTAGCCAAGTTAGGACCGTTTCGTTTCGAATCTCTTTCTACAGTCGGTAACGCTTCCGATTCTTTTCTTCTGAACATGTGACTTAACGTTGAGATAATGTCATTTCCATACATTTGAAGTTTTCTACAAGCGTTAAAGATTGTATATTATCAACTTGGCTAAACCCTCAGTACGATCTAAATAAGTTGACCAGTCTGTTTTTTTTTTTTAAATTATCTCATCCGCCGTCCGGTAACTGTCCGGACCGAGCCCAAGTCGTTGGCAACAGTAGGGGCCCAGTTGGGTCGAAGCCTACCAGGGCCAGGGTTAGTTTCGAAAGATAGCCCGAGCCCCGGTATGAAGGTTTGAAGGAACGGGGTGGGTTGATAGTCAGTAAGAGTCTGACACTATCTCCCGCTCCGCCTAAGAGCGAGGGTTGCCATTAGATGATTTTCCCACCATAAAAAAAATACCCAAGCTATTCAGGAAATGGATAAGGAGATGACAATATTAGGGAGAGTGTAATGGTGTGCAGATACAACATTTATTTTATTCTATTTACAGTTCCGTCCTCTAAGGAAAAATAAATGTGAAAGTGTTTTGACGGATTTCCGTTAACAGAACGATTAGGTACCCACCGCGTAATATGTACTTACAGAAATATTAATGTACTTTTTATTTATACCTTGTCAACTTATTTATTTATTAAGAAGTATATTTACAGTTAGCTAAAGGGCTATATTTCACTGAGACACCATGACGGCGCGACAAAATTTAATGACACTGGTGTCTAGTTTAGTAGCTTAGGACTATTTCACCGGAAACCATTTTTTTTATGGTGGGGAAAATCATCCAATGACAACCCCCCAATAAAAGTCTGTAGTAATAGGCTCCACCCAAGAGCGGGAGAAGTTATTTGATCATTTCTCACCTCAAAAAAAGGCTTTCTGAAAAAACTTACATGGGAAACACAATAAAACATTGCACGATAAGTATGGACGGTACTATATAGCACAAACATTCGACTACTAGATCAATATCAATACCGATAATTTAGAAAACGAACAGGTCCCTAGTTTTATCGACTTTACAACCGTTACTGCCAATAGTACAGAATCCTGGAACATTACTTATCCTGGCTGCGTCCATAAGTTCTACGTGCTATTTGTGGATCTAGGTAACTGTCTAAATCACGACTCGAACTCACGACTTAGGAAATACGCAACAAATTGTAACCTACACTATAATAATGTTTTCTCTAGTTAAAATACTTATTATTTTCGTTACGGTTTAGAATAACCAACTATTATCTATTCTAAAGATTCAATAACAAAATTAATTATTTGCTTTCTTATAATTCTATTTAAAGTAACAAAACCATAATTGTCTTCAAGTAACTTAACTGTTGCCACAGTTTACTCTATAACAGTAACGTAACAACAATTTACGAAATCGCAACGAAAATTCTTGAAGCCACGTTTTGTTTCTCTTTACATTGTTATTAAAACAAATGAGAAAAACTCACGATTTTCATGTGAATTTATTCTCATGTTTGTTTTATAATTACGCAACTATAGTTTTTTAATTGTGTTATAGTTTATTTTGTTTTATGAATCATCAATCAGCAGCCTTTGTACTTGTGAGAATTCTAATTAAAGGTGGTTGAAATGTACGAAAAGCAAATATATATATACGTGTGAATGTGTGTATGTAAGAAAATAATTAAATTACACTTTGCATAGATACAGTCAGTGTGTATAGAAAGCGTATTTTTTTTGTAAAAGCCATTTTAATATGGCCCGAAGAAGTGACCCGATTTCCCGATAGATAGTGTAATATCGCTAAGTATCTCAAGCTTCTTGTTTATTTCCAAAAGATGTGTGGTTCGAAAGTTTTCTTGCGGAGTTGTTCGAAAGAGTAACCGCGGCCATAGATCGCAAAGGGCAATTAAAAGATCACAGCTGGGTTTCAGTCCGTAAAAATCGACACTCCCTCTCCTTCCCCAGAGCGCAAAAAGTTTTTAATGATTTCCCACAAAAAAAGGTACACATGAATTCTTGCACTATAAAGACATATATAATCTTATCTATTTGATAAAGATTTTAATTTGCATCGTTATCGTTCACTCGATTACACAATCAATATCGATATAAATAATTTATAATTTCCTTTTCCGGAGATATTAAATCGAGAATGTATCGAGAACGGATCCATACCATAATAAAATCGATACTAAATAAACTCGACCACTTGTTTATCGATATTTTATTGAGTGCAAGTCATCGTAGTCGATTACGTTACTTGTAAAATTTTTGTCGTTTGTGTTGTCGTGTTTTCATACATTATGTGTTACATTTGCAGTACAACGACCCAGTGATGTCCAAGAATTAGAACAAGAAATGTGAAACTTATAAACCTATCTAGGTTTATAAGTTTAACAATGTTTCCCAATGAGTATAAAAAAAAGATTTATACTCATTGGGAGTAGAAAATAAAAATATGGGCTTATCATAATATTAATAATAATAATAAAATAATTAATCGTTTATTTTCAGGCATCTTGGCCCATAGATACATATTACTTTACAGACACATTTAAATTTAATTTATAATTCATTAAATAGTAAGTTTATGCTCAGGATGATGATGAAATATTATATAATATTATGTGTATTATTTATGTACTTGATAGAGTATTTTATCCACTTTTGCGTGTTTTTCTTTTCTAAAGCATTCTTTCAAACGGTTTTACTGTTTATTTTTATTTTTATCATCCCTTTGATAGGTATTAAGAGAAACAAAAACAGCGGTCGTTTAACACCAATAGAATAAACATTTTAGTCACCTTGACCTGACAAAGAAAGAAAAAACAAGCTCCGACCTACACAAATTATAATTCAACACATTATCTGAGCTACCTATACGAATTAACATACTTAGTCCTCAAAATTCTCGCGGTGCCAAACGGTACGTGGAACAATTTCCGATGTTTGCACGGAATTGATTAACTGTTCTCATTTCACTGTGACGTGGTGTGAACAGATTATGTAAATGAAGATAAGCAACACACTTATCTACATAAAGATGTAGCTGGTGGGGTTTCTCTTCCATTATTCTGCCAAACTAAACGGTTCCAAACTGATGTACATGAGAAGGCTTCGCCGCAGTGTTCCTGCAGGTGATTCTTTAATGATGTCTGTCTGTCTATTAATCCTCCATCACTTTTTCAAGTCAAAGAAAATATCTACATATTTTCACCCGAATCCAATATATAGAAAAAAGAACTACATAATATTTGATGACGAACTCCACTACATCTTTTTTTTTATTGTTGATAGGTTCGCACTTTACCGCTAACTCACCAGATGGAAAGCGACGATGCTGTCGACGATGGAGCGCGCTTACCTAAAAGTAACCTATTCACTTTTGACTAAAATATTTCCGGGTTGTAGCCATCACGAAACAGAGTACGGCAGGGAATTCCACTCCTTAGCTGTACGCGCAATCTATGAATCTTTAGCAGTATCCACATAGTGTTATTTTCGTTTAGAATCAAATAAAAATTGTTAAAGATCTCAAAGTGGGGTTCTTTTTCATTAAATAACTTCTCCAGCTCTGGGTGGAGCGAGAGGGAGTGTCAGACTTGTACTGACTAAAACTCATCCGTAGTCCTTCAGTTTCCCTTTGCGTTCTAGGGAAACGGTAATTCTTTTAAAGAATCCCCTAGCCTTGACGGGCATGGCCTTGCGGCCCCGTCAATTATGCTGACATCTCTTAGAAGCATGTTAGACACCACGTGGCATTTGACCAGAGACATCCAAGTCAACTGGGATGTGAGGATTGCCTTTCTCTGACGGTTTCCGCCGCTTTCTTTGCTTTTATTACGGTATCGCAGAAAAAAGCGACTGCGTGACGTTGCTTGTAGCGCCCCCACCGAAATCCTCTCCGAAGATACGGCGTTGCTCCATCCTAGCAGTGTAGACCTCCTCGTCGTCCACAAGCCTGCGCCTACGGTGGCTGGAGATCGTTCTGCGATCCCTAACGCCCGGGGCGTCTCCTATCACGGCGGCTAGGGCGTGAGGATGTACACTCCTTCGCTAGCATTACTGCTTCGCAGAAGGACGCGTCCACATCCCATTCCTTCTAGCTCCGGACCATGGTCTGAACCGAGGTTGCCGCCGAAGATCGTCTCCTCTAGGTCACGGCGTTGCTTCTTAAACGCGAGGCAGACTTCCACCATTTTCTTCGACCAATCTACACAGTTATAGTGACACCCGAGAGCTCTAAGACTCCTACTAATCTGAACTGAAATCTGATCAAAACTGTCTAGAAACAGGATAATTTTAACATTTCACTAATAGTCAATGGTATAATGTAACTCGTCAGCGATGTAATGCGTGCTCCTCCATAAGTAGGCAACAACGTGAATCAGTTACCGATATGTCGTGGTATTTAGGCGACTGGTCTAGGTGTCGGTGATGTGCTACGAGGCTGAGTTGACGCGCATGCATAATGTATCTGTAGCTTAGCATAATCTGTAAATTCTATAGGTGCTCCGCAAATAGGACGAGAAGTGGACGGAATATGTGCGAGAAAGTAGGACCAGAATAATAGGTAAAAAAGATGAAGCAAACATTAAAGAGTTGAAAGCAGGAATGTTATGCATATGAAATAAATCGCTTATTCATAGTTGAAGTTAGTATAATTGTTATTAATATAATGTGGCAATTTCCTTGGCATTGAGCAGCAAAATATGACCAATTCTGACCGTGATACTTTATATGTAGATCAATAAATTCAAAAATTCAGATTCAGAGAATATTTATTTGAGTTTGATATTATTTATCTCATGTATCTGCGCACATGGACAATTGATACATTTGCTGCGAAATATTACAAAAACATCAGAATGCGCACATTCATATTTTGATAGTAGGTACAAATTAAAAATTCATGTGAAGACTTAAAAGACTTAGTATCCAAACCAAATAATTAAGCGATAAAGCCGCCCATTGTAAGTATTTTAGATATAAGTTTTTCTTTGTTATGTTTGTATGTAACTACAATAAAGTATATATAAATAAATAACAAAACAAAAAAGAAATTTTATTTATGGTAACATCTTCGTTTCTGCTCTGGCTATAATAACAAACTACTTCTTTAAATCACCTAAATGAAGGAGTGTGCTTCAAGAAACACAGAACCTCAATTAGATAAAGATAAAAGAAAACAAAACATAAGAAATTATATAGGTCAACCACTTTCCTTCCCGACCAAGTAAGAGTTAATTGGGCCTTGAGAGAAATACGAGGGAAATGTTATCCACTGGTTAGGAAGATAATGATACGAGTGCACCAGGATGAAATAAATTATGATTGGAATATAATTACACATAATGATGATGGTCAGGGAGCAGTTTCTAATCATCATTAGGTTCGTGATAGAGGCGTTGGAAATATAGAGCAGGACGGTGAATATAGAACTCGCCAAGGAGTTAGTGATAGCATGACGAGTGACAGGGTACAATGGAAGAAAAAACATGTTGCGCCGACCCCAATAATAAGATGAGACAAGGGCAGGAAGAAGAAGAGCCAACAACAGTGTTCTATTTAGCCATTCGAGTATACAATGGCACTCATAAAGCTGTTGGTCCCGATTGTCATTCGTAAATCTTTGACAGCCATTATACATCGCTAAATTTTGATCGTTTTAATAACGTGGTGGGTCGATCCGCTACATGAAACACTATCGATTTGTACAGATAAAATTAAAAAATAAAGTACCTTGTTTACAAAACTCGTATTAATTTACGCATGCAAGAAATTAATTTCTATAAAAAAACGTCAGCTGAGCAAGTTCAATGGCCTGTGGGTAGTTTGTACGCAACGCCGACTACTACCTACAGAACCCGACTTACGAGTTGTAGGTCGCAGCATCACCACTGCTCTCAAAACGGTGAAGGAAAACATCGCGAGGAAACCGGCATGTCCTAGAACCAAAAATTCGAAGACAGTGACATTCACCAACCCACACTGAACCTGCGTGGTGGATTACGGGACATTCCCTCTTCTAGAGAGGAGGCCTGATTTCCAGCAATGAGAACATTAAAAAAGCTGATTATGTATGTTATGTAAAGTAATGAAATCTTACATAAACAGAGAAGATACGGCAGCAAAGGATATTCTTAATATAACATACAGTGTTTGGTTTATACCGTACAGTAATCTGCGAGTAAATATCATCTAGCCTTGTTGCCGATAAGGCTACTACTAAAGCAAGTATTTTCTGGAACATTACCTTGAAATACTCGCATTTCCTTTATATTTTTTTGACGGCATGTTTGACCCAGTGGATGAACGATTGGCTGCTATAAATGATGAAATATATTTATTTCGCAAACAGCACATAAAAAACACTTTTACACTTCCATTTTTCCAGTTTTTCCTAGCTAACTATCCTGAGAAGAAACATCGAAACAAATTCAGGGGTCAGTCTCTTTTTAAAGTTCATACAGCAAATATGTATGTAATGGTCAAATCATATGACAACCGTGCAATTTAGTTGTAACGAAAGAACCACAAAAATTTGAGTGGGCCTGTCCAATCAGTGCAAGTATTTGTCTGTATACCTCAACCCATGACTACGAAAGAGCTCAACGACGAACAATATCAAGGAAAGGCCTCAGAAAATACTCAATTTGTCAGACATACGTTAAGATTAAAAATCTACATAGCACTCACATATACTGCGTGTCATAGGTTCGATTCTCGCACGGAACATAAATATTTGCATGGCCTATAGATAAAATTGCTGATGCATGGTTACTACTTGTTGCATGATACAAATATATCCAAGTCAATCTCCACAAATACTTGTTTTTGCAATTACGCCCGCTGATTAAGAAGCAACTCGCAAAACTTTTTTCGATACGTTTATATCATAAATCATTAAACACAATCTCACTTCCGATCTCAGCTCATGACACAACTCTGCAGTCTCACACAACTTTCTCAATGACTGCACCTGCTCGTGTCTTTCATTAAATCAGTGAAAAACAGGGTGTGACGTAAACGTTCAGTCATATTTTAAAAACTGCTGCTGCCTAATGCTAGCTGCTGCCAACGACTTCGCGAACATGAAAGTAGGAAATTGTCCCAATTTAAGGGATCAAAAATCCTATGCTGTGTTCCAGAACATGATCTAACCGTGTGCCTGATTTCATTCAAATCCGTTCAGCCATTTCAGTGTAAAGAAGTTACAAGTTAATTAAGCAGAAGTAACAAACGTACAACCTTACAAAATTCCGCCGATATAATATTAAAGTGTGATTCCCAAAAATAAAATTGGACTTACCACACTAACTGTTTATGGTAACTACTTGGTAACTACTACACGTAAGTATTTCAATTGTTCAAAATTAATATAGAAGGTTCAATTTTTAAGGTATAACTTCCTTTATGTACTATAATTGATCATTCTGATAGGCAGATGCAGTTTTTAAAATATGTCCGCCCGTTTCCGCCAGCCCTGTATAGAGAACAGTCCATCTTATTTTAGCCCAGTCTATCTTTTTTCAGAAAGATACCGACTACAAATAAATATTATTTTATTAAATACCTCTCCTAAGCTTCACACCTTTTCGTTACATCCTGTATATGTTCCAACCTGCCCTACAGGCATATGTCAAAGCTATTACGCATAACATGCCGTATTACAATTTGGCGCGCCGGATTAAAAAACGTCGCTGTATAGTAATGCGGCTACGTCACGTTCCGCCAGATTTCAATTCGGCTGAAATACAGTACGCCGCATAAAATGCGCTCCTTGCGTTCGTCAAAGCGACTCAGTAACGCATTACATTACAGTGACTTTTTCAACCTGACGCACCAACTTGTAATACATCGTGCTAAATGGCTGCGACTTATATATAGAGGTGAAATGTTCGAACCTGCCCGACGGGACGGGCTTTCATTTTGACTCGAGTGTGGGACATTAATCGTTTCTAGTTAGCACATGGAAATCTAGATATGTTGAGTCTTGCTTTGACACTTAGGGCTATATTTTACCGGGAACCGTGGCAGCGCAACCAGGGCCTCAAGTCTGCTATTACAATAGCAATATATCTACTAATATAATGACGTCATTATGACTTTCCAATGGTCAACCACTGACACTCCATTGAAAGAAATGGTATAGAATGGAAATCTCGTATAACACATGAATATCTGACGGATGCGGTAATCTGCAAAAATTTTGACAGTCCCTTTGATCAGTGACCTACCATTGCGACATCATTGCGCAATTAGTGCGTAATAAGCTCGATATTGTCATTCTACCAAAATTCTATTACAAGACCATTGACCGATCAATGATTATCATTATGAATTACCAGATTACAAACTTTTAGCAAAATGACAATGGGATCGTGTTGGAATGACGAATTCATAAAAATAGCAGACTTCGGCCCCAGTTGAGTCGCCACGGTATCCCGGTGAAATATAGCCCTAAGCTACCAAACTAGACACCATACTGACACCAGAGTCGCCACACGTCCGAGCTGGTCGCGCCACCAAATTGGTTGCACCACCAAACGGACACCAGGTGAGTAACTCTCTATACAGCTGTATACATTTTGTTTGTAGCGGCGACTGGTCGCGCCACCATGGTGTCGCGGTGAAATATAGCCCTTATGTATTCGTGTGTCCAATCAGATGCGGGAAGAAGCGGCAGCTGCAGTTTGTGGTGATGATTGAGTGATGTCATTGAACTTATTCCAATGGTATCGATCGTGATAGTAATAAATGTAATAGGGATTTTAACAAAAAATATATTATTAGATTTTAATTATGAATTTCAAATGAAAAATCAGATTTAATTAGTTTATTGATTAAACGCCTAAAAGCTCCAAGCTGCCAAGTGATACTGATTACGTCATAATGTGATACATATCTGTCTGTCTGACACTATCAAGGGTGGGGGATGATTTTTACCATAGGAAAAAAAACGCCCAATCGGGGCACACCTCTACCGTGTCCTCTGGACTGTCCGCACAGTCTGTTCATCGTACGCGTCAATCCTGAATCTTCCGAGCTAAAAAGTGGAGAGGTTCCAGAGACCGTTCCAGAGTAGCCTCGTCTCTTGGGTCTTAGCGACCTACACAGGTCTACCACGTTATCCACGCAGCATAATTTCTTGCCTACGTCTCTGTCAGCCACAGTTCATCCTTTTCATCTTTTCTTCGCCCCATCTTCCATTTCTTAAATTTCCCTCAACCATTTCGGGACAGCGATTAAAAAAAAAACGCAAGGATGACACGCAAAATCGTGAAGTGTTCAAAAATTCGAAGACATGTGACATTCACCAACCCGCATTGGGGCCGCGTGGTGGATTACGACCCATTATCCCGTTCTCTTAGAGAGGAGGCCTGAGTCCCAGCAGTGGGAACATTAAAAAGGCTGATGATGATGATGATTAAAAAGAAACGACAGATTAGATTAGAGAGTAGGAAAAGAAAATAATCGGTCTATTTGATACAAAAGCAGTAATTAAGTTTCAAATCGATGCGATGCGAGATGCGGACGATGTGGTACCGCGTCACATCGTCGGAGAATCGAACCCGCGACCTTGATCTCTAGTGAGGCGAGACTGCACTCGATAGAGCGGCAATTGTTCTTGTGATAACAGGCAACGATTAATCGACTTATAAGTGCTAATTGATTACCTACTTGTTTTTTTAAGAAGAAAGTTTTTTTTTTATAGAGAATGTGGATTTATTGAAAAATTGTTCAGTGTATTGAAACTTTTGATGTTGCTCTTGAAACGTGAATATTTGTAAGCCAAGTTTGCTGTTTTTTTTCTTCTGATTTACCTATGCACTGTTTTCAAATTAATAATTAAGTTAGTATAATAAAAAAGAAATTTTGTATAAAACAAAAACGCGGTACGTCTGTATGCTTCTCCGTTTACTTTTTCAAAACCACGCAACGGATTTTGTTACAGAAAAAAGGAAGATTTTTTCTATAAATTCTAACCGAGTAAAACCGGGAAAGGTCGCTAGTTCTCTTACAAATTAATAAAAAAATGGAATAAATAATATTTAAAAAAACAATACTCACATCACGCGAACGAGACAAATCCAACAAAAATATAAAAGAGAATCCAATCACAAAATACACTCGAGTTCAGTCCACAGTGCACAATCAACAAAAGAAAATAAGAAATAAATTTAATTTTCAAAATTTGAACGATCGAACGCCGTAATACGCGGAGCACGGCCGAGCGTGCGATGTGCGCGGGAGTTGATTCACGAGTAGTTCCGAAGCTTCACGACTCGCCCAGACGAAACGCGAGAAAGCTTTTGGACCGCATTATGTCAGACTGAAGAATTTATCTTGTTGTGAATGAAACTATTCAATAAATGATATCATTGATGATTTTGTGTTTATGTTTAACAGATTATGGGAACGACTGTAGTATTTTGTTATTAGAATTGTCTTAGCAGGGTTTGTGTTCAAAAGATTTCGTTGTAATGATATTGACATGTGACGTGAGTCTCGAAAAAATTGGTAACCTTTTAGTACATAATAGTAAATGAAAACATGTAACCTTGATATTTGTAATTCGTAATATGATTTAAAAGTGTCGATGGAGTTTCTTGCACATTCTTCTCCATAGAGATCTAAGCTTTGGAATGTGCAAGTAGCATCATTTTTCTGACTGACTAACTGATTTCTTAAGAATTCAAAAGAACCTGTAAATAGGTTATTTGAAATAAAAGCTTTGATTCTTTCTTGATTCTTGGAATCTTTGAATGAACTTGAAAAATACCCATAATTTTTATTGATCTATTTGAATTTGGTTAAAGTAATTGCCGATCGTGTAGACTTATAAAGTATCTATTAATTTTATCATGGAACCGTTTTAGGTTTTAAATTTTTACAAAACTTTCTTCAAACTGCTTAGGTTTAAACGTGGCATTCACTTGGGGCTTCTTCACACGTACACAACCACACCATGTCGCTACGACAAAATGCTGTCAAGCAGTGGTTACGTGTGAATAATGTCGCTGCAGCTTTTTGTAGTTGCGTTGTGGTACCGAAAAGATAGTCGCCAGTAGTTGCGATGCGGTTACGTGGTGTGCATTCACGGTTACACACTGTCGTTGCGTCGACGCAACTTTGTGTTTGCGATGTGGTCGGCCACTAGTTCGCAGTGTCGCTGGTGGTTGCGATGTGGTCGGTATCACACACACGGTCGATAGCCACTGCAAAATGTGGTACGTGTGAATAGTCCAATTCATTTTCAATACGAAAAATACGCCCGGTCACGTGGTGTGGTTGAGGTGTGGTTGTGGTCGTGGTGTGGTATCACAAATCACAACCGTGTGAAGAAGCCCTTGTTCTTAAGAGGCTGCTCTTCTGGTGTCTTTTCAAGCATGGTTTAAAAGCTTGTTACTTCATCTAACTCAATCCAACGCATTGTTTGACGAAAAGGCTACGCGAAAAAAGAGTTATAACACCTGAAAACTCTGTTAGCTTTCGGTGATTCCGTGATTTACTTGAAAATTTCACAAAAGTTCCAGGAAATAGGTACGTGTTTTTTTAAACCCATAAAAGTTTTTGAAAAAATATGTCGTCAATCAGAATCTTGATTAAATTTTCAAGGCTTCAATTAGAATATTTTTTTACTTTTTTATTTTTTTAAGTAAATTATGAAGTGTCAAAGTTTACACAAAATAACAGACTTTCAGAGGTATAAAATTTACTAGATTAGTTTTACACAAATTTATAAATTGATTTCAATAGAAGCCTAGATAATATCCACAAGATACTGTGTTTCCAAAATATCTAATGAAAAATATGTAATAACGTCATAATCGTGTAAGAGCTGTTGTTTGAAAAACAGTGAAAACATAACACAAACAGACTTCAAAGAAAATGAAGTGCTCACAAAATTCAAAACAATAATACGACAACCGCAATACAATAACAATACTTTTACCGGAATAGTACAACTAAGAGAAAACAAATATAACAATTTACACTGACGATAGAATCTAGTAAACATACAGCATAACAAATATTTAATAAATACGCTATGAGACTACTATAAGAAATATTCAAACAGTGATATCATTTCAAAGAAAAAAAAATGTAAACAGTGGGGAAAACGTCATGAAAAAGTGACTACACAATACAATGGGTTAATCAAATTCAGTATATTTCTGTAGTAATAATAATAATATCCTATCAGCGCCTACGTCCCGTGAAAGTATAAAAATTTCCGGGGACATATTCCCGGAACAAAAAGTCCAATTTCAAGATACGATGTACCCGTGAGCCAAACTTCATTCTTTATTTAGCCGTTTTAATGTGAACTAGTAGGTAACAAACATACGCACATACTTTCGTCTCTATAATATTAGTGAGATGACAAATACAGACTAAGATACAGTGGTTTCGAGTTTTAAACGCATAAAAAACAAAAAAAATGGACAGTTACCCAAACTTTCTTCATTTCACATAACACCATCCCAAGCGACAGGTGGTCTCGGCTTCTGCGGCAGTTTCCCATGCCGCATGCGCGGGCGTCTGTAGCGACTACAGCGCGGACGTGATTGATGATCCGACGCAGCGATCATGGTGTCGTTCGGTAACTGAGGCGGAGTTAGTACGCTAATAGAGCTCATTTGTTTAATTAACTTGGAGACGTGGATGTACCTTTTCGTAGTTATTAAAGCTTCTGTTCAATAACTTTGGGCATAGACTTCATTGTATACTTGAACATATTCATCATCGTCATCATTTCAGCCGATATACGTCCACTGTTGGACATAGGCCTCCCCCAAGTATCTCCAATGAACGATCCTGTACATCTCGCATCCATCGGATTTCCACAACCTTCACTAGGTCATCGATCCACCTTGTAGGAGGCCTGTCAACGCTGCGTTTTCCGGTACGCGGTAACTTACATATTGTGTACTTACATTTTTTCATTATATGGAAGAATGTAAGGATAATTCGATATCCTCCATCCAGAGTGGGAGAAGTTTCTGGCATCGGAAGTCGCAGGTCGCACCGGCCACCGTAGGCATGGGTTTGCGGACGGCGAGCCATGTAGGCAGGCAGGTAGCTTACCAAGCCTTGGTTGACGGCGCATTATGTTTCACACGCGCCTCAAAGAGATGTTAATTAAAATTATAGGAGCTTATTAGTGCCGACGCCTGTTAGGGTTGCGTATTGCGCGAAGGAGTTACCGCAGCCCTCACAATAAAGGGCAAACTGAAGGAACAATGTGGGTTATAGTCAGTAAAAGTGAGACACTCCGTCCCACTCCCACCACCACTACCCAGAAGGGGAAGAAGTTATTTGATGATTTCCTAGAAAGAGACCTGTGATTTCAGCCGCGCAAGTGGTACACAACTTTGATCTGAAGCCCTATCACGAGCTTTTAACGCGATCCACTTTATGACCAAAACTGAAGTGTTAAAGAGATGAACCTTTAAAGGGTTTATAGCTCCATCCCATTTTCTCACTTCTTCTTAGCGTGTCGATGGCAAAACTTAATGAATTTCATGCCTACCCCCCTAGCCAAGTTACAACCGTTTCGCTTGCGCCGAACGCTTCGAGTTAGCCGCGCCGCCAATTCTCTTGTTCTGAACACGTGATTGAGCGTTGAGATGACGTCATTCCCGTACTTTTGAAGCTTTTTGCAAGCGTTAACGATTGTAGATTAGCAACTTGGCTAGGGGTACTGGCTCAGTATTCGGCCACGGCAATGCCGTCCACTGATGCTGTCATTAGATCCCTACGTGAACAGGTTACAGGGCACGTTATGCAGGATGGAAAGTGGAACATGGTCTGTGGAGAGATGCCGCACATACACTGAAGCTCGGAACCGTCTAGGAACCCCCATTTTCACACTGGCACGACTGACATTTTACCATTAGGCCTCTGATCTGAAAGATCAAGATAGTGCGTGACTTCCAACTTGGTGAACATCCATGATAAACTAAAATCAGAATTAACAAGTTACAACAAAAAAAAAACAAAGCATGAAAAAAAACGAGGCATGAAATACTAATGTTATATAACAATCATTTGCCCCAACCTTACTCTAAGGTCACTAAACATTACGGAGCAGAACATTGAAATTAATTACTAATTACTGTTCATTACGACGTGCAAAGTACTCGTATATCATTGCAGGAGCTTCCTCAATCCGGTGTTGAAAAATACGTATTTAATCATAAGCATAATCAGCCATTATGTTTCCAGTGCTAGAGCTTAGGCCTCCTCACTAGAAAAGAGGACGGGCTAACCTACCACGCAAGCCCAGTGCGGATTGGTGGTTGTCTCATATCTTTGAAGTTTCGTTTCTAGGTTCTTTCATCGTTTGGAGAGCAATGGTGATAAAACACATTACACAACCCAATTACCTGAGTTTGAACCTGTGAAGTACTCATATATCAAAGCAGTGAAAACTGGGCCATCACTACTCCCTACATATTTAAGTAAACTGCTAAAATAAGACTATGAATCATTGTTTTCCACGTGCTTCTCAGACAGATGTCAGCATAATTGATGGCACCTGTTAACGTTCTAGGATTGTTCGAAAAGCTCAATGTGAGCCTTACCATGACAAATGGAACGCAAAAAGCAACTGAAGCAACACAGGTCCGTAAGCAAAAGTGTGACAATTCTTCTCGCTCCACCCAGAATAGAAAAAAATATCTGATGGTTTTCCACTTCAACAAAAAGACGCCACTATGTGGAATTAAAACCTAACTACCACTTCAGAACTACAACCTCCAATGACCTGTCAGCGAGTGACCCTCTCCCAAGGAGTTGGGACCAATTAGTCTGTTTAATGCATAGATGAGAATAAGACAAGTATAGATGGCCGTCTCTCGGTTTTGTACTTTATACTGCCATCTATCCGCCAGACCCCGTACTACTTAGAAATACACACACACACGCAGATGTATCGTACGAAGCTACTACATAGACAGGATGACCTAGGATGACCTTTTACCGGCGGGAAAATTAAAAGAGTGATTATAAACCTCAAATACAACTTTTTCTAGGACCAATAGACTTTTGTATTGGTCCTAGAAAAAGTTGTATTTGAGGTCTAGAATCACTCTCTTCATTTTCCCGCCGGTAAAAGGTCATCCTGTAAATACACAAATTTATATCCAGTTATTAATATTATCCAGTTACTTTTGGAGGTGCTACTAGTTGTGTATTTAAAAATAGCCAGTAGTTACTGTTTATTACATGCTGTATTTTATTAACAAAACGAAATTAAAACTGCCTATTATTAAATACACAATGAGTTAAGGAAAATATTATGAAAGAAAACATTTTTTTTTCCACGAAAATGTTTATTTATTAAATCTTTTATGGCGTACATAATAATTATGAGCTAATTGTTTCATTTGGTCATTCTCATCCCAAATTGTGTTTTTGCCACATAACAAATTACTTACATCTTTGCACCAATTGAAAATGACTAATATTATGCTTTTTTTTAAAAGAAATTCTTTTAATTTAAGTTTATGTTGGTCGCATTGAATAAATTCGAGTGAAACAAGTGTGGTGGTTACCAATTCTATATAATTAACTATCTCTTTGGATTCACAATTCGTTTTCAAAATTTCAATTGTAATAATTTCTATATTTATTAAACATTCCAGCAAACTTTTACTGGGATAGTGAAGGATACATTTACTCGTATTTTTTTTTAAAGTAATAAACTTCAAGTATGACAGATATGTTTCTTCACTATCCGCTTCTAATGATTTTTTACATTCAATGCAATTTTTTGAATTTTTTTTGTACATTAAATTAATTAGCCAGCCACAACAATAAGCTACTGCTGCACACTTCTCTATTTCGCTTGGAATTTGACTCGATAATACTACGTCTATAGTTTTTAATTGTATATTTAAATGATTAAAATCAATTTCTGTAGGTTCAGGTAGGGGCCTGGGGATATTTTGACTTAAAATATATTTTAAGCTCTGTAGGCAATGACTATCGTCACTCTCGCAGTTAGCCCCTACTGACTTAGGTGACACCATATTATTAACCAATAAGGCTTTATAAGATGCCTCAAAAGATACCAGATTTGGCATCACATTTCGTTGCCCATGAGCTCGTATGGCACCAAAACAATTCTCCAGCGGGTCTTGGTTGAAATTGCGCAGCAGTACAGATCGCAAGCCTAAGCCGTGTAGTTTGTTGGTTATTTGCTGAAATGCTTGAATTGTTTTTATCCAACTAAAAATAGATGGAACCAACCTTACTCTATCACCAATAAATTTCATTGTTCTTAAAATTTGTAAGCTCTTATGCCATAATTTGTGATGTGGCGGTTTTGGCGAATCTGCTGACCGATATATTTTGCCGTTTACAATTTTACTATAATTTCCGGAATCAAAAAGCCGATAAAAAAAACAGTTATAATTCTGCAGTGTCTGTGCTTTCCTTGGAAACCGGCCAATTTCTGAAAAAAAAAAAATAATAAATTAGATTTCTCACACTTATTACATACAATTTACTCAGAAGTGTACTTTTAGTTATTGAAAAAGTCACAGTGGTACTAGTCAGTTTCGAATTAAACTCCCACTTTAGCCTTAATGTCAAGGAAACTGCTTTTCTAGCCTGAACTGTCCCTGGGCAAAGGCTTCCCCCACTCTTTCCATTTCCACCTATCTAAAATTTCTCTAGGAAGCCATCCCATACCTCCATCTTTTCCTCGGTCTGTCGCAACTCCGACTGTTAGGGCTCCAATCTTGTGTTATACGAGCTCAAGACCAGGACAGCATACGGCAGACATGCCCAGGATAATAAAAAAGTAAAAATGATTAAGGTAATTTATTTACCTGCTGTGAATCCCATTGCTACACTGACAGTTTTACTGAAGACTTGTGTGGCGTATTTCACCTTCATTTTTGGTATTAAATTTGGAATGACATGACGTACGGTCAATTTTGGTATTAACCGCCGTCTTTTGAATCCAAGGCCATTTTGATATAGAGCCTCCAGATGAGCCCATTTTGCAATTTTTTTCTTCCCGTCCAGATAATACTCTAAATTTTTTGTACTTAATAAGATTATTTCTTATGCCTTTTAAAGATGTGGCGGGTCAAAAATTCTTCTGGACAAGTCCAGCTTTAGCTTTTTTGCATCTGTTGAATTCCCCTTGCAGTTTTGCAACCGCTTTATACAGCTCTATTTCAGGCTGGTATTTCAGCCGCCTGCCTGAAAATAAATGAATAGGAATTAAAATTAGTCAATTTTTTTTACTCTGTAGTTGCATGTATAGTGGGCTACATAATAATGTTTGTTACAGAATTATGTTGTATAATTAAAAAAAAAGGGTAATGCGAGCTACTGCTCTAAAGTCTCGTCTACCAATCTTAGGTAAAATGACCTAAGATTCTGGATCTGTGCCTGATTATACATGATGAGATAATAAACAGACAGGCAGTTTAATTATTATGATATGTAATTAGAGAGCTAATAAATTACTTACTTTTAAAAACATCAGTGTTGCACATTTATTGTAGTAGCCGGTTGTAGCTTATATGGAGCTGGTATTACAGATGGTTTTCTTGCAATGCCTGCAAATAAAACTTCAATTAACATAATATTTGAAATTCCATGCGAACGATGTCGTGAGCAACTGCTTGTTAATAATATTATTATTATTATTTCCTTTATTTGTCTTTTTTACATATTAAAAAAAAAACATTTAAAAATACAAAAAATAGTAGCCCACCGGCATCGGGAACAGGGTCCAAGTTGCCGATGGTCAGGGCTCCTGAGAGAGGAACCTCTGGACAATACGCGCCGAGTCCAGGAGTACTGCCTTCTGGATCAATTATTATTATGAGCCCATTGTGTCCCACTGCAGGGCAAAGGCCTCCCTTCCGTTATTCCACTCTTTTCTGTCCTTAGCTACTTCTGGCCAATCCCTAAGGTAGGTGTCCAAATCGTCACGCCATCTCCTCCTGGGCCTACGGCCTCCGGCGACGCGGTTAATAATAATAATATTGTATTAATATTAATAATATTCCACAACTATCACACAACGCCGTCTAGTCCCAAGCTAAGCAGAGCTTGTGTTATGGGTACAAGACAACTGATAAACATACTTATAATATATTTCTAAATACATACATATTATAGATAAATTACACCCAGACACAGAACAAATGATCGTGCTCATCACAAAAACATTTGTCCTGGGTGGGAATCGAACCCACGACCTCCAGCATAGCAGTCAGGGCCACTAACCACTAGACCAACAGGCCAGTCGAGATAATATTATTAAATATAATCTATATAGTGATTTACTTACTTTTAATAAGGTTGCTGTAGCTACTGGTACTTGCGGCGGGCTGTACATTATCAACAACTATGGGCTCAGGTCTATTAGAGGCAGAACTTGACGGTGCACCTGGAAAAGATTATGAATATATTAGATTAGAAAACATTGTTAACACAAAAAGAATCATAACTTTATCAAAAAAATCAAATTAATACAAGATGTGTAAAGTGGTTATAGCGCTAAAACTGACCACTGGTGACAAATTTATTTGAATATTGATGAAATTAAGATATTTATATTTTCTAGATCTTAAGGGCCAAGCGCCCGAAAAGTGCCATAAAACAGTGATTTTCTGAGGCCTACTCCTCCGTAACGGCTAGGTCAATTGGTTTGAAAAAAATATATGTTTATTATAGATTCATGAACAATAATATCGACATTTGATTTTTTCGTGCAATTAATACTTTTGTCAAAAAAAAATATTTAGCAATTTCGCAACTTTTCGCAACTTTTCCCTACTCCTTCGAAACGGCTTGGACCTTTAGAAACATTTTTACACATAAAAATTGGTGGTTAAATATTCTTCAAAGTGAACATTGCCTAGGTAAATCAATCAATATCTCGCAGAGAAAATGGATTTAAAGCGCTTTCCGGGCGCTGCTGGCCGTAAATAAATGCACAGATTTGCGTACTGCCGCCTAGGCGAGTGCGAGAGTTGCGTTCACATAATTTCGGCCAGATGGTTCAAGGGACTATACGCCTTAAACTCACAATATAAGTCAGACTGATATTTCCTCATATTAGTCTATTTAGACAAAGGAACAATATCTGTTTAATCATTTTATTTTATTCAAAGTCATAATTTACTTACTTAAAACCACGTCACTGTAACTACTGGTACTTGTGATAGGCTGTACATCATCAACAACTATGGGCTCAGGTCTATTGGAGGCAGAACTCGACGGTGCACCTGGAAAATATTACGAATACATTAGATTAGAAAACATTGTTAACACAAAAAATTATCAAAAAATCAAATTAATACAAGATGTGTAAAGTGGTTATAGCGCTAAAACTGACCATTGGTGACAAATTTATTTGAATATTGAGGAAATTAAGATATTTATATTATCTAGATCTTAAACTCACAATATAAGTCAGACTTATACTTCCTCATATTAAGTCTGTTTAGACAAACTAACAATATGTCTTTAATCATTTTATTTTATACAATGTCATAATTTACTTACTTAAAACCATGTCACTGTAGCTACTGGTACTTGCAGTGAGCTGTACATCATCAACAACTATGGGCTCAGGTCTATTGGAGGCAGAACTCGACGGAGCACCTAGCAAAGATTACGAATACATTATATTAGAAAACATTGTTAACACAAAAAAATCTAATTCTTATCAAAATAAATCAAATTAATACAAGTTGTTATTTCCATGCAGATTAAATTAAACCGCATTATTTTCAAATTTCATTAATAGTATTGTTTGTCAGGAGTTTTGCTACTCATTTTATAAATCAAGTTCCCATGTCACGTAAAGTTAACCAACCTAAAAATTGACATACAGGAAACAATAAAAAAATCTCCCGAGTGTTTGTTGTCTGCTGATACCAACACTACGATACATTAGATGTGTGTTAACTGACTATAGAAGCACAGTACAGTTGTAGTAACTGTCCATTGGTGCTATATGAGATTAAAACAAACACTTAAATTAAAAAAAAATATGCTCAATACCTGGAAGATGCAGCGTCGGTACAGCCAATTTACTTAATCTGTTTTTCGGATAATGATTTTTTTTTTTTTTCAAAATGAAGATGGCAGATTCTTCTGTTTTTAAATATAAAATCATCATCATCAAAACCAGCATTGACAGCCCATGTTTTAAACTTGTCACTTTCAGTTGAAGGGTTTGGGAAAGCATACAGCACTGCACCTAATAATAAAATACGAAATTAAATTACAATCTAAAAGCTAAATTGCAAACAATAAAATGGAAAAATATTGTAATAAATTTAACCCTCTTCATTATACATATATTATTACTATACTCCATTGGTATTAGGTAGGTGGTTAACTAAATGTAAACAATCTTATCATGTCTTTTATTCAAAAATTGTCTAAAAATGTTTACAATTAGATATTTGCTTAAACCGATGTTAAGTAATTAACTAAATTAAAAAAAAAAATTATGTCTTCTAGACAATTTATTTTAAATACAAAGACATATATCACGATTACCTACGTTTAGTGAACTATTTAAACAGATGAAGTATAATTACAATGATAGAAATATACACGAGTTTTGGTCCAGCCAGCAAATTGCCTGGAGTGTTGATAATGAAGAATACAAAATAACATTTATCTTTTAATAACTGAAACTATTAGTGATGTGTGATAGTTCAAAGTGGAAGGTAATTTTCCTAATACTAAAAGATTATTGAAATTTATATTATCAAGTGCTAGTGCAATTTATTTGCATGTACAAGCTAATCTAGAGTTGCTGTTTTTGAATGGCCAAGGCATTATATTTTTTGTTAGTTAAGCCACCAGCAGATGATTCGGTTGCCGCCATCTAATTTTTTGATTGAATAATGTCGTCTATACATATGTCGTTGGTGTAGCAACTGATTTGCACTACCGCGGTGTCCTAGCGAGATAGGGCAATCTTTTTCCAACCTGTTACAACGTAAATACTATGTAATGTGCAGACGCCAGCAGGTCAAGCTTCCCGAAACTGTCAGATTTCCTCAACTAACCTTGAACCTAATATTTTAGAGATAAAGTTGAAAATCTATTAAAGAAACTGATAGATTGTAGTAACAGTAGTAATTTGTTGCTGGCGTCTGTTCTTAGTTATCACCGGCCGGCAAGCCCAATTAAAGGTAATAATAAGGAACTAACCTGTACCGAGTGACGAAGCGCAAGTAGGAATATAACACGTCTTTTGAGGCATTTTATTGTGTCCATATCACAAAACCGGCCAAGTGCGAGTTGGACTCGCCCATGAAGGTTTCCGTAGCAGCAAGTAACATAATATAAGGGTTCTTATTAGAAACCTTAATATCATTTTTGAAGACCTACCCATACGTACCCCACACGTAAGGGTTTGAAGAAATTTTTTTTTGAGTTTCAGTTCTATTTATAGACCCCCAAATTTTATTGTTTTTATTTTTCTATTTTTGTGTGAAAATCTTAATGCAGTTTACAGAATACATCTACTCACTAAGTTTCATCAGTATAGCTCTTATAGTTTCTGTGGCTGTGACATACGGAGGGACAGACAGACATGACGAATCTATAATGGTTCCGTTTTTTGGCTACGGAACCCTAAAAACAACAAAGTCTCGAACGAGTGGACTTGGAGCTAAAAAGTAAAATAAAGAAATAAAATAAGTTTAAACGAATTATCCTGAATCAGGATCATTGATAACATACCAGCAAGGTTTAACAGCAGAGCTTGTCGAGTAGTAGGTGGTTGCAGTCTCGAACCAGTGGACTTGGAGCTGAAAAGTAAAACGAAATAAAATAATAATAATAATATAATATTCTACAATTATCACACAACGCCGTCTAGTCCCCAGCTAAGCAGAGCTTGTGTTATGGGTACTAGACAACTGATAAACATACTTATATATTTCTAAATACATACTTATTATAGATACATTACACCCAGACACAGAACAAATGATTATGCTCATCACACAAACATTTGTCCTGGGTGGGAATCGAACCCACGACCTCCGGTATAGTAGTCAGGGTCACTAACCACTAGACCAACAGGCCAGTCAAAAAAATAAATTAAAAAAAAATAAAATAAAATAAATTTAAACGAATTATCCTGAATCAGGATCTTTAGTAACATACCAGCAAGGTTTAACAGCAGAGCTTCTCGAGTATTAGACGTGAAGCGCTATGTTACACAATTCAAAGTGATCATCAAAAAGATGATGAAACATATTTTCACAAGAAGGTATCAAATATGAGAAACAATCAAACTGTCAACACTTACCCAATACGGAAAACACTAATATTACTCATAGGTTAATAATCAGTGAACAGAACTGGCAGGGCTAATTTACTTAAAGCTAGCGAGACGATATGACATAACATACAGTAGTTAAAAACACTTTAGGTAGGGACTCTCAGGCAACGGCGCTCTCGCCACCGCCGCGCCGCCGGGATTCCGATCCCGATTTCCGTCCGGCCGTCCGGTTATTGTCCGGACCAAGCCCAAGTCGTCGACAGCGCGCACTGTTCCCGCGCACCTCAAGGTGTTGTCAGCAACAGCAGGGACCCAGCTGGGTTGAAGCCTACTGGGGCCAGGGTTAGTTTCGAAAGACAGCTCGAGCCCCGGTATGAAGGCCAGAAGGAACGGGGTGGGCTTTAAGTCAGTAAGAGTCTGACACTATCTTCCGCTCCGCCCAAGAGCGGGGGATGTCATTGGATGATTTTGCCCAGCATAAAAAAAAGTAAGTACTCTATTTTTGAAAATATGTCTATGTTACTTTTTAATGGTGAATGAATTTTTGTGTTAAATCGAACATACAAACAAATAAATAATTTTTATGCGACTTTTGTACAACTGATTACCCACTAGTGCCGCGTTTCACTGAAGCCGAGTGTATAAATGGTTAGTACTTTGAGTAAGGCTAGTACTTTTACTAACCCCATAAATAAATACTAGTGATGTAACGAATAACGGCATTCGCATTCTTTCATTAGACTTTGATTTTGTCTATTAAAGCTTATAGTCCCTTGAACGATCTGGCTGAAATTATGTGAACGCAACTCTCGCCTAGGCGGCAGTACGCAAATCTGTGTATTCATTTGCGGCCAGCAGCGCCCGGAAAGCGCTTTAAATCGATTCTCTTTGCGAAATATTGATTGATTTACATATGCTATGTTCACTTTGAAGAATATTTAACCACCAATTTTTATGTGTGAAAATGTTTCTAAAGATCCAAGCTGTTTCGAAGGAGTAGGGAAAAGTTGCGAAATTGCTAAATATTTTTTTAGACAAAAGTATTAATCGCAGGAAAAAATCACATGTTGATATTATTGTTCATGAATCTATAATAAACATTATATTTTTTTCAAACCAATTGACCTAGCCGTTATGGAGGAGTAGAACTCAGAAAGTCCCTGTTTTATGGCACTTTTCGGGCGCTTGGCCCTCAACTACTCTCAAATGTTACAAAATCATATCAAATTATGATAAATACTAGCTTTTACCCGCGGCTTCACCTGCGTGAAAAAATTAGCCTATGTCCGTCTCCAGGGTCCTAACTATGTCTGTACCAAAATTCATCAATATCGGTTTTGACATTTAGGCGTGAAGACGTAACAAACAAACAAACTCACTTTCGCTTTTATAATACTAGCTTTTACCCGCGGCTTCGTCCACCTCTTTCTCCCCCTTTCCTCACTTTTTTTTTAAATTATGCCTATGTCCGTTTCCAACGTCCCCAACTATCTCAGTACCAAAATTCATCAACATCGGTTTTGCCATTTAGGCGTGAAGACGTAACAAACAAACTCACTTTCACTTTTATAATATTAGTAAGGATTAGTAAGGATTCACCCATGATTATCCTAGGTACGTTTTTTTAATCGTGGATCCTGGATAGGCTCGCGTTTGACCACAATCTCACCTGATGGTAAGCGATGATGTGGCCGACGATGGAGCACGCTTGCCTAGAAGCAATCTATTCACTCTTGACTTAAAGACCCCTAGGTTATAGCTATCAGGAAACACAGACTCAGACTCCGGCAGGGAATTCCATTCCTTAGCTGTACGCATAATGAATGTACTCCCAAAACGCTTTGTACGTATAGGTGGGATGTTCACCATGTACCGGTGGCGCAACGCCGTACGTCTTGTGGTCCGATGATGGAACGGACTTGGCGGAATTAAATTGTGTAACTCTAGAGCACACTTTATTGCCAGTGCAAGAGGTTGTGTCAGACTTTTATTGACTAAATTCAAACAGTTGCCTTTGTCTTTGCGTTTCAGGACCATGATACCTTTTTTGGAAAGCCCGTTGGCCGGTCAATCCAAGCACTTAGGCTGAGTTGCCACCTTTATTTTCATATAACTTTTGAATTATTATACCACAAAATCGAGAATCAATTCAACAATTATTCTACAAACAAAAAAATAACAAATAATATTGACGGCCCTTACGTATATAAAGACATGTCCAAAATATCATTTTTTTATTATTTACTTTGTTTAATTGATATTAATTAAATATTTCAAGTAAAAATTTAATTTAAAAAAAATTGATATTAATTGATATTTGATAATTGATATCAATTAAACAAAGTAAATAATGAAATAAGAAAAAATATATATTTTGGACATGTCTTTATATACGTAGGGACAACGATATTTTCATCATCATCATCATTATTTCAGCCGACAGACGTCCACTGCTGGACATAGGCCTCCCCCAAGCGTCGCCACAACGAACGATCATGTGCGTCCCGCATCCATCGGATTCCCGCTACCTTCACCAGGTCGTCAGTCCACCTTGTAGGAGGCCTTCCAACGCTGCGTTTTCCGGTACGCGGTCGCCACTCCAGAACCTTTCGGCCCCAACGGCCATCCGTTCTGCGAGCAATGTGCCCTGCCCATTGCCACTTAAGTTTGGCAATTCTTTAAACAACCTTCAACGATATTTTACTTATATAATATTAGTGTAGCTGTGTAGATAAATACAATTAGTTACATACCACTGAGAGGAGGTTCAACAGTTCCTATTGTTGTAGGTGGAGAGCATTGAACAGGATTCAACAATGAAGCTTCTTGAGATTGGAGTAGATAGTCAGCTATCTGGAATCAATGAAATTGTAGTTTGTAGATTGTCATAAAAAATTATGTTCTGAAATTTAATATTAAAAGATTACGGTACTACTGCTAGAACATAGGTGGAACATCTTTAATGGTGAGTCCAGATCAGTTGTCAGATTAGAGACAGTGGGCTGCAATCAACCATTCAGGCCTAGCATTGGTTGGTGGATTTCTCAGTTTTCTCACAATATTTTCCTAAACTCTTCTGAGAGCCAAGGTGAAAAAATAAATTGCTAAAAGAGGCATAGCCCATAACCAACAATTTGTGGTTATTAAAGCGTAATAAGCAACACACGCGTTTTTATTCATTAATCCCCAAGCCAACGCTGGTGTTCGCGCACCTGTTGTCTTTCTATTGTGTCTCTAATTCTCACGATTGAAAGGTTAACACTTATAGGACAGGAGTGGACTGGACTGTGTGGGGTGGACTTTTAGAAGTTATTTTAATATTTGGTTAAGTAGGTACCTGCAATATTTTCTGTAGGTAAAATCAAGGTGGGGACAGTCAATTTGCCAAGTCTATTATTTGGATACAGAAACTGTATCTCATAGTGCCAACAGCAAATTCTTGAAGTGTTTATGGACAGTAGTATTGTCCAGACTTGTAATATCACCTCCAACACTCTTCACCCAAACTTAGAACTTTTCTGCAAATGTTTCAGAATTTGGAAAGTTATACAGATACATCTGAAAATACAAAAACAACTTTATTGGAACTAGGCATGGGAAAAGTGTGTCATCTTTGCGATTAGAACATTTGCATCTGACTCAAAATGATCCGAAACAGTTTTATGTATCATTTGAAATATTTCAAACATCGACTCGCAAGATACAAACGGAACATTTGGAACATTGGCTCAAAAGATTCAAACGGCACATTTGAAACATCAGCTCAAAAGAAACAATCGGAACATTTGAAACATCTTCCGATGTTGGAACATTTGGAACATCAGCTCAAAGATACAAACGGGACATTTAAAATATCGACTCACAGGATACAAATGTTATGAATCGTGGTCTGTTAAGTTGCGTCAAATTATAAGTTATATGTAATTGGATTTTGATTTTAGAATAATATAAAGTAGATGTTTTTAGTTCAGGATGTTAATTATATTACACTATTTACGGTTAAATTTGAATTTTAAAAAGACTGCTCTCTCAAAGAGTGTTTCAGTGTTCCAATTGTTCCAAATGATGCATTTAAAACATTACTGATATTCCAATCTTTCGAAACACTAAAATGTGAACAGAGAGTTGATTCAGTAAAGAGTTACACACGCCTAATTGGAACATCAGGCAACGAAAACACCATTTTTATTTTATTTTTTCCCAGCTTTAATGGGACTCGCTTCCAAACTAACCATAACTTTAAGTATTATAAATGGAATAACATCTGCGTCACAGTAGGTAATTGGGTAACATGATGTAGTATCAGAAATTCTGACTTCTAACAATCAGACAAACCATATGTATAAATAACAGCTGGGACCAACAACTTTACATTATTTCTGAAGTATGGTAAAATCTCTTGATGTAGGTACAAATCATGTGCTCCATGATTTGTACCTACTACTTCAGAAAGATTTGCTTAACCTTGAAGTTCGACGTAAGGATCGTACGTACTGTCATAATTTAGTTAGCCATCCAAATCCACTAGAAAAAATTATCTGATACGAATACGATGATTCGGCATCCAGGAACACAAAGAATATTTTTAGGCATTGTGTAAAATGTTAAACTAAGATATACTTACGTTTCAAAATCCTTTTGGAGGGCCTATCTTCACGCGTATCTCAGGAATCCTTTCAGAACACCACAGTCTTTATTTGTGTTTCTTGTTTTATAGAGGAAACAAAGCTCAAACCACTGTAAATAGCACTCGAAAAACACAAAAAATATTAGTCTCGTTATGGCGGCCATTTTTAGTATGTTACAAATTACCAGTGTTGCCAACTCTATACCACCAGTGAGTGCTAAAAATCTTCTCAAATAGTACTAGATTGCTATAGATTTCCAAAAATAATGCTATATGAAATAAAATCACATGAGTAAATTTATTTTTACATGAATTACCTTTTTTACATAAAAACTGTTAAAATTATTATTTTTAGTCATACATATTTACAAACAAACAAAAAAAAAGACAAGCTCGCACCACACTAACCACACCACTATCCGGTCTCACACGCTTCTGCCTCTAGCTACCTACTGAGCGAGCTAGCGTCGCCAGACGCGGATTTCTAAATATCCACTATGAATCAATTTGCGAATAACAGTCACTGAACATCACACGAAGAAATCCCACCAAAAACTCATTGTTGTACATATGTGTTGTTATGTGTAATTCCATAGATAATAAATCTATGTGCCAGTAATACGAATGTGTTTGTTACACTGCACGCATGCTGTGCGTGTGTGCGTTTTATTAGTATCTGAAAATTTCGCTAGACTATTAAATAGTGCTAGATTAAGTGCTGGGTGCTGTATGTTCGATTTCAGTGCTAGACTTGAGAAAATAGTGCTAAATCTAGCACTGAAAGTGCTAAGTTGGCAACACTGCAAAGTACTCTGTGGCGGCCATGAGAGAAAACAACCAGTGCATTTTTATGGGTGCGTTCGTTTCATTTTGAATTATTATTGTTACTTGTTTTGTTTATAGAAATAATAAGTCTATTAAATAGGAAAAAAAAGTAATAATTATTGTTTTTTTTTCACCAGTAATTTAAAATAACATGAATAAAATTATATTCATTTGGAACGCATTTTTCATTCGAAAAAGTACGGGGTCTGGCGGATAGATGGCAATGCGGACGCTCGAAATTTTCCAATGTATAGAAGACGAACTAGCATGGTTTAATGCGTACTCAAAGATAGCGCTTTATTGCTGGTAATAAAGCCGTATAAAGCTTGTATAGTCTTCAGCCTTTTCAGCAAAGTCTATACCAACTCGGCTCCAATGAACCTTAAAAGTTGTATTAGAAACTTTATCGTTATTTCATTTGTATTGAGGCTTTGAAGACATCAAGTCAAGTGAGTGGTTATTACTCGTACTCACACAATTTCATCTTCGTACTCAAGGTGTTAAACTGGTACCTTTCAAACCGAACCTTATAAGGTTTAGAAATCTATGTACGTTAATATTTTCATTAATGATTTATTTACAACAAAATAATACTATTTTATTTACATTTAATTTTAAACATAATACTTAACTAGCTATAAAAATAATATTAAAAATCCTAAACTATGTAATTACAAATAACAATAAACAATATAAAATATGGCATCGAAAAACTCCGCATCGTTGTTGACTGGTAGTGCCAAAAAGAAAGGCGGCATCGCCACGCTGTATGGATTGCCATAGGGCTTTGAAGGGCTGGTTTTAAAGAAAAAGATAGCCCTTGCGTCACGCGAAGTATCAACGAGGCGTTTGGATAGGTCTTTGTACAGTCCACTCGGACCCCACAATTCAAGTGTTTCTAGCCTAAACGGCTCGAAAATTATAACTACCCATAAGGTAATTGTTGGAATCCCAACACTAAAACTATTTTATTAGTCGAGTCGATCATGCGCACATCTCTACAACTCGACGCGTGGCGATATATTCGCGCCTTTTCGTTAGTTGCCATCATCTGCTTCTACGCTCCACACCTAACGACCAGTAGCAAAGGGATCAATATATCCACTGTGTTTTTATAAACTGTGTCCGCTAAATAAATATTTTTAAATTGAAGTCAGAAGCAGTTTTGGTACTCAACATCCTCATCCAAACAGTAATATATTTTTACCTTGAGGTACTCCGCAGCTGCGGTGGCAGCACCAGCACAGCACTACGAGCTAAAAAGACGAAATGGCGAAAGAGTATCGACACAAGTAGGGACGCTACATAGGGCCCATTATAGGCCTACCCATCTTCCATGAATATAAAAATGTATGTTAAAAGCGTATTCCATTTTCGACATAAAAGAAAATTGGACTCCATGATTTCAATCCAGAATCTATAGCTTAAAATCGATCGCAATAAGAAAAATCCTGGATGTGGATCCTCAAAGAGATATCAGCAAGACTGAAGAGGTCTAGTAGGGCCGAGGCGTGCTAGAGCTGCAGGAATATTCGTATAAGTTTTTTTGAATTTTTCAAGTAGATTTAATAGATTATTAATTAGCTATTCAAGTGCAAGCCAAGGATTTTTGCTGTATCCTACTTAACTAAGAAGCGCAGCTTTATTGTTTTTGTGCTTACACCATATTTAATGTATATTATAATGACATGTCTATACGTGAGGACTTGTAATTGGTTTTCTAGTGATTATGGTTTCCTTTTTTTTTGTCTGGATTTATTAGCTGTAAGTCCTCCATGTACTAAATAAATAAATAAATGAGTTACAGTGGCCTATTGGAATGCAAAAGGTAACTGACTTAAGCGCTGGTTTGCGGACGGCGAGCAATGAATAGCCCGCCGTCCAACTGTCCGGTAACCGTCAAACCGAGCCCAAGTCGTCACCGGCGCGTAGTGTTCCACGCGTGTCTCTAGGAGATGTCAGCAAACTATAGGGGCCCAGCAAGGTCTAATCCTACAGGGGTCAAGGGTCTGCTTCTGAAAGGAAGACTCGGCCCTGGTATGAAAGGCAACGAAGGATCAGGAGTGGGTTTTTAGTCAGTAAAAGTCTCCCGCTCCATTACATGATTTTCCTACTAACAAAATAGGGGGGAGGGGACTGTAGGAATACATTTTGCTCCACTTAGATCTGTAGAAGTTATCTGATGGTTTTCCAAATAAAAAAACGGATGAAACCTAACTCTTACGTCACTACTACAACTTGCAATGACCTCTCACCACCTCGATAACCACAGCTAACTAAACGCGCGTCTAATGTGAATATAAACGCCGTATTAAACTGTGATTATATGCAGTGCGATAATGTTGCGTGAACTTACACTTGTACTCTGTGGGAATCGTCTGCATACTATCTTTATGCCGCTGAACTTCTGGCTAAAACATATCAATTAGTACTGAAACGGGGCGTGGAAGTTGGTCTAGGGAATAACAATTACATACATATACGCTCTTTGTTGTACAACTAACCGCTGCCTGTAGCTTCACCTACGTGATAGTAAAAAATCAGGCAAGTGTGAGCCAGACTCGCGCACTGAATGTTCTGAACCTATGAAAAACAGTTCAATTCTTGAATTGAGTTCACGAAGATTTTTCAAAATCGCAAAATAAAAATGTGACATAACTACTTTATAGTTTTCGGTTTTTTTCCTTAGATACTTGTGATATGAGATCTTTCTTCACGCAAAAATTCAGGATTCTAGGTCAACGGGAAATATGCTATGAATTTTGATCCCCTTAAGTGTCGAAATGCACGTTTTTTGCGACGTAAACGGTCGTTTTTTTTTTTTTGTTTTGTTATTCAGAAGTTTGATTTTTCACAGCTTAAAAGACCGTAGACCTGAGTATAATATGGTTTTAACTTTATCTTGATACCTCCACGCGTTTTCGAGATAAAGGGTCTTGACAGTCAGATAGACGTGACAACAAAGTGATCCTATAAGGGTTCCATTTCTTCCTTTTGAAGTACGGAACCCTAAAAGTTATATCATAGTTCATGTGTATATTGCCATTAACTTCAAGGGAGATTAGACACCTGGTTAATCTACATCCTTGCTAATCTCTTGTGTATGTACACAAGAGACACCGTAGAACAAAAGCTTCTGCGCAAGCACAGATTCACTCTCTGTTGCTTTACTGTTAAAGCCCGGTCGGGCGTCTATCCGACCTGGCCGTAGAGAGATCAGGCGCAAGACCAACGACTTTATGTGCTTTCTGAGGGACGAATGTTCCCTGGCAGAGAGAACTCTGGGCAGCTTCAGAGTAACTTTTAATGGAAACTTCTAGTAGCACTTTTGCCAGACTTAGGAATCGAACCAGTGCTTGCGACTGCTTGTAAAAATACACTCCACATTATCAGGTGAGGGAACCAGGGGGCTACAGTTTTGTCCCTAAAGTCGACTACATCAGAAATGTCTATACTACCCATAGAACATGGTTTTCAGTTTCTACAATATTGGCTGTTGAATTGTTTGAGGTTTCTCAAGCCCCAAGAAACTACAAGCTACTCGTAGCTCTAAGATTCTACAAAATAAAAAAAATCTGTATCAAGGCATGTACACACATGGTAGAGAATGCCTAAGGCATTAAGTCCACCTATGTACTTTGTGTTGCATGAACATTAAATACACACATACTTATTTTCAACTTCCAATAGGATCTCAGAATAATATATCTGAATATATTTTACCACTAGTTTCCTTGCTAATTTATATCACCACTGCTCTCAAAACAATGAAGAAAAACATTGTGAGGAAACCAGCATGCCATAGAACCAAAAATTGGAAGACGTGACATTCACCAACCCGCACTGGGCCCGCGTGGTGGATTACAGCCCTCTCCTAGAGAGGAGGCCTGAGTCCCAACATTGGGAATATTAAAAGGCTGACTGTGCTATGTGAATGTTTCCTTTAATCCATTAAGAGTTGAAAAAATGTTTAGCCAGTGCTCAATCGGTAATCAATTTCAATGTCAGTGATATTTATTTCTCCATCAAGAAAAATGCATCGTCCATTTTATTTTATCTTGTTCTCAAAAAAGAAATTATTATTATTGAAGTGTGCCATCATAACGGTGATTCACAGTTTTATTTCTTTAACACAAAAATAATGTGTTTTAAATCGACCAAAATATAATAGCATCCTAGTACAGTGGGTCACTAAAGGTCATATTACATCACACCTAACTTACAAGCTACATTCACCTCTGTGATGAATAGTAATAAGGTGGGTTATGGAATGAATATTAATTTTGGGTGTGTATGAAGTTGTGTAACTTTCGGAAGTGTGTTGCTAATGGCTAAACGCAACACACTTGACCGTCGTTGTCACAATTTTCGTCACTTAGCAGACACATCCGTTTTTCTATTAAATTGATTTTGTAATATTGACGTTTGGTCTTGGGATTTTAATAAATAATGAGGATGTTCAACGAAACAGGTTCACTTTCTTTTACAGCTGGAGCAAACAATAAAGTATGGTCATCATTACTTGCGACCAGCACCCGAAGCCACCTAGCTTCTGATGTTTTAAAATATACTATAGCTTCGCCTGCGTGAAAGTAGAAAATATTTATATAGCGTGTGTCACTAAGTGATAAAGCACCATTCTACATGTGAAAGAATTTTTAAACTCAGTTCAGCAGTTTTTCAGTTTATTCATTAGTAAAACTAAAATGCTGCGGTCTTCCCGTCCGATTATAATTTGGGTGTTTTCAAAACTAGAGTGAATAGGCTCTTAATAAACTAGTTTGACTCATCATCAGAGATTGCATCACTGCTTAACATCAGGTGGGGGAGCAGTCAAGCACTAGTTCATATCAATGAAAAAAAAAACGAAAATACCAAAAATACAAATCTTTTCTCTTTATAACATTATTATTATTTGTTAAAAAAAAAAAAATTGTTCCCATTTAAGAGAGCTGAACCTAACCACACGGGGCGGAACCAAGTATCTAAGGTTGAGTGGTGGATGCGTGTTGAAGAAGACAGGAATATTAATGTTATAATATATACATATAGGCCTATGTGCTGCAAGTGCTGCGGATTGTTTGAAGGAGTTATCGTGGACATCGCGATATTTACTTAATTAATTGTGTGTGAATTAATTTGTTTGTATGTTGGTGTTACGTTTTTGTGTTATGTGTAATTATGAGTCTTAGTCACTTGTTCAAATAAATGATATTATTGTTATGAGTTAGTCAGTAAAAATCTTAAACTCCTTCTCGTTGCCCCCAGAGCGGGAGAAGGTATTTAATGATTTCCCACGTATACAAAAGCATTGAATTTTAAACCAGGAGGCGACTATACAAGTCAGATTCCAAGGCCTATCTCGATTTTAAGAAGGTTCAAATTCAAATTACGAGATCATCTCGGAGACAAACGGAGCTTAGTTTTCCACACACGCCTCAAATAGATGTCGTAGGGGCGACGCCTACTGATACCGTGGGTCGACTTCTGAAATTGAAACCCGTGGTCCTAGAACTGAACAACCATAGGAACAACTGGAGAAACACAGGTGTGATTTTAGTCAGTAAAAATCTGACACGCCCTCTCGCTCCACACTATAGTGGGAAAAGTCATAAGATGATTACCCACCTTGAACAAAAAATACAAATAACGAAATGAAAATGTAGGAAAATTTAAAGCGTTTTTGAGTTTGTGATCACGATGTGTTTGAAAATTTATAATTATATTTTAAAGCTTTTGATTATTATGATTGCGGTAATCTCAGGAACATGTTCCAATTGAGAAATTCAGTTATATAGCTTATTTATAGAGGAAGACTTCTGCTCTCAAAACTTCTCTCACCTACGAGGCGCTTTCCAAATCCAACCTAATCAAAATGGTGACTAAAAACAAAATCGAATCGCCTCAATTCACTCAAGCGATACAACAAAACATTATCCTAAAATGCATCGTCAGGAAATGTCAACCCTTCCTGTGTGACGAATTGATTTGATTCTTAAAACATTAGACACGCGATGTTTACTTTTACTACTTTATATTCGGACGTGACTGACAGGGTCGGCTGTGTACGGGAGTCACGCCGACCGCAGGAAGTGCATTGATCTGCGTGTAACGCTGGGAAAGTGAATATATTTCAGAGAAGAAATGCTTTTGTGCTTTTGAAACCGACTTCGGCGCATAACTACCACGTTAAATTTTGATCGTTTTAATCCCGTGGAGGGTTGAACCGGTACATGAAACACTATCGATTTGTAAAGATAAAATTAAAAAGATAAAGTTCAATGACCTATAGATAATTAGTACGCAACGCCGACTACTACCTACAGGTCATTGAACTGACTCAGCTGACGTTTTCTTAAAGAAATTAATTTCGTACATGCCTAAATTAATACGAGTTTTAGAAATTGGTACTTTATTTTTTAATTTTATCTTTACAAATCGATACTGTTTCATGTACCGGATCAACCCTCTACGGGATTAAAACGTTCAAAATTTAACGGTGTATAAGAATATTCCACAATATTCCACAACGCCGTCTAGTCTCAAGCTAAGCAGACCTTGTGTTATGAGTACTAGACAATTGGTAAACATACTTATATATTTCTAAATACATACATATTATAGATAAATTACACCCAAACACAGAACAAATGATCGTGCTCAACACACAAATATTTGTCCTGAGTGGCAATCGAACCCACGACCTTTGGCATAGCAGTCGGGGTAGTAGGCCTGACTGCTATGCCAGTGCAGTGCTATAACAGGCAAATGTTAACAATTACTGATAATCAACTGGTTATTAGATACAGTAAGGGACAAAATGTTCTATAACATGACGGGCAACATTGTCAAATTGCTATGCTAGTGACCAGTGGACTACTAGACCAACAGGCTAGTCAAAACTAAAGTCTCACTCAGTCACTATAAATAAATAAAATGGATAACTAAGAAGACAGTTTGCCACATACCGATTTTTTTGCTAAACAGGTGTAAAAATGCAGGTGGCCCTCCTGATGGTAAATGGTCCCAAGGGCTTCAAGATTGTTCGAAAGAGGAAAATGAGTGGTTTTCAGTCAGTACTGCTTCTTAAAGCTCAAACCAACGACCTTACTGCCACTCACACCACAGAAAAGATGAAAGAGGTTAGGGAATACTTTTCGGTTTGTACTACAACAAGTGTCGCCGCTTGTCTTCAACCGTTTAACTCCATTACAGGCAATAAACCAATACGAACGCGCATTACGCAACCAACAGACCACACACATTTAGATCGCAAGTTTGTTATTGGTAGTTGAACTATGAGCATTGCCCTACTTTATGGCACGCCTGCCCCGCCTACAAGGCCATTCTAACCTATTTAATTTATTATTTGGAAACACATTCATTGTGTACAGCTAAGGAGTGGAATTCCCTGCCAAGGTCTGTGTTTCCTGATAGCTACCACCTAGGAGTCTTAAAGTCAAAAGTGAATAGGTTACTTCTAGGTAAGCATGCTCCATCGTCAGCCACATGATCGTTTACCATCAGGTGAGATAGTGGTCAAACGCGAGCCTAACAATAATAAAAAAAGGCTGCTTCACGTATTTGCCACTGTCTTATTAAAGAATGCATTAAAAAATCCGCTCACAATTAAACAATACGCAAGCACCCAACCGAACAGTAATTACCAATGAAGCCAACGGTAAGAACTACTTTAATAACTACTTAAGTACGATACAAGTCTAACAAGCATTCTAAGGTACTTAAGCTTACTTCACAAGCAGCCAGCCCAGAAAGAGACAGCGCCCGCTAACCACATCAACGTCCGGAAGTTCATCGACACTGCACTCTATCGATCGAAATCTGTTCCCTCGGCGTCCAAGAGTTGTCTTGTAAAGCCTGGACCAGAGTGATACGTTGGGCGAGTGTAGACGCGGACGCGATTAAAAGGCTATTAAGGTATCATAGCGAGCTGTAGAGCGTGCTTCATCACCCTAAAACAATAGACGATCACTCGCTCGTGGCAGCTTCCTACGTGCTATTCGTACGTAACATGACCGCAAGAATACAATGGCAAAGAAAGAACATAGCTGTAGTTTTAGCCAATAAAAGTCTGACACACGCTACCGTTCCAATCTAGATTGAGAGAAGTCTTTGGATGATTTTACACCGTAAAAAAAACCATCTTTGCATTACGGTTTGTTTCTACTTAGCGAAGCTGGGTAGAGTGGAGCTGTGAAGAGAAGAACAGAAGCGAAGCGGGGCAGAGTGGATTTGAGCTTCCATCCGCGTCGTGCTCTCCGCTCGGCTTCCTACTCCGTTCATTTGTTTTATTTGAAAGTCCGCTCAGCTCCTCTCAGCTCCATGTTTCCTTTAGGTAATGCGTTGTGCAGATTTCGAGTAATGTGACTGGCCAATTCACGGTCTACTCCTCTCCACTTCGCGTCAGTGTTAACACATCCGCTCGCTCCTCACCCTGGTCGAGGCCTAACATTCTACTTGTCTCTGTTATCACTTCCATGTAAATTAGCATTGTTTAGCGCTTGCGTTTGATCGTCTTTTGTTTTGGTTCGATATAAACTGTCAGTTGTTTTAGAAACTGCTTTGATTACTTTTTTCCGTGTGCTGCCAGAGTTCAGTTATTTCGATAGATGGTAGATGTCGCACCTTAAGTTCTTAGAGCTATATTTCACCGGTTCACACCATAGCGGTGCAACTGGTTGCGCCGCCATGGTGTCCCGGGGAAATATAGCCCTAAGCTACCAAACTAGACCCCATACAGACACCAAAGTCGCCACACGTCCGAGCTGGTCGCGCCACCAAATTGATTGCGCAACCAAACGGACACCAGGTGAGTAACTCTCTATAGAGCTGCATACATTTTGTTGGTAGCAGCTACTGGTCGCGCCGCCATGGTGTCCCGGTGAAATATGGCTCTAAGGGACCGGAATGACAGCAGTGTGATATTGAAGTTACTATATTAGGCAGATTAATATTTAAGAGATTAATACAACATTTTGATTACAGTACATTCTAGGAACTAGCTTAGATAATCATAACGATCACCTAGACCGACTAAGAAATTGAAAACCACAATCTATTCAGGTATCATTTAACAATATCCATTATATAAATCCGCCATTTTATTTTCTTAAACAGTGTCGAAGTTGTAAATAAGTGCAGAACATTAGGTAACGTGTAATTGACACCGACCGACCACCAGGATAGCGTAGATGTGTGTTAGTTGATCATTATCTAACCGACAGTCCGACAACTTTCGTTCAACAAAAACTGTGGTCAGGTTACCGCGTGTTACGTCATACATCGATCGACGGTAGCTCTCGCGCCGGGCCCTAGTTCAAGCCATAGCCGGAGCGAGAGATAGTCGCATACGTGAAGGAGTCGCGCTTCAGCCGCGGCCACAGGAAACGCCCCGAGTGTCAGGAGTCAATATAGCTCGCCATCTACTCGTCCGGTAAGAACCTATGCCGAGTTGTCGACGACGCGTACCTAGTGTTCCTTATCGAAAAAATGTCAAAAAAAAACGTGAGGGCCAGCAAGGCCTGTACTCACTAGGGCCACGAGAAATTTCTGAAAAGAAAATCCGTTCTCCATAAGACACAGATCTGGTTTTAGTCAGTATTTTTTTTTAATTGATATAAACTAGTGCATGACTGCGATCCCACCTGATGGTAA
Organism: Mythimna ferrago; assembly: GCA_910589285.2. NCBI lineage: Eukaryota > Metazoa > Arthropoda > Insecta > Lepidoptera > Noctuidae > Mythimna > Mythimna ferrago. Next base: position 14,768,834 of record OU342694.1, on the reverse strand, counting down.
GCAGTGATGCAATCTCTGATGGTGAGGCGCACTAGTTTATTAAGTGCCTATTCACTCTACAGCCTTGAATACACCCAAGTTATAATCGGACGGGAAGACCGGTATAAATCTTACATACCCTCCCACACCAACTTCGAGCGAGAGAAGTCATTGAACGGTTACCATCGGAAAAGCACGGGTTACCTAAATAAAATAATGCATTTTGACAAGATTCCGTATCACACTAATCACACTATAACACTAATATTACAAAGGCGTATGTTTGTTATTTCTTTACGCTGAAACGACTGACCCGATTTCGATGAAACTTGGTACACGGGTTGACCAAGTCCTGAAATGGTTCATAAGATACTTTATATCCCTGTTACTACATACTCGTACTATGCGGGCGATGTCGATGGCAGCGGCTACTGTCAATATCTAAGCGCACGGCCGTGCGCTGGCCAAATTCCAGCAACAGGCCACGCGCATGCCGTGCACTATTTACACGAACCGTTTCGAAATTTAATGATGATCAGGCCGTTAATGAAGATGATTATGGTCGATTTTAAAGTGCATCTAAACTTGGCATTAGATTGGATTTCAACCCTTTTTTAGGCGAACAATTAGCCGATAGGAACTTGACTTTTTAACAGGTATTTTTTTAGTGGGATAAAACATTACACACGGTGCTACTCGCCAGTTGTGTTATTTAAACTTGGCTTGACACGCTGCCACGTGTCTAGATTCTGTTGTCTTTATTTTGATTTCTGCTTTTCTTATCCTTCCCATAAAATATTGGGCGCGATATTCTGGGGTCTGAAGGCTCGTATTCAATTAAACGTCACAGGAAGGCTTATGTCTAACAGTGGACCTCTATCGACCGAGAAATGATGAAGATGATTGAAAGAAAGAAAGAAAACACGTTTATTTGGCTCATACACACAATGAAATAAGAATTATAGAAACTTAACTACTTAATCTTAAAATACATCAACATTGCGTGTCTGATGGCTGCGCCAAATAGGATTGCAGTCCGTTGCTGAAAAATAACTTTTTTGGCAATAACAGTTTCTTCATTTCGGCCCTTATCCCAATTTTTTAAGGCTTATAGTCCCTTGAACTATCTGGCCGAAATTATATGGACGCATCTCTCGCATCCGCCTAGGCGGCAGTACGCATATCTGTGCATTTATTTGCGACCAACAGCGCCCGGAAAGCGCGCGGCTGACCTTTAAATCAATGGATTGGCGAAAAGAAAATGTTCTTTGCGAAATATTGATTGATTTTCATATCACTTTGTAGAATATTTAACCACCAATTTTTATGTGTAAAAATGTTTCTAAAGTCCAAGCCGTTTCGAAGGAGTATGGAAAAATTGGTAAAAATGAAAAAAAAATTTTTAGACAAAAGTATTAATAGCACGAAATAATCAAATGTTGATAATGTTGTTCATGAATCTATAATAAACATATTTTTTTTCAAACCTGGCCGTTACCGAGGAGTAGGCTTCAGAAAGTCACTGTTTTATGGCACTTTTCGGGCGCTTGGGCCTTAAGGGTACGGTAGGCGCACAGCAAGATGCAAGTTAGAATCCCGCATTGAACAAATATATGTATAATATAGCTTACAAATAGTGGTCCTAAGTCTGGTGGGTGTCTCGTGTACGTGAATTTACATGTCTGTGAATGTTCATAATACAAGAGTAATTCCTAGCGTGGACAATGATAAATCCTATTTTTCTGTGTTCCGTGGATAAATTGTAGAAAATAAAAAATAGAAATAATTTTAAAATACTTGTAAAAGTTTTCCTCATAATTTATTAGTTTTAACTTTTGGTTTAAGTAAATCTTAAAAAGACTCTAAGAACGCTGTGGCGTTCGAGCAGCCCATTGTACTCTATATCCATCAAACGCCGTAGCCAGGCACACGCGCGTCGCCCTACGATGCGCAAGCCTCTTGACATGGTATTTAAAGATGACCACTGTAACACCACTAGCGTACTTTAAAAAGACTCATTCTTCATTTCCACTATAATTATGGAAAAGGATGTACCTCATTCGGATTTTGGCGGACGTGATGATGCTACAAGTGATTATTATTTAAAACAACATATAATATTATTATCTTATACTGTAATCTCAACGTCTACGTGTTGATAGCCGAAAATAAGTTAATTTTAGAGTTCACGTAAAATATTTTTAAGGTCACACTTAAAAGCGAAAACATTACCACGTCGAAATAATGAGCACTATTGGAGGTTTGGTTTTGGCCCGCACTGGGCCCTCGTGGTGGATTATAGCCCTTTCCCTCTACTAGAGAGGAGACCTGAGTCCCAACGATGGGAACATTAAAAGGCTTATTATTTATTAGAGGTTTATTATAAGACGTATGAGCCTACACATAGAGCTTCGCAGCATTTTCATTTAATTCGGATTTCAGACCCTGAGAGCCTAACTTAAGACTAAAAAAACGTGCTAAAAAAACCTTTCCTATTATAGAATTAATCCAACAAATTAACATTCCCGTATTTTACACCCTCTCACTGTTAATTACTCAAACGAAAGCTGAGAAATGGGTCTCATCACAAGGCTTAATTTATTTTTTTTTATCACTGAGTGACATAGGCTATATTATTATTACATATTTTTTACTTTTAAGAGGGCGAAGTCGCTGGCAGAAGCTTGTACCTATACCAAATAAATAAGCGTGCTTTGGTATTACACAATTAAATTCCGCCAAGTCCGATCTATCGTCTGACGTCTAGACGTACGGCGTTGCACCACCTATACATGGTGGACATCCCACCCACCCACACAAAGCGTTATGGGAAAACATTAATTGTGCATACAGATAAGTGAAATTCCCTGCCAGAGTATGTTGTTTCCTGATAGCTACAAACTAGGGTCTTTAAGTCAAGAGTGAGTTACTTCTAGGCAAGCGTCCTCCATCAGCGGCCACATAATCGCTTACCATCAGGTGAGATAGTGGTCAAAAACAAACATATTCCGAATAAAAAAAAATGTGACTAATAATGTCTACAATATCAACTTAGTACTACCTACTCAAGAACTTTTAGTTCTATTCCGGCAACAAATAACAGTAGTAGCCCTAGAGCACCGTATCATCATTCACAGCATGAATGGTATCACGTCTGACTTACATAACGAACGTACTCGAGTGAATGGCAAACGGCGCCGGCCAGTGATGTGCGTGCGGAACTATCGCAGATCACGCCGCACTAATCGCTTGTGACTGATTATGACCGATTATGTAGCTGACTGTGCTTCACCGCAAACTTGATTATTGGGGACCAGATTATAAGGATATTGTGGTTTGATTAATTGGTTATTTAAAACGGATATAGAGCTAACGGAAATTAAACTTACATAATATTCGTTCGATTTATTCCATTTTATTACCAAACATCTAATACTACTGGTTTTGGTGGTGGTGGTTGGTTAATTCTTTGAACGCATTTTTATTTTCTATTCTCAACGAAGACCATTATTTAAGATTTATTCCAATACCAAAAATCTATTACCACTGGTATTTCCTTGAACACATTTTTATTTTTCCGTATAGTAGATTTGCCCCACACTAGAAACTAGGTAGGTACTCCTGCATCGTAGGTGCGTTCACAAATACGTAATAGGTCTCAAGTAATTTATAAGAAACCCAAACTTGGAACAACTATACCTGGGCCATATAAATATTTATTATGCGCGTAAATCAAGCCCGCGACACGCAGTCTAGAAGCTTATCGCTTTACCACTACACCAACAGCACCGTCATAAGAACTGCACACACTAGTCTAATATGACTCTTTAAAAACAGTGCTAAGAAACATCCGTCAATGACTGTACTTTTGCTTATCTAAGCACAGTAATATCCTTACTGACTTACTTTAACTTTTTAGCACTCCTCCTCTTCTTCTTCCTGCCCTAGTCCCATTTAATTTGGGGTCGGCGCAACACGTTTTTTTCTTGCATTCTGTCCTGTCACTCGTCACGCTATCACTAACTCCCTTTTCTTTCATATCGCTTCTCACACAATCCATCCATCTTTTCTTTGGCCTCCCTCTTCCCCTCCATCCATCCACATGTAAACTCATAACTTTTTTAGCAACATGCGTTTCATCCCTCCTTTTCACATGACCATATCAAGACAAACGATTCCCTTTTCAGTCACTGGCGCCACTTTCAAACTTCCCCTAATATACTCATTTCTCACTTTATCCATTCTCGTCACACCACACATCCATCTTAACATTCTCATCTCCGCTACATGCAATCTTTTTTGATCCGTCTTTTTCACAGCCCAACATTCTGATCCATACAGTATGACAGGCCTTATCACGGACTTGTAGATTTTGCCCTTCAACTTGAGGGGCATCCGTGGGTCACAAGTGGTTCCTGTGACCTGTCGCCATTTCATCCATCCTGCGTTGATCCGACGTGTTACATCCCGGTCCACCTCACCATCTCCTTGGACGAGCGACCCGAGGTACAGAAAGTCGGCACAGTCCAGCTATAAGAGAATTGAGAAAAGCTCACGTAGCTTTTCTCAATTCTCTTTATCTGGACACAATAATTCAAAAGAAAAAATTCAGAAGCGGTTTAGAAAAGTAAAGTTATGCAAACCGACTAACGTATATATCTCTGAATTCTTTCAAAGCTATCTATTACGAGCTTTGTGTCGAAGTTTTCCAAACTGAACATACGTGTGATCTGCAAATACATTTAAATTAGAACAAACTTGACCATTTCGCTAAGATCCTTGAATTATAAAGGCAATATTAAGGTGTTTCTAGAAATTTCTCTCCCAAAAGGCAATTTAATTGGGTTCAGTACATCCTCATAGTCAGGTCCGCCAGCTGTTAACCTTACTGACGGGTTTATCATTTCCCCATCGCATATCATCGATCGTGCTGACACGACCATCTCAATGCACTCTGACTTTGATTATCTCTTGAATCGTTCAGGAAAGTTTCACCTTTATACATACATTCTAGGCATTCTACCGCTTACATAATGCTGCGAATAAATAAAATTCATAATCCAACTAATCCAAGATCACTTCAAGATTAGTGTTTGTTAATCATTTGCCGACAGCTGTTACAGCAGCATTTCTATTCGTTTCCTTAAATTGAAAGCCTTACCATCTGGTAGATAAAGATCAGTAGTCGTACGATAGTTTCTTATCTTTATGTTACGCAACTACACTCACTAGGGAGCAGTGAAGCACCCGGTCAGTTAACGATCGATATGTTGATTTATGAAGTTAGAGATAAAATATTACATATTAGTAGCAGTGGGTGAAGAAAGTGGCTGGAATGAGATTAGATCTTGAACTATCTAGTAGAGTGTAGTAGACGTACCTGACGGAACTTTAAGAAATGCGAATGATTTGAAAGTAGTCTTTATAGAACTGATGAAAGCAACCAAAGAGAAAAAGGTAATTCTTTAGATATTGATATTTTCTAGTGCAGGCTAGTCATGCTATCACTCTAGACTCCTATTCCACGTTAATAAGGATGATAATAGCCGAGATAAAAATGACGGTTCTCATGTCAAAGACTTCACTGGCATTATTCTCCGGTTTTAACACCTAAATCAGCTGTCCTGTGTTTGAAAATCGACTTACTAATCAGCGTCTCTTAATTTCTTCTCGTTGCCATTCGTCCATTTATATAGTTATTGAGCTACCGAAGAAAATGACCGCAGCCGTGAATAAATGGACATCCTCACACCCAAGCCACCGCAACTGGTTACATCCAGGGTGCCGGGAGTCCCAGAGCGATTATCGGTCACTGTGATGCTTGCGAACGACGAGCAATGGGTAGGTCGCCGTCTGGCCGTCCGATAAGGACCCAGCCCGAGTCGTTGACGACGCATAGTGTTCCACGCGCGCCTTAAAGGCTCAAAGAGATGTGAGCAAATCGTAACGCCTAAAGCACCCTTTCGCTGCAACAGAGCCGATGGCCCGAGTCAATATCTGAAAAGAACACCATAGACCTAAAACGCATAGGGCAACTGAAGGATGCAGGTGTGGTTTTAATAAGTAAAAGTCTGACAGGCCCTGCCACTCCACTCTAGAGCAAGAGAAAACATTGGTTGAATTCTCACTTCACAAAAAAACCTATTATGCTTTTCATCTTAAACTTTATTCCCATCGCGCACCTCAAACTGCCCCCTGTCATCAGCGCGCCCGCACATTCCGTCAGCCGTCACCGTGACAGGCGCCAGTTTATCGCGAATCAATCACCTTTCACCGCGCACCAGCATTTATTATTATAATTAATTGTCGTCCGGCCGTGTGTATGTGTGTGTCAACTTTCACTGCCACGCTTGTTTTGTCTTTTGTTGTTGTTGGCTGAACGAGGAAAACTTGCAAGTTTATGAGATACTTTACAGCTGTGTAAGCCTCTACATCTCCGTATACTACGAGAGTAGAAGAATCTCTTCGCTCATCTGTTATTCGATTATGATAAAATTTACGTGATCTCATACTTTTATTGTTTAACATCATTGGCTCCAGATTTAGCTAGGAAACTTATTCGGAATGTCTTAATAAACGCATTATCTAGCACATAATATTTATCATAATCGAATAACAGATGAGGGAAGAGATTTCTTCTACGGATCTTAGATCAGTAGGCGTTGAATGATATTTACAATACAGGGTGTATAATAGTACTAACGTCTTCTCGAAGCTTGTTTTTGGAAGCTCTCTTCTTTAGGGTGAGTTGCACCATTTAACTATAACGATAACAAAGCCGTTAACAGTTGTCAAATCGTCGAATTGACCAATAGGCGGACAATTCACGGCTGGTTATGGTTTGGTTATCGTTATAGTTAAATGGTGCATCTCACCCTTAATGTCTATATCAGCAACATTCTTAAGTAACTGATTTATTAATCGGTCTGTGTGTTAGGTAATCTACTAAAAAACTAATATGGTACTCTCGAACTCTTGGTAAAAGAACCTTTTATCTCTAATCCTTTCTAAAAAACATTTACTTTTTAAATCTTTTTTTTTGCAATAACTTTTTTTCTTCGGTTTTCCTAATTTCATCTAAGTTTTATTTCAGATAGGATCCTCTTCTTGAGTATAGACCTCCTCCAGCTTATTTCAGTTTTTTCTACGTGCGGCATCTTTTATCTATTCTTTATCCGCTATTGTTATATCGTCAATCCATCGTTTCTTAGGTCTCTCTGGTCGTCTCTTGCCGCTGAGTCTTGTCCACCTGGATGCCTCTATGGTCCATCTGTTGTCAGTATAGTGGGCTAACTGTCCCTTTCCACTTCAGTGTGAGAGCATATTGCAGAGCATCAGTAGGCTTTGTTTTCTATCTAATATATTCACTTCTGGCTCTGTGTATTTTTCTTATATTTAACATACGACTAGGTTTGTACAAGTTCGCAGACACATTAAAATACTGCACTTTTTGCAAAAGCAGCTAGCGCGCTAGCGGAAACGCGTTCCTTTTACTTTTACAATCTAGTGGACCACTATACCTACACCAATATCTATAAAACTAATTGATCTTGTGAAGAATAAGTTATAAACTAGAATGGAAAGAAAAACGTATTGCACCAATCACAAGTAACATCTAAGTACAAATAAAAAGGCTGCAAGATCATGGTGAAGTTAATTTATTACACTACATCGTTTGATATTGTTTATTACCTTTCGCCTTACAAACAGATTGGATATACATATATTGATCTACCGGGGTCCCGCTGGGCAAACAATTTTTCTTGCTGAATTTCTCCGATTCCTTGGAATTAATACATGAATTGAAAAGTACGTACTTTCCAGTTCACGCATTTTACGTATTAACTTGGCACAATAACTTGTTCCAAGTTACAATCGGTATTCTTTTTTTGTATTACAAGCGTAATACCTACAACCGCAGGCCTCGCTGAATGGATGAATCGATTAATTGTAATTTCTATCAAAATAGTTGAGCTAAATTGGATCTTGTTAGTAAATTCGTGAGGTAAATTGAACAAATAAAGGATTGCCACTAGTATTTTTCAGTCTAGCTCGAGTAGCCCCACTAGATCGATACATCAGATTGGTAGTAGCAGTATATAAACCTGTCCGACCAACCTCTCGATAAATAAATAAAATAGAAAACTATGTAAATAGCCTTCCATGATGTAGTAACATTTCGCAATACAAGTAATTATAATCAGCGAACAAATCTCCCATTCGTTACGCATTCAAAGCCAGTATATCTAGCAAAAAGAAACATAAACTCTTTAGATATCGAAATATACTTACACAACGACCACCATAATCATAAAATTTTACCATACCAAATTGTTCTTTATTTATATGGATTCTTTACAGAACTTTGAAGCAATTTAAAATTATGACATTTATACGGTTTCGAAGGGGAGTTGTTGAAGGGTGTATTTACGTTCTAAAGGCAGTTCTTGCGTTGTTGTGTTTAGAAAGTTTCAGAGGCTTCTAAGATGTTTTGCAACCGTTCTTTGTTTACAATTTCAAAAGGAACTTTCGCAATTGGTCTGAAAAAAACTCATTTAGCCTCGAATAAAACATTTGTTAGGCTTCATCGTTCTTCGTCGTTTCGTTCATGGCCACGTCATCCAGCATTACTTGGCCTGCTTCCTGACACCCCCTTAACAAAGCCTCATTACCATTTCTTTAACATTCTTGTCAGTCATCTCTCAAATCATTTCCTTCCATAAGGAAGGAGCTAATAATAGCTTGAATAAACATCTTCAAAGCAAGACAGATTACATTACATATGATTCCACTTTTTATCTGCATGTACTTGCCTCCGTGGGATCCATCAGAGACCTTTCACATAGCTGTGTAATTACATAAAAACCTCAGCTATGCCCACCTGTCTGCGTCGTCACATTGTTGTGTTTGATACTGACAGTTATTACAGAGTGAGTCAAGGTGGGTCAATCATTAGTTTAGACAAAAACATTGCTGTTACAGCTTTTAGAGATTTCTCTATGAAAACCTTGTCTGGATTTCTGAGTTCACTATTGGACATTGCATTAGAATATATTTAATTCAACTGACACGCATCATCCTAACTAAAAAAAAATAATTATAAAAAAGGCGAAAGTTTGCATGCTTGTTTTATTACTTCTTCACACTCGAACAGGTAAACAGATTTGAATGAAATTTAGCGCACGGGTAGAAAATATCCTGAAATAGCAAATAAGATACTTTTATCGAGGGAGTATGTTTCCTTAGGACAATATTCTAGTCACGCGAGCAGAGCCGCTGGCTGAAAGTTATTTTTTATGCCTACTGCTGAACACAAGCCTCCCCCAAGTGTGGACACAACGACCAGTCCTGTGCCTCTCACATACAGTGGATTTTCGCGACTCTTATTAAGTTACCCTTGGTCTACCTTGTGGGTAATTTTCCGACGCTGATTCTTAAATTTAATCAGACCCAGGACACAGGTGTCACACCATCAATTCCCAAACTTCAGGATGCTACTGAGACATTCCTAATGCTAAAACGCTATATCATTTTTACCCGTCTTGAGATCGAGCCCAAGCTTTGCTTCGATTGTACAACACATGCCACTGAAATTCTTGTAGTGTCAGCATAGCTTTAAAGTCACTATCTTCAGCTTAGCAAACGGGCACTAGAACAAGCGGGTCATCACGACACGAAAATACTTCTAAATTAGGTACCACCACCGCATCATTCTCACCACCTCAATGTCAAGTTCGACAAACAACAGATGCCACACGTTCAATTACAAGCAGAGCGCAATAATTATGCTGTCAAGCACATTCGTCACTGTCATCATGCGGCTTCTATTATGTGTCGTGGTCTGTAATGGTTGTAATTGGCTGGTGATGATACGTCGTCGTATCGAGGAGATAGATTGTTTGTCATTTCGTATGAATGGTGCAGGTGGTAGTTTTATTGTCATCATCGTTACACAGCTCTAATGAGCAGGTACTAATGTACCTGCCTCGTGAAATGTGTGATGAATGAGCACGTGGTGAAGCAATGACAGCCGGATCGATATATAAAGTTTGCCGCTTGTGAAGATGTGTGCAAATCAAGGAACAAGTATATTTTTAGTCAGTAAATATCTGGCATGCTTTTTAGCCATTAAAAGTCTGATTCACCCTTTTGCTCCCGCACGAGAAGTCTTTTGATTTCCCACCTCAAGAAAAAGACGCTACCCATAACATACCGAGGCTCTGTTGTGCCCCGGAAAGCAGTGTAAGCCGTTGGCCCGGTTGTCAATTGTAAATCTTCGACAGTCGTTATGATAGTTAGAACCAAGGAACTTACATTTTAGAACTCACTAAATCGTTAGTAATACTCTCTTTACATCTGTTTTATCATGGCACGACTGCTCGGAGTTTTCTTGCTTGATCACATCAGGAATGAAGATAACCGCAAGAGAACCAAGGTTAGCGATGTAGCTCGAAGAATAGCCAAAATTAAGTGGCAGTATGCAAGTAACATTGCTCGCAGAACAGGTCTTTGGGGCCGAAAGTATCTGGAGTATTAACCATGTACCGGAAGACGCAGCGTTAAAAGGTCTTCCACAAAATGGACCGATGACTTGATGAGAGACGCAGGAATAGGATGGATACGAGACGCACCGTTCGTTGTGACGACATTTGTGGAGACCTATATCCAACAGTGGACGTTTTTCGATTGAAACGATGATGGCATGACTGACAATGTCAATATGTCAATGAACTTCTATTATACAAACAAGAATAAGCGTGAATAGAGAAAATTTTAAATCGATAAACTAAAAAAGTTAAGAGCTGGCTTCGTTCGGATTGTAAATTGATTAAGTTAATCCATTAGAACCATTATGTTAACGATAATCGATTTCTTTTCGACAATTCACACGTTGGTTCGATGATTCGCGTGTTCACAGTACAACGCACTAGCTAGAATTATTAACATTAGATTCTTTAGACATGAAATTCTTCAGAGTGATCTTTCGGACCTATCCTAACATTTTGTATTATGTTTACGCACCGTGTCTGTCTATCGGTTCATAATATACACAAAAACTTCGGAAAAGGTTTTGCGGTTTCCATCAATATAAAGAGTAAATTCATAAGGAAGATTTAGGTCTAGATTTAGGGAATCCGATTGATGAGGGACGCATAGAATCGTTCATTTTGGCGGCGCTTGGGAGAGGCCTATATCCAACAGTGGACGTCTATTGGCTGAAATGATGGTGATGAGGTCTATCATCACCAGCCTTTTTAATGTTCCCACTGTTGGGACTCAAGCTTCCTCTCTAGGAGAGGGAATGGGCCGTAATCCACCACGCGGACACGGTGCGTATTGGTGAATGTCACATGTCTTCAAAATTTTTGGTTCACCGCTCACGATGTTTTCCTTCACCGTTTTGAGAGCAGTGGTGATGAAATAAATTACACAAAGTATTGCGCCTGGGTGGGTTCGAACCCGCGACCTACAACTCGTAAGTCGGGCAGTTACCATTTGGACACCACTGCTCTGAGGTGAGGTCTATAATGAGGTCTATAATACATTTAAATTAAATTAGAGAAAATCTGCGAATTTAAATGATTTCTTACACCCGTTGTTTTATATCGTTCAGAATTTAACCACTATCTCACCAGTCGATTTGTAGCGAAGTGGTCGACGATGAAGCATGCTTACAATTCATACGATATAAATGATGATGTCATAACACAAATATCTTCCTACCGATTACATTTCTCTATTATATGGGTCCTCTTGAATGGAAACCGCACATTTCGTAAGAGTTCTTCAACACAAACTACAAATTGCCGTTAAAGGGCTCTTGACTAGCGCTTCAGCTCGTACATTCAACTTGCGTGAACGGTAACACACGTTTTTTTTTATAATACTTTGTCATTACAAAATCTGATTAACCGAATTTAACTGATAGATAGATATTCTTTAACTTTAACTGTTAGATATTTTTTTATTTTATACCAAAAATAAAAATTTTATGGAACTTAAAATTAATAAGGTGTTACCATGGGTGTCATCACAAACATCTTTCTTGGGATCCCCCAATCACAAAAGGTAAGTCGCAAAATATTTGCTTCTGCCAAGTCCCTGAGACGGTTACAATATTGGTTGTATAATATGTAATTTATTAGTTTATGTATTGTAGGTGTGTAAATAGTACATCACGAACTACCTGCTTGTCTTTTTTTCTCCTTCTCTGTCAAATCCATCCAAAGATTGTCTGTAAAAAAACACTTTTAGCGATAAGACCGCCCATTGTACAATCTTAATCTCAATTATCAATCTTAGCGTGGTTTAATACCTATAGTCAGTTTTACTTAAACGTACTATCCTATCCTCGCGTGATATTCCTCATTACTGAGGGTCATTCAGTTCCCATAGAATCAGCCTCTTACCGATGGTGTCTCGCCATCTGTGTCGGCCTTTGGCCTCATATAGTGCTATGTGATACGTACTATCACTTGCAAAAGTCCATAAGAATTCTTAAAACTTATTCGTTTGACGTTTAGGTTGACTTACGACCTTTTATTTTCAAGTTTCGCCAACAAATGATTGAAATTCACAATTTCATCAACTTATCATAAGTCAAGATGGCCCAGTGGTATAGGCACACAGATTGAAGCGCAAATCAGCGTGCCGCAAGTTCAAATCCCACGCAATTATTGACTTTTTGTAAGTTCTTACCCGATTGGAAGTTATGTATTTGCATTACATATATTAAATTATTCTTTAACTTGTTCACACATTTCTTAGAGTTAGAAAGGTAGATCACAAAAAAAACTAAATAAAGAATTAGATTTCTGCGAGGTAGACACGAGTTTTAACTTAACCGAAATGAACTGTCGTTTGGTTGTAGTTGTTGGTTAGTGACGTGAGGTTGACAGTATTGTAATATTCGCAAAATGCAGGCTAATATTAGTATTGAAGTGAGGGCGACTATCATTGGGCTGCATAAAAGTGGTCTTAATAAAACACAAATATCTGAAGAAACCGGACTGAATGTGAGTATAATAGCTATTGAATATAATATGAATTGTAACTTTATTACAAATTAATCTTCTAATTAAAACGTATGCCATTTATGAATCCATTCATCGTATCTTTATGAGGTTTAAAAGAGAAATACGTAAATCGTTGGGTTTATTGGATTGGTTATTGGATTAATAAATGCAGTTTTATTTTAAAATTATATTCAATAATTATGATTATTAACATTTTATATAATGAAAATGAAGTGAAGTAGGTATAGCTGCCTAATATATATATTTTTTTTATTTTAGAAAAATACTGTAAATCTTTGGCTAAAAAGATATGAGGAAGAAGGTAGCCTTGCTAGTCGAAAGAGAAGTGGGAGATCGAAGCTTATTAGCGAGGCGCAGCGACGACATATGGTGGACGTATACGAAACGAATGGTTTCGCACCAACGAGACATTTTGCGGAATTATATGACACCTCGATGGATACTGTTCGCCGTGCACTTCACGCTGAAGGCGTGCATCACAGAAAACCTGCTAAAAAGCCGTACTTGACAGAGAAGCACAAACAAGAACGATTACGTTTCGCACTAAATATTTAATGTTAACTAAACTAAATGGCCTACCATTCTATTTTAACATATCTGTGATTATTCGTTAACAAACACTGTATTATATTGTGTTTACTTTCGTTTAAAACAGCTATATCTTTTAACTTGTGCCATCGCCTCATCTTAAGAATGCAGTGAACTCGCTATCAATTTTGTTGACAATAATCATGAGTCTATTTCGTTTTTTATTCTTCTACCCGCACTGTTTTAACATAATACTATAGTTCAATTTATTTTTCTCATCTAATTGACGATTATCTTGTGAGAACTAAAGTTCTTTTAACAGAAATTGAGGTTTGGTTTCAATCTTCTTTTCGTCAAGAAAATGAACAATTAAGCTATGACCTCAATACATTCATTGTGACGTTACACAAAAATAAAATGTTTACAAAGTCCAAATCATATATCACTTTTCAATAAATAACTGGATATAAACAATTACCTATATTTTATTTTATTAAAATTTGAATATCCGTTCATTGTTACGTTATTCATATTATGAATGGTCTAAGTGGGTATACTTCCAACAAACAATCTTAGGCGTAACAAGATAACGGTTACAAGATAACTTTTTGTCTAGGTAACAATTCGACGTCACAATTCTCATAAATGTTTAATTTGTAAATATAAAGAATAAACATTTTTATTAAACACGTCTTTTTATTTCCACCTTATAACATCGAAAAGATGTAACAACTAAATAATTGCAAATTACGAATGTGATTCTTCTTGTGGTTAATAGATCACATTCGTAATTTGCAACTATTTAGTGCAAAAAATGCAATAGTATTTTTCATAGAAATAAAAAAAAACAGCTATATCAATATAGATTGGGAATTTTCAAAGTAAGAAATAACTGCAACGGACCGACCATGATTTGAACTCGGGTTACGTGATTTGCGAATCCAACACTTAGTTCACACGGCTACCAGCACATGACGTATTTGGTACGAATTTTATCAATGCTACCATATAGCTCACTGCGACGACAGTTCCTTAGTGTGTGTTATCTGTGGAATGTGGATACTCATACATGCGCACACATACGCACGGAAATATCGCGCTCGCTCGGTTCGTAGCAATGTAATCATTAGCGTTCCTATGGACTTTTGCGGCCTTACTGTACATACCTCTCTCAGATCAAATCAAATCAAATCAAAAATATTTTATTTCACATAGGCCTACATGGGCACTTATAAAACGTCAGAAGCTAGTGCACGGTTCCAAATTGGTCGTTTCCTATGGAGAAGAACCGGCAAGAAACTCCATGGTTACTCTTTTAAAAAAGTGGGTGTTTTTACAATATTGATATTATATTATGTAAGAACAGTGTAGACCAGTCAAATATTGTACACAAAAGCACAATAAAAAATTTCTCAGTAAAAAAACAAAGTAAGTCGTAATAGGAAGTAGTCTAAGAGTTCGTGGAGTATACAGTGTTCTCACATTCACAATACAAAAAGAGGCTATATAAAAAAAAATCAGGTATAATATAATGATTACAACTATCAATAAAATGTTAACAAAATAAATTACCAACGAATTTATGACAGTTGAAATATAAATAAAAAATAAAAATATTGCAAAAGCAATGTGTCAGAGGAAAAGAAAAAAAAAAAAATGTATATCTAATTATTAAAACAAAGGTGGAGCAGTTATAGACAAAATATTGATGATTTACCAGGGGGCCACATGTGCAGAGGTAGTCATTGCCAAACAAGCGTGTCTTCGACATAGTCTTTAACCTTGTAATATGCTTTTTCGGTTAGGACACGCTTGATATGAGATTTGAATTTTCCCTCACTAAGTTCTGTTACCGCCTTTGGCAGCTTATTATAAAAGCGAATGCTGTTTACTAAGAATGACTTGCTAGTCTTAGCTAGTCTCCATTTGGGTAAGACAATTTCGTGTTTACTACGTGTATTTTTGTTGTGAAAATCGCTTCTAATTTTAAAGAGTCCTAAGTTTTTACGAACATACAAAATGCTTTCCAAGATGTAAAGAGAAGGCAGAGTAAGTATATCAATTTCTTTGAATTTATTTCTGAGGGACTCGCGAGGGCCCATTTTATAAATAGCCCGGATTGCTCTCTTTTGTAATATGAAAATTGAGTCTACGTCAGCCGCAGGTCCCCACAGTAAAATGCCATAAGACATAATACTGTGGAAATAAGCATAGTAAACTAACCTAGCTGTGGCTATATCTGTCAATTGCCTTATTTTTCTTACTGCATATGCAGCTGAGCTTAGTCTTCCCGAGAGAGTTCTAATATGAGCACCCCACTGCAGATCATAGATGATGAATAAAACCTACCTTAAAAATGATGTGCCTCTAGCTAGCACAAATGGTTACAAACCTAATTTTGATCCTATTATCGCTACAAAATTCTGAGAAAGCCGGATAGGGTTCATTAAAGGTCTCTTTGCCTCACCAACTCCTTCAATACCATTTTTGTCTAGCAACCATTGCTGGAACACCCAGTGGAACTTTTATTATTATCAAAATTTTTGATAGGCTCGTGTTTGACAACTAACTCACCTGATGGTAAGCGATGATGTGGCCGACAGCGGAGCACGCTTGACTATAAGTAACCTATTTATTTATTCATTATTTAATCTTCATGCAACACCAAGTACATAGGCGGACTTAATGCCTTGGGCATTCTCTCCCAGTCAACCTAGGGTGGTGCAGAGACAATATGGTAGGCGCATAAAAAGGAAAATCATTTCCTCTTCATTTTTGACATAACCCCTAGGTTGTAGCTATCAGGAAACACAGACTCCGGCAGGGAATTCCACTTCTTAGCGGTTTGCACAATTTATGTATTCCCAAAACGCTTTCTACCAAACTAAATGGCATGTACCGCTGCTATTGCGTGCGCGCACCGCTGATCAGAATGACGCTCATATGCATAATGTCGATGAGGAGATAATAGTGTAACAGCCGGTGACACTTTACTAGTACCCAGAATGTCGCCACAGCTAGTCATGCACCGCGGTTCGGCATGTCTGGTACACACTGAGCGCCGGGAATATAAGAGCCGACTATGGCTTATAATATTAATATAGGTTAAAGCTAAAATACTAGGTTAAAGCCTACTGGGGCCAGGGTCTAATTCCGAAAGGAAGGCTCGGTCCCTGTATGAAAGGCAAGAAGGAACGGGGTGGGTTTTGAAAAAAAAGCATGCTTAATAGAACAATGTTATACCTAGTACCAATTATAGGTATTTGACATTAAATACTTGTAGATAATCCTCCTCGAGTTGTATTCCTCATTACTGAGGGTCGTGAAGTTCCCGTTGGATTAGCTTCTTATTGATGTTATCTCGCCATCTGTGACGGTTCTTGGCGTCATAAAGTGCGACTTGCGATTGGGTGTCCAGTGTGGAGCGGACCTTCTCTGCCCATCTTTTTGGGCTGCGGCTTCTTGGTCGTTTGCTATCAACCATGCCAGTTACGATGAGCTGTTCAAGATTGTGGCCATTTTTCCTGGCAATGTGGCCAAAGAACTCCAGTATTCTGCGCATGCAGGTAGTCGACAGTCTGATCTGGATGTTCAGTTCACGTAAGATAGAGAGGTTGGTACGGCAAGCAGTCTAGGGAATTCGAAGCATTTTCCTCCAGCACCATATCTCGATAATCCTATAATATTTAATATCGTTTCCAGTGAATTACGTCATTTATTACAGTGGTATTTGTATTTTTCATGTGGGACAAAAAATACCGCGCAGCTTTTGCAGCAACATTCAATAAGGTTTTATAGCGTGATTGAATCAGGAATGAAGGTTTCCGCAGGAGAACCCAGATTACAGGCATAGCCTTCGGGCATCGCCAAACTTAAATGGCAGTGGGCAAGGCAGTGCTGAAAGGTTCTGGAGTGGCGACCGTTTACGGAAGACGCAGCGTTGGAAGACCTCCAACAAGATGGACCAATGGCCAGGCCATTGGTCCATCTTGTCTTCTTGCGGTGAGAGTAGCAGGAATCTGATGGATGCGAGACGGTTGTTGTGACAAAGCTAGTAATAGATATGTACTGGATACACATCACCGATAATTATATAGTACTCAATCATAAATACACCGCTAAATTTTAATCGTTTTAATCCCGTGGAGGGTCGATCCGGTACATGAAACACTATCGATTTGTAAAGATGAAATTAAAAAAAGTACCTCTTTTTCAAAACTCGTATTAATTTACTCATGTACGAAATTAATTTCTTTAAACAAAAGTCAGCTGAACGAGTTCAATGACCTGTAGGTACTTTGTACGCAACGCCGACTATTAACTACAGGTCATTGAACTCGCTCAGCAGACGTTTTTTTATAGATACTAATTTCGTACATGCGTCAATTAATACGAGTTTTGAAAAAGAGGTACTTTATTTTTTAATTTTATCTTTACAAATCGATAGTGTTTCATGTACCGGATCGACCCTCCACTAGATTAAAACGATTAAAATTTAGCGGTGTTTAATCATTCTGGACTCCAATTAAAACGAAAACACGACTTCGTGCTTCAAAGTAACGAGTCCATTTACATAGTTTCAAATTTGTTATAGCGTATATTTGTACATTCGTAATTTAAATGGTATGCAACAAAAAGTTTTCTATCTTTCACGATGAGTTGGTGACCACAGGTTCTGGTCGGTACAAGTTCTGGTACCTAGGGGAAAGTGGGGGAGATTCATACAAGGGGCACCTTCATACACTAGAAATATCTGTTGTTAGGCGCACATCAATTGAACGACTTATACGTGTATGCGTAGCTTATATAAATGTGTGTTGGCTCATGGAGTTTGACAGCAGTCGGTGTGAAAAGCGCTACGAGGTGGCATGGAAAGTGATTTGGCCACGCCTAATTAATTTTGTGAACTCACTTTGTACATCTTTTTATTGATAAAAGCCGTTTTCTAGATTAATCAGCACTATTTTATTTAAAAGATAATAGGGTCAAGCTCGTGAATTGATATGTGAATAATTATATATATGATTGGTTTTTTTTTTGGAATATTTTTATTTCATTATCTCATGATGGGGTAGGTTCATACAGCAACAAGCGGGGTACATTCATACTGTATAAATGTACTGTCTATATGAATGATTATTGGTACTACTACTAAAGAGATTTTTCAGTACTGATATGACTGATCAGAAAGACTATTAGGTTAACTAAGTTCGTTCAGTGCCATAAAAAGAAAAACTACCTACATTTATGTTATTCTCCTTTTTACTTAGTATTATTTGACTATCACTCTAATAATACGTGCCCATAGTTTATAATTGCTTTTATTTTCAAAAACGTTGTATTTTGACATTTTAATTTTGATAAATAATTAAACATTTCACGCTCCATTTATTGTACTTTTTCATATGTATGAATCTGCCCCATAGCCTGTATGAAAGTGCCCCGCATGTGGGGTACATTCATACATTTTTAATTTTTTGTTTTATCTTTTATAGAAGACCGCACAAGTGTATTTACTACAATCACATATTTTTGATATAAAGTCAGATAGTAAGACTATTAGTTTTTGATGAATCGATACAGATATTGATACCAGAGAAAATTCTATATGACAAAATATAAAAACTGTATGAGGCTGCCCCACCTTCCCCTACGTGTAAACCACAAAAAAAAAATTAAGAGGTTAAAAACAAATACTTTCTGGACTTGCACTACAACGATTGTCGCCGCTTGTCCTTTAACTTCACTACAAGCAATAAACCAATACGAAAGCGCATTACGCAACTAACAAACCACGTAGTCTTAGATCACAAGTTTGCTATTGGTAGTTGAACTATGAGCATTGCCCTATTTTGTGGCACGCCTGTCCTGCTTCCAAGGTCATTCTTTCATCTGTTCTGTGGTGTAAACACTCAAGACACAGGGATTTCTACCCACGCAGCTACATTCTAGCCTACACCTGCTTTCCAATCAGTGCCAAGCAATACCTCAGCTGTATTGACACGAGCAGGTAAAAGTCAAGCCCATACTTATTACATAAAGATCTTTGCTCATTACATGCTATTTGTACTACGGATTGGATAAATATTAGGAGTGTGCTGTTTGTCTTGCAATTTGTAATGCGAATTCGTTCTTACCGACATGTCTAGATTAAACAAGATGGTTTTACGTAAATCTGGTTTTTGAAGTAGTTTATTGACAGCACCGGAGCGTTCTAAACTAAAAAATGTATGCCTAAGCCTGTCAATCTAAAATATCACTTAAATTAAACAAAGCTTATTCTTATATATATACTTAGACTAAACGGATATTTAATCTCTATCTTCTGGCTTACAGACATCGTGCTTTATTTCAGACAGTTCCGACTAGCTTCGCTATTTATTACTAGGGTTGATCAAAATAACGTCCAAAAACGTACATTGTGTTCAAAAAACTAATCCATCCAATATTTGCGGCATAGTTCATACTCATCCAAAGACCTAACTCACCCGCTTTTTATATGCCTTTTATCTGCAAGGGTACAGTTTGTCGGAACAGTGCGCAATGAAAGACATCTCCAAATTCCCATTTACCTAGTATTAATCCATGTAGATGGATATAGAGAGAGAGAAAGGCCGAAGAATAGATGGATGGATTGTGTGAGGAGTGATAAAAAAGAAAAGGATAGTGATAGTATAACGGGTGACAGGACAGAATGGAAGAAAAAAACGTGTTGCGCCGACCCCAAGTAATATCGGATAAGGGCAGGAAGAAGAAAAAGAATCCCGAGAAGTTTCTGAATAGGAAGCACGTAAACGTACAGCACATAGGGTAAATATATGTCCTTCAGTTGCCCTACGCTGATATTTTAGGACCACGGGCTTCAACTGCGGGTGTGGTTTTAGAAAGTAAAAGTCAGACGCGCTCCCCCATTCCACACTAGAGCAAGAAAAGTAATTAGATGATTTCCTATTTAAAAAAAACAATTATTAGTCCAGCCCACTGTATTCTCACCCTAAGCACACCAGTCCCGCTACACGCAAGTGACAGTTTAGCATCGCACACGCTTGTGACCACCACTTATCGTAATCGTAACAAGATCGCTTGCCGATCATGTCATCATGATGATGTGATAGATATCATAAGTAGACTTTACGACAATGGATGTTCATCATTATCATCATCATTTCAGCTGTCCACGTCCAATATTAGACACAGACCTACTCCCCAAGTGTCGCCACAAAGACCGATCCTATGCGTTTCTCATCCATCACATTCCCGCTACTATCACCAGGTAGTCGGTTCACCTTGAAGAAGGACTTCCGCTGCGTTTTCTCATTTAGCCTCACTTGTTTGACTGACCGACATTTTGACAATTCCAAAGTGCCTGTAACTGGTCTATTTGAAATAAACGTTTCTGATTTCTGATTTTCCGGTGCGCAGTCGCCACACTAGAACCAATGTATCCTGTAATGTATGTGGATGTTACTGTCACAGTATTGCACTTGAATGTATTGGTTTAGTTTATCAGCAAAATTTTAAAATACGAACCATGCCAAAAGAAGAATGGGCCCTTTCCATGACGTGTTAACATGTCAGTCGAGTGAGCGAGAAATACGCTTAGAGCTATAGACCCTAGATAGCTCCAGCCCTTTAACAGTTCACTTTAGGTCGTAAAATGGATCGCGTTAAGAGCTCGTGGTAGAGTCTCTGATTTGCGAGATACATAATCAGTAAAGGAGATAGAGATTTTATATCTTGCTTATTTACGAGTGAAGTTGTATAGACGACATCTACTACTTGAGTTTTCTGATCATGTTCGCGGGGCAAACTTGGCCTGACTGAGATCGTCCTAGAGAGGTTTGGAAGGAGAACGGAGAGGCCTTCGCCATTAAAAAAAAAAAATAAGAAGACGAGTCATGGGTCAGAATAGCTGTCCAAAAAGGTGACAGATAACTGAAGTAATCTTAAACAATATAAAACATTTTGTTTTTTGTTGATACGTTTATAAGATCCATGATTTTTCGCTAATATACCTAAAGCTAATCTGTCACTTGCTCTTTTTATTTTCCCTAGACAATTATATATAGGTATATGACTTAGAATCATAAAAGGATTACCAGCGTCATCGGTAATACTGTTCAATAATAATGGAAAAACGATGTCTTCATTTTTCTGGGATAGCTGGTTTAGACGAGGAACACATATTCTTTTTTTTTTCTCATATAAACTAACGCGTACGACGACGTACGTGTGGACAAGTAAAAACCTTTGAAAGCATCGTTGGATTGGTTTATCAAATATGTTATGTCATACAAAACCAGTTTCTCCTGTAACCACCAAAGCTTGTTTGACCAGTTGACAAAAATTTTACCACTTTCTCCAAACATAAGTACTTAAGTACCTGCCTACGTGTCTACAAGAACCGATAAGTTGTGTAAGTCATCTATCAAATATAACAAAAACTTCTGTGGTATCGAAGAAGATCACATAAGAAACGTAGGTACCTTAATGCAAACTAGGGATGTGTGGGAACCGAATTCGGCAGCGGAGTTTTTAAAGGTTTAGCAAAATCGGAACCAAAATAGGAAATGGAGGCAGAAATGTCAAATAAAACACTAATGAATCTAATCAAAAACCGGTTAAATGCGTATAAATATAACGCGAATTCTCAACACGCCAAATACGAAACAATATAACAAATGAAAGAGTAATCGACAGAAGGCACGGAGAGGGAGTGTGATAAGTGTAAACTTATTTGTCTGATATATCTTCCGATTATAATTGATTAAGAATAGCAATTCTTTATTGACATTGATTCCCTAATGCCAGCCATACACGGTCAAACCTGTAGTCTAATCGGCATGACGCTACATGTTTGATGATCAAACAGATTTGACCGAATCGGTATGATCAAACCAAATGAATTGAAATTCGATTGTGCCGTCAAACATGTTGTCAACATGTTGTCACTCCCATACACGGTCAAATCTGTTGGATCAAACATGTAGCTTGACCGTGTATGGCTGGCATAAGACCCAAACCACACAATGCGGTTCGGCACCGCACCGCAAATATTTCGACGAATCGGCGGGCCATACGAGCGTGGTGGCGTCACTCGTGTGGCCGCCAATTCGGCGAAATATTTGCGGTGCAGCACCGCACCGCAACGTGTGGTTTGGCCCTAACGCCTGCGCTAGTAGAAACTGTGTCCCTACAATAAAGTGACATTAATCTTACGTCAGGCAGATTGTGTTAAAAGAGAAACAAACAATACAAAAAAAAACCTAATTTTTTGGGACCAAAACTAGAATCGGAAGTGCAAAATCACTTAGAAGTGACCTATCGAAATCGTACCTCCGTAATATCTCTTACAAACCATACCTACAACTAGCTCCTGCAACGTATCTACTTATATAGTCATCTTGTCATTTCTCATGCATATCACGATTTCATGGCCGAGCATGCAATTGCTATCTCATGTCATCTCACGACCTTCCCACAATGCCGCGAAAGTGTACAGCAAACAAACGTATAAATCTATTCTATCTATTATATAAAAAATAATCGCTAAATGTGTTGCTAAGCACAAATCTCGATTTCGCTAATTATTTTTTTGTTGTGTTTGTTATTGTAACGAGAAGTTTCTTAAGGAAAAAAAAATTAGGTACCTAGTGTAGGGTAGAGTAGGGTAGTGTAGGGTAGAGTAAAGTAGAGTAAGGTAGAATAGGGTAGAGTAAGGTATAGTAGGGTGAAGTAGGGTAGAGCAGTAGCGAAGCCACGGGCAAAAGCTAGTATTTAATATTATAAAGCTGGAGTTGGTTTGGTTGAACGCGCCAACCTCAGGAACTACGGGTTCGAATTGATAAATTCTTGTTCAATACTCTTACTCGAAAACCCGCTCTTATCCCACCGCTTTTAGGCACCCAATAGACTGTTTTCTGCACTAGTACAAAAAAGTACACATGCTCTCCCCGCCACTATTTTATTACATTTATCTTATCGCATCGACCCACTCGAAGTGTATTGAAAAAAGTCGTTTGATACACATGCAAATTTGTCACTACAGCCCTCGGCTTCATAACACACTTGCTTGCGGCTCGTGTGAATTTTGCCTCGGTTGTTATGACAAACTTTCTGCATTTGTAACAAAATGTACTATTTGGATTGGATAGCCCATTTCGACACCTGCAAGGAATAAAATTGTAACTAATAATTGGCAACTTTAGAGGAGAGCGCGTCAAAGATTCAAAAAATCCTCACTGTTTTCTTTTAAGTCTTATTGCCAAGCAATTTTATAATTGTATGTCAACAAGAGAATAGCTACACTTGTGTATGATAGTATTATTATATATTTGTATATTTTAAGTATTTTTGTGAGTTACAATGATAATCGACAACATATACTTTATAAAATTACATTGTAACTCAGACATACAATCACATAAAATAAGATATTAAGGCGTATAGTCCCTTGAACCATCTGACCGAAATTATGTGAACGCAACTCTCGCACTCGCCTAGGCGGCAGTACGCAAATCTGTGCATTTATTTGCGGCCAGCAGCCGGAAAGCGCTTTAAATCCATTTTCTCTGCGAGATATTGATTGATTTACATATGCAATGTTCACTTTGAAGAATATTTAACCACCAATTTTTGTGTGTAAAAATGTTTCTAAAGGTCCAAGCCGTTTCGAAGGAGTAGGGAAAAGTTGCGAAAAGTTGCGAAATTGCTAATTTTTTTTTTTTGACAAATGTATTAATTGCACGAAAAAATCAAATGTTGATATTATTGTTCATGAATTTATAATAAACATAAATTTTTTTCAAACCAATTGACCTAGCCGTTACGGAGGAGTAGGCCTCAGAAAATCACTGTTTTATGGCACTTTTCGGGCGCTTGGCCCTTAAGTACTTCAATAAATTAAAAACAATGTCTGTCTAAGATACAATTTATAAAATGCACTATGAGTTTCGGACTCGACATACGAATAAAAAATGCAGAGAAATTAGTTTTCAATACTCTACAATATTTATTATAACAGTCAAATTAGTTACCTAAACTATAAAATGTCCATAATAATTTTAAAATTATATTTTTTTTTGTTTTTTATCGGTATCAGACGCATTATTTGGCTGAATTGAATTAAAATGTGGTATTATGTAATAATCATGATAGACTGTTGGTATAGCATTGCTTTTACATAAGCTCATTAAATCTTTGTAGGTACTTTCCTGTCGTTATAGGTGAAGGCGCATTATTCGCTATGACAGAATGAAATAGTTATAAGGATACGATAATAGCTTATTTAATAAGGAATAATAATGTCTAAGAACAAGATTGTATCTTGTATTACAGTGTTATATTAATAAGGGCGAGCATAAACAATGATGATGAGGATGTGTAACTAAACATACACTTTTATTAACTACAGTTGCCTCTCACTTACAATGTTTTTACACTATTCAAATCCTCACGTAAAGGAATTTAGCCACAGGAGTGAGTGCTAAAAAAATCTGCATTTTTTGTACAGCAAGAATATAATTGTTACTCAAAATTGCCTAAAACTGAGTTACGATATTGTTCCTTGCAGGTGTCGATTTATTGAGGAAGGCTATAGGTTATACAATATCCCGCTACGAGCGTCAGGAGCGAAGCAGTACCTTACCAAAAACTCGGGCATAACCGTGATAACCAACAAAACAATATAAAATAGTAATTCTCTTAAGAAAGAGTTCTCTAGTTAGGGTCATTAGGGTCCATATTGATCTTACTATATTTTTTTATACCATCTATGTACATATGGAATGCAATAAAGTGCTGAGTATTGAGTAGTTACGAGTATCTCTAGGGAGTGTACTTAACATTTGGTTATTATGGCATTTGATTATTTATTTACTAGCGGGTATTTAGGTGGGGCCAAATTAGATTTTTTTAAATTCTCGACTTCTCTCGACTATTTTGAGGATTTATTATACACCATTATTTTTTAATTAGTACAAAAAAATGGGGCTCTATCCGCACCCGTTACTGCTCCTATTTGTGTAGTCAAAAGTAAAAAAAAAACGAAATCCAAAAATTGTCCATGAAAAGTCATAATTGATAAATTCTTGAATCAATCATTCATAACATTATTGCTACTAGAAAATACTACGCGCATTGTTTTTCCACTTTGATCGCTATTTATTCATTCTTAATCAATAGACTATACAATATTTCCATAAATTGAGTGACATTTTTTGATATAAACAAACGCTAATAACTTTGCTGTTTATGAATATTATTTATTGAAATTTTACTTAAATAATACCAAGACCTCGGGGTCCCTCAGGGGTCAGTCCTCTCGGCGACGCTGTTTTTGCTGCACATAAATGATCTACTTAAACCCGGTATCTTTGGGTATGCAGACGACAGCACTGTTGCTGAGAGATATGTGTCTGACGCACGAGCTAGCGGGTCACAGATCCTATGCTATGGTTGAACACTTGAGCTCGTCCTTGAAGGCGGTCTCCGATTGGGGCGACGCCAATCTGGTCAAGTTCAATGCATCTAAAACCCAGGCGTGTCTTTTTTCCGCCAAACGGAGCCAATTCCACCCGGCTCCATCTCCGCCAAGTCCGTTCCATCATCGGACCACACGACGTACAGCGTTGCGCCACCGGTACATGGTAGACATCCCACCCATACGCACAAAACGTTTTGCGAACACATTTATTGTGCGTACAGCCAAGGAGTGGAATTCCCTGCCGGAATCTGTGTTTCCTGATAGCTACAACTTAGGAGTCTTTAAGTCGAGAGTGAATAGGTTTCTTCTAGGCAAGCGTGCTTCATCGTCGACCACATCATCGCTTACCATCAGGTGAGATGGTGGTCAAACGCAAGCCTATCATTAATAATAAAAAAAAAACCTTTTATAA
Organism: Mythimna ferrago; assembly: GCA_910589285.2. Taxonomy (NCBI): domain Eukaryota; kingdom Metazoa; phylum Arthropoda; class Insecta; order Lepidoptera; family Noctuidae; genus Mythimna; species Mythimna ferrago. The sequence goes on along the minus strand of OU342694.1, from coordinate 14,742,394 downwards.
TAAGCCCTTTAAATATTTTGCACTAATTAAAAATTTATGGTGTAAACTTAAACCGCCCTCATGAATCACTCTATCTATTGGCGCAAATTGCATGAAAAAAAAATTAAAATAGACACGTACTTCATGATGATACTATCATCAAATCATATCGCCATCAGTTATCATTGTCTCACTTTTATATTCATGTCATACCTTCATATTCTGGGGCTCATAGCAACGTTCACATTTAACATACACTTACTTAATGGTTGTGTTATAATTATAGGTAATTATATTATTTCCGTGTGGGACTCCAAACACTTGGAAGTCGTATTGAACCCTAGCGAATGCTGCTTCTTTCAAAGACTTTATACATTAGAAGGCCCCATTCTTTGACAGCCTTGGCGACTGGGAGAAACTTTTTTCTTTTACCTTTTATTTAATCTTTTACACAAAATAATTACCTACATGTAACAGCCACAAGTAAATCTTAACCAATTATGCTAGTGTCCAAGTAATAACTATAATTAACTTATCAAATGGGACTAGGAGAAATGGCTTTCTGTTAGAATCCCCCCTAATGCTTAGTACAAAATGTATGGCAATGACATTACAGGTCACGCCACTTGTCCCGTAACTTCTCCGCAGGTAACCTGCAAGTCATAAACCGACCTGCGATCCTGAGCAATATCAGTGTAAGTTTACCAAAATCGCTCTTACGCATGTACAAACCTGAGTCAATTTCTTTGGCCTGAAACGCTTTTGATGGCATCCAACACACATGGTAGAAAATATAATCGAACAAAGAAATCAAAAGTAGAGTATAGATGTATCGGAAACAGACTCGTAACACCGATTATCTGAACTAGTATATAACGCAGCCACAGTAGGTCGCCGGCACAAGTGTGCCGCCGCCATTTTAATAAAATTTCAATAATCGTAGCTATTCCTCCACCTCCTCTCCCCCCGCCGATCGATAGGTGCCTCACCCCTGCGCTCGTCTACGAGCTAATAAGTGAAAGTTTATCACTGTGATGGAAATATTAGTTTGGTGTGTGGTACATGTAACAAGAGAGAGCTATTAATTTTTGTGTTCTTATTCTGCGAAAGGATTTTCTTTCTAGCTTTCAGGATCTCTTTTTTTTCTAATATCTCTGCGTAGGTCGCGTATATTTTACTTTAAACTTAGTCTCAGCGACGAAAAATATTTTAAGTCGCATTTAAATTGTACCTACCCTTTTTAAATTAAAAATTTCAAACTTCAATAAATGTAGGGGGGCCGATGACCGCTATTACAAATAACTATAACACACTGCAATTGACCCCTAAGGTCTATATTTGACCGAGACACCATGGCGACTAGTTACAACGAAGAGTTACTCACCTGGTGTCCGTTTGCGCAACCAATTTGTCGGCGCGACCAGCTCGGACGTGTGACGACTCTGGCGTCTGATTGGTGTCTAGTTTAGTAGCTTAGGGCTATATTTCACCGGGACACCATGGAAGCCCAACTGATCATGCCGTATGGTGTCCCGGTCTTCTAGTCAAAGTTTTCAGTGCTATTTTACGAAAACGACCGCGTTTCAGGTCAAGTTACGATCATAAAAATGAGGAATAGAATAAAATTTTAAAGAAGATTTTATAGTTATTGTAATTTTACTATCACTTGCTAGAGCTTATAACTTACACTCAATCCTATCAAATACATTAACCCATTATAAGGAGTATCAACCTCTCTATGTTCATAGACTAAATTACCATAGACTATATTATTATAACTAGAATTATGGCCATTTACACAAATAACATAATTATTAGAAGGTAATGTCTACTCTAAATGTGTGAGGCTACGATATAGAGGAGTATGAACTTTTTTATTGTTGATAGGTTCGCGCTTGACCGTTATCTCAACTGATGGAAACTGACGATACGGTCGACGATGGAAGTCAGAATATTAAGACCAGATTTATCCATTCTAGACTATTTCAACGAATGAACCTGATGGACCTGATGGTCAAAGGTATCATATTAATTGCAGGCCTAGAATATTTTTTTTATAATTTAATTATAATTGTAATTCAGTCTTTTGTCAAACAGTTGACCTCTACCGGTTTACTTCTTCTTTTCGTGTTGTTGGACTCAAGTTATTTTTATTTGTCACCAATATTTGGTAACCAGTACAGCTCCTATAATTGGCCTCAAATTAATCCTGAAAAGTGCAAGTGCTTGTGCAGGATGGGCAACATAGCAAGTGACGCATATCCTGAGCGCAGCTCCGCACTGGCACTGAGAGATGGGTCGAGGAAGCCTCATTTGGCCAGATTGTTTTTTACATCAAAGGTCCCGGGAAGGATTCGGGGAGGCCCCCGAGTGGTGTTAAAAATATCGTACATCGATTCTAAACACCCAAGACATCCTAAACAGCTAGTACTAAGTAACCTAGAGTCTAGCTGACAAATTCTTTCACCACGATGACTCATACCGGCTGACATTATTGATGAATTTAGCGCGGTATGGTTGACCTAAGTCAATTATCTCCGACGAAGTCATTTTTCGTACTAATACCTTTGCTCACTCCCCTCTCGTAAACCGCTGCCATGCCAGACCTATACGAATACAGAGTGTAAGGGACCGCCCTCCAAGTTTCCTGAAAAAAAAGTCCTGTGGAAGGTTGTTCAGTTTTGTTTACTGAGCAAGCCCTTAAAGTTTGCGGAGGGCTGTTGATTACACCTTGTATACGAATGTTTAAACACCACATAAATCGGATGTGATATGAATCATTAGTACATTAAAAATGCTGAGATATTGAGTAAAATAAGTAACCTTCTTCACAACCTAATAAACCTAGGATCCACGATCTCGCGATCCATTTTAAAGGGAGAGAGCTATATATAGCATATAGCTCCATCCCTCTCGCTCGCATGCCTGATATTTTAACAAATCGTGGTGAGGCCGTTGACTGGAAAATGGAGGACCATAAAACCCCCAGGCCACCACGACATGCTATATCACCGTCCCATATAACAATGCACAGCTTTTCTATCAACAGTTTTATGTTTTCCAATAGACGTTAACATTTGCCCCTGTTGCGGGGGAAAGCCATGGCCAGCACACGATGGAGCAGCATGGTTCGCGGTTCACCATCGTCGCCCATACATCATACATTGGAACAACTTTCGCTTTTGTCTCGCGATGGCTTCGAATCTATAGACTATGGGTTTTTATTGCCACGGAGATGAAACTATTTAGTGTTGTCGTATACTTTTATAGGTTTTGTATTCAGCTTGTTAGAAAATATAAAGTCGTCTCTATAAGAAACGTTTAAATATTACCAAAGGGGTAAGTGGAAAATATTACCATTATTGGTAGACGCCAGATAACCGTGGAATAACTATCATTGATCGTCCTTCTTTTGTTGACATTCTTAATTTAAAAAACGGAAATAAAGACAAAGCTGTCTTGAATCGACATGTATCGTCATCCTTTACATGATCTAGTAATGACAAGGAGTTCATTGTTTGTTTTTACATTGTGTGTTTGTACGTTATTCCATGGTTATCTGTCGTCTTCTTTAATATTATCCGTCTGCCACCCAGTACCGGTTTGAGCCAGCATGGAGCCTGTAGCAAATACCATCAACCACCCGCTGTACCAAGGGGGGAGTCTTGGTAGAATAGGGTAGTTTCCAGGGTCAAAATAATTACATTTTATTTAGTCCGTATTTATTTATTTATTAAAAAAATGCAGCACGGCGTGACGTTACACGTAACTTTAATGGGCTATATCTTTGTCATTTTTGGTTTAATTTAGAAATAAAAAAATACGTGTCCCTTATTTTTGAATAATCTAAAAGACGGACTAATTACATTTTTTACTGTAACTAGCCTATTATTTATAAATTATTAAGCAATTAAAAAAAATTAACTTATTGTTTTTCCAGGCAGCAACAGATTCGTCAACAAATGCCTCCATTGACTTTATGGAAAACTGCACAGGTATCTTCCTCTTATTTTTTTACGTTCAAGCAGGGCCCAATCAGATATACCAGGCCCGTAGCATTTGCATAATCTTGCTAGGTAGCTGATCCCGCACTTCTAGCACCCGGTTGCCTGGACACCTCTCTTGTGTTCTTTTTACAACTATAACCTAACTTTTTTTATTGTTGACAGGCTGCCACTTGACAACTATCTCACCTGATGGATGATGTCGTCGATGATGGGGCGCTTTGATCTAGAAGTAACACATACCACTCAGCTGTGCGCATAATGGGAACACATTATTCCCAAAACGGTTTATGCGTATGGGTGGAATGTACCGGTGGTGCATCGCCGTACGCCTAGTGGTCCAATGATGGAACAGGAATAGTGGCAATTAGGCTGTGTAATTCCTAACAGGCAATTAGGCTGTGTAATTCCAACGCACACTCCCCGTATTGCAATCGGTAGAAAACCGACAGGCTAGCAACTCCTCGTCAATAATCGGTCATGTCCATCAGTCATATTCGAAGACATGTGACATTCTCTAACCCGGACTGGGCCCGCGTGGTGGATTACGGTCCATTCTCTCTCCTTGAGAGGAAGCCTGAATCCCAACAGTGAGAACATTAAAAAAGGCTGATGATGATGATGTTCATCAGTCATAGGTATATTAACAGGTCGATATTGGCCGCCTGCAAAATCCACTCTATGAAGTTGTCCGAATTTGCAATGCTAAACGTCATGGTCAAGTCTGTAGAGTCTTCCATTTCCATAAATATTGTTAACGTAACATGACACGCACCTTCACAATAATATACTTGTCTCCACTCTTGGAGATCTCACTGCCACACATGTAACAAGTTTCCTACTTCTAGGAATGTGCACAATAAATGCGATGCTATTTTTATTGGCAGCACACTTAAGACCTGTCGGCCAGGATTATTGAGCTCGCGGTAGAAAGCGTCTTACTTCTGAATCGTTAACTTGATGTGACAACTGAATGTAACGTGTTTTAGGAAACATTTAGTCAGTATTATAATATGTCGTTTATCAACACTAATATAATAAAGAGGTAAAGTTTGTTTTTATGTTTTTTTGTTTATAGGAGGTAATCTCTGAAAGTTCTGATCCGATAGCTAAAATTTTTTCACCGACAGAAAGCTGTGTCATTCCTGAGTGACATAGGCTGTATTTTATATACGCGGGCGAAGCCGCGGCAAAAAGCTAGTGACTTATACATTCTAAATTGTTTGATAGATACAAGTTTAAAAGTGGCGCCAGAGACTGATAGTTGAAAGAGAATCGTTCAAGACATGGTCGTATAGTTTTTCCAAGGTATTTTAGGCCCTATCAGAACACTGTTTCTTTTTAAATAAAACAGCAAATACTGAAAAAGGAGCTTTTCTTTATTGTCAATAGGCACGCGTTTGACCACTATCTCACCTATCGGTGACAATGGATCGCGCTAGCCTAGAGGTTAGAAGTATCTAACTTATTCACTCTTGACTTAAAGATCCCCAAGTTGTAGCTTGCACAGGTTCTTGTTCGTTCTTTTTAAATGTTATTGTTATTTTTTGTGTTTATGATTTTCTATTATTTGTCTTTAAAGTAAAAAATAAAGGATTTTCATTCTTTCTGTCCTTTATTTCACATTGACTCACTTTTGGCAATATTATGAACACAAATACCATATCAGTGCCAGTGTCAATGTCACCTACTTACCCCTAGAAGGATTAAAGGCGAATGCGTAGAGTGGCGCGGTGCGGTGGCGCCAACGTGTGGGGAAATGTTTGTTTATAGTTTTGTGTGTTAAGGTGAGTCAGCGCCAAAATATGCGAGGATGTGGAGCAATGGCCGAACGACATATTAGGCGAATTCATTCATTAATAAATTAACGGTAACTATGTTAATGTAAATCCTAATTAGGTTTTTTCTTTATTGATATAGAAGTGATAAGTGAGGTAAACCAAAGGTCACGACGACTTGGGCTCGGACCGGACGGTTACCGGACGGTCGGACGGCGAGCCACCCATTGCTCACTGTCCGCAAGACCGCGCCTACGATGGCTGGAAATTTTCTAGCATTACTGCCTCGCAGAAGGAGGCGACCGCCTGCCACTCCTCCTCGCTGCGGACCATGACCTGCGGCCGTATTATGACATCTTAAAACCATCATGTTTTCTGTGTGAGAAAAGGATAGTGCTATTCGTCCTGTATAACTTCGTCTCTTTTTCACACCGAAAACATGATGGTTTTAAGAGATCATAATACGGACCAAGGCCTGACGAGAGAGATCGCTGCTGCCGAGCGCCTCCACGAGGACACGGCGCACTATGGGACCAACCGGTACTTTCCATCTCAAAAATCGATAACTCTGTTGTTTTGTGAATTTTCTCCTTGAATTTTTTTTCATGTATTTATGAATACCTAGGCAATAAAAAAATCAAACATCATAATTTTAAAAATTACGTATTTTTCGTAAAAAAAATGACAAAGATAAAGTTTCATAAAATTTCATACAAAAAATTATATTGTTATATTAAAATAGCAATAAAAGTTACACTTTTAGTTAAAATAAGTTTAAATTTAAATTATTATTATTAAACAAACATTTACGAGATAAAAAAAAATAGCGCTTATCCTATTCATCACTTTCTATTTCCAACAATTCTTTAGCTTCGTCAAACAATTCTTTAGATATTAGAAAACTTGGTTTATTTAAGCTAGATATAGAAGGATCAGAACATAGACCATGACGTTCAAAGTAAGATTGTTTTAATCTTATTTCAGTGTGGGTAAGAGACAGAGCTATACAGGTTGTCTAGCGCCATCTCTTACCCACACCGAAACAAGATTAAAACAATCTTACTTTGAACTTCATGGTAACCCCGCAGGTGCATATAACAAAATATGCAGAACGTCTTCGTTTGTTGCTGATCTGGAACACTTCCTAGCGTGATGTAACCTATATTTCTTGTAATCTTTATTTCGGGCTTCCTGGGGCATCTTCGGATAACTGTCCTATTGGCAAAACTGCATAATGCTCTATTATTTTAGCACCATGTATAAGTACTTTATGGACCGAAGATGGCATGTGGTACCAGTTATATTTGCTTACATACTTTACGCTACGTACTTTAAACTCACTATTTAACCAATTTGAGTATAGGCTCTCAAACCTGTCTGGCTTTCTTTGAGCTTTGGTCCATTTCTGGTTGCAACTTGATGTTAGATTTTTTTAAATACTGTCTAATATAGTATTAACGTCAGTTTCCGATAGTTGAAAGTTATCCAACAAATATTGTGAGGTCTGAAGTACTTTTCCCTCTTATTATTTGATCACAAAGATCGCGTCGAACACAAACGAATTCACTCATTTTTAGTAAAAATATGTTTTTGTCTATTACTCGTAATTGTTACTGAAAAGAAGTATCTGAATACTTTGATGAATAGTATGCTGAAAACACGGGTATTTAAAGGACCAATATTTTAGTGCCTCGTGCAAAAACCATGGGACAATTGATTATGACAGTTCTCATCGAAATAGTGTAATCAGTAGGTACTGATTGTAATTAATTACCACAATAGATAAATAGAACTTCCATAGCAATATAGTTTATTATATTTGTGGTTAAGGTGATCACCGCAAATAAAAGTGTCATGGGAAGATTCTTTCAAATTTAGTAGTAGTCATGTATGCTTCTATCATAGAAATGAAAAAAAAAAACAATACAGACATCAAAATGTAATGATTAAATATAATATTTCGTAATTAAAAAGAAGAACGGTAATTTTCGGGTATTTTTTTATTTTCCCCCGATTGACATATTGCCTCGAAATCACCTTTGGCGCAAAAAACGCGCAAGTTTTTTTTTATTCCTCATATTACTGAATAGGTAAGGTATCTAATAAAGTGAATAACTTGACACCGGCAGCTTTCGGCAACAATGAAAACTCCAATTGAAATAAATAAAAACGAAATTTTCTTGAAATTACTAAAAAAATAAATAAAAAATAAAATAAAAATATGTTTTCACAAAAACCGAACGTAGTTGCAAAGTGTACACTCTAAGCTATCTAATGATATATAACACTAACATACTTCCTTGGAAAACTTCCGAATAATTTTGTGTTGAACTTCCTTAACGGTAATTTAATTGGCATGAAATTATTTATGCTCAATGTTTGAGGTTCATTTTATAAACTTAAACCTAAGTTATTTAATTATTTTTGTAAATCATTTGTAAGTTCCATCCTTTGAGAGTATAAAACCATAAATAAATCTATAGATTTAGGACTTTCATCAAAACCATTTTCGAGATGGAAAATACTGTTTGGTCCCATAGTGCGGCGGTGCTCTGCCCAAAAATCTTAAGACAAATAGTCCCTTGAACATATGGATGGAGTTAAATGCACACACACTCGTACTGCCGACTGCGCCCGCCAACGCACTTGAAACCGTTTTCTGTGCGAAATATTGATCGATTTACATTGTGCTATATACATTCTGTAGAATATTTAACCAGCATATTTTTGTTGTAAACATATTTTCAGATATCGCTGTTTGAAAGGAATAGTCATACGAAAAAAACATATTGATAATGTATGAATCTATTTTTTTTTTCATATCTATTAGCCCAGCCGTTATCAAGGAGTAGGTTTCAGAAAGTTTTTTTGGCACTAAATGGGAGTAAGAGCTTTAAGACAGGAAAAGACTTTTCAAGTCAGGAGTGTGTTACTCGAATCTCTTCAGGGCAGCTGCATCTAGATCTGTGTCCAACTTCAATTTTCCTAGATACGTTACCAGGTGTCTAGTACTCATAACACAAGCTCTGCTTAGTTTGGACAGACAGTGTTGCATGATAGTTGTGGAATATTATTACATTACTAGCTTTTGCCCGCGCGGTTTCGCTCCCTCTTTTAACCTATTCCACCCTACTACACCCTACTCTACCCTACTCTACCCTGCTCTACCCTACTCTACCCTACCCTATCCTACTATACCCTACTCTACCCTATTCTACACTACACTACTCTACACTACTCTACACTACTCTACACTACTCTACACTACTCTACACTACTCTACACTACTCTACACTACTCTACACTACTCTACACTACTCTACACTACTCTACACTACTCTACACTACTCTACACTACTCTACACTACTCTACACTACTCTACACTACTCTACACTACTCTACACTACTCTACACTACTCTACACTACTCTACACTACTCTACACTACTCTACACTACTCTACACTACTCTACACTACTCTACACTACTCTACACTACTCTACACTACTCTACACTACTCTACACTACTCTACACTACTCTACACTACTCTACACTACTCTACACTACTCTACACTACTCTACACTACTCTACACTACTCTACCCTACTATACCCTACTCTACCCTACCAAACTTCACATAAACCATCTACTAAATAGTCCGAATAAAGCCTAAACATTTGGTTTGGATAGGTGAGCCCATTCAAGAGTTATAAAATTACAACGAAAAGTAGCATTGATTTTTATATATATAGATTAATTACATGACTTGATTCCGCCTACCATAGGACAGCCTGAGTTCCACCTTTAAGTTGTTTACACCTCTACGGACCGCACTAAGCGTTTCACCTCTTTGATTATACCATATACATTGAAGAACTGGATCAATTTACCTGCTGCAGCGGTCTTCCTGCCCAATTATAATTTAGACGTTTTCTAGGCTAGAGTGAAAAGGCTATAAATAAACTAGTGCGAGTCATGACGATGCATCACCGCTTACCATCAGGTGAGATCGCAGTCAAGCACTAGTTTATATCAATAAAAAAAACATCTTGCAAACAAAGCGCAATAATGCTGGAAATATTTAATTCCCCGTAACTAATTCCAGTAAACCACAGCTTTCCAAGCTGACCTCACAACAGTAAGTCTCCCGTTAAGGAACATGTCACTGCTCATCGCAGATACGCGGCTGTTCCGGCAAATATGAATATTATCAGTGTCTTACATCACGCAGACTGGGTCAGCATAGACGGAGGTCGCTCGTCACGCAGTAATTATGCAGACAAGGGCCTGGAGAATTAGCGCTGATTGTCAACCATGATAATATGAGCAGGATAAGTAGCTGATTGAATACAAATGAATCCGTGGTAGGAAATGATTATATTCAAGAGACATATTCTAAAGAAATACAAGCATTTAATCATATAAAGTTTTAATCACAATTTATTCACGATCATACAGTACAGTACCTAATGGGTAGCACAAACACAAAGTACTTAATTATGAGCAAGCGAGAGCTGCAGAAAGAAGAAGGCAGCGTGCGTTTATATTCGCGTGGCGTGATTTTCAGGAATCGTGGCAGACGCTGACGCGGGCGGGCGACGATTACGCGGCGCGGAGTTACAAGCATTTAAATCAATTAGCATATTGCAATAATATAGATACAGTTTGTAATAAACTTCGGTCAGTACTGAGTAAGTTGTATGCCTTGAAACCTGTAGTTACGAGAGGATTGTTGTATACACTGTACTATGCACTCGCTGACTCGATTATTGGTTATGGGTTGAGTGGTTATGGACTCACTTTTAAAACTTATCTTAATAGAATTAAAATATTACAAATAAGACTTCTTAAACTGTTAGTGAGCAACAAAACTAAAAATAGCTTGAACAAAGATTATGAAAAATTATTTAACAAATGCAATGTATTACCAGTTGAAATGAAAGTTAACCTAGCAATTATTTTGGAACAACATAGTTTAAAAATTCATAAAAAAGAAAAAGTGTATAACTACCCAACTCGCCAATCTAAGAAAAAGAAACTCCAGGTCCCTAGGGTGAATAATTACTACGGTAAGCGTGCGAGACGATGGATTGCACCTACACTTATTAATGAGTTACCTGATGAATTGATAAATCGAGCCAAAAATAGAAACCAATTAAAAATTGCTCTAAGGAAACATTATTTGTCTATGTGTCCATAGTTGCTACTCTGTGTTGATCTCGGTCGGTTAGTGTTGTGGGGCTGCATCTGGTTACCTCACAACGAGTACCTTCCTACAAACTTGGGGGGTAACCAGATGTGACCTGTTTGGCAGATGTTATATTAAGATTATCAAAAAAAAAAAAAAAAAAAAAAAAAAAAAAAAAAAAAAAAAAAAAAATTATAGGATAGCACAATCAGCCTTTTAATGTTCCCACTGCTGGGACTCAGGCCTCCCCTCTAGGAGGATGGCCCGTAATTACCCACGCGAGCCCAGTGCGGGTTAGTGAATGTTACATGTTTTCGAATTTTTGGTTCTAGGACAAGCCAGTTTTCTTCACCGTTTTGAGAGCAGTAGAGTGATGAAATAAATTAAACAAAGTAATTCGCTTGGCTGGGTTTGAACCCGCAACCTACTCGTACGTTGGAGCCGTTACCACTCGGTCACCACTGCTCTCTCCACTCAATTAAACCGTTTCAAAGTACTCGTATCTACTTTTAAGTTGGGCACGCCACAAACATGGCGGTAAATCCCCTCTTCCGCAGGTCCTCACCGAACATGGTAAGTTCGAGAGGTTCCCGCACTACACCCAAGTGGAAGAGACGCCCAGGTGTCACTTTCGTGTGGACCGCCAAGGGGACACGGTGGAGGTTAGTGTACTCGTGGAGGTGATGGGTAGCGGAGACATCTCGCGCCTGGTCATGGTTCAGGCCATTGTCCAGAGGAAGACGGAGCTAATTGCACATTCCTAAGTTTAGATCTATATTTTCCTGTAAGCAAAATACACGCTTTTGTCGTGGAGTTGCGGTCAACAGCCCGTTATACCTAACTTTACCTAGATCTATATAGAGAAAGACGTGCAAGATACTTCATGGAAACTTGTAATTTTATTTTTATTAAAAGTAACGGCTACCATATAAAACAGAGACACACAGAACATATTACAATATCGACCACAGCTCTGTTTATAAATTAGCTGTAAGATAAAAATTACGACAATGTTACGTGTCTAAAGTCTAAAAGCCTGGGTGAGTAGAATAAAAAACGAAACAATGCATGCAAAATAATCACAAGATAGATACAAAGAGAAGATACCTTTAGCGTACCCGTTACATATATTCGTTTTAAATGACTTTGAGACATGGACGCTCAAACTAACTAATTAGGTATTAAACAACTGTCAACCTTCTGCATGAGCTTCCATGTCCTAAAATCATATAAAACGGATATGTATGTGTTTATAAATAAAAATAATTATAATTATAATAAAAATACTCAACTACCACTATCACACAACGCCGTCTAGTCCCAAGCTAAGCAGAGCTTGTGTTATGGCTACTAGACAACTGATAAACACACATATATATTTTTAAATACATACATATTTTAGATAAATTACTCGTACACAGAACAAATGATTGTGCTTATCACACAAACATTTGTTCTGGGTGGAAATCGAACCCACGACCTCCGGCATAGCAGTCAGGGCCACTAACCACTAGACCGACAGGCCAGCCAAACTAATTCTTAACCACACTGAGTATTCCTAATCAATGATGGTTCATCTACGCGACAAACGGCAGGATAGTCTGGACTCTTCTCACAGATGAACGTGCAGGGCATGTCGCAGACCAAGTCGTTCAACAGTCCCGAGCGATGGATTGAACCGCAGAACTCGCCCACACTGGCCCCGTTCGGCTCCCCGACGTTGAACTTACTGAACCCTGCTTCGGAAAGGGTTTGGCCTAAAATGAGATTTTTTTTAATAGAAACATTCATCATTAGCCTTTTTTAATGTTCCCACTGCTGGATCTCAAGCCTCCTCTCTAGGAGAAGGAATGGGCCGTAATCCACCACGCGGGCCCATTGCGGGTTGGTGGATGTCACATGTCTTCGAATTTTTGGTTCTAGGACATGCCGGTTTCCTCACGATGTTTCCCTTCACCGTTTTGAGAGCAGTAGTAATGAAAATAAATTACACAAAATAATGCGCCTGGCTGGGTTTGAACCCGCGACCTACAAATCGTGAGTCGCGGCTGTTACCACTCGGCCACCACTGCTCCACATAATACAATAGAAACATTGTTTGAAGAAAATAATAGCTTTTAGGGTGCTGTTGGGGTTGTCGCGTTACAGACTTTTACGCGATTCGATAGAAAAAGACCGCATCTCATCTAGTAAGGGTTCACGGCAATTCTAACAGTCTATTCGGTATTCTGTAGGTGCTGCACGCTGTCTGAACAACTTTTGTAAGTGTTATGGTGCAACAAGGGAAACCTTGTCGTTCATGTGACCAGCGTTTGAGTGCTGTTCAACTCGTAGATTGGCCTATGTTGTCAAAATAAATATATTATTAATATTATTATTGTGACCAATAGCCGTAATAGATGTGTAATACCTAGCTAATAAGGCTAAATAATTAAACTACGTTTTACCAGCTTGACCCGCACGCTTATCTCTACAAACGTGTTAATTGTCTTAGAATATAGAAGTTCACAAAAATATAAATTACCCTCAATCGTCCTCCAATCTCCACGTTCACCCCAATCGTAAAAACCAATTAAAGCAACATCTTGAAAAACTGCTGGCTTTCCGAACATGATGTCTTTTCCAGGAATTTTAGCGAATACATCTTTGAGAACTTGAGCCTCGGTGTCACTGTTCACGATAGCAAGATGGCCGCCTTCAGCTGAGCACGCGAGGGCGGCCCGGGAGAAGTTGCGTGCTACTTTGTGAAACTTGTAGCACTTGTTAGTTCTTCTGTCCAATTGGTATTCTGAAAATAAATTCAAAAAAATATAAATGGTCATTTTCGATTCAAGTAACAAATATGGCGGTCTGTGAGCTATTGAGGCCCTCAAGCGGTGCAAATACTATAACTGTGTAGGGTTGAAATGCTTGGGTCATAGAGTCGGACTGCACGTCTCCTTTTCAAAGATATTGCTCGTCAACTCATCGAACTTGACGCTGATTTCAAATGTGTTTTGACCAAAACATTTTGTCGTAGTAAAACAGCCATGCCGTAATAAGTGTCGTGCTCTCTGTGACACGACAGGAGGTGTGACATCGTTTGGGATGTCAGTCAACAATCACACTGTGGCTCATTGGAGTAGTTGTGCTGCCTGTTGAAAGTGAGGAGACCCTCTGGCAAAAGATGTCACAGAAATTATGACGACAAAAATGAGAAAAAGAAGTTTCATGACCATATAATTATATAACGAATTCAAATGATGATGCGTCTCAGCCTATCCTTGCGCGAATACTAACCTGGATCTACAGTACCGCATTCGTTGACTTCTGCTTGCCCGTTCTCTGGGCGATAACAGATGTAGGGACGAGTATCTCCACAAGGACGATCTGCTGACTCTCCGTTACGATTCAAAGTTATACAACTTTCTCTATTATCCTCATTATCAGGCTCATTTTCTGTCCAAGATATTGGAATTCTCGAGAGCGGCGTACCTGTTATTTATAAATCTGTATTAGGACCTGATTATTGTGGAAAAAAACTTATCTACTTTCCTGATTGACTGACCTCCAATTGTATAATAATCTCCTTGAGAGAGAGTGGCGTGAATTCCGGTAAATATTTCTTTATTTAAGTTCGTTATAATTTGTATCATTTCAGATTTTATTTCTAGTGTGGTTGGAGAAGCTAGAGCAGCACCTGATGGCAGAATAAAAAAAAAGACGTGTGGCACTCGGGGACTGCCGCAGTAAAGCTATTGCATAGCATTTTTATCAACTTATGCAATTATAATTCGACGGGTCCCAAGAACAAAATCTTATTGAAAAATAAGACACTAGGTATTTTATGACTTATTTCACAGAACTTTAAAACCTCAATTGATAATTCATTTTTTTTAAATACGTTTTTATTCTTGGGATCCGTCGAATTATTTATTTATTTTATTTATGCAGTATTTTTTTTCCTTTGTTTTTTTTGTCTTTGATATTAATTGAAGTTACACTTTTACACATTGAATTGAATTTTGATTGATTGTTCACTCATTTGTTTTCTTATCGGTCACCACGCTCAAAAAACAAATGAGTGGGGGGTGTTAGGTTATTTTCGTTACGGAATTTCTGGATTCGGTCTCCACGCTCAAGGCCCGCGATAGAAGCTATGCAATAGCTTAACAACTTATTTTCTTTGACTTTTTTTAAGGGTGGAAATCATCCAATGATTTCTCCCGTTCTGGGCGGAATGGGTGCCCGTATCAGATTTTTACGTACTAAAATCACACCTGTGTCCTTCAGTTGCTCTTCGCGTTGTAGGACTATAGGTTTCCTTTTCAGGAATTCCCCGCGGTCTTAGCTAGCGGGCATCGGCCCTGCTGGGCCCCTACGGTATTTTCTTTGACTTGGCATTGTGGTAAGCGGGCCGCGATACACTGACACTAGCTCACTACAGAATGCATGCAGTAATGTAGGTATTTCAAGTTCTGGAGAAGAATTCAGCTACTTCGGTGGATAGTGAAAAAAAACTGAAGTGCGGTCGCACGCGGCAGCTCTTTCTCACTCTAGTTAATAACTGCTCTAAGTTACAGAAAAGGATAGAAGTATAAGAAATCGGTTCGGTACAGATGTACGGAGCTTACCTTCCAGTGCACATCGAAGTCGCGCATCGAACCAATTCGCTGGCACATCAAAATATTTGAACCATCCTTTGGCTGCAATACTGTATTTGTAATCACATCTGAATGATCCTTCTAGAGTACAAATAAAAAGTTTCCTATATTATTTCATCGGCACACGTTCAATGGTGCACTTCATCATCATCATCAGCCTTTTAATGTTCCCGTTGCTAGGAATCAGGCCTCCTCTTTAAGAGAGGGAATGGGACGTAATCCACCACACAGGCCCAGTGCGGGTTGGTGGATGTCACATGTCTTCGAAATTTTAGTTCTAGCACAGGTCGGCTTCTTCACGATGGTGACAAGGATGGTGCACTTGTCGAGTCAAAACTCCAAAGTCTTGAGCATCGACGCCAAGTCCGTTCCATCATCGGACTATCACACACACGGCATTGATCCATCGGCACATGGTGGACATCCCACCCACACGTAACGAAGCATTTTGGGAACACATTCATTATGCGTACAACAAGAAGTGGAATTCTCTGCTGGAGTATGTGTTTCCTGATAGCTATAACCTAGGGGTCTTTAATTCACGAGTGAATAAGTTACTTCCAAGCAAGCGTGCTCCATCGCCGGCCACATCATCGCCGGCCACATCATCGCTTACCATCGGATGAGATAGGGGTTAAACGTGAGCCTATGCATAATAACAAAAGAGTTATATTTTTTATGTAAGACTGAAAAAGTTTTTTTTTTTTTAATTAATATCTTATCCAACACAGTATGACTTTCATCGAATAATTTATTGCTCACATTAAAGTTAATCAATCTGCCTAGTCTTTGGCCATCTTTGCTGAGGTCGGCTTCCAGGAGAAGGTCTGACAGGATTTGTTGAGTAGTATTTTATGCGGAGTGACTGTCTGTTGGACCTCAAGAGGGACAAGACTGCGGGAACGTTTGGAAGAGTTACCGTGGTTCTAGAACGTATGGGGAAAATGAAAGAATCTAAATACTTACCAATAAGATTCAGGCAGATTAGAAACACACAATATTTCAAACAAGATTTCATTTTGTGAGGATTGAAATGTAATAGTGATACAGTAGCTTAGCGAATACTGGAGTTGTAACTGTAGGTACGGTAGAAATAGAACTGTTGAGTCAGTGTTTTTATGTTCAAAAATAGGAAGACGAAACAATCTGTAGAGATAGTGTAGTTATGAAGATATGACGAACTGCGTCAAAGATCTGGATGACGTGACGTAAAGGCTTCAATAAACGGACTCACGTCTGGTGAAAAATTTTCTCTTAACGTGAGTTTATTCATTGATAAATATAGATATATACAGAATGCATCTGCAAGAGAGATTATTCAGTTTGCGCTAGTAGTTAGAACACAAGTTTCTACATGGCGCATCCGCGTTCACTCTGAAATCGTTAATTAAAGTCGATGTCCAATATAACTCCCTTAACATAAGAAAACAGTGTGCATTCAATGAAACGTTCTTTGTTTCAACCGTATTGTAATCTGGCAGAAAAGTGAAGTAGTCACCATACAGCAACGTTATTCCAATCCGGTGCACCTGCTTGTAAAACGGTATGTTATACCAACTTATTCAAATAATATCCATGTCATGCGTGTATTTACAAACATATAAAGTCACATATTTGTAATAAAGATAGTTGATCTAGTCTTTGTCTTCCAAACCTCTATCTTTAACACAAATATTTTATTCTTTACGAAACTGCGATGAGGACGCAACGGAGCAACCAATCGCTCAATCAGTGCGTCAACTGTGCCTTCAAATTAATCTAGGAGTTTAGTTTAAACTGAATTTATTTATTTAATCTTAATGAAGAAAAATATACAAAGGCAGACTCAATGCCTTAGGCATTCTTTACCAGTCAACCTAGGGTGTAGAAAATGGTGTCCACCTAGGGTACAAGGGTGAAGTGTGAAGAGACGCCCGGGTGTCGCCACTGTGCAGAACGCCCGGAGGACACGGTGGAGCACACAGTCGAGGTGTGCCCAGGCCAGGGCCAGGGTTAGTTTCGAAAGACAGCTCGAGCCCCGGTATGAAGGCTAGAAGGAACAGGGTGGGTCTTTTCGTCAGTAAGAATCTGACACTATCTCCCGCTCCGCCCAAGAGCGGGGGTTGTCATTGGATGATTTTTTCCCACCATAAAAAAAAGGTACAAGGGTATAAATTGTCGTAATTGAGAAGAAAATAAAACACTCGATTGTAACATTGATATGATTTATTATAATACACATTTACATCGTTTGTATCGTCGGCATGAAATAAACAACATCACTAGATACGCAGTGTACAAGACGTTGTCTACCCTAATTATTTACAACTTACATCTAACTTAACCTTAACCTAAGGAAAGACAAGAGGACAGGAACAGAGACAGATTATTATGCTACTTAACTTATAACTTATCTTTTGCTAAGCGTTTTCCCGGCTTAATATGCTGCGATTAAAATATTAAGTATAAAAATACTCTATAAGCAACGCTTCAAGAGAAGCACCTCCTGAAGCGTTGCTAGCAATCAGGGTTGGGATGTCGGCGGCGCCCAATGAGGCAGAGGATTGCTAGTCCTCCGCCCCGTGCACCGCTTTAACCCGGCTCCCTCAGTCGCCTCTTACGACTTGCGCGGGATGAGAAGCAGCTGGCCCTTCTATGTTTTTCTCTCTTTCCCAGACCAGCATGGAAAGATACAGTTATCACGTTCAGTAAGATCAACACACAAAGCAAACTCACAGAAATTATAAAGTAGTATTATCTTATTGAACGTGACGGATGTGGGCGAGGCGACCTTCGTGATGGACTCTGTCACCCCTAAAAGGAAGCTCTTCAAAGAGTGATTATGTTGTTTTTTATTAAAGGGTTGTCAAATCCATCATATGACAATGCCTTTAGAACGCTGTAAGTAATATTACGGATTACCCTATGTGCCTATTTTGGAAATCAACTAGAAAAACATCTTGTGCGTTGAAGAATAGCACTTTATATCTAACTAGAGAACTAAGAAGTTAGGCTTAGATTTTAAACAAGGGTTCCTTTTTTAAATACAAATTATTCGTTGACAGTGATGGTCAGTTGCTTGCTCCTGTTGTTTTCGAAGCGATCCATCGTCTTGATGTCCAAGATCATTGTCACTGAGATGGCTAGAGCAAGCAGAATGATGAACGTAACCATGACACCTGACCTGTGGGCAAAATAAAACAGTCATTAGACAACATTGTTAATTAAAATACTTAAGATGGCGAAGCAGATCAGATGGTAAATCGCTTAACTTACCAAATTGGTACTGTTGTCCATCCAATACAGTCAAAAGCATCAGCGAACCTCTCAGTGCTGTCCATGAAAATTTGCATCTGCACAAAACAAATATGGATTACAAACTCTAAGTTCAAAAGAAGAATCGTTATCATATTTTTTTAGTGTATTACTAACCTGTATATCTGGAAACGTCAGCGTGGCGTCTTCCGAGGAGTACACGAGCGGTAGGGAGCAGTGGTACGACTTGCCGAGCACTGCTGACGGAGCATCGGGAGGGCTGGGCGCTTTCAGGCTGATGCCTACGGTTTCTAGACCAAACTTCACCTCAACTCCTACTGCTGTCCACCACCCTTGTGACTGCTTGAAGCTGAACTCAAGAGTAATCTGAAAGTGAATTAGGATATTAAGTAAAGGTACATAGTGAAAGAATATACTTTTATTTTTTTTAAACATCTGGAAACCACACCTTATCTCTGCTATCTCCATCGACAAATCGTACCACCATGATGGTGTACAGTCTGGTAGGTTTAATGGTGGGTTCTCCGACGGGCGTGCTAAGTCTGATAGTGGTGCCATTGGTCCGGCGTAGCTCTGGCCAACCTGACGAGAACAGCAGAGCACCTTTGCCTGGCAAAGCTGAAAACAGAAATCTATAATGTAAAAATGAATCGCTAAATGTGTTACTAAACGCAAATCTCGAGAACAGCTAAACCGATTTTGCTAATTTTTTCTTTTTTGTGTTTGTTATTGTGAGAAGAAGGTTCTTATGGAAAAATATTAAAATTAGGGTAGTGTGGTGTAGGCTAGTGCAGGATAGAGTAAGGTAGAGTAGGGTGGAGTTAGGTATAGTAAGGTAGAGCTGGGTAGAGTCGTGTAGAATAGGGTAGAGTAAGGTGTAGTAGGATAGAGTAGGGTAGAGTGGGGGCGCAGCCACGGGCAAAAACTAGTATAAAATAATTAAGCATCAGAAAGACATGACTACCTACTCAATAGACCAGTTTTTCGACCCATCACCAAATATTGACAGTCCAATTTAAATGTTACCTGAGGCATTGTAAAGTGCAAACTTCTGCATGACCTTCGAAGGCCTCTCATCCTCAGGGGAGCTGGTCGATGACGCGCTCTCATTCACCACCTGACGCCGGACTCGAGACCATGGCTCTCCATCGATGTAATCAGCTGATAGGCTCTGGGATACCGAGTTACCTGCACGAAAAAAGATGTTAAAATACAGGATTTGTTTTAAGCACGAATGTATAGCGTGTGTGCGTAATGCACATACGATTTTTATCTACCTAAATATGTATTGTACACGTACGCAACATGTTTTTCAAAATTTTCAATACACTCACACAAAAACCCGCTCTTATCCCGCTTTTAGGTATACAAAAGTAGAGCTATACTGCGCACTTACGCACACACACGCCGATCTGGGCGCGTCGGTCTGCAAACATATGGAAACTACACCCACGTCACACAACGCCACGCAACGTCGTTCAGCGTATAAATCAGGCGTATTACACGTGTGCATCGGTCTAGTGTAGTTCTAGCTTTACTGTTTACCGAACTAATGTGGAAAAGTGCGCGTACTCACCGCCGCCACAAAGTAATGCATTTATCGTATTATGCTAGACACTAAGCTAAACCTTTATTTCTTTCTTCGTAAGTGTATTGAAAAACGTCGTCTGATACACGTGGAAAGTCTACTTGTATCAAAATTGTATTTTAAATTTATTTTTTTAATCAACTCTCTCATTGATGTCTTTGACGGCTGGTTAAACACCTCCCCTTATAAATCTACTTCATTCTTCGGAAAAACGTGTTAACTGGTTGAAATAAAATCAGTAAATTGTTCCAATTTTGGTGTACAAATTAGTTTATTCTATTTTAAATCAATATCTAATAAGACCTACCTAAGATACCCAACACCCTCCCTGCTCCGTAGATGTCCTGCAGGCGCGCGAAGGTCTCCGTCATCTGCGCATCCCTCTCCGACCAGGGTCCCTGCAGGGTCAGGACCTGGGGGTGATAGTGGGGTGTCCAGTAAACCATCGATAACCTTGCCATTGCTGAAGAACAACCGATAATGGAATAAAATTGCTTGAACATGACCCTTTAGAGTGGTCTAACTTTCGAGATATTTTATTGTCATATTTTTTTTTTTCAAAAGTGTTTAACTTCAGATACCGTCAATTTGAGACACAGTAAATATATATATAAATAAGACAATAGATGCACGAACGCCGGGCGTTCACTTCGGGTTTAATGAATATGATAAATCATGGCAATTTTTTTTTTATAACATTTGAGAAATAATGCAATATCCCGAATACTAAAACCCGTCTACAAAGGTCAGATCGCGCCATTTTGTTCCGTTACAAGTCCGCCCTTCAGCAATCGCAAGGTCATCGGTAGTTTACTGAACACCCCAATATGACAATGTTTCCCCATCATATTGGAACACCTACTTTTTTAAAAACTCAAAAGGTATTCGAAATATCTTATAAGCAGTCAAGTGCAATATGTAACTCGTTATGACCAATCATTTCAGAGTAGGACATAAGATTTGATCGTAGACGAAGAACAAATCATTGAGTTCATATGTTGTGGTGATTTTACGCCCCAGAAACTGATTACAAAAAACTAGTAAATTTGAAATTCGCGGCCTACCTTTGAGCGTCCCTCATAGTAAGATGGATACTATAAATACCTTCATATTTTAACACTATAAGTTAAGTATAAGTAAGATATTAGTTCGCTTAGCAACATATTTTAATATAAAAGCATTTTTCTTCCCGCGTGCTTTCTTCTGTTATCCGCTGACTTCACCGAAGTAAAGCATCGTGATGCGTTTTTTTAGTAAAAGACCAATAAACCAGAAATATTTATGAAGAATATTTGTGTTTCCATTCAGCATAGCTATATTAATATGGTCTCGTTTTCATATTGTTAATTTCCTGATATGTTTTAACAATTATAACTAAGTATCTACTTTATAATAATATAATCTTAATAAAATAAGAATAATCTATTTAATTCAGATAATACAATCCATACACACAACACACATACATTACATCCATACATTTGAGAAATAGTCAAAATTGTATCGGGTGCTTTGCCAACGACACAAAGAGACCAACTCGGAATTGAACGTGTATAAAGAACACCGGTTTGTAGCACCCACCTGCGTCTCGTTGCTGATGTAGTCAGGGTGCACGTCGAGGAAGTCCTGCGGTAGCAGCAGTGTGCTCTGGCGCTCCAGCATCTTCCTCAGGCGCGGGAAGTAGCCGCTGGACAGAGGCACCGAGTCCTGGTTGTTGAAAACCACGATCGCCGCCTGCTCTCCATATATCCGCATCAGTTCATCTTGATCCAGATACTTTAACGCAGGTCTTTTGTATTTATCTAAGGACTTTGGCCCGAAGAAGAGGAAGGGGCCTTCTAGGTTGGCCTGAACTGAATATAAGAAGAGCAGGAGAAGGCCTTTGGTCGGCATGTTGCTCGGGCTAGGCGCGGGCCATGTCTGCGAGCGAGCTGGGGGCGGCCGGGCTCGCGTCGCTATCGACCGCGACGCCGCGCATGCGTCCCGCGCACACACAGCGCTTATGTAACCTCCCTTCCCGTACATAAGGGTTCCTGCAAGCGTCTAGACTCACCTATGTACTAATTAATTGGTAAGCTGACGCTTCGAGAGCCTCGAGGGGAGATTGAATGTTATTATGATGTACTGTTTGTTGCAGACAGATTTTTGATCAGGGTGTTTTGATTAAACATATTTTGAAGATTGCAGGAAGATTCATTGCATGCCAACATAGAAAAGGGTAAAACTGTTTCATTATACATAGTACCTGGTCACTATGATAACATTGTTTGCTACAAATTTATGATACTCCAAAGGCATTATGGTTTAATATTATAGAAATAATAATCTCACAACGACGTGGCAACAAGCAGAGCTTGTGTTATGAGTACTACACGACTGATAAACGTACTTATATATTTCTAAATACATAAATATTATAGAGAAATTACACCCAGACACAACAAATGATTGTGCTCATCACACAAATATTTGTCCTGGGTGGGAGTCGAACCCACGACCTCCGGCATAGCAATCAGGGTACCACTAGACCAACAGGCCATGCTAGGATGGCTTTCAGGCTGAGAGATCCGAGTAATTTTTGATAATAATTGTTTAAGAGTAAATTCGAAGGAAAAGGAATAAATCGTTATTGTTTTTTTAAACTTTGCCCCACACTAGGAATTACTTCTGTAACGTGGGTGCGTCCACAAACATGTAAATTCCCATACACAAGACATTGATCTGTAGGCCGTACGAATATTTGTTTCGTCCGGGAATCGAACCCGCGACACGCAGCGCAGCAATCCCTCAACCACTGCGCCTACCGTTTCGTATCCACGTATCTACAAAGTGCGCAGTTACATTTCTGTGTGGGAGAAACCTTGTTCCCTTCAGTGGGCTGACCAAAGGGTGGTGGCATTAAAGTTCCCAGGCTATAAGACAGGCCACGTCAGTGATGATGAATAGTTTATGAGATGCACGTGCCATTTGCGTGACGGTAAATGGTATGGAACCTTTTCAAATGATGTCTAATATAGTGCACCGGCCGATCGCGATGCCTACTAAATTATGTACGTTCAAGCCCTAAGTTTCCCTAGCCGTCAGGTAGACGGTAAGTTGTAATGTAAATTGTATTTTCAATACACTTGCTCAGAAAGTGACTATTATTGCACTGCAATTAGGTACTTATAATGGCCCTTGTCACCAAACTGTGATATTTTGATTACCATTACGCACTAGTGCTATAATGGAGTTAAAACCTTATTGTTCACCTCTCCCCCGCCATAATTATATTACATTTGTCGTATCAGGATGGGCGCAGGTCGTCCCCCACGAGTCGTTGGTCAGCTCCCGTTTATTCATTTCAGTGAGTGTATTGAAAGGTAAATAAAAAAAAAATATGGGCGCACATATGAAAACAGATTTTTACCGCCACAAAAGTTTACTAGTTTTACAGTTATTTTCTTCACAAGTGTATTGAAAAACGTCGTATGATACACGTGAGTAATTAGTGATTACCGTCGAGGCGGTATTTAGACCCGAGCTGTGGCGAGGGTCTTAAGAGAGCCGAGAACGGTAATCACTAACATTACACACTCATATCATAATATACTATTTTGTTAACAGCGTCTTTATTTTCCTTCTTTATCAAAAAATTATACACATGCCCCACACTAGGCGCACTGTTCCCGCGCGCCACAAAGAGTTGCCAGCGACTGTAAGGGCCAAGCTGGGTCGAAGCCTACTGGGGCCAAGGGTCTGTTTCCGAAGGAAAGTCTCGGCCCGGGTATGAAAAGCAACAAAGAAACGGGGTGGGTTTTTTTAGTACGCCTGACTCTATCTCCTGCTCCGCCCGAGGGCGGGGATGTCATCAAAATTTTTACCCGAGTATTTAGAATTATTACTGAGCGCTCTCACGACCATATAACTCGTAATCACAAGACACCCAGACCCTGAACAATTTATCTGTAGACTATACAATTATTTGTTCCGTATGGGAATTGGACCCGCGACAGACAGCTTAGCCGCCAATAGCAGCCACTGGGACCCGTGCCGGAAAATACCACTACCAACAAATCGCAGCCGAAAGGATGGTTTTAAAAATGAAAGTTTACAACACTGCTAATGAGGCTATGTTCATTAGATAGATAGATATAGCATTTATTTGATGCACTCAGAAAAATAAACAGAAAGTATACAAAAGCACTATAAAAATACAAACATGGGTTCTTACTCATGTTAAACAATAAAATTAAAAAAAACAAGTTAATCGTGTAGTGCGGTGTGCGCCTCAAGGCTGCATCAAATGGGAGCCCAACTCAGCATGTGTCAGGCAAATATACCTGACGCTGGTATTCTGCTGGGTCCCTGTAGTGGCATACAGGGACCCACGTCCCTGCCGTCCACGTACGTTAGGTGGCATACGTCATTGATAATTTTAATAAGTCTTACTTACTTATCTACTCTCTACGTCTGTCTTGGATTCGACTAGTTTACAATAAAGGAATTATTAGGTAATTTTGAAGTATACAACATTAATAGTAGATTATGTGACTGACTAGGGGATAAAGCAGTGTCTTAAAGTCACGGGAAGAGTGTTCAATTCCGAACGTAACGAAGGTTGCTAAGGTTTAGTCCTGAAAACAGTAAAGGATTCGTGTAATTAACTCCCGAGCACCACGAGGGAATTAATGGACCTGCGTCCCAGTAGCAAGGACCTTGAAGTCTGATTACGTTTATGCTATGGACTATTATTTGGATAAAAAAAAAACTGTATTTTATAAAACTTGTCGTTATGCCACGTCAGTAAAGATGAATATTTAATACAGTATACGAAGAATTGGCGTGTCGGTAAGGGTTTCAAATTGCCCTTAATGATACCAGCATCGATCATTCGATACTGAATTAATAATGAAGGAGCGTTTCTTCTGGGAATTTCCCGCAGTTGCATTTATAATGGCAAGAAAAGCAATCGATTGAAGGACAGTTTACTGTCTCATAATTTAGAACCAATGTTTGCGCTAATACTAGGAGTAAACGCTTCATTTAGCTGATACTTTCAAAAAAGATTGACATGTAAAATTGTTTTTAATCCGTTTACAAAATAAATATAATTTATTAAACGAGACCTAGAGAGGAGGCCCGAGTCCCAGCAGTAGGAACAGTCCGAGAAGTAGGAACATTATACTCATGCGCATGCTAATCGAAATGAGGGCTTAGCCAAGTTGATAATCTACAATAGAATAGAATAAACTTTATTGTACACCAAAAAGTAACATGACATAAACTTAAATCTATGACAACTTTCAGTTTTACAATCGTTAACGTTAGAAGAAAACTTCAAATGTATGGGAATGACATCATCTCAACCTTAAGACACGTGGTTAGGGGCCCAAGTCTGCTATTTTTATAAATTCGGCATTAAAACACGATCCCATTGTCATTTTGCTAAAAGTTCGTAATCTGCTAATTCATAATGATCGATCATTGATCGGTCAATGGTCTCGTACTAGAGTTGTGGTAGAATGACAATGTCGAGCTTATTAAAAGCAATGACTGCACAATGACGTTCTAATTGTAGGTCACTGATCAAAGGTACTGTCAAAATTTTAGCAGATTGCCGCATCCGTTAGATATTTATTTGTCAATATGTACGAGATTACCATTCTACTCTACTTCTTTTAATGGAGTGTTAGTGGTTGACCATGGCAAAATCATAATGACGCCATTATATTAGTAGATTACGAAATTTGTCAAAATCAACAATTATGACACCATTTTGACACTATTGTAATAGCGACTTGAGGCCCAGAACAAAGGAATCGGTGGCGTTACTGACTGTAGATAGAGATTCGAAACGAAACGGTCGTAACTTGGCTAGGCCCGCAGAAGTGATAACAACGACCACTCTGTCAATAGTGATACCGACAAAAAAGAAGATGCTAAACACGACAAAATATAATAATATGTACTTTTCTAAATCTAGGACAATATCCACGTGCTTCGGAAACCATATAAAGCCGTTGGTCTCGGTTGTCATTCGAAAATCATTTGAAACATCTACGGTCCGGACTAAGCGTTTCGCCTCGTCATTTATACCGCGTACTTCGAGGGACTGGAACAGTTTGTCTTTCCGTCTGATTATAATTTAGGTGTCTTCAAGGCTAGAGTGAATAGGCTCTTAATAAACTAGTGCGCCTCACCATCAACGATTGCATCACTGCTTACATCAAGCGGGATCGCAGTCAAGTACTAATTTATAACAGATAAAAAAAAAAAATATTAGACAGTCGTCACAGGTCAGACAGTCGTTACAGATTCGGAGGCTTCGTCCGGACTCATCCCCAGTCTCAACTCGCACGGTTCGTGTATACATATCTATACGCCCTTAAATTTTGATCGTTGTAATCCCGTGGAGGGTTGATCCGGTACATGAAACACTTTCAATTTGTAAAGATAAAATTAAAAAATAAACTACCTTTTGTTCAAAACTCGTATTAATTTACGCATGTACGAAATTAATTTCTTTAAGAAAACGTCAGCTGAGCGAGTTCAATGACCTGTAGGTAGTAGTTGGCGTTGCGTACAAACTTGCATACATAACTTAAAACTTAACGACTACATATTAAGGGTACCCCCTGTGGGTTACGGACTTCGGCTTAGGGCGTTGTTGAAGGAAGACACTGTCTCCACCTTAGGTTTACGTCTGTCTACACTTACATATAGCTACACTAATTATAATATAATAAAGAGGTAAAGTTTGTTTTTTTTTTTTGTTTTTATGTTCTTTTGTTAATCTCTGAAAGTATTGGGCCGATTGCGAAAATTTTGTCACCGATAGAAAACTTGCTAGGCTAGGCTATAATTATTTTAGGTACGCGGGCGAAGCTGCAGCAAAAGGTAGCACGAAATAAAACTGCTCTGGTATGTAACAAGCTATTTATTAAATACAAGGTGCAGTTTTAAAACTGCACAATATTTCAGGAGGTTGTAATAAAACTCATAAATAATCATATAAAAAAACGATACCTGGTCAATAATCAGTAATACTTGTTATTTAATTTTTTAATTACACTAAACTAAATCGATTGATCGATGGCCGCGGGGGCGTGGCTAGGGTGTGGCGTGCGGGATGATGATTGGATGATACATTATTTATGAAACTATCGTTGCGAGTTAGTGTGTGTGAAAACGCCCTTTATTGTTCCGTGTTTGTGTGTGTGAAAAAAAGAGCGGTTATAAAAAAAAAAAAATTACCTACTTATTTTATTATTGATTCGGGTCGAGAATCACTAACATAATTACCTCCTGAAATATTTTGCAGCTTCAAAACGACACCTTGTATACTTATGTACAGTTTGGTCCAAGCACTACAACTAGCCTCCAGTCTATAGTCGGATCAGTTTGATGGCGGCGCACAGCAGCAGCAGCAGCGCCTGCGCGGGCGACGTTAACGCAGCTGATGATGGAGACGACGCGAAGAAGAACGAGTTCTCTGAAAGTGAAGACATTTGTTAGTGTGAATAAAGATGCTGTTGTTGTCAATGGAAGATGGCTTCGACTTGCACAGGACCGGTCCTTATGGCGATACTTGGAAGAGGCCTAAGGCGGTTATCACATTGCCACGCACCATGCAGCGTAGCGCTTGAATGCGTGTCTTAACGTTGCTGGTAAATATCTACGTTTGTACAGAAAACACGCACAGTCCAACACACTGAAAATGCATCCACGCGCGTTCATGCAGATCACGCACCTAAGCGGAGAAACATGCACTCGCGTGGGTGCGGGGCGACGCGCAAGGTATGGCACACTGATTTTCGTAGTACCGTGCGTGATTTTGTATGAAATGAGCCTGCTTGAATTTACAAAACGCACCTACGCGTGTGTGTGCGTAAAAAACCCGCCCGATGATGCAGATCTGCACTCCCGCAAGTACGCGTGTAGGTGCGTTGACACGCAACATGCAGCGTGATACGTGGCAGTGTGATAATCGCCTAAGTCTATCAATAGAAGTCTCTCGGCTGAAATGATGATGATGTCAACGAACACGAGTAAGGCCCCAGAGAGATGTCAGCAAGACTGACGGAACTCGTCAGGGCTGATGTCTACCAGGTTTCCGGAATGCGGAGCCACGAAGGCGTGCGTGGCTCGGAAAACATTTCGTTGTTCTATCTATCACAATTCAACTCTATATTTTGTTATACCTACCTAAGTCTGTATGACGCGATGCAAGCGCATCAAGCACCCGATCGCCGCACCCCTCCGCTATTGTACTATCGCTTGCTTCGTATAGAATTCGTAATATTTAGAACGATCAATTTAGATATTTTTATTTTTGTATGAAAATCTGATGAACTAAAATATGATACATTAAAAGTCATAGAACAAAAGCTGTTGTAGTTTATATTAGTAACACAGTCCTAAGAGGTTACTAGTGTTTTACAAACACCCCGGAATTAAAACCTCTATCCAATACTATATAGACTAATTTGAATACGCATATACCTCTAGCTAATGCAAAGGATATAGAATCACTTAGAGCAGCTGCCAAAAAACCTGTTGAGCTAGAACATTACTTATTGCGGTAGGTAAGGAACGGTTTGTGTATTACGATTCGTAGCCATGCGCCTTGGTGGTCGAAGGATGACGAGGGGGAACTGACGTAAACAAACAGTGGCAAGATGCCAGCCTGTTGACTAGGCGGAGATGAAGGTAATGATAATAGCAGCAGAGAGTGAATGATTTTTATATGTTCCGGTCTTAGTTTGTATACTAAATATCAACAAGTGCTAGCTTGTATTTGACACGATCTATCACTGATAATCTAAGCAGAGAACTTGCTGAAACTTTTCTAGCATTTAATTTTCTAGAATTAAGTTTTCTAGCATTTAGTTTTCTAGAATTAAGTTTTCTAGCATTTAGTTCTCTAGAATTAAGTTTTCTAGCATTTAGTTTTCTAGAATTAAGTTTTCTAGCATTTAGTTTTCCAGTATTTAGTTTTCTGGCATTTCGTTTCCTAGCATTTAGCTTCGCATGAGTTCAAATTATGTACATAAACCTTCCTCTTTTTTAGTCGCAAATCGCAGCAAAATCCGTTGCGTGGTTTAGGAGGAGTTAGTGGATAAACAGACAGTATTCATTGTTAACATTAAACACACGATTATTGAAGCTTTCGAAGTGTCTGAAACATGTTCTTTGAGGCTTTTAAAATCCTGTGATAACCAATCCAAACATAAAAAGAAACATAATCAACTGGAAAAGATCGCGATCAAAGAATAAAAGTACTAACACGACATAAAACAAAACAATCGATTGAACCATTTCAATTATTCAAAACTACCACACCCTAGAATATTCTGCTGCAAGCTACATACCCCCCCATTTCGCCCACCCCACCAGCATCCTTATATACGACCCCAGACATAGGCTATGTACTAGGCGCGCAGAAGACCTAAAGTATTGATCATTCCGGCCGCGCATGCGTCCCGCGCTGTACCACCAACAACAAAGAGATGCACACAAGTGCATAGCGATGTAATGACCAGGGGCCCAAGTCTGCTATTTTTATAAGTTCGTCATTCCTTCACGATCCCAGCGTCACTTTGCTAAAATTTTGTAATCTGCTAAATCATAACGATCGATCATTGATCGGTCAATGGTATCGTAATAAAATAGTGGTAGAATAACAGTGTGCATCAGAATGGCGGGTGTAACTTTTACATTTGCCTAAATTTATTACAGTTATTTGGTACGTTTTGCGTACCTTTTCATATCTCTCTTGAAAATCTGTGTAGAACGTAGGTACGTTCTACACGAGAAAAATGATATTTTGAAAATTAGGTACACCCGCCATCCTGATGTCAGAACCGCGGGTGTTCTGCAAGCAGTATAATACTGCAATATCAAGCATAATTAAAAGCAATGACTGCACTATGACGTTCTAATGGTAGGTCATTGATCAAACGAACTGTCAAAATTTTAGCAGATTACCGCATACGGCAGACATTCGTTCGTTAATATGTACGAGATTGCCATTCTATGCCACTTCTTTCAATGGAGTGTCAGTGATTGACCATTGGAAAGTCATAATGACGCCATTATTAGATTACTAAACTTGTCAAAATCAACAATTATGAAGTCAATGATAGACTATTCTGACACTATTGTAATAGCCAGACTTGAGGCCCTGAGGTTGTAGACAAGAGGCATTCGCTCCGTGACGATGTCGCATCGAAGTTCGATTTCGCTTTTGCGATGTCGACTATAAAATGACAGACAAAGTCAAATCGAAGTGTTCATTCGAAAAAACTACGTGACCATGAACTTGATTCAATTTATATCGTCATATGCTCAATGTAAACAATGAATGATGTGATCCTAACACATGAGATCCTAATGTCTAGTCACATGTGTAGATTATTTACTCATGTGGTCTCAAGGGCGATTGAAATCTGAGCGTCCTGCATCAATAATGTAAGTTGGTTACAATATTAAATTGGATTGGTTAATAAAACGCCAGAAATATTGAAAAAGGTAGCGATTGAATAGCCATGTATGTTAATTATAATGATAATATATTATTATGTTAATTATATTATAAGGAATAATGATTCCTTAGCAGCTTTCCAACATATCTACTGCTTAATTCATTTCGAAATTAATTAGGGAAAAAAAATACTGATATGAAAATTTCCATTTTTAGTAGGTAACATCAAATCTAATCTATCATATAACTTTTGCACTTTGAAAACTTTTGTTTTGTGTTGTGTTGATGTGTGAACACGAAAATCGTTGCAAAGCCGCCGGAAAAGACTCTTGTTCTATCAAAAATTCTCCATGAAAAATAACTCTAACATATTTTCCAGTCTTTCCATTTTTTGCCGGTTATTGTATCTTTTCTGACACCACAACATTATCACTATATGCTTTTTATTAAAAAAGCATACATAAATGCGTGTGGGGTCAGGGCGCCTCCTTCAGCTAGGACGGTCGACTGGAACATAAAATGGTCTGTTCCCTCACTCTTTTGCTCGAATTACTACTTCGCTAAAAGGACCTCCTTCTACAGAAATAGAATCGGTCAGCTGACCTTTTCCCATTCCCTCTCTCTCCGGACCCTGGGCTGAACCGGGGCCGTATAAAATAGGCCGCCGCCACCGATCACTCCACTCGGGTGGGCATGTTTCGCCCCTGTGGTACAAATTTTCACCGTAGCTGGTCCACTATGTCCTCCGGCCGATCCGCATAATGATGGCACCCACGCGTTTCATACTGTAGTCTATAGATTGATCCGATCGATAAGTCTGGAGTTAAAAATAACTGTTCTTTCTATTATGTCTTCTATTTTAGGATTTCGAGGGACTGCGAGGCCGAGCAAAGTGAACGGACAGGGAGAATAACAAATGTTCCACATCGTCATGAACATTCAATTTAAAGGCACTTTTCGATAAACTATGTTAAAGGTCATAGTTCATCTACTCTGTACAAGAGAACTGTATCTGGAGCCGACTGACATAGATAAATTATTATGTAGGTTAACATGTTACCTACTTCTTCTTCATTCGTGTCGATCTGACTCAAATCTGGTTCAAGCAATATATATACTGAACAGATCTGTCGTTGGCCTCGTATATGTCGTGAAAAGCGCAAGGGGTTGTACATACATACATACATAATCAGCCTTGTAATGTTCCCACTGCTGGATTCAGGCCTCCTCTCTAGGAGAGGGAATGGGCCATAATCTACTACGAGTGCCCAGTGCGGGTTGGTGAATGTCACATGACTTTGAATTTTTGGTTCTAGGCCATGCCGGTTTCCTCGCGATGTTTTCCTTCACCGTTTTGAGAGCAGTGGTGACGAAATAAATTACACAAAGTAATTCGCTTGGCAGGGTTTGAACCCGCGACCTACAACTCGTAAGTCGGGGCCGTAACCACTCGGCCACCACTGCTCTTACTCACACTGCTGGAGTTGTGCAAGCTGGGCAGGAAAGGAGGTGACGTATATCCTGTGAAGGGGCTCCATACTGGCACTGTATTTGCGATGGATTACCTCTGCAATGGTCAACCTGAGTTAACATAATCAACTACTAGAAAACTTAAGATCCCGTCTGATCTCCTGGCTGCGTATTTATTCTGGGTCTATAATTTAAATATATTGTAAATTAACCTAGTACCATATCAATATCTCAGAGTTTATCAATCATTCCGTTTTTATGTTCCGTGCGCTATGTATCTCTAGCACTCGTCGAACTAAATAAATTATTAAATACGCTCCGATGTGTATCTATGTGGCGGCTGTCTGGGAGCCTTAAAGGGGAGTCCGATAGCACGGAGGGTTGTCTGGTTTTTTAAAATTGAAAGTTATGAAACAGAATTTGCCAAACAAACATTTTTGATTATTCATCATTGATGAAGAAACTGTCATATTTTAGTCTTTTTAGCCTTTTTCCAACATCTTTCTTTGTGTTATAATTCTTCATATTCCTTATCATCATTATCAATATCATCATCAGCCTTTTTAATGTTCCCACTGCTGGGACTCAGGCCTCCTCTCTAAGAGAAGGAATGGGCCGTAATCCACCATGCGGGCCCAGTGCGAATTGGTGAATGTCACATGTCTTCGACTTTTTGGTTCTAGGACATGCCGGTTTCCTCACAATTCATATTCGATATACAATAATCATATTCCTTATAATATTACAATTAATATAGAATTACTAGCTTCTGGCCGTGGCTTCATCTGCGTGAATGTAAATTTCTCCATACAAACTTAGGACCTTCGTTTCATCCTCTTAGGGACCGATTTTTTTAATATTCATAGGCTCGCGTTTGACCACCATCTCACCTGCTAGTAAGCGATGATGTGGCCGACGATAGAGCACTCTTGCCTAAAAGTACCCTATTTACTCTTGACTTAAAGACTCCTATATTGTAGCCATCAGGAAACACAGACTCCGGCAGAGAATTCTACTCTTTAGCTATAGGAACACTATATGTATTCCCAAAACTTAAATCTAAATTATAGGAAATCCTTTCTTCTTTGTACACTACTAATTACTGTTTTTTGAAGAGGTTTCTGTGCAAAATTTCAGGGTACTAGCACAAAATACGCTAGGCGATCGCGCTAGGGTCAGCGCGTTGCGCCGAACTGTCCGAGTGCGACCGGGCGATGGAGCCGAGATATCGTGTCCGTGAGCGGTGCTTATGTGTGCGTTGCTCGAGCGCGCTTTGTATGTATGTATGATTGTTTTCTGTACATATCTATTTTGTGGTACTAGGTCCGAAGTTTCAGAGTGGGGGTTGATGAGTATCATTTAGTGAGTCAGGACTTTGACTTTATATATACAGAATAGCTTCTGCTAGCGGCTTCGCCCACATAAAATTATCCGAAAGTAACATACTGCCAGGATAGAAATATCCTGTCCTATGTATTTTCCAGGGCATGGTCTACTCAAGTGCCGAATTTCATCCAAATCTATTTAACTTGAGCGTTGAAAAGGAAGGATCCTCCGACCAGGCAGGTGTTGTGTCTGGTCCGAAAACTGCCTAATAGTCAATTTCGGACTGTTGTATAATGTTCTAATCGTGCGGAGAACTCTGATACCGCGATGTAGTTTTCGAATTTTTAGTTCCCATCTAGTAACATAAATGTCGCTGCAAAGTAACAAACATCTACACACGCACTCACTCACATAATGTGGGAGCAGTGTTTGCCGAATGGTAATGGCCCGACTTACGAGTTGTAGGTCGCGAGTTCGAACCCAGCCAGGCGCATTACTTTGTGTAATTTATTTTATCGCCACTGCTCTTAAAACGGTGAAGGAAAACATCGTGAGGAAACCGGCATGTCCTAGAGACAAAAATTCGAAGACATGTAATGTCACACACAACCCGCACTGGGCCCGCGTGGTTTACCCATTCCCTCTCCTAGAGAGGAGGCCTGAATCCCAGCAGTGGGAACATTAAAAACGCTGATGATGATGATGATGATGATGAATATAGAGTGATTAATCTTAAAGTTTGAGTGTCCACTTACTTTTCCTTTCATTGGGGTCTGTGGTTCCACACGGTCGGTAGGAGGTGGTCCGTTTTCTCTTGGAGTTCACGTACCCGGGGATGAAGATGCTGGGCGAGTCCAGACGACCTGATGCCAATAACCTGAAACAAAGTATAATTGTCACCAATATTCTTTTGGTTGCTTTGTGATCCTGTCGTGGCTGTGTCCTGTTCAGCAAGTTTCTCTTGCAAACACTATATACTGATGACGTCATCATCATTTCAGCCGAAATACGAAAATAGTTGGTCATATGTGTCCCCCAAGTGTCGCCGTAACGACCATCATTACATCGCATTCCCGCACACCTCACCAGACGACACGAGAAACAGTCACCATGACATCCAAAAAAGGCCACGAGTAATGGCCTTGATATAAGGAATATCAATGCCTAGTGTATAGGCTCAAATGAGAAAAAATGGGCATTCGAGTGACAACCGAAAATTAAAAGAAATATTCAAAGTGATGTTTTATAATAGTCAAGAAATATTTTGGTTTTATGAGAAAAGAACCACACAGATTTGAGTGGACCTGTCCAGTCAGTGCAAGCATTCGTGTAACTCAGAACTACTAAGGAGCTAAACAACTTTACAAGCAATACTAAAGAAAGGACATTTGGGTAGCCCGCATAAAATACTCTGCCAATCACACGTTGAAATTACTAAAAGAAAAACGCTATGTACGTAGGCCCTAAATTCACAATTATAAAAAAAAAAATACATTTCTGATTTCTCATCATTAATATACATATATGTATACTTGATAGGCGCTAAGCCGTTGCGTTGTTTGACCTGCCGGGCCCAAAGGCACGCAGTTGCATCTGCCGCACTAAGTGATAGGGCCTGATGGGCATGGCGTGCCGATACTGGGTGATATACTTGGCAGACGCTAAGCTGTCGAGTCGTTCGACCAGCCAGGTCCAAAGGCACGCATTTGCATCTAACGCACTAAGTGATAGGGCCCAATCACAGAAATCTTAAGATTTCTGTGGGCCCAATGGACATTACGTGGCGATACCGGTTGGTAGGGAGCACGAAGTTACTTGTAGCGGTAGAAACTGGGATTTAAATCGGCTCCTCAGGTGAAAGCTACCCATATTTTTGATTTTTTTTAGGTGGGATATCATTTAATGACCTCTCTCGCTCAAACACTCTGCTTTGGGAATGTGCGTCAGATTTTCATTGACTAAAATATAATATAATATTCCACAACTATCACACAACGCCCGCGCCGTCTAGTCCCAAGCTAAGCTGAGCTTGTGTTATGGGTACTAGACAACTGATAAATATACTTATAGATAAATTACGCCCAGACACAGAACAAATGATCGTGCTCATCACACAACATTTGTCCTGGGTAGGAATCGAACCCACGACCTTTGGCATAGCAGTCAAGGCCACTAACCCCTAGACCAACAGGCCTGTCAAAAGCCACTCCTATGTTCCTTCGTTGCCTTGCATTCCAGAACCCCAAGTTTTCCTTTCAGAAGCGAAGCCATGGCCCCAGTAAGCTTCGACCCTGCTGGGCCCCTACGGTTTTGCTGACATCTTCTTGAAGCACACGTGAAACTTTACGCGCTGTCGATGACTTGCCCTCGTTCCGGAAGGTCACCGGACGGCGAGCTACCCATGTCTTCCAGGAGCATGCCACTGAACACAACATACTTGGTAAAGTCCAGCTCCAGGCGGTTGGCGTGCGGGCCGGTGAAGTGCAACAGCAGCTGGATGCACGTGCCACCGTGCAGCGAGCGCGTGCGGCGCGCGTCCACCGACATCATCCACTCCGGCACGCCCATCACGCGCCGTATGTCTTCCAGGAACATGCCACTGAACACAAAAATAAATTGTTATTGATTTTATTTGAATATTATCTCATCGCCGCCCTAGAAATCACTGCAAATTGCAGTATTACAGATCATACTCGTGAGTTTTTTTCTTCTATGTTGCCACACTGTAATCTACAATTGTTTTTTAA
The DNA here is from genome assembly GCA_910589285.2 of Mythimna ferrago. NCBI lineage: Eukaryota > Metazoa > Arthropoda > Insecta > Lepidoptera > Noctuidae > Mythimna > Mythimna ferrago. The sequence continues at coordinate 14,705,950 of OU342694.1, read as the reverse complement.
CAAACTCTTTTCATAGATCTACCGGAAGAAACTATAGAATTAAGCAGTTCCTTTGTACTTATATTTATCATTGGTTTATTTCGAAGGTCTCCCTATGTGTATAAAAATTACGTCGTCAACGCTGGCGTTCGCTTGGGGTTTAATGAATTAAAAAGAAAAATCCGATAACAGCAGTTACTTACAGCACAAACCTCGGCGGCTTCATGATGTTGGCATACTTGATGATGTCGTTGTCGGGCTCGATATTGGCGCACGCGAACCGCTCCGAGCTCCTCTCGGGCCCGAAGATCACGATGGACCGCCCAAGCGCGCTGACCGTGCCCTCCAGCGGGAAGTTGCTGTCCATGAACATCTGCCTGTTCATGCCTAAGTCTGGGGGAGAAGTAATGGTGTTTACGTTCTGAAGAACTCTCTAGTTAAATTACTTATAAATAATAAGTCCCTAAGGTAAACCGTGTTGATACCGCAATAGTATATTTTTAAGGTTAAGTACTTTATTTTTTTTAGTTGGAAAACTCATCCAATGACATCCCCTACTCTTGAGCGGAGCAGGAGATACTGTAAGACTTTTACTGACTAAAAACCCACTCCTGTTCTTTCTATTCCTTTCTGCATCGCGGAATTCAAGTTCTGTGTTTCCTGTTAACTTAGTGGTCTTTAAGTTAAGGTTACTTCTACGCAAGCGTGCTCCATGGTCGACCACATCGTCGCTTACCATCAGTTGAGATGGTGGTCAAACGCGAGTCTATCAATACTTAACAAAAAAAAAGAACATACGACAGCCCGCAATCATCTACTGGGCAGTTGTACACCAGACATAACACCCGTCTGGTCGGAGAATCCTTTCTTTTCAATGGAGGACTTACACTCTGTTCTGAATACCTCCAAACTACTTACTGATGGTGCCCAGTCGCGCGGTAAGGTCTCCGACGTCACATCTCAGAGGGTTGTCGGGACCACACTCTTGGCTGTATAGGTCATGCTGTAACAGAAAACAAAATAATCAGCAATCATATAATAAAACTAGCCCTCCCGTCAAACGTTGTTCAGCCCGATAGCTTGATTTTTGCTAGGAAAACCACCTACCATATCCAATTTTATCATGTCATAGTCGATGTAATTTATTTTTAAACTTTGCCCATTACTAGGATTTACTCTACTTTGTACACGTACGTACACAAGACACCAAGACCCGAAACAACTATCTATATATCCTACAAATATTTGTTCCCTGCGGGAATCGAATCTGCGACACAAAACGCAGCAGCCAATCGGTCCACCGGTGCGTCAACCGAGCCATCAAAATGTTACAATGGACATGCAGTATAGCACACGTGCCGTACAACTTACATTGAGCGGATCAGCCAGCTGCGTGAAGTAAGGGTTCCAGCGATACCCGCCCGCCACGCACCTCGTGTTGGTCACCTGCACGGCTGCGTCCACGCCCACCGGGTTCACGAAGATCGCCCAGTTGTGGTTCATCGTCTGTCAACAAAACTTTATTTTAAGCCCTGCTTTTCTTTCCATCTCCCTAACCTTGTCCCAATTTGCTTGGAGTCGGCTTCTGGTCTAACCAAATGCGGCTGAATACCCGTCGGCGCAGAAAGGCAAAAATTACGGTTTTAAATACTATTACTATGATATTAATACTATCTAAATCCAACTATTTTGTCATTTTTAACAAAAACAAAATTAACTTTAAATCAGTCTCTTGTAAAGTTTACTCAATGTCGCTTGGTAATTTTTGCCTTTCAAGCGTCGCCGTGTTTTACATAGAGTGATTGCCTCCACAACTCAGTTACTGGGCAACACGATACTCATTGGATAGACTGATGGTCAGACCCTGCTTTTCATTAATGATTCAATATTTTCCTTAAAGTGAAATTATATTTGATGAAAACCGTCATGGTAACGACGCGTGCTTCAAGGAGATGTGAAGAAACCGCTGGGCCTCTACACCAGGGTCGAAATATACTCGAGTCGTAGTTTCACTTCTGAAAGAACTCGTGGTCAAGGAATACAAGGCAAAGAAGCAACAGCTTTTGCTTTTGCAACAGGGTTTTAGTCAGTAAAAGTCTGATACGATAGAGCCGAAAAAGACATTGATTGATTTCCCACCTTAAAAAAAGGACTTCCAGATCATTCCTCTCCCTTTTTTCCTTTTTTCCTTTCATCTCTTTTTCTATTGCTCTTATTTTTCTTTTTCTTTTCTCTTTTTTTTATTGCTCTTTTTTATTATTTTTTTCTCTTTGTTCTCTATTGCCTTCAATGTTTCTAAAGATTGTGATGCTCGTGTCACTTACCCGGTTAGTATCCCTAACTCCGGGATACCTCAGCTTGACCTCGATGACGGTGTCGCTGGCGCTGCCGTCGTTGTGGATAAGCTGCGTGAAGCGGATGTAGCCCCACGCGAACCCGCCCGGGTGGTGGAACGACGCGATGGCGCGCAGCTCGCGCGCCTCCGACGGACTGTAGCCGCGCTCGATGGACGAACACGCCCAGCGACGGTTCTTCTGCAAAGAGAAACAATGTTGATTAGCATATTCATTGCCCTGTGGCTGAGAAGAACCTTACTCTAGTGCTGGGCACACCACAATTATGGCAGTAAGTCCCCTCTTTGAGGCCTGACTGGAAAGACCTCACGGCGTCCTCACTTTCAGCATGACGCAGATTGTCACCTGAAATGGTAAGTTCGGGAGATACCTGTACCTGATTCGTGCGGAAGAAATGCAAATGGTTTCTTATAATTTCAAGGTATAGTTGAACAAACTGACAATAGGTCAGCGATCAATATCCCAACAGCTCTGACATAAATAAGACGTTACTACACTTACCTTACCCTACACTTACCAGAGACAGGAATAAATGGAAAAAAATCATAAAAAGTAAAATGATGAAAAAGGGAGGTCACGACCCTCAGCATTGAGGAATACGACGCAAGGAGGGACACTTACCTTTCGATGCAGCACGACGGATCGTCCCAGGATGCTGTGTGGCCCGAACAGCGACACTTGCGTCTCGTTGTAGAACGTGTTCAGCGAGCGAGACTCCACCAGCCCGTACTTGGAGCCCAGGTCGCCCAGCTCGTACTGGTCTGCTGTTCCTGGAGACGAAAGATACATAGCACGTTAAGTAAGGGAAAATGGTACTATTAAAGGAATTTTCTTTTACAATACTTGTATAATTTACCATAATAACTGGATACAAAGGGCTTTTTTGATCATCAAAGAACTTATCCCACTTGGGGTGGACCAGTGGTGGCCCAGTGGCGATGACACTGACTTACGAAAAAAAACTTGTGGGTTCAAACCCAGCCAGGCGCATTACTTTGTGTAATTTGTTTTATCACCACTGCTCTCACAACGATGAAAGAAAACGTCGTGAGGAAACCCGCGTGTCTTAGATAAAAAAATCGAACACATGTGACTTTCACCAACCCGCACTGGACCCACGTGGTGGATTACAGCCCATTTCCTCTCCTAGAACCTGAGCCCCAGCAGTGGGAACATTACAAAGCTGATTATGCTATACTTATACTAACCCTGTCACGCAACTATTTCCGACACGTATAAGGTGATCATCTCTTTAAAGAAATAAAGGTCCCGCAATGTCGTTTACTGACTATCAAACTGTACCTTTAGTAGGAGGAGGACTTGAACTCTTGTTGACATGGAACGGGTTGAAGGTATCGTACAGCGTGGTCTTCTCACAAGGGAACTCCAAGTCTTTCTCTACCGGCACCTGCAAAGTGACAAACGAACATTGAAACCAGGATACTTGAGGATAGGAAGGCTTAGAGAACTCATTCATTTGAGGTTACTGGATTTGACATAGTCCTTCTTGGCTTAGTTTCATAGCTGAAAGTGCTGGTCCTGAAAAGTGAAAGGGCCAGACTCAAAAGATGAAATTCATAGTTCCTAATTCGCAAAATGATAATCCAGGTCACATTAACATCAGCACAGCACACCAGGGATGTTCGCCGAGTCGCGACTGGAGGACCTGAGGGATAGAAAATGGGGAGGAATGGCTGGATAGTGTTTATTGCTGACTTCTCTGTCCATAGATAACATGTTGCCTGAAATACAGGATGACCTAGTTCAGGCATATAACACTTGTGAACTTGACATAGAAATGTTTTACTGTAGTACTTACCGTATATTTTTGAATAAAATTTTAATATTATTATTTATTATTATGTTAGATGATCGCTGCTTTGATTACTACCACTTCACCGTGCACATTATGCTAGCAGATTCTGAACTAATTTTGCTCCATTAGTGTAATTGCTGTAAGGCGTTCCGATGTGAGGATCAACATAGAAACAAATAAATAAACACACACACCAAATATCAATCTACAACACGAACCCTGAGGGGTTCGGCCTAGCGCCAACAGCATGCTGAAGACATTTGCGCAGAGGTGCGATTCTGTTAGTACCTGAACCATTGCTGTAGGTTCATTCACTCGCAATCGGAATCTATAACATTATGTGTTTAATTAATTTCTGTATGTGGTCTTTGTAATTGTATGTGTTGTTATTTTATTATGTGTGTGCTATGGTCTTTTTTTGGTCGAAATAAACGCATTTTTTATTTATAAAACTTCGGATTGACCGCATCCTTCTTCTTTTTCCTGCCTTGGTCCCATTATTTGGAGTCGGGTCTCCTCACTTTCCTGCGCCAAGTGGTAGTACCACTGTTGGGTTGCCATTATTTGGCAGTTGAACTTTCTGGAGTCCCTCTCTATATTTCACCACCAAGTAGACGGTGTGCGGCCTCTACCTTTTTTTGTTCTGGTCGATCGAGAGGAGTTATCATCGATGGCATCTTTAATAATACCAATTAAAACCATTGAAAGTGCCAATGAACTGACCACATGTATCTTATAGTTGTTGACATCGACGAGCCCGTCCAGCGTCACCATGACGTTGGTGACGTCATACTCGGACTGCTGCGTCAGCTCGATGCGCCCTTTCAGCGGCGCCTCCTCGCCGTTTCCGAACCAGTCGCGGACCACCGCCTTGCGCCGATGTAGCCCGTTCACACTGCCAACACGAACAAAGACAAATATTGGAGCTTATATTGTGATAGTAGCATGTATAGTCCTTGGAGGAAGATTGAAACCAGAGACAACCTTAGTTCTTAGTAAAAAGCTAAGCTACCCAATAAGCTGATCAGAGGGAGTTTCAAAGTAGCTGAATTACAGCATAAGATACAGGAAGGCAAAATGACCCTGCGTTTTAATCATAGGACAAAAGAGAACGGAGGAGGGATCGGCTACCTTCTAGATGGTCTACTGAGAATGCGCCTAAATAGCACAAAATCGCCTAGATTGACGCAACAATATCAGAAAAACTGACGCCAAACAGGGAACAAGCCAGAAGATTGATTGATTGAGAGAACTACTTAGTAACTACCAAGACAAATGCTGCATAAGTAATAATAATACACGCATTATTGCAGATTTTTCTGTTCCTAGATAACGTATATAGCACAAACAATGCAACAAATAACGAAAACCAGTAAATAACACACAAAATTTATAAAACAAACGTAAAAACAAGAACTATGAGGGGGAACTGTCCAATGGCGAATCAGTGGAGAGTCTACTGGTCCGCAAACACGCTTACAATGTTGCTACAGGTCCTAATACAACACAACTGTAACGCATACTGCTTCCTAATAGGTGCATGAAAGCCATTAGTGTGCACTTCTGCAAACCTAGTCGAGTCACTACAGAATCGTGGTAGCCCAAGAAGCTCTCTCACGCGTTACTGTATTGAACACGTAAGGCGCTAAACACTCCCAGTGTGTAATAACAAATATTTGACTTGAGGACTTTTTGGTCAATATGGTGCTAAAGTAGGCGCCAAATAAACGTGGAATAACGATCATTGACCCTCTTACATTTCTTGACATTCAAAATTAATTATATCTAATTATATTGGAGATATTAGGAAAAGGTCAATGTGCTTTAATTTAATTTTATCTGGCGCCTTGTATAGCAGTGGTCTGCATTTTCATAAGATTACTACAATCATCACTACAATGTCTGATTTTTAGTAATCATCATTACTAAAAATATGACTTTTGCTCCTACAGTTACGCTCAGAGCAATTACGACCCTGTGCTACAGCAGTCTGAAACAGAAATAGACAGGTTAGCAACACACTATAGGTTGGATAGGGGCACTTTATTTTCTTTATTTCCTCACATAGTTACCAATAAAGTTTAAAACTAAATATAAGATATTGAAATTGAGTGCCTTTAGGAACTCAATTTCAATATCTGATATTTATTTTCAATATCAGTATAAGTTTTTCTATCACAAAACATACATCATAATCAATGCCGGATTAAACCACTGCCTAGGGACTTGTAGCAAATTCTATCAAGGGGCCCCTGGAATCTTCATAAATGATGAAGAATTAAAATTTCTTTGAATTCTTTTTCAAACAGGTCAAGCTCTCAAGGTAACAATGGGTCCATAGACTATGGTTCTAAATTGTGTTTATGAAAAATCCAAAGTGATCAGAATTCATGACCCAGGTATCCTGACTTGTTCTTGTACGTCTGAGCGGGACCCGCCCCAATATGCGGGGCCCCTAGCATTTGCTATCCAGCACTGATCTTAACCATACTACATCATAAAATATATTAAGATGAGCTACCACTATGAACTCACATGGAACAGGCCATCCGCTCCCCCCTGGCCACGGGCCCGTGATCATCGTAGATGACGAGCGACTTCCTCATGATGGAGTGCTTCCCCGCCAGCCCTATGACTGTGTCGGTGAACAGGCGCCGCGTCAGACGCGCCGAGTCTACTTTCTTGCCGGCCACCTGGAGAGTGCCGTGCCTGAAAGAAAAGGTCAGCTGAATAATTATCAAAGGGGTATTATCATAAGTTATATTATTTCTTGTGTATTAGAGCATTTTTATTTTTATTTTTTTTGGTGGAAAAATATTCAAATGACTTATTTCGGTCCAGGCAGAACGAGAGGGACTGTCAGTCTTTTATTGACTAATATTTGTGGATATTCCTTCAGTTGCGTTCAAAGGCCGCGGTAACTCCATCAACATAACCATCGTCTCTGGCGGGCCCCGTCAGTTTTGCTAACATTTTTTTTAGACTTACAAGAAATATCACGTGTAGACAACCCAAACCTGGTTCATTACGGACGGCGGTTACAAGCCTGTGCCTCCAAAACTTTTGATGGTTTAAGAACGTTTCTGATTACACAATCTGAACATTTGCGCACCGTAAAAACATTCTAGTCACCAGTTACAACGGAATTAAATACCAAGCGCCGATGAAAGGGACCGTCCTCAAGTTAAAGTATGATAGTACGAACCTGGTGGTAAAGTCTCCAAGTCTACAGAGTCCCTCGAGGCCAGGCCTGCAGTAGGACTCGGGATGCCTGGTGTCGATGTCGAGCGCGTGCGGAGTAAACACCTTCCCGGCGCTCAGGCAGCGCGCCGTCCAGTTGTAGTAGTCGGCGCCCGGTGCGTGCTCGTGGATGGCCCAGCGATGGTCACGGCTGTTGTTCACGTTGGCGCCGTCAGCGTGCACCTGCGGGGAAGGGAACCGGTAAGGTAGCCACACACGCTAGGCGATACCTGAAAGGTTTGCCTGCACAGTTATACCTGTCAGGTAAGCTTGTATGGAAACCTACACAGTTGTGCAACATACACGCTCTGGTTTACTTGTATAACTCAACTGTACAGGCAAACCTGTCAGGTATACCCTAGTTTGTATAGCTACCTTTATACATCATTATGAATAAGACCCAGCAGTGGGAACATTAAAAAAGACTGATAAACATGATGAATAAGATAGCGTGCTGACGCGGTTCCGGCGAAAAACTGCGTTATTGAAATTTCTATTTGAAATTCGGTTGATGCTGTGAGTGTGATTGACGAGCCGCTGCTAAAAGTAGTTCAGAACTACTCGTCCCTTGAAAGGAAGCAAGATGCATACAAAAAAAATACATGAGGACATAGTTCATCGCTTATTTGAAGCTACAGCGATAAAATATGGCGTTATGGAGATAATTTTGATGTTATTAGGTCAATTTCGAACTTTTTGCTGTTATGTCTATGTCTATAAGCGAATATTACTGTTTATAAAAGGCAAAGTCCTAACTCACTCACTGACTCCTTAACGGCCCGCCCCTTAACCCTTGGACATAGAATGCTGAAATTTTGCACAGAGGTGGCTATTATGATGTATACAAAGAATAAAAAAGTATTTTCCAAGATCCACCCCTTAACCTTTCAATCGTGGAAATTACAGACACAATAGAAAGACAATGAGTGCGCGAACGCTGGCGTTCGCTTGGGTTTTTTTCGCACCTATTGTCTTTCTATTATTTCTGTAATTTCCACGATTGAAAGGTTAATGAATTAAAGGGACGAAAATCAAAAGTTTGTATGAAAAAACCTATATTCACTTGGGCGAAGCCGCTGGCAGAAACTAGTTATAAACACATCCATGCAAAAACGTGCAGATCAAACAACGATAATAACAAAAACAGCAAGTCAAAGAAACTCACACTAGCATTCTACAAGACATGCTCACAAACTCACAACCGACAATCAAAGAGAACATCGTACGTACATAAACACTGCATCTAACTCCGGAACTGCTTTCTGTAAGACATACGTACACATAAGACAATAAGACACACGTTAAGGCGTATAGTCCTTTAAACATCTGGCCGGCTGGAGTTAAATTTACGTAAACTCGTACTGCTGCGTGCACCCGCATAGAACCCCGCTGATGTTTAATAACATTTTCTTTGCGAAATATTGTTTGATTTACATAATTATGCTGTAGGTACATTCTGAAGAAAACTTAATGAGCTATTTTTTGTGTAAAAATATTTCAAAAGATCAAAGCCGTTTGAAAGGAGCAGGGAAAACAAGCGAACAAAATATCATTTTTTTTTTGTACACTTAAAAATGAAAACAGATAAAAGAGCACAAAGGTACTGCTTATTTCAAATGAAATTTTTCAGCAGACCTGCGAAAGGAGAGTCGGATGAGAGATCAGTCATCATGTTGAAGTATTAATTAATTGCACGAAAAAAACATAATTTGATAATAGTGTACGTGAATATATAATAAACGTATACTTTTTCAAACCTATTAACCTAGCCGTTACCCAGGAGTAATTAGAAAGCCACTGTTTTATGGCACTGCTCGGGAGCTAGGGCCTTAATTCAAAGGCAGAGCCAATCATTTTTCCACTGCGCCGGCCGCGCTTTCTAATGAAGTAACCATTGAGTTCACTAGTGAAAGCTGATCACTAAGTGCTATTCAAGGTGTAAATTGTTTCTGTCTGTTAAACCTTACTGAACAGAAAATACCTATCTAATAGACTATTACGTATACTTATCCATGGGTATCGTGTTTCCCAGTTACTGGGTTGTGGAAGTGGGATAGGCAATCTCTCCATGTCAATACTGATATTTATCTGCATCCAATAAGACTGGAAGCTAGCTACAAGATAGTTAAGAAAAGGCAGATTGATTAAGAATAGGAGTTCCTGGTAATAGGAGTAACATGGCAGATTGATTCTGTATATACCTTCAGGTTAACAGAAATGATGGTGGTAAGCCCAGAGAAGATTCCCTGGGCTTATACTGTGGCTGACTAACTGTAACCCACCCTACCAAGTGGTAGAGGTGGCCATCACCATCGAATAGCGAAACACCACCATGCGGATAACGAAATACCATCTGTGCCGAAAACATCAGCATCTGGTGCAGTACTACTCAATAATTTCTTATCCATAAATAACGTTGGTGACCTCCTTAGGCTTCACGCAAGGCCTTGCACCAGGCTGAACAGCACCTGCTTTACCGCCACCACCCCCAGTTGGTAGCGGATCATCACCTACAACGAAAGCATTGTAGTCTAATAAAGTAGCTATCCAACAAGCTCTCAACAATGATGGTGGTTTCCTCCCAGAGCTTGTTCTGCAGTTGTCTGAAAAGCACCCGTTTTACTACCACCACCACTACCAGCGGGTAGCGGAACACCACCTACACCAAGAACATTACCGTCTGATACATAAGATATTCAACAAGCTCTCAACAATAATGGCAGTGTTCTCCCAGAGCTTGTCCTGCAGTTGTCTGAACAGCACAAGCTTCACCACCATCACCACCACTACTTGCGCCTATCAATTTTTTGCACTGATCATCGGCATCTGATACTACTCACCAAGCTCTCAACAATGATGGTGGTATCCTCCCAAGGCCTGTCCTGCGGTTGTCTGAACACCACCCGGCCCACCAGCGGGTAGCGGAACACCACCTGCGCGGAAAACATGGGTGTCTGGTACTCGGTGTCGCTCTCGTACTGCAGGATCGTGCCGCAGAGGTCGCGCTTGGGATGCCGCCTGGAACGTACACATGGTAAGAACATGTAAGAAGTAATCAATAGGTGTGGACTGAACTATGGGAGGTATAGATTTAGATAAATGTAGTGTGGCCCTATTTATGTGACGGCATAAATAGGGTCACGCAACATGCACCGTTTACCAAAGTTTGTCGACCCTGCCTATTGATTTTAACTATTTTTATGATAACAGCTATTCTAAATGACCTCGCTTGCTACAATATTATCATTATATCTAGGCTAAACTGTCCCACAGCTGGTCAAAGACCTTTCTCCATTCCTTCCATTATTCTCGGCAATGAGCTTCTTCTTGCCAATTCCTATAGTATTGCTGTAAGTAATTATATTGTTTATGATTACCACCGCAAATAAAGACTGACACAAAAAATAAAGACTGTTAGACTACTTCAAGAGTTGAAATAACCTAATATCTTTGTTTCTTCCATTTTATGTTACACGTTGATTTTTCCAATTCTGGCTGATTGTGATCTTTGGGTGTAAGTGAAAAGGAATCCAGAAGCGTGAGTCAGTCGTTAACTAGAGCTCGTTGGCCAGCCCCGGCAGGAGGTTTTTGTGGTTCAGGTACTAGTACTACAGAAGACATTACCTCTCGAGCACCAGCGCCCTGTGGACCACGCTGTTCACGCCCTGCAGAGGCAAGTACACGTCCCAATAGGCGCCACTCAGCTCGTTGGCCAGCCCCGGCAGGAGGTACTTGTGGTTCAGGTACTCCGTGCGGTCTTTGTGCTTGCCCAGCAAGTCTCCCACTGGGTACTGGTCTTGGGTGCCCATGCCTGGAAGTAGACAGTTGAAATGTGAGCGGAAAGTAAGCCAGTTTTTCATTATGTGGGTCAAACTTCTGTATATGTTGGTAATAGTAAGCAGATCCTACATCATCTGAATATATGAATCCCTATGTCTCTTGGACTGCTAGTTATATTACATTAGTCAAAACATTATTTGTCATGAATCAATGGCCGTATTTCTCGAGTTCTAGTTAAATCAAAGTCCCTATAAAAGGGTTATTTGTAAAACACTAACAACCTTGCAGGACTGTATTACTAACATCATAAACAACAACTTTTGTTCTATGACTTTTTACAAAACATAATTCATTTACCAAAAACATTCCTTCAAGATTTCGTTGTTCTATCTAACACATTTCAACTCTATATTTTACTATCCCACCTACGTCAGTATGCCGCGACCCAAGCGCATCAGCACCTTCACCGGCCGATCCCGTCTGCTTCGCATAGACTTCGTAATATTTAGATCGTTCAATTAAAAAAAAAATTTTTTCTTTGTGACCTGACTGCCCGACATAATGATGAATACGTTTAGACCAGCGACGTCCTATGATGTCTCTGTACAAATTGTTGTTAACAAACATTATAATCACGTCCAAACTAAACTAAATCTTATTCGCCGCAACACTTGTAATTATTAAATATCTAAAGCTGTTTGTAGAGCAGAATGTTTTTCCTTCTTTATTCTGCTCTACAAGCAGCTCTATTACAACTTTTATTTCTATAAATTTTAAAAATTTCTATTTTATTTATGTCAGGTCATTCCCGCTGAAAACATTGCAGTAAAATTATATTATTTGTCATTCAAAAGTATTCGTTCAACTGTACTGTATGTAGTAAGTTATTTTGGAAACAAATGTCGTTCGCGGCGAGAATGCTTCAAGTCGTCATACACCTGAGTAAGCGAGAAAATCTATCGGCTTGTCCAATCGTTGACAGTTGGCTCACCACCAAACGACGACGCGCTTCGACGCTATCGACCAGATTATGCTGAAAAATTTCCATGACAGCTCATGATTTGACTTCATCAAATTTCTAGTGATATTATGATTTTTAATTAGGCTCAACTTTAACCTAACAATATTTTTTTTGTATGTTTACTGCATTTAGATGTAGAAATCGAAACAAAAAATCAGATGCACATGTGGAAAAGACAGAATAGGTTTATCAAACGTTTGATTTAAAAAACACTTCGTAAATAAATTCATGAGCGACTGTTCTAGTGATTCTTTCTGGTAACTTTAGCCAATTTCTATTTCTGATAACTAAACTAGGCGGCTATTTTTAGACGCACACTTTTATAGATTTGAACAGCAATTATATAGATACACATGATTAAATCGAATGTATGAAAAATAACCAGAGAATAGATAGCACGATTTACTACTGTATCTTCTAATATATTAGAAACCCTTCTGATTTTCTCCAAGTTAATATACAGTATATAGATATAGTTACATATTTGACTAAGTTTTAATTAAAAAAAGAGACTCGGAAGTCACCAAACATTTGCTTTTCAAGTTAAAATCTCACCTGGTGGAGGCAGCTTATTCAAATCCAGCCCCGTAGGGTTGTAGATCCCTCCGGTGGTATTACACAGTGACGCCACATCGTCCCCAATGAGCTTAGGAGGCAGTTCCTGGACGTTGTAATGCAGCACGGAGCTCACGAAGCGCAGGTTGGACTCGTAGTCACCATCGGCCGCGCTCAGCTGGAAGTTGGTCCAGGTGGGATCAAAGGGCGAGCGCTGCATGAAGTCGATGGAGCCGTGGATGCCGTCCATGTTTATTAGGGCTCTGGAATTAGGAAGCAGATGGTGGATAATAAATCCAATGTGTAAGGCAAACATCAAGAAATAAAAGACATGGATTTGGGCCTGGTTTACGTATAGTTTTAATTACTCAAATGTCGCACGACACCGCATAAATTTACATATAAAAGAAAACGCTCAAAATATCATCTGAACACCGTAGATGTATAAGATTTAAAATAACTAGACGCCTAATGCAATTTTTGGGATAAGGCGTTCAAGGGGTTAAGATTAAGTAGTTTTAAGTTCGACTAAGTAATATGACATAATGAAGGGTTAGTAACGGAGTAACTACGTACCTATAGACATAGTTTGCCAGTTACGTTTAGATCCCATGTATAAAAGGGGGCCTATTGCAATAGCACTTATAACTACTTTAACTCTTCGAATGCCGTAATTAGAGACACAATAGAAAGACAATGGCTTATGTCGAACTGTGTAACTTAAGACATTCAAAAGGTTAATTATGTAGTAGATGGCTAAAGGAACTACAGTATATTTGTACAAGCTTTTATTTAGTTTCACCTGTCCCGATGTTTGTCTGTAATCAAATCTTGCAAATTAAATTTGATCCACTTCCCGGCTACCGATTGCGCTGTTTTGCATGCATGTGTAAATTAGATGGCATTGCAAAATTATTATGACATGGAGCTGATCTGATGATGGAACCAGAAGGTGGCTATAGGAGCTTGGTAGTTAAACGACACATCCCCATTGAGTTTGGGCTCGTATGATTCGTCTTGACGAGTATTAATTATATAAGTATTATACCGTGTTATAAAAGCTTGTTCTGAAAAAAATTTTTTTCATTAAAAACTTGTTATTGTTATAATTTAAATATAAGAGATATTGTTATCCTCTAGTTTTCTAAACAATTTAGTTCGTCAATTGACAAATTTTCACCGACATTAAGTCGTCGTCATCTTTGGTATCTGCTACAATGGACATGCTGAGGAAGGAATGCAATAATATCCTTGATCTACCACATGTTGTTATTGAATACGAATAACTGTGTTACTACTGATCTCAACGTTTATAACTTCCAGAAATTGAATTTACGTTACGCAAATATAAATGATGCCAATAACATAGAAACTAATTGGCTAGAAATTCAACTATTTCATATTGGACATTAGATATTGTTGCATTATTGCATAAGCAGGAATAGTTATTCAAGTTTTAAAACTAGCAGATTGCACCAATGAAGCAATAAAAATAAAAAGTATCTTAAAAGGCTCTACAGAGGATCACATAGCAGGTTTATTTAGAATATTTTAAACCAGAATATTAATTTATGCGCTATTTTGATTGTGGCCAGAAATAACTTCCATAATAAATTTATATTATGTTACTAGCAGCCCGCTTAAATATTTGTGGTTACGCCTACGCTTTTTACATTTGCCTTGTATATTGATAATTTAGCGGTAGTATCCATTCTGACAAAATCTAAGGAATCATTTAAAACCATACTCACTTAGTACTTTTCGGTGCCATCGGCCTCAACTTGGCACACGCCAGAAAACTATCAGAATGGCGGTTGTCATATATCACGACATACAAGCTCCGCTTCGTCACTTCCATGTCACTTCTGAGCACGTTGATCACGTCATCCTTGAATAAAGTCTTGGCTTTCATCACGTTTGCATCCGTCGCAACTTTGATCATCCCCAGTCTACTGTCCAAGTCCCCCACACTCATCCCGTCACCACTGTTCTCGGGATCAAACACTAGCTGAAGAACATTACAATTATCTTCGTAATTCCCCTTGTCGGCATCAAAAATGTCTGTCACAAATAACTTCCACTTATGTTCAGTAAATTCTACTTTTTCTGTAATACCTTTGGTATGATATAAGTCTGCTTGGATGTAGGAATCTGATTCATCGGATTCTCTTGCTGATAGCCATCTGAAATGCAGTGTTCCTGCTACTGGGGAAGTAAACTTTGCGATGGCATTCTTTTCATAAGTCTTATCTGTTGATAATATTGACGCACATATTACTCTGTCTCGTTCAGCTGTTTCAAAGACTATGCTCTTTCCCCAAAGGCCGTTTGGACCTGTCAGAGTGTTTTTGCTTTCGAATTCCGCGTGATCTTTTCCAGGTATGATGAGGTAGCCAAGTTCTTCAGTGAGATCGATGAGCTCTTTGCCGAGGTTGGCATCGGAGCACCGCGCCTCGGAGAGGTCTCGGTAGTCAACGGGGAACTCGTGGATGGTCCAGCGCCACACGCCGTCAGGGTACTGCAGCGTGGGCTTGAGGTTAGTCCGGATGCTGATAAGCGTGTCGTTCTTATGTGAGAACTCCACCTCGCCGTGCAGCCCGTGCTGCGATAGGTACGCGCGCAGCACCAGGCATTTTGATATTTCTGTAAGAGAGAATAGAGGTGGTTTTGAATTCCATTTTCAACCGATTATGACGAAAGTACCGTCGATCTATCCATACACTAAACTTCGGTTGATGCTTCTAACTTTAATAGCTTCGGTTTTTCTGTGTTTATAAAAAGGGAAACCAGGGATTATCTGTGGTCAGCTCATAAACAAACTTATTTTATAAACATGACGCTGCTCTATCTATTACGAGTACAACATGCATCAAAACTATCGATATTCCATGTAATTAAAAACATACGAGTGGCCGGTCTCAGGGCTCTTGAGGCGGATTTCTGAATGAATTAAAAACTTCTCAAAACCCTTTGACTGGTTTCAGCTAAAGTACAGTTTGAGAAATAGTCAATTTAAAATAATTACAATAAAAAATCGGGGGTTAACATCAATTATGATAACTTTTCTAAAAAAAAAAAAAAAAATGAAAATGGCACCTCCGAAATCCTGCTATGTAAATTCATGGGCTCTCACTAAACATAGATACGTAAACAAAAAACAAAAACATAGGTACGTGTATAGCAACAAACCAGGATCGGTTTGTGTTTCTCTAACAACACTCGACAACCATATTATGTTATTTAACATGTCACAAATTCAAACCAGTGTCCAGCTATACGACCATAAGCGACTGTCTTCGACACGTGATCGGAAAGGTAACTAGTTCGATGCCAGGCGTTGACAATATGCCCTTGAGACATTTCACGTTTTTGTTGTTTTGGTCACAACAATATCTATGCACTTTAGAAAGTTTGTTTCATAATCGTTCCGTTACATTTATTAGCAAATTGTTACTTAATAATAAGAGTTAATGATTTGTAGTTTTTAATGTTTCCGTGATTTCTAATCGTTGATTAAGTTGTGTCCATTCCAAATAATAAGTACAAATATATTCACGTTATTGGTAATCCAATACCGTTTGTTTTTTTTTTATAAACAACTGTAGAATATCAACATATTGGTAAGTTATAGTCACATATAGTAAAGTTATGAGTACTTTAAAACAATATTATATCCCTCAAATAAATTATGACTAAAAATAGAGAAATCAACTCAAAACCAGCCAAACAGGATTTAGAAGTAAACTTGGAGGAAATTGATGTACAACTCACCGACACTAATCAACACAAAATACACTAAACACAAGAACTTTGGTGAAACATGACTAAACCCGTAAATCATTGTCACTAAACTATAGTTAAACTTAACTAAACCGAGCTCGTGTCGGTACTCATGACGCCACTGGTTTCTCTCGCCGGGTGAAAGGCACTGGCGGACTTAACGAACGCTCAAGTATAACTTAAAGAATAGGACAGGTAGATAGTTAGAGCAAGACGCAAAACGTTAAGGTCGTATGGTAGGAAATGATCAGTGGTCATTCGATGATTTTCGCGGTAAACCGGAGATAATGATTGGATTCCTCATGAAAACCAGGAAGCGGTAGACGCTGAAATTGATAGACACAGTATATCTTAAAGTTAAGATTATAAAAGTTCACTTGATGTGACAAGGTGCTGAGCATCGGATAAAGGCAAGACAAGACTCCGACACACAATAGTATGAAATTAAAATTCAGATTTACGACAGACCATTAGTTTATATAGAAACAAAACGGCATTATTCATCTATAGTTTTTATTTTAATTGTACTGAAATATTTGTAGTTATATAGTGATCAATATTTACAAATATAATAAATATACATCTACTCATAATAAATATACATTTGTACCGTGAGTGTGTCATCAGTATTTTCGTTATTTATTTCCACGGCTTGACCATGAAGCGAGTTATGCTCATTACCTTGCTTGACTCCCTGTACAGTTTCAATATTACACGGTAGAAACTTCGTTGGGAAGTTAAACATTACACAATGTATTTCTTAACACATACAATTAACAAATTACCTAATTGCAACTCATAGTACCTAACTCACCTAAGTGAGTTACCTAATTGCAGGCAGTTAGACAAGTTCATCTCGGAGAAGTATAAAGACAAGGAATTGAAGAAAGACTAGAATACAAAACAAACAATGTAATTTGAAGGTTGAAAGAAAATGGTAGAGTCTACATATAAATCCTATATACTCGTGTAAATCCACTCTACATATAAACCCTCACTCACCTATTTTGAATAACAGATCAAGTAAGTCCCACTTCATCACTTGAATGGGTCTAGGTACAGCCTGGAACTGGCCTGATACTGCCTTATTATTATTATTATTTATTAAAGCAAAATTCCCGAGCCGTATGAGGCCACCGTAGGCGCGGGCTTGCGGACAGTGAGCAATGGGTAGCTCGCTGTCTGGCCGTCCGTTAACGGTCCGGACCAAGCCCAAGTCGTCGACAGCGCGCGCTGTTCCTGTGCGTCTCAAGGAGTTGTCAGCAACAGCAGGGGCCCAGCCGGGTCGAAGCCTACTTGGGCCAGGGTTATCCGAAAGGGCGCTCGAGCCCCGGTATGAAGAAGGCTTGAAGGAACGGGATGGGTTTTTTAGTCAGTAAGAGTCTGACACTATCTCCCGCTCCGCCCAAGAGCGGGGGTTGTCATAGGATGATTTTTCCCATAGAAGAAAAAAAATGCCGTATAAGCGAGGGTGTTATGGAACAGACAAATCTCCACGTGTATCAAACGACGTTTTTCAATACACTTACGAAGAAACACTTTTTCTGAAAAATTCGACGCATTTTTGTTCATTTTGTATTTAAGAATGTTTTTAAAAGATGCTATATATTTTAGTTTTGATTTAGATGTTAGCACGTTATCACAAGCATTTTTTACCTCATTCACAATATCCGGCGGCGTAGCGTCTAAAGAAATCTCTTCAAATCTTTAAATCGTCATTTTCTTTTCACAATTGCTCGTATCAAAAATGAATAATTTAGTTATTACTTAGAGAGGCCCCGGAATGCATTCCGGACCTCTCTTATAACCTTCAGTTTTTGTAATGCATTCTAGATTCACATCTACACTGATAATTATTAGATTATTATTATTTATTTATTTATTTATAAAAACAAAGGTTTTCCTTAGCTTTACAAAAAGGCACACAATTAGACCCCTGGGGTCTGTCTCAGCGTGCCACAACCTGACAATTAGTCAACGCGCTATAAACTGTCAAGGTCCAATTGACTCGATATAGTAATCCTTCAACTTACGCTTTATGTTTTTGGTATTGAATGAGCATCTGACGTCTACAGGTATCTGATTTACTAAAATAAATAAAGAGAAAAAGAGGAAAAAAAAAGGAAAATAAGGAAAGGGGAATAGATAAAGAGGTAAAGTTGTTTTTTTTGTTTGTAGGAGGTATAGGTAATCTCTGAAAGTACTGGTCCCACCGAGCAGTAGTGTCCGAATGGTAGCAGCCCCGACTTACGACTTAGGTATAGGTCGCGGGTTCAAGCCCAGCCAGGCGCATTACTTTGTGTAATTTATTTCATCACCACTGCTCTCAAAACGGTGAACGAAAACATCGTGAGGAAACCGGCATGTCCTAGAACTAAACATTCGAAGACATGTGACGTTCACCAACTCGTACTGCGCCCGCGTTGTGGATTACGGCCCATTCTCTCTCCTAGAGAGGAGGCCTGAATCTTGCCTGAATCCCAGCAGTGAGAGCATAAAAGGCTGATATGCTACTGGTTCGATTGCTAATATTTTTCACCGATAGAAATCTGCTTTATTCCTGAGTGACATAGGCTATAATTTTATGTACGCGGGCGAAGCTGCAAGAATAAGAAGTCTATACTCGCACGATGCAGAGACTTGACAACTTATACTTAACTTGTGGATACTATTATTAGAATAACGAACCGCATACTTTCATATACGGCACATAATAACGTTATTACTACTAATACCAGCTATGTCTCACTGTCGTCATCGTTTGGAGCCAAAAAATTGTAAATTCAGTTAACGACGATCATAAATATCAACAACACGCGTAAATATCACAAACTCAATGACAAAGTTAATTTAGTTCGGCCTATGTCACGTCTATATGTGGTCCAAATACTGTGGATTATTTTAAAATTCACTTTGAAATATGCCCTAGAATTGATCTTATACAAATAAATGCGACAATCGATTGTAGAGATAAAAATTCATATACATAGTAAAGCTAAGATATTTAATCACACTAAAATACATAAAATTGTAAGATGATAAAGTTAGTGGATATATGGTGAGTTATAGAAAACATGCAAAGTTGAGAATTTTCTTTTTTAATGTGCCTAAAAACCAAATAAACATGTTTTGGTTTTAGAACAGGCCGGTTTCCTCACGAAGTTAATCCCTTACCGTTTTAAATGCATGTTTATTGATACTAGAACGGTGCAGCACCTCCCACCACCCACCACTTCAGCTAAATACTAGATACAATAAATCACGTTTTATTTATTTCTGATTCATCATCACTTATTGATTGTGTCTCGCATTGATCGAGATTTAAATCACTATTGTTATAAATGGAAACAGTACCACTTATTCAGTATTATTTCCCATTCTAACCTTATCATCTTTTTCACCACATCCTTCTACTTCTTTGACATCAGACAAGTATGTGTGTCCTACTGCAAAATCTATCCCAAGTGTGGACATAATATGCTACTCCTTACACCTCCTAAGCTCCAGCAATCGATCTTTATAATCTTTTCTCAGCTCTGTTAGGATCTGATTTTAGTCTACCGATCGGCTTGCTAAAACAGGAGAGAGAAGGACGAGGGTTGTTTGTCAGGTTAGATGTGTAAGGAATGAAGCTGGAATGGTCCTATCAGATGATGAAAAAATCAAAGTGAGGTGGAAGGACTATTTTGAAAGACTAATGAATGAGGAAAATTATTGGAATGGGATTTAAAAGAGCTATGTAGGGTTGTTAAGAACGGTTAGTATGGATGAAGTCAGAATAGCAGTGAATGGATGGATGGAATGGAGATGGAATACCAGTTGCGGTGTGGAAGTTATTACAAGTGGATTATTGGACGTAGTTAGCTTTGTTATTCAATAAGTTATTGCAGGAAGAAGCCCTATCTGATGATTGGGACAGCAAACTACCATACGTGATCATTGAATGATAGCGCGACGAGTGACAGGCCAGAACGCAAGAAAAAAACGTGTTTCGCCGACCCCAAGTAAAACGGGACCAGGGCATCGGGCAGGAAGATGACGATAGGTGCAGCTGAATACTTTACATGGACTACCACAATCCAGTAACTGGAAAAGACGACGCCTTAGCAATACTAGTGGCTATGCTCCATCTCCATAGCAACAGTAACAATCAATAGTACAGTTTGAATACGAGTTAAGATGGAGTTTCGATAATCTATGGATGTATTTTGGAGAGCGTGCGCGGGAATTACATGATCGCGTCATCCGCGTCATCCGTTTTAGGTGAGGCTAGAGCGAATATTGTTTTAATAAATTAGTGCGCTTCACCATCAACGATTGCGTCACTGCTTACCATCAAGTGGGATCGGAGTCAAGCACTAAATCAATAAAAAAAAAGTTTGAACTTAGTGAATACCAATGACGGCGAAGCCCTTTGCAGAAACTAGTAGGTACCTAACACACTCACAAATACATAAATAATGAGTGTATTACCACATAACACTCCTTGGTGCTTCTATAAAACACGTGATTCACATTCAGCTTTGATCCGATCCTTTTTTGACTTAATCACCCCAATAAAGATAGATTACGATTTCTTTTATAACCCTTGAGTTACACTTTCAAAGGTCAAACTAGTCGAGACGTCTCAAATCTGTCTGTAGACAGCACGTGGTCATTGATATTAAATGGAACACTACAGGATATCATACGTCGTCGGAATGTTTAGGACGACGTTTTGTGGAAATAAACGACCTTCGCGTCATGCGCATAGTGGCATAATATCGGAATATCGGCAATATATCGATCATGATCAACGAATAACATAACGCAGGTGACCCACAGGAAGGAACGACAGAAGGTCCTACAAATAACCGTTGAAGTATCACAGTGTCATGGTTAGATGTTACGATTTCGTACCGCTCAATCAGCCTTTTAATTTTATATTGTTCCCACAGCTAGGACTCAGGCCTCCACTCTAGGAGAGATCGTAGGCCGTAACCCACCACGTACGCCTCATGCTCGCTTATCAATAAAATAACCATTAGGTAATAATATAATACATTGATAGACATTCGTCATTCGACGGAACGATCGTCACAATCCAATTTTGAGTGTCCGCTTTATCATATATAGCTAGCTGCCTAAGCCGTAATCACCGTGATAAATCACTTGTATAGATGACTCGTTTTTCTCAACTGGCTAGTCAAGAGGATATAAGGAGATAAGTAGCTGAGTAGACCATAAAGCATACTACGCTTTAATGGTGGTGATAAGCTTTTCTACGTTCACATGGATAGCTTGTAAAAGTTTTTCTGGAGCGAAACTTCTGCAACCATCTTTTGGGTGTCAAGTTAAAATAATCGTATGAGTGACGTTGGCGGCGTGCGCCCGCGCAGCTCGGCTATTCCCGGCGTGGATTGAGTCACGCGCTGAAATAGGGTCATTGTAATCCACACCGGTGTGGTATCGCGGTTCGACTCCCGGCGAGTTACGTGTACCTACTGTATCGCTTGTATGACAATAGTCCAGTAGAGGCTGGGTGATGCATACGTACTGGATTATATCAGCTTTGCACGAAAACAAAATAAAACCAAAACCTCTTCAAAATAGATCTTGAAAATTGTGTTATTTCATCAAACTCTATTAGAAGTTCTATAATTTACATGACATAATAAATCATTACAACTACAATCTCCGAAGTATTTAAGTAAGCAGAGGTCTACCTACCACTCACACTTCACCAGCCATGATTCAGCCCCATGTGCTTAGGAGCAATCTACTGCCTTATACCAGGTACAAATCCGAACTCCAAGCTGCCACAGCAATCCGGGATGAAAGAATCCAATACCACTATCACACATTTTACTACTTTCATAATTAAAATCTATAAACTTTGTTACTCATTAAGAGCGTAACATTTTTTACACATTACACACATCGTAGCAGGACTGTGAATGACCGGAATGTTATGCAAAACATGAAGTTCATTAAATAAAATATTTAATGAACATCTGTGACACAATCTCACGATGTCGTCTAGATCATCTGTTCGTGACATACGAGGTTTATCTCACGGATGCTCGTTACTCTGAAATATGTGACGTGCCGGTGCTCATCTGTGCATCGGTGAGCACGCTGGAGATTCCAGGAAATGTTGCTAGTACTACGCGAGGATTACATCTATGTTTTGTAAACATTATATCAAAGAAAAACGCGAAATTTAGATACACTTCGTAGATTAAAATATAAATATTGCGCCTGGTTCCTTCTTTTCCACCGAAAATCTATTGTCTATTCGAAAAATAAGTTACATAAATATCATAAATACGCTTGAATTCTTAACTTATTGTACACTAGCTTTTGCCCGCAGCTTCGTCCGCGTACATAAAATATATCCTATGTCACACAGGAATAAAGCAGCTTTCTATAAGTGAAAAAAATTTAGCAATCGGACCAGTACTTCCAGAGATTACCTCCTACAAACAAAAAACAAAACTTTACTTCTTAATTATAATAGTGTAGAACAGTGATTTGAGTAATCATGTACAAGCAACAAAGAAGATAAGTACCAGGGTCGTCAGATATTGTTGAAATTTTCATGGAAACCGATTGATAAAGATCTTTTTGGCATGAAACAATTATATTCATAGTAAATGAACAACTTATTGGTAAAATTAAAATTCATACAAAGCAATCCGTTGGTTTCCATTAAACTTCAACTATGTCTAACAGCCCTGATTATTTATCCCCATTTTTGACTCTAAAAACCGGCCAAGAGCGTGTCGGACCATGCTCAGTGTAGGGTTCCGTAGTTTCCCGTCCGTCACAATAAGTGTACCCACTTATGAGTTTAAAAAAATGCTTGCATATACGATTATACTACAAACTTAGTCCAGAAATTATTTTGTACAACCTTCTTGTCTTTTTTGTACAAAAACTGTTCTTTCCATCAAGTTCAAAATGATTTTCCTAGAAAGTCCTTATAAAGTTCTACTTTTCAAATTTTTTTCATATTTTCTAAACTTATGGTTCAAAAGTTAGAGGGGGGGACACACTGTTTTTTACTTTTGGAGCGATTATTTCCGAAATTATTGACATTATCAAAAAATGATTTTAGTAAACCCCTATTCATCTTTAAACACCTATCCAACAATATATCACACGTTAGGGTTGAAATTAAAAAAAAAATCACTTCCCACTTTACGTATAGGGCGGCTACCCTAATAAAACATTTTTTTCCAATTTTTATTTTACTACTTTGTCGGCGTGATTGATATACATATTGGTACCAAATTTCAGCTTTCTAGTGCTAACGGTCACAGAGATTAAGCGAGGACGGACAGACGGACAGACAGACATGGCGAAACTATAAGGGTTCCTAGTTGACTACGGAACCCTAAAAAGGGAACAATCATCGGAACAATCAATCTATCTCTATTTATCTATATAATCACTTCTTTGCTAGCCCCATCATCTATTCGCCCCATGATTCTGAAATAGTTCTCTGACACACGTTCCTCCGATGAACTGCTCGCTGACAGAACGTTAATCGTTCTGTTCTTTTCAGTTTATCGCAGACAGAACATTTCCCCGACGCTCGATTCGTCGACAGAACACTTTTCAATATTTTTCTCAATTCAACTATTTGGTATTCCGCTATCGTTATAAGTGACGGACTGTGGATATAGTATATATCTTCTTTTCGCAGCTTGGATTCGAAAAACTTCTACCATTCCAAGGATTATTGCTGAATAACAGGCCTTTCTCAATCTGCGCCACAACACATGGTTCTCCACCCTTTTCATCCACACAATCCTACCCACCTTTATAAAGAATCAATCTTTTCATAACAGTTTTGGTATCTGAAAAGACAACATTAGATTTCTCAGTTATCTTTTTTATTTTATATCCATATACTTGTGGACCTAGAACGCAAAAGGCAACTGAAAGAACATTGGTTTTAGTCAGTAAGAGTCTGACACGCCCTCTCTCTCCACCCTACAAAGGAAGAAGTCATTAGACGATTTCCCACCTTTAAAAAACCCTACTTCCGACGCAGTCGAGTAAATAAACTGTGTTCTATGTTGTCCGCGTGTCACACAGGCGCTTCGAAGCCTAGAACCGCCTCTGATTTCTCGACCTGAGGGATTAATAGTGTAACATCACAAGCCTCCCATTATTGTGTTCTTAAGTTTCCACAACCTAAAAGTTTCACACAGTTGCATGTGTACCAACTTCATCATCAACTTGGCCTTCTCCCAACAACATCGAGGACGACATCCAGTTTAACCGGAATTGACTGTGTTACAGACTCGTACGAGTAGGTACATGACGGCAGCCTTTGACCTAATCACTCCAGTTTACTAGGTAACATAAGTAAAACCAATAGGGGCCCGCAGGGCTGAAGCCTTCTAGAGCCAGGGTCGACTTCTGAAAAAGTTACGTGTACGTCAAGGAGAACTCAAAGGGCAATTGAAGAAACATCGACGTGGTTTAGTCAGTAATAGTCTGACACGCCCTTTCATTCCGCCCTAGAGCGGGAGAAGTAATTTCCCACTTTTTTTTAGCATTTAAATATTAAAACTGTTTTTAAACCCAAGGGCGGAGTGGAAAATACTGACTGACGAGGGCGATCTGTGCTGGACGGGAGGAAGCCGCTTATGATAAGTTGGCAAGCTTGATGAAATGTGTTCCGATGCATTCTTCCGACCCTGACATTCAAGTATATGGAATGTGAAAGGGCCAGAAACTGCCAACTCTCTGGCACTTTCTGAACATTGAATCAATTACATCACATAGTACCACGATCCCTTGTCTTGCTCGATTTTGGATACGGTATTGGTCGCGATGATGCCGAAGTTTGCTATGACACGGGAATTAAAAATCTTGTCCTCCAATCTCCTAAGTCCTAATCATCGTCTATCTGTAAGCCCGATTTCACCGAAGCCCATTCAGACGTGCCCTAAGGCGTGTAAAGATACGAGTACCTAACAAAATTACTTTTAAATACATAATACTAGCTTTTGCCCGCGGCTTCGCCTGGGTACACAAAATATAGCATGGATCACTCAGGAATAAAGCAGCTGATCTGTGACAAAATTTTAGCAATCGAACCAGTATTTTCAGAGATTACCTCCTACAAACAAAAAAATATAAAAACTGGGCAAGCGCGAGTCGGACTCGCGCACTGAGGGTTCCGTGCAAACTAAAATTCCCAAATGGAGTCTCGAAGATTTTTCCAAATTGCATTTTTTTTTTTTATTACATATGTAACAACAAATTTACTATTTTCAGATTTATTCCTATACCTGAGCTATAAAACCTTGCTTTGTGCCAAATTTCAGGATTCTGGGTCAGCGGGAAGTACCCTATGAATTTCGGTCTTTGAGAGTATCAAAATATGCGTTTTTTTGCGACATAAAAGGCCGTATCTTTTTTATTCGTTAACTTAGAAGTTTGTTTTTTTTTCACAGCTTGAAGGGTCTGCTGACCTAAGTATACGGTATTAATTTCAACTCGATACCTCCACGCGTTCTTGAGATAAAGGGTTTTGACAGACAGACAGACAGACGGACGGACAGATCGACACCAAAGTGATCCTGTAATGGTTCCGTTTTTTCCTTTTGAGGTACGGAACCCTTTTTTTTTTTTTTTTTTATGGTGGGAAAAAATCATACATTGACATCCCCCGCCCTTGGGCGGAGCGGGAGATAGTGTCAGACTCTTACTGACTAAAAGACCCACCCCGTTCCTTCTAGCCTTCATACCGGGGCTCGAGCGCCCTTTCGGATAACCCTGGCCCCAGTAGGCTTCGACCCGGCTGGGTCCCTGCTGTTGCTGACAACTCCTTGAGGCGCGCGGGAACAGTGCGCGCCGTCGACGACTTGGGCTTGGTCCGGACAGTTACCGGACGGCCGGACAGCGAGCTACCCATTGCTCACTGTCCGCAAGCCCGCGTCTACGTTGGCCGGAAATCGGGATCAGAATCCCGGCGACGGCGGCGGCGATAACGCCGTTGCCTTATGCGTTCGGCCTCCTCCTTTGCGAGCATTACTGCTTCGCAGAAGTCGGCGACCGCCTGCCACTCCTCCTCGCTCCGGACCATGGCCTCAACCAAGGTCCGGCGCGAGAGGTCTCCGCCGCCGATCGCCCCCACGAGGGCACAGCGATGCTCCGCCCAAGCAGGGCACACCTCGACTGTGTGCTCCACCGTGTCCTCCGGGCGTTCCGCACAGTGGCGACACCCGGGCGTCACTTCCGCATGAATCGAGTGCAGGAATCTCCCGAACGAACCATGTCCGGTGAGTACCTGCGTCATGCGGAAGGTAAGGACGCCGTGAGGTCTTTCCAGCCACGCCTCAAAGAGGGGACTTACCGCCATGATTGTGGCGTGCCCAGCACTGGGTTGCGATAGTCGCTGACGCCATTTCACCATGAGATCCCGCCGGAGCTCTGTCCGCCATGCCGTGACCTGTCGCGGCAGCGGACTTTCACCCCGGCGTTGCATCTCCACGCGCATATCGTGCATGTGTGCAAGGACTGTTGCCTCCAGATCCCACGGTGGTAGGCCAGCCAGAAGGCTCGCCGCTTCGCGGGAGACCGTGTAGTATCCCCGCACCATCCTTATCGCCATGACCCTCTGGCAGGCGTTCAGTATGGCCGCCGGTTGCTTTTTCAGCAACGGCGCCCACACCGGCGCCCCGTAGAGGGCCATGGACCGAACGATCCCCGCGTAGAGCCTCCGGCAGGAGGCGTCTGGACCCCCAAGGTTGGGCAGGAGCCGCTTGAGCGCAGCCCCAGCCCGGTTGAGTTTGGGAGCCAGACGTCGGAAATGCTCCACGAAATTCCACCGGCTGTCGAGGACGAGTCCCAGGTACTTCATCGTCGACCCGACACCGATGTGAACTCCTCCTACCGTTAGTTGGGAACTCAATGGCGGCGCGCTCCGAGACTGGCGACCGTGGAAACACATCGCCTCGGATTTGTGAAGCGCCACCTCGAGTCCCAACTCCTGGATCCGATCAACGACCATCGCAACCCCGCGTGTCGCTAGAGCGACCGCCGCCTGGTACGACTCTCCCGAGGTACGGAACCCTAAAAGCAAACTTTAATTCTTTATTATATATTTTATATAGTATATATTATATAGTGTAGATTAGTACAGATGGATAATATAACGTCACCAGCAATACATTGTGAGTCAGCTTCCACAGTGGCATCGCGGCGCGACCGGCACGCCAGCACTCTGCCAAGTTTCTCTGTCCTGATCTGGTCTACAATTGACGTGACGCGGCGCGACAATTGCCAGCACTTTCTTCATCAACGTGTTGTGAAATGTATCGACAGCTTTATGTTCGCATTGCATTCTATAGCGTTTCCTAATGGCTGCCATACATGCGATGGCAACCAACCACCGACGTGTTCTTATTACAATATTTTCTTCACTCTATTCTGAAGATAATGAATGATAAGATTGTGCCTACAATGCTGCCTAAGAAGAGAAAGACATGTATTACTTATTGGCTTTACTTTTTCAATGACAAATGCTGCAGTAGGAGTCTGGCTAATAGATCTATGCCCTATCTATTGGCAAGGGGCCCGTTTTTTTTTGCGGAAAGCATAACAGCAAGGTTGGCCAGTTTGCAGTGTCACTAAAGATTTGAAACAGAGAGTTGAAACACACAAGTGAAACACGATATCCATTCCGAAATATCGGCCCGTAATATCAATGTGTTGAAACCAAACATCGCAATGCAAGCCAATTGGATTTTACAAACTGCAATTGGCTTGCATTGGAAATCCAGTCTGACTGTGAGTATAACGTAGCACGTGGAGGCCAAAGTAATCCGTCAGCTGCGGAAGCCCTGGCCTCAATACCGACCCACCAATGCGTCAGAACAGATGCTACACTTGCAGTTTACGTAATACGTGAGAGATCTACATGAATAAATACTAAGACTGTCTGAGTTACTACGCAGCGCAGCCAATACGCTGAAGAGTAGTCCACCTACCACCGCCTACCGCCTTATCTAAACTTAATTGGGAAGTGGAGGAGTGGGATGAGTCGAATTCTCTGCTGGAGTCTGTGTTTCCTGATAGCTACAACTAAGGGGTCTGAATAGGTTACTTCTAGGCAAGCGTGCTGCTCCTTCGTCGACCACATCATCGCTTGCTATCAGGTGAGATGAAGGTCAAACGCGAGCCTATCAATAAAAAAAATCCTTTCGGAAAATCTATCAAACAACTCGTTTCCTAGTTTCTAATAAAATGATAAACAGCGCATCAATACAGACATACCTACTTACCTGTACGGAGACTATGTAGTAGTATAGTACTTACCAATCTGTCTGTTAAGCGATGCAATAACATCCTTTACATCTCATCTTTACCGACGTCATGGGACTGACAGGGGTCGAGCTCTATTCCGATGTATGTATGAATCAAATGGCAAAAAAGGCATGTTTTATACTTTTGAGTTCTTATGGGTATTCGACTACTTCCTGCGCAAAATGTCCTGAGCTATGTCCGCGTGGTAGTATTAGATACATTTTGACGGTCACTTCTTCCTATACATACCTATATATTTTCTTAGACACAAATCCATCTTACTCAGTTATTATTAAACGTATAATAAAGTTACATCTGTATAATAATTTTAGTTTAATACTCAATACTCAATACTCAATACTCAATACTTTATTGCATTCCATATGTACATAATATAGATGGTATAAAAATATAGATAAGACCAATATGGACCCTGTCGGGCACAGCAAAGCTAGGAGAGAGGATGAAGGCTAATAAAATAAAGATATTTCACTTATTATTGTCATCATTATTAATAAATTATGTGCCTATCTATTTAAATTAAATTGTGTATGCATGTTATTATATAATTATGTCTAAGTATTGGTATATTTTATTTATTTATTGTCGTTATTATTATTAAATTTTAGATTAATACTAATGTGTATAAGTAAGGAATTGTCAGCAACATTAGGGACCCAGCCGGGTCGAAGCCTACTGGGGCCAGAGTTATCCGAAAGGGCGCTCGAGCCCCGGTATGAAGGCTAGAAGGAACGGGGTGGGTCTTTTAGTCAGTAGGAGTCTAACACTATCAACCGCTCCGCCCAAGAGCGGGGGATGTCATTGGATGATTTTTTCCCACGATAAAAAAAAAATGTGTATGTATAAGTGAAATTATAAGTATTATCTGATATGATCACAGTATTATTCTGCTGTGTAAATCAGTCACTTAATGTACTTCCCCACGCAATATAGTTTCCATTTCCATGCGAACAATATCGTAAACTGGGCTACTTCAGTTTCGGCGTCTCCGGTAGCTGGCAGCCCGTCAAGAATGCTCCATATCCAACGAGTTCTCAATACGAACCGATTTAGAATGTAGAACTGCGTCTGTTTCCATACGCGCGACGCCAATGAGAGCAAATATTAAAATACTAGCGTTTTTCCTCGGGTTCACACCCGTGGCATATATCACAATGTCCGAGTATTTTATCTAACATAACACACTTAGAGATAGCGTGATTTGCGCGTAATTTGATCAGGGCATGCAATGGCGACGCTTGGGAGAGGCCTATGTCCAACAGTGGACGTGTATCGGCTGAAATGATGATGATGATGCAATTAAATTTACATTTTCACTGTTTTTCATGCAACCGCTCTTACACGATTATGAGTTTTTTTTTATTGATATAACCTAGTACTTGACTGCGATCCTACCTGATGGTAAGTAGCGATGCAATCGTTGATGGTGAGGCGCACTAGTTTATTAAGAGCCTATTCACTCTAGCCTTGAAGCCCCCAAATTATAATCGGACGGGAAGACCGCAGCAGGCAAACTGTTCCAATCCTTCGACGTACGCGGTATAAACGACGAGGCGAAATGTTTAGTCCGGACCGTAGAGGTTTCAACAACGTAAGGGTAAATATTCGCCGCATTTCGGGTTGTCCGATGGTAGAATGGCGATGGCGGAATCAAGTCATGCAATTCCTGCGCACACTCTCCAAAATGCATCCTGTAAAACACCGAAAGGCTAGCTACCCTACGCCTGTGCTCAAGGCTTTGAAGGTTGGACTTAACCAAATCTGGATCACCAATTAGCTTTGCACGCCTTTCCACCGAGTCCAAAGCTGTCAGGTGGCATTTTGCAGCACCAGCCCATATATGACTGCAGTACTCCACACACGAACGGACCTGTGCTTTGTATAACATTAAAAGCTGTCCCGGTGTGAAGTACCGCCGGCCCTTTGCAAGAATGCCTGATTTCCTAACAGCTACCTTGGCTTTGGACTCAATGAACCGCCCAAATTTAAGGTCTGAGGGAATTTCAACCCCCAAGAGCTGAAGGCGGTCGGTGTACTCCAGGGATAAATTCTGAAAAGTAGGAGCCAAGGTGCACGGGCTCCTTTTGGTGGTGAACAGACACGCTTATGTTTTGGCGGCGTTGAATCCCACCAGATTGTCTTCACCCCACTTGGAGACTGCCTGAAGTGAGATATTCGTTTGCTCTACCATAGCCTCTCTTTCGGACCGGATTAGCTCCTTTCTAGCCCGAGCACTGGGCAGGCAGACTTAAATTTATTACACATTTTGCATTAAATATTTTGGAAACATAGATATGATATCTTGTGGATATCACCTAGGCTTCTATTGAAATCAATTTATAGATTCGTGTAAGACTAATTTAATTAAGACCTCTGAAAATTTGCTGTTTTGCATGAAAGACCCTTCATAATGTACTCAAAAATCAAAAAAACAGCCTTGCTTTAATCAAAATTCTGAGTGACGACCATTTTTTTCAAAAACTTTTAAGTTCAAGTGTTTTGTTAGTAATTTGATTAATCTATATAATACAGTTTAATTACTACACTAGGTATATATATACAAATTTAAAATTATAATATGTACAAACGAGTAAAAAAGGCTGAAAACGGGGAAAATTCAGAGGGTATCAAAAAATTCGTCCAAATCGATGTCAATGGGAAAAGTGCCCAGAACGCTGGCAGCATTGCCACGCTGGATGGCAATGCTGATTCGTTGACTGAAGAAAAGTCCAGCCCTCTGGTCACGCGAAGAGTCGACCAACTGTTTGCTGATATCCCGGACAACTCGATGAGCGCTCGGACCCCATGGCCCTAGTGTTTCGACCCCAAACGGCTCAAACACATAACTTCCAATGAGGTTATTATATTTACGCCGTTTGAGGTTTTTTGCACCTGCAGCAGCCGCCCCAACACAGCCCGCCGTACTCAGAAGATGGGATGGCGCAAGGGTATCGACACATGTTGCATCCCACACCAAAGGCCTACCCAATTTCCAAGGCATTATAGTCATCCCATCTGGCCTCTTCCCATCGTCACGTGCCAAGCCAAACTTTTAAAGGTTTAAAAAAAATCACGTATTTTCTGGACCATGTTTTATGAAATATTCGAGTAAGTCAAAGTCAAAGCATTTATTTCAAAAAGACCATTTGCGGGCACTTTTGAATACTCAAATATCGGTCAGTCCAGGAAAAGTGAAGCTAAATTGCTCGTTCCAAAGCGTAGATCTCTATGGAGAAGAACGTGCAAGAAACTCCATGGACACTCTTTTAAATCACAGAATCCAAACACACACACCACAAACTGACAGTAACCTGTCAGTTTGTGGTGTGTGTGTAGGATGTCTGGTAGAAATTGCCTTGTGCAATAAGACCGCCTATTGTACATTTATTCTTTTGTAAATGTTTATATCCTGTAATAAGCTAAGGTGTGCAATAAAGCTATAAATAAATAAATAAATCACAAAATTACCGAATTTTAACAGAGTTTTCAGGCTGTCTCTCTTTTTTCGCGTTGCCTGTTCATCAAACATCGCGTTGCATTGCATTAGATGTAGCAACAAGCTTTTAAACCATGCTCGATGTTGACGACAAATCGGCGAGTGGAAAAGGAGCCTCTTAACGTTACGTGTTAAGGTAAGGTAAGGTTATAGTCCCTTGAACCATCTGGCCGAAATTAAATGGACAGAACTCTCGTGCCCGCCTAGCCGGCAGTACGCGTATCTGTGCATTTAATTGCGGCTAGCTGCGCCCAGATAGTGCGCAGCTCACCTTT
Source organism: Mythimna ferrago (assembly GCA_910589285.2). Taxonomy (NCBI): domain Eukaryota; kingdom Metazoa; phylum Arthropoda; class Insecta; order Lepidoptera; family Noctuidae; genus Mythimna; species Mythimna ferrago. The sequence goes on along the minus strand of OU342694.1, from coordinate 14,673,324 downwards.
AAATCCAATTTCTTTGCGATATATTGAAAGAAAATTTAACGATCTATTTTTATGTTTAAAAATGTTTCTAAAGATCCAAGCCGTTTCGAAGGAGTGGAGAAAACTTGCAAAATTGCTAAATATTTTTTTTAGAAAAAAATATTAATCGCACGAAAAAATCGAATGTTGATAATGTTGTGCATAAATGTATAATATATATTTTTTTCAAACCTATTAACCTGGCCGTTACCAAGGAGCAGGCGGAGCAGGCTTCAGAAAGTCACTGTTTTGTGGCACTTTCCGGGCGCTTGGGCTTTAAAATGTCAGGTATGCGTGCGAAAAAGAGAGATGGAGCTATACCACCCTACATCTTTAACAGTTTAGTTTAGGTCATCAAATGGAGAGCTGATGGTAGGGCCTCAGCACGTTCAGAGACAAGAATTACAAATAATTTAATTTGACGCCTTTTGTTATATTTGATTCTTCTTATTTATTTATTTTTTGTTACTATTAAGCTTGCGCATAAACGCTCTGATAGTAAGCAACGATGTAGTTATAATAAAGCACGTTTTTCTAGAAGTAACCAATTCGCTCTTGTCTTAAAGACTCGGCCCTCTGTTTGTAAGTAACAGGAAACACAGACTCCGGCAGGAAATTCGACTCCATAGCTATACGCACAATGAATGTGTTCCCAAAACGTTTTTTGCTATAAAAGAGATGTCCACCATGTACCTACTAATTACCGCAACGACATGCGCCTAGTGGTTGGTGGAAATAGAACGGGGCTTGGCGGAGGACATTAAAAATTTGGTGTTTTGACCCGACAATTGTATGATCCTCTGTGTGTCAGACTTTTACTGACTAATCCAAACCTTTGTTCCTTCAATTGCCTTTGCCTAGGACCAAATTGTCATAGTCGCTTAAGTTCTATCTTCATTGTTATATCTATGTCAGTATAAAGTTCCGTTGGCCATTCTTTATCAGTTCCACTTCATCAAATGTTAATTTTTAACTGTAAATGTTTAAGTCCTCGATTAAAATACCAGAATCACTATATGGTTGCCTACTACATTTGAAGAGTTCCCTCGATTCCACAAGGATCCCATCATCAGAACTGAATGACGAATGACCAATCTAGAAGCATATCCTTTAAAGGGATTTTTTACAAATCGTTGCACTAAGGTACGGACGGAGTTCTAAGGTAACAAACATAAAAGAAAAAAACAAACGAATTGATAACCTCAACATTTATTTTGGAAGTCGGTTAAAAAGAATGACTGCGCACCCAATTGTACAAAGTTCAGTGCGGTCAAGATATTTCTGCCGTACTGCAGATGCCCTGCAAATGATGGTGGCAGGGCCACCCGTATTGTCATTAGTCACACTCGTCTAGTCACAACAGTACATAACAGCCGCTGTGACTAAATGAGTCATAAGGGTTTATTTATTTATTAAATCTTTGTGCACAAAAAACTGTACAAAGGCGGACTTAATGCCTTAGGCATTATCTGCCAGTCGACCTTAGGGTGGTGCAGAAACAACATGGCAGGTGCAAAGGGTTGTTGTTAGGAAAATTTGTAAACGAAGAAGATAACGTTAAGATACTTACGATGCTTCACGAATATCTGAAAACAACAGTACGTCTATATATATAATATAATCATTTTTGCTCCGAAATGTGGTCGCTCACAATGGGGAATCAAAAGGCTTAATTACCCAAAGGGCAATGGAAACGGCTATTCTCGGGGTTTCCTTGCGTGATCGAATCAAAAATGAAGATATTCATAGGAGAACTAAGGTTGCCGACATAGCACGAAGAATTGCCTTTAAGTGGCAATGGGCAAGGCACATTGCTCGCAGAACAGATGGCCGTTGGGGCCGAAAGGTTCTGGAGTGGCGTCCGCGTACCGGAAGACGCAGCATTGGAAGACCTCCTACAAGGTAGAACGATGACCTGGTGAAGGTTGCGGGAAACCGATGGATTCGAGACGCACAGGACCGTTAATTGTGGTGACACTTGGAGGAGGCCTATGTCCAACAGTGGACGTATATTGGCTGGAATGATTAATTATTTTTGGCCGTTGAAAGTCTGTCTATTAAATGACTTGGTAATGTCTTGACCGATTTACCGTGGGTGACAGTCTATCATCATCAGACATCATATCTACCATACCACCTATCCCAAATACAGCGCCAGTACAACTTCGAGAACATGCAACGTGTTTTACAAGCTTTTATTTAGCTTCACCTGTCCGGATTTTTGTCTGTCATCATATCTTGCAAATTAAATTTGACCTACTTCCCGGTTACCAATTGGGCTGAAATTTTGCATGCATGTGTAAATCAGATGACAATGCAAAATTATTATGATGTGGAGCTGATCTGATGATGCAACTGGAAGGTGGCTATAGGAACTTGGTAGTTAAACGACACCACCCCAACGAGTTTGGGCTCGTATGATTCGTCTTGACGAGCTTTAATTATATAGGTATACCGAGCTATAAAAGCTTGCTATGAAAAAATGATTTTCGTTAAAATCTTGTTTTCACACAATTTTTCCTAGAATAGAATACAAAATCGAATTTATTTGACGCAGGTAATACAATTGGCAACATTACAAAATAACTAAAATATTTTTATTTGTAAACAGGGTTCTTGAATCCGCCTTTATTTTGGAACCCTCCATAAAGCAGCACTTCAAGCATAATTCCACTCCAGCTGACTCCTAGAGAAATTCAGTATTAAGTTTTCAGAAAGTTTCTTTGCACTAATCGTATAGTAGGCAACGCATAAATGCTCCTGCAGCATATTCGAAAGCGAGTTACTGCGGCCCTGAAACGCAAAGGGCAACTGAAGGAACACAGATGAGTTTTATTAAGTTAAAGTCTGGCACGCCGTATCGCGCCACCCAGAGCGGGAGAAGTTAATTGATGATTTTCCACCACAATAAAGGCATCCCATAAATGTCGTATAGACGCTGCGTAAACGCATACAATTAGGATCAAACTATGTTGCACACTTTACACGCTGAACAGATGGTCGATGTGGACGAACGGTTCTGGAGTGGCGATCACGTACCGGAAGACACAGCGTGGGAAGGAATACCACACTGGGGACCGATTACCTGGTGAGATGAGAGGCGAGACACATAGAATTGGTCATTTGGCGAAGCTTTAGGGAAGCCTATGTCTAACAGTGGACGTCTTTTGGTTGAAATGAAGACACGAGTCATGACACTTCTATTTACTGAGAATAACATTGATATTTTTTAAACTTCACACCGTACAATTCTTACGTTCCAACCGTCTCAGTGTATACATAAATACTCTCACACTTTATCCTTATATAAGGTAAGCAGAATCTACTGAAGACCACTCGCTACGTATTTCATTAACACTCTGATTCTGAATCTCGTTTAAAAATACACTATTTTTAATTTAAACCTGTCGATTTGTATGAACCAAACGATACTTGCTATATTTTGAACTAACAGAAACCACAAATAGTAATCGTAAATCATGAAGTTATTCTAAACGCTTCAACATAAACCAACCCTGGTTGCCACTATGTTATCTGGAATACTGCGATACAGGCAGAAACATAACGCAGATTTAAAACTAAGGAACATCAGCTGAAGCTGCTACAGACTAACATACTTTCGGTCGACCACAAGTCTATGCGTCCAGTAATCTAACTGTCTCTCAAGTCGAATCAGAAGATGTAAACTAAATGGTAACTGGCGATAAAGTAACGGCTGATGCTCAACCAGCTGACGTAGAGGACAAACTATGTCAATAAGTAACAAGAGATCCGATCGCGGTAAACTTCCATTCAATAAAGTTATATTTGTAGAGAATTGAGGCGTTCGTTGTACCCAGGAAATAGTGACAGGTGAGCTGATTATTTTTAAAATCCAAACAAAAGCGTTGCCGCGGCTGCGCCGGCGAGCCGCCCAGGTCGTTCTGATGCTGAGTCCAGCACTATCGTATTTGTCGAACTAAAAAAGGAATGGCGAGCGCAGCGACGTTAGGAGGGGAGAGACGGAGGGGGGGATTCTCCTGGATCTCCGAGAGGGAACGAAAACTCGGAGTCAGGGTGGGACTGCCGAGCGGAACAGTCTCTCCTTCGTCGATCGTCCAACACACAACACAATGGTAAGTGTTAACACAGTGACACCCAGTGGATACACAAGTGATTGTACAGTGAATTGTGATGAAGTGCTAAACACTGAAGATACCCGCGCTGCAGATACCGATGAAGACGCCGCCGGTTTATCTAATAACAATGCAAATAATACGAATTAACGCTGCGATAAATGCAATAGTGAACCAAACCATAGTGCTGGTGATGGATAACAATCGCGTTGCAATAATGTTACATGTATATTTTACATGTGCAGTAAATCTTAAATGATAAAAGCTTAAATAAACAAGTATTTTACAAGTACATTTAAAAAATAAGGCAGTCGTAAAATAATTACTTGTATACAGTTTTGAAAGTAAAGTAGGTCAAATAAAGATGCGCGAAATGAAAACACAAAACAGCAAAACTCAAAACAATCGAAATGAAGATAACCCAAAGTCCGAACAAACAACCGTTATATCTAAACATTGAGGATGGCTATCTGAAATGGCAACATAAGTCTAAAGAATTATCTGAAAACCTTATACTTAAAAATCAAACACAAATCAAATAAGATATAGTAGTAGTTAACAATAATTAGTAATGAAATGAAAAGTTTAAACCTGAAGACATAAATGAGAGCACGCGCTCTTCTATAAATAACATGACGTAACTGAATAGTGGAGATGAGGCGGGCGGCAGCTCAGGGCGGACCGCGCTAAATATAGGGGCGCCACGAGCCACGCCTAATCGGGACTCGCCGGTGAAAACACGCGGTAATCAATAACCGGAAAGAAGATAATATCACAACAATTAATGAAAATTATTTAAACAAAGTAAACACTTTCAATACGAGAATAATCACCAATGATGTCGAACGGAAAACTAGCTTCTGAGCCAACAATGACGGAAATAGCAACTATATAAATAATTATGTCTAGTGAATCTCGTGATATTGCGATAAAGAATTACATCTCTACAATCGCATTACATTGTCTGAAATAAACTGAACTGAAAAAAATAAACTGCAGAAATTAAATGGAGGACAAACTAGGTTAAAAATTAAACACACACACATATTGACTTTAAAGATTGTAAGGCAGGCACTAATGAATATATTTCTTCACAGGCGGATAAAGATAAGAAAGTAAAGAAGAAGAAGGCAAAGGAAGATGCACCAGCAGAAGAGGCGCCAGCGGCAGCAGCACCCGCGCCCGCCGCCACTGGAGGCAGTGACAGGCAGTCATCACGCGGAAGCCGCAAGGCCAAGCGTACCGGCTCCAATGTCTTCTCCATGTTCTCACAGAAGCAGGTTGCTGAGTTCAAGGAGGTAAGCATCGTCACCTCGAAACACTATCCTGAAGTTTTTTTTTATTTCTCGAGACTACGTTGTGCCAACTATGTTGGCAAGGCAAGAAACTAGTAGGGCACCCCTTAAATAAGAAACCCCCCCCCCCTGTCTGTCAGCTATGATTACCTTTGGTAATCATAGCTGACAGACAGCTTGAACAAAAATTAAGAAAAGTTAAGAAATAGGAAGTTAGGAAAAATCTATAGCATAGTGAAATAATTTTGATGGGATCTGGAAAACTCGTACATCATCTACTTGTATAAGAATCTTAAGTACAATGAGTACACAAATAATTTTGAGAGCAATCTCATCAAAGTCATAATTCTCTGAATTGGTTATCTACGTCAATTGTCTAGAACTTGATGAATTATTCCACAATCGTGTTTAGCTCGTGCTCGTCCGCCTGTTTTGTAAACATGGCCGGCCTTCTCTTGTTAATAATGCATATATTTTCAAAATTTTACTCTCGTGACGTCATCAGTTTACAACTTTAGCTTACTACGACGCTAAGGATGTCAAAAATCATCGGTTGAGTTAGGACTCCCTGATTTAGTAAACTATTGCAGAATTCTTAGCATACTTTTGGGGTGTAAAATCATCGAATAACACTTCCCGCTCTCCCGTCAGATTTTTACCGACTAGAAACCACCCGTATTCCTTCATTTACCCTTCGCATTCCAGGGCCGTGGAAACTTTTTAATAGCACCTAGCAACGTCTTCACAAATCGATTCTATTCTACATGTTCTGACGCTGCATTTCTCTTCTACAGGCCTTCCAGCTAATGGACCACGACAAGGACGGCATCATCGGCAAGAACGATCTGCGCGCCACCTTCGATTCGCTCGGCAGGCTGGCGTCAGAGAAGGAGCTCGATGAGATGGTTGGTGAGGCGTCCGGCCCCATCAACTTCACCCAGCTCCTCACCCTCTTCGCGAACCGCATGTCCGGCGGCTCCGACGAGGATGACGTAGTCATCAACGCCTTCAAGACCTTCGACGACGAAGGCAAGATCGACTCCGAGAGGCTGAGGCACGCCCTCATGACCTGGGGCGACAAGTTCTCCGCCGACGAGGTCGACGAGGCGTACGACCAGATGGAGATCGACGACAAAGGCTTCATCGACACCACGAAGCTGATCACCATGCTCACCGCCAGCGCCGAGGAGGAGGAAGGCGGCGAGGCCGCGTAAGATTCCATCGTACCATCATGAAACAAGGTGTTGAGACGCGCGCGCAGGACACCGCCCGGCCGCCACTCGGTTCAAACTCATCGGATTAAAGAACACGATGTGAACCGACAACATTTTTTATTTAATTTCTTTATGTAATTAATTTATTGTTTCCATTTTTTTAATTTATATATAATGAAAATATAGTTCTACTATTACCAAACTATTGTGTAGTACTGTCCCCGTACTATGTGACCAACTGCTGAAGAGATGTTTATAAGGAATACTATGTATTCATATTCTGTTTCAAATAAATAATCTATAAAGTCTGAAGTAAATGACATGTGTCCTAAAGGTCACACTTTTACAGAAACATGAATCTTATCATTACACCACATGATGCACCTGCGTAGTCAGACAAGACCCTTAGAGTGATGACGTAGCTTCAGTAGAGCCTAGAGGGTAGAATTATATTTTACATTATTCTTACATACATTCCTATATCGCTTCTTACAATATTTGGAAACTCTTCACACACACTCACAATCTTTCCTATCCCAGCGATGGATACAATAAGACACGTATTTCATTATTTTCCTTGAGTTCCCTTGGGAAGGAAATCAAGAGAGCTTTATTAATTGGAACTCTTGTGTAGGTGAGATTGGCGACCTACTGTTGACACAGTTCGAGTCTGTTCAACTCTTGAAATCCAACACTAGCTACATAAAGCAACGTGTTACTAAGGCACATAGAAGTAGAAGAACCAAAATCACATCCAAGCTATATTTAGCACACACACCCTGCCTGGTGGCTGCCAACAATAGCTTCAATTGTTATAATAATATTTAGAAGGGACATTATTAATATCTAATTAGGACAACTGCCGTCGAGTGTGTCGTAATCTGCGGACTCTACCTAAGTAGTCGGGAGCAAACATAAACATAAACATATTTATATACATAAACTAGCTCGTTGACCGCGACTTTTTCACACCTTTCACCTCGCTCAAAGGGTAATTTTGTCTAACTAATCAAACACGAAGGACGTGGGTGATGGACTAGCGAAACCGCTGTGTGGGGACATTCTGCCCCCCTAGCCAAGTTACAACCGTTTCGTGTCGATTCTCTTTCGTCGAGTCGGCCACGCCTCTGATTTCTTTGTTTTAACCACGCGACTGGGCCTTGAGATGGCCTCAGTACAAAGGAATCGGAGGCGTAGCCGAGTCGAGGCGATCGACAAAAGAAAATCCAAACGAAACGGTCGTAACTTGGCTAGGCCTGCTGGCAGATTCCCAGCACATTCAGAATGGGGTTTTCAATTAGGCTTTTCTTCTTGGCAGCCCGGCATTACGGCTTTCTTCGAAATCTGTCTACTGGGGACCTTCTAGCGTATGCCACTCACATCTGGAGCGAGGCCATTGAGAAGCATGGGGAAGCACTTACCGTGTCCCTTGATATCTCGAAGGCCCTCGATAGGGTCTGGCACGAAAGCCTTATTGCTAAGCTTCCTTCCTTCGGTCTACTTACTGGTCTGTGTGATTGGATCGCAGACTTCTTGAGGGATCGATCCATCCGAGTGGTAATTGATGGCTGCTCGTCGAGTCAAATGGATATTAATGCCGGAGTCTCTCAAGGGTCAGTACTCTCGGCAACACTGTTTTTGCTGCACATAAATGACCTACTTAAACCCGGAACCTTTGGGTATGCAGACGACAGCACCGTTGCTGAGAGATATGTGTCTGACACACGAGTTAGTGGGTCATAGATCCAGTCATTCCGAGAGGCTATGGTTGAACGCTTGAACTCGTCCTTAGAATGGGGTCTCAGAATGGGGCGATGCCAATCTGCTCAAGTTCAATGCGACGAAAACCCAGGCGTGTCTTTTCTCCGCTAAACGGAGCCAATTCCACCCGGCTCCATCTTTCCGGGGTGCCAAAAGTCCAACTAGCTGCCAAAAAATTGGGGATCTTAGCAAAGGTGAGATGGTATTTCACTCCGGAACAGCTGCTCAACCTCTATCAAGCGCAAGTTCGATCGTATAAGGAGTACTGCTCTCATCTTTGGGATGGGTCAGCCAAATACCAGCTGGATGCACTAGAGTCGATTGAATAGCGTGCCAAGAAAATCATAGGCAATGATGCTCTTGTGAAATCAAAACTCCAAAGTCTTGAGCATCGACGCCGAGTTGCTGCTTTCTATCGTTTACACTTCGGGGAGTGTGCACTAGAGTTACACAACTTAATTCTGCCAAGTCCGTTCCATCATCGAACCACAAGACGTACGGCGTTGCGCCACTGGTACATGGTGGACATCCTACCCATACGTATAAAGCGTTTTGGGAACACATTCATTATACATACAGCTAAGGAATGGAAGTCCCTGCCGGAGTCTGTGTTTCCTGATAACCAGCTATAACCTGTAAACCCGTCGAGTTTGGGCTCTTTAGATTGGTCTCAACCAGTTCTAAACCATTTTTTATAATAACGAGGACCTCATGCTAGAACTGGGAGGTGGCTAATGGAACCCTGGGATGCCTACTAGTAAACACGTCGAGTTTGGACTCATTAGACTCGTCTTAACCAGTTCTTTTACTTTTTAGAGATGCGTCGGGGGTTTTTTAATTTTTTTAATTTTGCTATTATTTTAAGATAAATCTAAATGAGCCGAAACTATATGGGTTTATTAATAGGCATTCCTAGATAACGTCTCTTATCTCCGATCACCATCATCAGAATAGCTTGATAGCCTCGGCATGTAGGTACATGAGTATTTCAAACATTAGGTCACATATTTGTGATAGTAATGTTATAGAGATACGTCTACGTTTTGACGTTTTGTTCCCTTTTTAACCGACTTCCAAAAAAAGGAGGTTCTCAATTCCGTTTTTTTTTTATGTTTGATTCCGAACTCCGTCGTTTATGGACCAATTTGCAAATTTTTTTTTCCCCATGCATGGTATGCTTCCAGATTGGTCCCATTTTTTTCAAAATCCAGTTGTGATGATAAGATCCATGAGGAATCGAGAGAACTCCTCAAATATTATTGGCAACCATATAGTTATTTTGGTATTTTCATCGAGGACTTAATCATTTATAGTCAAAAAGTGACATTTGATGAAGTGGAACTGGTGAAAAAGACCAGAAATGGCCAACGGAACTTCATAACTCAAACACATATCACAATGAACATAGTTAAGCGACTATGACAATACAAATAAATTAACCCATTGTGTGTCAAAACGTGGATTCACGCGAGACACAATGGCTTTTTAATTGTGTCTCTAATTACGGCACTCGAGAGGTTAATAGTTCTGAATAGTTATGTTGAAAATGGTATCATCGGAGTGATCTGATGATGATGATGGAGCCGGAAGATAGGCACCGAAACTTCGAAATTAATCAATGTATCCTTGCCGTGTTTGGGTTTATTAGAATTGTCATGTGATGCACTTTTGCCATAAGATAAGGTAGGTACCTACTATCGAACTGATCTGATGTTGATAATGGAGCCGGAATATAGGCACCGAAACTCCGTAATTAATCAATGTATCTTAGCAGGGTTTGGGTTTATTGGAATTATCATGAGAAAAAGGTACTCTGGCTACATCTGTATCGCAACTAAAAAGTATGAAATAAAAACTTTTTACAAAAAAAAAAATAACCGATCAAAATAACTTTAATTTTGGAAATCGGTGTTTCTCGATATTGTTTGTTTCTTATTTAACACCGACTTCCGAAATTATTTTATTTTAGTAAAAAGTTTTTTTTTACCCAAACGATTTGCGTACTCCAATTCAAGGGCGGATCCAGCTTTGACGCCAGGGGGGGGGTCACATAGTCGTGTTTTCTTTTTTTGATGGGACATCATCCAAATGACATCCCCCGCAATTGGGCGGAGCGGGAGATAAGGTTAGACTCTTACTGACTAAAAACCCACCCCGTTCGGATAACACTGACCCCAATAGGCTTCAACCCGGTTGGGCCCCTGCTGTTGCTGACAACTCCTTGAGGCGCGCGAAAGTGCGCAGAGCGCGCCGTCGACGACTGATGGGGCTCGGTCCGGAGTGTTACCGGATGGTCGGACAACGAGCTACCCATTGTGCGCAGTCCGCAAGCCCGCGCCTACGGTGGCCGGAAATCGGGATCAGAATCCCGGCTCTCGTTAGGCGACTGGATCAAGGGCTTGATTCAGAGAGCGGTACTCCTGGACGTGTCCAGTAGTACCGCGCTCGTATAGTCAGGAGGTTCCTTTCTCTGGAACCCTGACCGCCGGTAGCTTGGACCCTATTCCCGATACCGGTGGGACACTATTTTTTATATTTTTAAATTATTTTTTTAAGAAATATTTACAAATGTATTTAATATGTTATAATGAAAAATAAAGAGAATAATAATACAGGTAAAAAGTAGATACATAATAAAATCTATATTGTACAAAAAAATATATAAACATTGCATATATTTAACAATTTTAATTAGTGATCAACCTACGTTCTGGGGCCTAAGTTTGCTATTTTTATAAATTCGTCATTTCAACACGATCCAATTTTGATTTTGCTAAAAGTTTGTAATCAGGTAATTCATAATGATCGATCATTGATCGGTCAATGGTCTTGTAATAGAATTGTGGTAGAATGACAATATCCATATCCAGCTTATTAAAGGCACTAATTGCGCAATGACGTCGTAATGGTAGGTCACTGATCCAAGGAACTGTCAAAATTTTTGCAGATTACCGCATACGTCAGATATTCATTTTTCATTATGTACGAGATGACCATTTTATGCCATTTCTTTCAATGGAGTGTCAGTGGTTGACCATCGAAAAGTCATAATGACACCATCATATTAGTAGATTACCAAAACTTGCCAAACTCAACAATTATGAAATCATTGATAGACCATTCTGACACTATTGTAATAGCAGACTTGAGGCCCTGGACCTTGCCCAGGGAGGGCTCATGACCCCCATGACCCCCCCCCCCTGGATCCACCCTTGCTCCAATTCTTGTGCCTCGAACGGTATCATCCTTTTTTTGTTTAAAATATAAATAAAGGATCTTTTGCTTTAAATCTTTACCTAATTATTGGATACCTATGGGGTACAGGAATGTTTGTCAGGTGTAAGAAAGATGTGTAAGGAATGAAGTTGGAATAGTTCTGTCGGATGATGAAAAAATAAAATATTTTGAAAGACTGCCTTACATCAAGGGTAGGCTCGCCAATGACCTCTTCTTGATCATTAAGGACGCTTTGATGACCGATATCCATCCAAGAAGAGGCTCCCTCTTGACATTGTGCTGATTACCGTAAAAATTAAAAATACACTAAAAATAATATTTTAAATCCACTCTTCTTCTTCTGAGTCGGTACACTCTTGCCAGAGTGGTCGTGATCATCACTGTGAATCATGATAAGTGATCATCCTTGTAATGCTGCGCCATTCATCGCGGACTGCAGCTTTCTGGGTACATTCATAAACCGAGCACTTAGTTGCGGCCTTGATCTGGTCTGTCCATCTCATTGGTGATCTACCACGTGGCCTGGTGCCCTCAACTTTGCCCTGCACCACAAGACGCTCTAAGGAGTCATTACTACGACGCGATACATGGCCGAAGAAGGTCAAAATGCGCGACTGCACTGCGGATGATAAGCGCTGTCTGACGCCGAGTTCTTTTAATATGGAATCATTCTTACGAAACTCTGTCCACGATACTCCTAGCATCCGTCTCCAGCACCACATCTCCAACGCGTCAACTTTCTTCTTCTCGGATTCACGAAGAGTCCATGTCTCCGATGCATAGAGGAAAATGGGGAATATTAGACAATAAACGAGCCTGGTTTTCGTGGTCTTGGTAAAATCCACTAAACAGAGATATCATTTCTAAACGAAGCATTATCTTTCATAGTCAGAAAGATGTCAAAATGACATTGACAGATTTGACAGTTGTTGGCAATGTCGACTTTTGTCGACTTTGTTTGCGATTGTTGTTGTGAAATTGTGATAAACAATGACCGCAGAAATTAGCCAGAATATAACGAAGACGTTCAAGTTCTCATACCCGACATGTACCAACGAAGACCTGCTGTTCAAGCTGGAGGTTCCGGTGGACATCCCGCATGCCGGCTCCACACGAGAGCTGGTTCAGAGGGTTATCAACATGTTCCATATACCTGTGTATCTGGAGGAAGGTTGGTAATGGCGAGCGCTCTAACATTGTGCCTGGAGTCCTATAAAGTATGTATTGACTAAGGTACCATACCGGTTGCGTGGCGAATCACTGTTTGCCGCTGTTATCATGATTCTCCACCCACTTTCTAGTATCATGTCCGATGGTTACTCAAATAGTAACGGGGATTTTCGTGGCAATCCTTCAAGGCAGTAAAAGTACTCATAAATATGGACAAGTACCTTATGTTTTGTGTGGTTATCTGGTTATTTGTTTATTCATACATACTGTATTATACAACAAGACAATAAATAACGTCTTAATGGGTATCTTAAATTAAATAAAACATACAATTGGTTGCCATTGGATCTCTTCCTGGCAACTTGGAATGAACAGAGATTAATTCAATTGTTATTTATTTATTTACACTTCATGTACAGTAGTAGTACATAGGCAGACTTAATGCAACAAGGCATTCTCTTCCAGTCATTTACTATGTGCTTTGTCAGAACATAGATTGTAAGCTATAACAGACAAAGCCTTCCAGGTGTTCTGGAACTCTCCTGCGATGGAGTCCTGAAAATAAAATGTATATAAATGTGTAAATGTAATGTCTGGATTAAGGTATAACCTTAGTTCACCTACTTGTAACTTCAAATCTTCTGTATGCAAAATATGCGCTTTAGTCGTGGAGTTGCAGAAAACAGCCCGATATACTATACTAACTTGAAATCTTAAATTACAGAACTAAATGAGAAGCTAGCACAATTTGTAGCAGAAGAAACTAAAAACTTTCACAATGAGAGAGACATGAAGCTTCTGAACCAGCTGAAGAACAGTGAGATCAACGTGGAGGGCATTGTCAAGAGCTGGGAGAAGCTCTTCAAGGACAATGTCATGGAGTTTGCAGAACAGAAGGGAACTTCTGATGAGGAGGTTTTTGCAGCAGCCTACCACAAGCTTGTACACTCCCCTGCACTGGAGACTATCCTACAAGTTGAGAACTCATATGCTAAAACTGTCATGAACACCCTCAAGAATAGGGATGAAGATATCAAAAAACTCACTCAAATGTAAGTTTTTGAGAGCCATGTTAAAATCATCAAATATTATGTATTTTAATTATACCATTAGTCAGTACATGTTACTAATAAATAATATGAATACTAGTGGACAGATATTATCTTGTTCGAAAGCTAGCTTATTGTCCGGAAAAAAATTTGGACCGGATTGTAGCGCCACTTACGAAGTTTAATTGTATTTTCAAACCATCCAGAGATCCACTCTAATATACATACAAAATCATCCTGATCGGTCAAGCTGTTTAGAAGGAGGTGACAAACACATGTTTTGAAGAAATATGTGTATAAAGATTTAGCCCTATGTAAGGAATAACATTCTTTGTAATTTTTTAAATTTTGTAACATACCTCATCAGACCGTTCCTTGCTAGCTGAAATAATTTTTTTCCGAAAAGTTCATAACAAAATATCTTTTTAACCCGCTTCAAAAAGGAGGAGGTTCTATGTTCGGCTGAGTGTATATTTTTTTTATGTATGTTCACCGATATCTCGGTCATTTGCTGAACTCCTCATAGGATCACAGCAAAACTGTTGTAACAAGTAAAATTTCTTTGTTTATACGTGTAGCATATGACTGACTGTAAGAAAAAGGGGAGAGAATAAGTATATCGAACTGATCAGATGATGAATGAAGCCGCAAGGTAAATTAATGTAATCTAACCGTGATTGGGATTATTAGAATTGTTATGAGAGGCACTCTAGCTATAAGGTATTTAATTTTGGCTGAGGGTACTTTTTAGAGGTGGTACCATAACTAAAAAGTGTAAAATAAACTTTTTACAAAAATAATTTAGAACCAACTTCAATGTAAAAACAGTGCAAAATAACTTCAATTTCGGAAGTCGGTGTAAAATAACGAAGAGACAAAACTATTATAGAAACACCGGCTTCCGAAATTAAAGTTTTTACATTGAAGTTGGTTGTATATTTTTATGTAATTTTTTTTTTTATAATCTCAATTGTATCTTCAACAGGCAAACCGAAGAAATGGAGGAGAAAGTCCGCCTCCTGAACACCACAACAACAGAGGAAGAGATCAACGAGCTAGCAGCACAACAGTTTGAGCAGCAAGCATTAGTGGCGGGCCGCTGGGGCTCGCAGCTCGACGCGCTGCGACAGACCCAGCGGGCGCAACATCGCGCGTGGCTCATGAACACGCTTGAAGAATATCAGAGCACCTCTGCTCTCAACACACCCAGGTATTGTAACCGGGACGTAATTAAACGCATGGACTTCTTGGGAGAGGCTATCCCACTGTGACGTTACCAAAATAAAAACCACTTCACGGCACAACACTAAACTTCCTCTGATACCTACTGAAATGCGACGTTTGCAATCTATTGCAGCACTGACAGGCTATTTGTTAGTCATCATCATCATATCAACCGAAAGACGTCCACTGTTGGACATAATTATGTTACAAGAAATAGGAATCAATTAGTTCAACCAGGTTTCAGACTGGCTAAAGTGGCCTCTTCTTTCATGGGGTACTGTTTGAAATGTTATAATAAAATACCACCCCAAATATTAGAACTCTATGAAACGAAATTTAAATCTTGTATTAAACGCACACTATGCAGGCAAGCATATTATAAGTTGGAGGATTATATTCAAGATAAAAATGCTTGGCTCAATGCTGGTCCAGCTACACTACCACTAGGGCGTACTAATTAGTTGATTAGTTGGAAACTAATATTATTATTTTTTAATTTGAAAGACAATAGCATTGTATAATGTAGAAGCACTTTTTTCAAGTTTGTGAATGTGAAGCACCATGGAGCATTTTTATTAGGTTACAACTTTTTTTTTTTTTTGACATTACGAGCATGGCAGTTGAGAGTTTGTCATGCTCACTCAAATGTCTCGCTGTTGGTGGCACGTGTTATTGGGTCGTTCAGTTCCCTTCAAAATGGTTGAGCTGAGTGGGGCTGATGCACGCGTCATGCTCGTGAACGGGTGCCGTCAGATGGGACTGGTCATCTCTTAGCTGCCAGTGGCTTAATTCAGTTTCTATCTTTTAATTATTTTACATTTTTATTTCATTATCGACATTGTGCTCACATGATAGAAGCAACAAGTAATATGTAACCAAGCATTATATGTAACACATAATATGATTTAAAAGAGTGTCCATGGAGTTTCTTGCACGTTCTTCTCCATAGAGACCTACTCTTTGGAACGTGCAATTTAGCTTCACTTTTCTTGGACTGACCGACATTTGACTATTCAAAAGTGCCTGCAAATGGTCTATTTGAAATAAATGATTTGACTTTGACTTGACTTTGACTTTGACATAGGCGTCCCCCAAGCAGTAGTATTTGTTAGTATTTTTAGTCAATTGCGTGATTTTTTAGGCGGGACGGACCGTCCCGCCTCGTCGCTCACGAAGAGTCCCTTCGTGCGCTAGTCCAACTCGCACTTGGCCGCTTTTTAAAGTTTAAGCAAGTTTTTATTCTAAGATTCCAAATTTCTAAATGAGTTTAAAATTAGTTGTAAAAATTGTGAGAGTAAAAATCCTAGATTCTAGAGACTACTAATTCTACGGTATCATCTACACTAATATACTATTAAATAGGTAAAGTTTGTTTTTTTGTTTGTAGGAGGTAATATCTGGAAGCACTGGTCGGATTGCTAAAATTTTTTTCACCGATAGAAAGCTGCTTTATTCCTGAGTGACATAGGATATATTTTATGTACGCGGGCGAAGCTGCAAGCAAAAGCTAGTTTTAAAATAAACTCGTCTGTTCCAGCAACTCGCCGCTAGCCACATTCTCCCCGGAGGCCGTCACTGTCCCGTCTCCCGCCGCGCCCACGGGCGAGCGCCTGGAGGAGAGCTTCACCATCCACCTGGGCAGCCAGCTCAAGCAGACGCACAACATCCGCATCGTCGCTATGGACCTGCTGGACCTGTGCTCCGTGGAGCAGGTGGACAAGTTGGTATTTCTTTAATGTTCTCATTTTGGCAAAGCCCTTGAAGATTCACTGTTGCCCATCTCCCGTCTGCCTAACAAGCTGTGGATCAAAATAGCTTTCTTGGGAGCTCTAACCCGAATCTGTCGCAGCAGACTCTGAAGTAAATAACACGGATGTTACGGAGATTCGTTTCTGATTCCAAAGGGTCAGAAGTTCCGATTGATTTTGCGTCTTCTTCTCCAATTTCAGATCCAATAAATTTTAATCGAAAGACTTGGATTATAATTACATATATTTGCTGAAATGTCACCGTAAAAACTTAGATGAGGTGAGTTAGAAGTGAGCGTTAGATGAGCTGCCAAGCTTAGGATTGGTAGTTCACCTCACGCTCACTTAATTCATTAAACCCAAAACGAACGCCGGCGTTCGCTCTCTCATTGTCTTTCTATTCTGTCTCTAATTACGTGTAAAGAATGGCAGGTGTCTGCCGACGTGCGGTGGCACACGTTTCACTATTGAGGCGGGTGGCGTCAGTCCCACAGAGTCGTCGCGGCGGCTGCAGACGTCGCTGTCGCTGTACTCGTCGGAGCTGGCGGGCGTGGTGCTGCTGACGGAGAGTCCGCCGCGCCGCCCCGCGCCGCCCACCACGCTGCTGCTGGACGCGGCCGCGCGCAGCACCGAGCACCACTTCGCAGACGTCGACCACCAGCTCCGGGACATCAGTGAGAGGGTGCAGGAACCGGTACGCACTCTAATGTGGATCATCATCATCATGTTAGCCGATAGACGACCACTGTTGGACATAGGCATCCTCCAAGTGTCGCCACAACGATCCTGTGCATCTCGCATCCATCGGATTCCCACAACCTTTATAAGGTCATCGGTCCACCTTGTAGGAGCGCGTCGCTGCGTCTTCCGGTACGCGGTCGTCACTCCAGAACCTTTCGGCCCCAACGGCCATCTGTTCTGCGAGCAATGTGCTCTGCCCATTTGGCGATTCTTCGTGTTATGTCAGCAACCTTAGTTAACCTAATTTGGATGTTTCTTTGATTATCACGAGTTTTTGGCACAGGAACTAAATGGTTGTCATAAACTTGCACTGTTTAGATTTCACTCTCGGCCTTTTAGAATGTTAACATGAATGATGTAATAATTTTTGTGAGTTTTACTGATTTAAAAGAGTGTCCGTGAAGTTGCTCGCAAGTTCCTCAGAGATTTGTGACGTGTAACTAGCTTCATCTTATTGACTGATCGACTTTAATAATACCTGCGTAAATACAACAGGGGCACGTCACGTGTGACCATCATACCCCTCATATGATGATTTAATTATCGAGCATTGATCGAAAAGTTCTAGAGTTATCGCGTGTCGCAGTCGCATATTACCTACATTCGGACGAAGCATTTTTGTATGCGCCCGCGCGGTAAAGCTTTAACATTTCTAAAATAGTGGCGATGAATTAAGATTTTAAAACACAAAATTTGTATAGTAATATTTGATGTTTATCTTTTGCCTAGGACACTATGGAGATTAGACATTCCTCCTCCATCTAAATCCATTCAGCCGTTTGAACGTGAAGAAGTAGCAAATATACACACACATACAAACTTGCGCTTTTTTTACCTTTATGGCTTAGGACAGAAGTGTGTGGAAAAAGGGAGAGGGAGGCCTTCGCCTAGCAGTGGAACATAATAGGCTAACCATGTGTTAACTGTGCGAACCAACATTTCTGTTTAACCGACTTCGAAAAGGAGGAGGTTTTATGTTCGGCTGAATGCATGTTTTTTTTTAAATTCATTGCTTATTGAATTTATACAATATTTCATGTGCCGTTTGTAAATTTTGGTTATTAAGTAGGTACCTAATAATAAACTCAAAAGAACCTTCGAGGAGCTTGTGCACGTGCGCGGGGCAGGGCGCGAGGGACGTTATGCGGGGACCGCGGGTCCGCGGAGCGATCGGTAGTGTGATCGATGCAACGGATACTCGTACGCCCTCCTCGTCCGCGACATTTTCGAAAAAATCTATGCGTGTTGTTTTCTTCATTTCCTTCCCTACACTAAGTAATCTCCGTCCAGGTGGAGCGGCGCAACAAGCAGCGCGTGAAGGAGCAGGCGGAGAGCGCGTCCAGCGGCTCGGGCGCGTCCAGCGGCGCGCGCTTCCGCACCAACACCAAGCGCAACCTGCAGACGGGCGACATCTTCATCACGCGCCACTCCAACCTGGCCGAGGTGCACGTCGTCTTCCACCTCATCGTCGACGACTCCTCGCTCCGCTCCGGTACGTAATTCACGAATAACAACTTATTCAAAATGCCAAGTTTCACAGCCATGGCAACGTTTTTAATAGTATAAATTCACTAGTGCGCCTCACCATCAACGATTGCATCACTGCTTACCATCAGGTGGGATCGCAGTCATGCACTAGTTTATATTAATAGAAAAAACCGGCCAAGTGCGATTAGGACTCGCGCATAAAGGGTATCCATACCGTCTTTAGCTAAAAAATCACGTTTGTTATACGTAAAATAAATATTTATTTTATTCCGTTTCTTTTTTTTAGTATCTGTTATGGTTGCAACATAAATACATCCTGTGAAAATTTCAAATAACTGATGTCAGACAGACAGTCTGATGACAGACAGACAGCGGAATCTTAGGCCCGTATTACAGAACATCGCTCAATACTCAAACATTACTTAAAACTAGTTTGAACCAATCAAATGGCTTGAATCTAGTTTTAAGTAATGCGTGAGTATTGAGCGATGTTCTGTAATACGGGTCTTAGTAATAGAGTCCCGTGTAACCCTTTGGGTACGGACTCTAAAAATAAACCAATCTTTTTAAAACTTTTAGGTTTCAATAATCCTTTTGCGCATGCTTCTAGAAATTCAACATTCAAACTGTAACTAATAATTCTGTGTATTCAAATAACAGTCGTCTTTTAAAATCCAAGTCCTGCATTCGACGAGTGTTGGCACCCACGATGTCGCGCACTGTTTGAAGCAGAATAACACAAATCTAAAAATAAGTACTTAGTAATACAATGTAGATACTAGCACTTGTAACATGTGCAGGCGACATCACATCGCGCCACCCGGCCATCCTGGGGCTGCGCAACATCCTGAAGGCAGCCTGCAGCAACGACATCACCAGCATCTCCATACCACTGCTGCTGAGGCACGAGATGTCTGAGGTACATATATATGATATGTTCAAGATAGTGACCCTAAGGGCTAACGCTGCGTTAAGCGGGAGACCGCGCGGGCGCCCGCACGTGCACCCGTAGCGTGACGTCGCGCGTGTATTGTGTCCCCGGTGGTCCCCGAGCGGAAACCAGATTATTACTTGCGCAGTGTCGCTAGTTAAACTTTAACGGTGTGCATGTAGTCGTGCCGAAGGAGAACTTTAATGTAATCGTAACGAAAATTTGAATTTATAGATAATATTAGCAACCCACTCCGACAACAGCAAGGTCGAAGCCTACTGGAGCCAAGGGACCGCTTCTGAAAGAAAGTCTCGGCCCCGGTATTAAAGGCAACGAAGGAATGGGGTGGGTTTTTTAATCAGTAAAAGTCTGACACTATCTTCCGCTGGATGGTTATTACCCACCAAAAAAAACCGACCTCGACTTCGCATGAGTACAAATTATGTGTCGAAGCTGTTTCGTATAACACGCCGTATTACAAATTGGCGCACCGGCTATAATGCGGTTACCACACGTTCAGCCGGATTTTCTAATCAATTACAATTTTAAAGATTTATATTTTACCGTAATAGCCTATTATTTCTATTAGATTATATTATTAGGTAAATGATAGGATATAGCAACGTGTGTAGGTAAATGTCAGAATTCTGTGAGAGATATTTTTTTGGGTTTTTCAGTTCGATCATAATCTAACCGTTAATGTAAATTATTGATCTTTACCTACAAAGATCTATTTAGAAGCTATTTATATATAAAATAACAATGACTTACATTATGTTTAATCAGAATTATGCGTTTCCGTTGAAAGTTAGATATTGTTTAGAATGAAAACGGCTCATCATCACTAAGTTCGATTGTTCGGAGATTTTTAACGATTACCGTAAAACGGGCTGAATAGAAACAAAACTTAGGTTTTGTTTTTCAATTTGATACCATATTATCGGCTTAACAAAGCATCGACTTTCAATAATAATTCATTAATAAATTGACATAGCAAAAAATATTCAAATATCGTGAAAATACCCTTTAAAGTTTTGTTTCTATTCACCCCTACTCGTATACAAGTGAATTTGAAGAGTCGCAACACTATGGTACCATACTACGTGACTTTGAAACGATGTCTAGAAAAAAGCTATTTATTGCTTAGAATAAGAACTATTAATATAATTATTCTAAGATCAGTATCAATATATATATCGGTTATTTTGCTTTGTTTAAAAGATTTAAATTAGTTGATTAAAAATTGTATATCTTGTGATAAAATAAAAATAACTTCATAATTCCATAGATTTACGGAAAAAGTAATTGAAATTGTGTGAGTTACGCCTACACAAACTTAATTCGGCTTGAAAAGTGTGAAGCGTCAAACGGTACTTCTTAGATTTCACGGCCTTTAATAAGACTATTAAGTCAAAGTACAAGCGAATCGAGCTTGGAATTTTAGGGCACCCCCACACGAACAGGTTTGGTTAGAAGAGGATTCCTACTATTCTCTTCGTGTTAAGTTGCTCTAAACCGTGCAGACAAAAATAGTAGATCCCGCAGGGGCCCTCCGTCGAACCTACTCAAATTATTTTGGATCGGTTCTTCATAATTTATAGTCACCCTACTCTTACAATACAGCTAAATGTTGGACGGTCTTTTGTAGAACGTATTGCCACCACAATCCGGCTGAACGTGAGATGAGCTGTATTACATCACAGCGATATTTTTCAATACGGCGGCGGCGCGCCAGCATGTCGCGGCGCTCACGATACTACACGGCGTTCACGATGATACTACTGCGATATGTCGCAGCAGTATCGTGTAACATGCCGCACAAACAAACTTTCCTGTTTTTTCTATTAGTGAAAGCCGTGATTGCTGTAGTTTGTTGGCATTATGCAGCATATCACAACAGTTCGTCCATCGGGTGTGGCTCCGAGTGGTAACAATTGTTTGTATGGTCTGTCAGGAGATGACGGCAGCGTGGTGCGCGCGGCGCGCCGAGCTGGTGCTGAAGTGCGTGAAGGGCTTCATGCTGGAGGCGGCGGGCTGGGGCGGCGCCGAGCTGCGCACGCTGCACTTCGCGCTGCCGCCGCGCGCCGCGCCCGCTCTCTTCGCGCAGCTCGCCACGCTCACGCCCAACATCTTCCGCATCTCCAACCCCGTCAAGTGCAAGCCCAAGGCCTAGCGCTGTCTACTCCGACACCGCTCTGGACAGCATAGCTATCCACGATCATCCTCCATCAACGATTCCCTCCGGAAACGAATGGTTAACCCAAAAATACCGGCTTCACCCATATTCTTGGTCCTTCGAGTCGCGTGATGCATTTACGCAATTTCATAACTCTGAAGACATTATAATGTATATGTATACGGCTTTGGACTCGCGCCCACACTACCCACCTTCGGCACGCCGAACTCTTCAGACAAAAAATATGTAATATGTGTATGTATGTAGTATGTGAAAATGAGCCATCACTGCTACAAAACAAAACACCCATTGTAGCAGAGCCACGGCTGTCTCAACTTTTTTAGTTTTACTACATACTGAAAGTATCTGCGATTTATACAGGGTGGCCAGAACATTGACGTCCAAAAATAAAATTTAGGTCCCTCGTATCGTGGGGTATCCGAATCACCCCTATGTATGTTCCGCGACTTTTCATAGTTTTCGAGTTATGAATTTTTTTCTGATTTTTTGAGAATAATCGACCAGACCAATCTAAAAATTTTTTTTTTTAAAGTACATGATTTTGTCGAGATTTTTTTCTTGTAACTGAATGATCATGAGTAGTACTTTTATGCATAAAATAATCAGCTTCGTAACTGTGATGGAAGTTATGAAAAAGTTGGTCTAAAGTGAAAAATTTACGTTCGTGAAATTATGACTTAGCTAGTCAACTTTAAATAAAAAATTTAAACAGGAGACTTCATGGTTCCTAAGTAGGCTTCAAAAATGCGCCAGACTCTCAGCTTTCAGAATCATAAAAAAAATAGCACTTAATGGGGCCAAGATTCAAAAACTTCGCGCGATCTTTTCTCGTACACCATGGGTTGTAAACGAAGGCGCTACTCCTTTACCTGCAATAACAATGGGCTGAGAGGATAAGAGATCGAATTATTGCTATCTCTCTCACTCTCGGTTGTTTTCATAAATTAACATTAGGAACGAGAAAATAGGCAAAAAAAAATCGTCATATGACTAATTTTAAGAATTTTCTACCTCGCAGTTTTTGAAGGCCGATTTAAGCCAAAGTAGCCCCATTAAGTGCTATGTTTTTTATGATTCTGAAAGCTGAGAGTCTGGCGCATTTTTGAAGCCTACTTTGGAACCATGAAGTCTCCTGTTTAAATTTTTCATTTAAAGTTGAAAAGCTAAGTCATAATTTCACGAAAGTAAATTTTTCATTTTAGATCAATTTTTTCATAACTTCCATCACAGTTACGAAGCTGATTATTTTATGCATAAAAGTACTACTCATGAAGATTCAGTTGCAAAAAAAAATCTCGACAAAGCCATGTACTTTTTTTTAAAATTTTTTTTTAGATTGGTCTGGTCGATCATTCTCAAAAAATCAGAAAAAAATTCATAACTCGAAAACTATGAAAAGTCGCGGAACATACATGGGGGTGATTCGGATACCCCACGATACGAGGGACCTAAATTTTATTTTTGGACGTCAATGTTCTGGCCACCCTGTATACATGGCTCCTAGATCCATATGCACACAAAAGTTATTGTAGACTGCAATTCAGAAGAGAAATAAACATTCCTTCAAGGTAAGAAATAAAAAACAACGCATAATTCACGAGTTCATTTATTAAAAGCTATGCAACAATATTTTTAAAATATCAATTCCAATTGTTATATTAATAATATAAATTTTGACGCGTGTCAATCTAAATATATGTAATATTGTTGTTTCTCAATCGATAAACTTTGTTCCCGACGTATTGCTTTCATTGCATCAGCTTGCTTCAATAATGATTTATTTCAACTAGGAGTGCGCTGTCAAATGAGATACAATCCCGAAATAAGAATCTTAACAATTGAAATAAAAGAATCCAAGAAAGTTACAACTCTAGACATAATGTGCGTCTCCTAGCACCGACCGTTATCAATCTAAATTACATTCGTTCGTTAGGATCAGTGCCGGATTAGACACGTAACAAGATTAGCAAATGCTGCAGGCTCCGCACATCGGGCTGCCCCGGTTGGACATTCAAAAACAAGTCTATCGCTAGAGTCCTGCGGTCTGTGAGAGTTTCATCATTAGCAGATCCCTTGGTAGAATTTGCTACAGGTCCCACGCTGGTTTAATCCGACACTGGTTAGGATTCCTAAACTAATCCTATGACAGAAAAATATCACTAAAACTCCACAAACTATTCTACGTTACAGATGTCACACTACAAAATAAAGAAAGAACTAACAATAAAAGAACTTAAAATCATAGTTATAAATAAATTGACGTCAACATGATTGAAGGTAAGAATTCCATGAGCCGTTCATGCATTGTGTAACATAAGTGTGCTCGGCTGAGCTGGGTTTGTACTTTATATGGACTTTTCTTCCGCACTTTGAATTTTCGACTCTCGACACAGCGCCAAGAGTTGCAAATCCAGTGCGCGGTTTTATAAGCAGAGCGCCGCCATAAAGAACAGAGAGCACCAAACTGTAATAGCGCGAGAGCGCAGCAGAAAAGCATTTAAACTAATTGTATAACTATATCAACATATGTAATGACGACAAACATTATCTTAAAAGTTGTGTAACAAGCCCAACCAATAAGAACTTGAATAACATTGTAAAGTTCAATTGTACTATTTAAAATATTCATGCTGTTTGCACATCATCAGTGGCAGATAAACTATTCAAATGGAATACATTCCATAATAGATTCGTTGTCGACTCAACAGTATGAACACAAATCCCCAGGATATTAGCTAATCTTTCATACTTGTACATATTATTGTGTAACACGTATGCATCCCGGAGGAACGCTACTACATTAAAAATACTCATAAAAAAACATTCTTCACAAAATATAACGCGCGGCGTCGACGCACATCTGGAACAAATGATGGAATGACAATGTTTTAAACTGTATATTAATGTGATAAGATGACTGTAAATTAGTTTTAATATTATTTTATCAATTTTATTATAGTGTTAAAGAAAAATATACCAAATAAACATATTTGTGTAACATTTATGTCTTGAGTATTTTCTTTTTTTTTACCAGATGTTTATGAACTTGCAATGTATGTTTAGTTAGGGTAAAACTTGCAAATGGATTTTGAAACAGTTACCCCTAACCGAATGAGCTGAAAAGCCGATACTGGCCATAGAACTAAAGCAACAAGATTATCACATGGGGTTTGAACTCTTTGTAACGAAATTATTTATAATTAAAACCCGTGTGCACTCACCTTATTTAAGTTAACTATTTGTACTTGAGTTACGATTGTACGATGATCACTCATTATCTCCGGCGGCTGCGACCCGCGGGCTTGCCTGAACAAACAGAATGTACTCATTAAAACACTAACAAAAGAATATTCGGATCTAATTATTCTGCCCTTGTAAAGAATCACTAGTGATTCAATTTACTTCTAGTCGATTCAAAACTTACTTTCCAATCTAAAAAAATGCAACAAACTCAATATACTCTTGCATCTGTCAGAAACTTACATAAACAGACATAATAAAATATGGATAGAAATAGTGCTTATGGCTGCACGCACAGGCGTGATGTAGAGCAGAGTTCTGAATTTGAGACTAAATAAAACAGATGATATAAAAATGAATGCCTGTTCCATACCTTCTAGCTGGATGTTCCCGCGAGTGGCGCGCGTCTTTCTTTCCTTCACAGGCGATGCTTCCACTGCGGCCCTTTTACGCTTCCCAGTTATCTGGTTGGCGGGAACATTCTCAATATTGGCCTGTACACAAATGAAAATTTTAAATTCACGCTTTACGTAGACAAAATTTCATAGAAGTTCAGCACACAGAACCGACCTACTAAAGTGCATGCACGTTATGTTGGCGCGTGGCCGAAATTGGAAACTAATCGTTTACCATCTTGACGTTTATGTCATGTGTCAGGAGAATGTGTTGTGTTTTAAATCGTTTCCAAATCAAATAATCGTCATTATTATACCGAAAGTGATTAAAAGTGTTGGCTGGGATATTATCTTGGAAATCAAACATGCTTTTTATGAGGAATGAGAAAATATCTGGCCTACGGTACCATTTTCCAAAGTCAGATCCCATTTGTCAAATAATTTTTTGGGTGACCATAAGAATAAAATTGCCCTACATATTCGTACCCGAGGGGTGCCTGGCAAGAAAACATAGTTTGTAAAAAACGAACTGGTACTTCGTATTTAAATCTTAATTATGTGTATTTTGTGATTATAGTCAACAATATGAATTCTGCAAACTTCATGCGATGGATAAAAGAAAAAATAATACCAAATCTGCAACCGAATTATATAGTAATAATGGAAATGCACTATCATTCTAATGTGAAATTATATCACTGCACATAAACTAACTAAGCTTAAATTAATAACGGACTCATCCGATTCTTCTGATTAAGAAAGATTAGGCAGATTCTGATGCTAAAAGTGCTACTATATATTCAATAAAAGATTTACAAGGTTTTTGACTTTTTTATAATAATTATGCCAATAAAAATTACCTCTAATTCAATTTATTTGTTTACTTTCCTTTGAGTACTTAAATAAATGTTAGTATAGTAGTTCTTGGGATCCGTCGATTTATTATAATAAATCGACGGATCCCAAGAACTAAATCATAGGTATATGAAAAATTATCGATTTTTATGGTATGAGGTTTTGAAGTTCTGTGAAAAAAGGTTAAAAGTTAGTGGTCGATTGGTTATTTTAATAACTAAAAGAATATTAACAAAAAAAAATGTGGCATATAGTTCTTAGTATGTACAATAGGAATACATAATAAAATACATTCCGCCTTCGTTTTCGAAATAATTTTGTTCTTAAGACCCGTCGTAATAAATTCTATAAATTACAGTTTAAGTTACGAGAGATTGTTTTTAATTATACACCGTTAAATTTTAATCGTTTTAATCCTTTGAACCGGTGGTTTCACTTATAAAATACTATTCATCCAAAGCTTGTAGAGCGATGTACCTTTTAAAATAAAAAAAAACAGCAAGTGATAAGGTAATACTCGCAAAATACATGAAATAATTGGTAACGCCACGTAGGTACTATACGTCGGTCGTTGCGGCTTTGTAGACCTACACTGCCCGATCAAGTAAGGTCATTGACTCGCTCAGCTAATCTTCGCGTAAAACAAATAAAATGATTCCAAATTTCCTTCATACTTTTACAGACTTAGGGCGGACTTAACTGCTTTGTGCCTAAGACATACCTAATAAAATAATTACTTATGCTAAAAGTGTTTCTCTACAGGCCTGCTAGTTATGGCGTATTTAAAAATGTGGGATCAATAATTTTGATTACAATGATTTAAAAAAAGTTCTGTTACTTACAATGATTTAAAAAAAAGTTCTATTACTTACCTAAATCGCCTTTGTATTTTTATTTATTTAACACTTAAACGGCACGTTAAATTGTTCATAACTAGATACCTAATCAAAATTATTTACAACAATTAATATGAGTTCTGGGTCAATGGGTCGTCTTAGGGGCTGTTATAAACCTAATAACTAATCACCTCTGGATTATCACTGGTTAGATAGACTTCACAAGAGCATAGCATTCCTTTGGGTACATAATCTTGCACGTTTAACGCAAAGATTGCACGTAGTTTGCACTGTAAAAACGTCGAGCCGCCTACGCATCAAGACCCGCGAATTCGTCACCAACTCCAGGTTGGAATACACATAATTCCGAGACGCCATTATTTTCGCGCGACGACATCACACCTATGACGTCTTGAGGGAAACTGAATTATTCCATGACGTGTGTCACTCACGCGATGCACGTAGCGCGCGAGGAGGGCGGGGCGCACGGGTCGCGCGCCGCGTCGCATGGCCAATCAAATAGAATTTGGGGGCGTGTTTGATCTAGGATTGGCTATTTTTGTGAGTCCACGTTGACTAGGTGAACGCATTATTATTGTTATTGTGGAATGGTGCCTACTAATGGTTTGCATTATTTATTCATTCATGCGAGAATTGGTTCGAGTTATTAAAAAAAGAAAGTATTTTATTTTTTAATTTTATCTTTACAAATCGATAGTGTTTCATGCACCGGTTCGACCCTCCACGGGATTAAAACGATTAAAAAGTAACGGTGTATAAGGGAAAAATAGATTAGTTAGGTTGGCAACATTAAGAGCGCCCCCAGCCACGGGCCAAGTTAACGTGCGAGGGCTCTAGCACTTGTCAGAATTGTCACGGGCCATCAATAAAGGCATAAAGCAGACCGGGACGGCATGGCAAAGGATATAAATTTTTACCAATGGACATTTAACCACATAGAAATACGACATAAATTTCTATGCTTTAAAATTATTCCGTTGCATTGAAAGGGATATCAACTCTCGGCATTGAAAGACGGGGATGCCGTGGCGCGCTGCGGTAGGCAACAGCATACCGATGGACGCCGGCGTCCGCCGACACTTTATCGAACGCTACTTATGACTGAAATATGTTTCGGGCAGTCGAAGCTGTACCGTGGCATACTTCGAAGTGAAGCGGCGAGCTATGGTAAGGCGCTGGAATGCCGAAGTATTTTAGTGGCTAGTGTGCGCTGACTGGCGACAAAATCCTTTGCCTTGCTGGCGCAGTCTATCGGTCCTTTACAGTGACTAATCTAACACACTGACATGCTTGGTTAACATGGCAAGTTTGGCGTGCCGTCTTTAGCAGGCCGCCGAGGTAATCCAGCTTTGGAATGTACAAATAACTTCATCGTTCTGACTGACTAACTTGTTGACAATTCAAATGTGAAATGTGTGTACCGTGTGTAAAGGGTTATCTATACATCTATACATATAAATAATACTGTGTTTGTAATATTGAAATAACCGCTTTTTACTACATGCATATGAATATATATACGGTACATACACCAAAATATTTTTTTTTACAATTTTTGTCTGTCTCTCTGTCTGTTTGTTCCGGCTAACCTCTGAAATGACTGTACCGATTTTGACGGGACTTTTTGGCAGGGAGCTGATGTAATAAGGAGTAACTTAAGCTACTTTTATTTTAGAAAAAATAAATTTAAAATCCATCCACCAAAACTAGCTGTGCCCGCAACTTCGTTCGCGTGGACTACAGCCACGTGTACGAAGTCGCGGGCACAGCTAGTTTGAAATAAATGCTTTGAATTTACTAGCGGTTTCGACCGCGTGATTATCAAAAAATATCCCAAGGGAACACAATGTGGGACATGCTTTTTAGTACGTCCTACTCCACGACAAGTCCTACCCACGTTAAGATTATAATAATTATGAAGTATGAATTGAGCTCACCTTTCTCCCTCGTGTTTTCTGCTCAGCTTGTTTCGCCACCTTCACGGGCTCCACTTCGGCTGTCTTCCTAGCGCGAGTGAGTTTGCCGGGCGGCGCAATGTTGTCCTCCTTGCTGTTAGTCGCCGCAGCCTTATGCCGCGTGTTCTTAGTGCCCGCGCTGAGCGGCGCGGCTGGCTTGCTCGCTGTTTCCGCCACTTGTTTCGATTTCCTCACCTTAGGAGGAGGCAGCTCGTTTTCAGGCTCTGAGTCGGACTTGCGTTTGCGGGTTTTGGGAAGTGCAGGAGCGATGGTGTCCGCGTTGGCGCCTCGCCGGGCTCGCGTGCTGGGCGGTGGCTCTACACTCTCTTGTGGCTCTACTTTCTTGCCGCGACTTCTCACTGGTTTAGCTTCAATCGACTTCTGGTCTATATCAATCTTAGTCTTTTTGGCAGCGGGTTCGTCTGTCTTACGACCCCTCTTAGGTTTAGGTTGAGGCTTCTCAACTTCAGTGGTGTCCTTAGCTTCGCTTACAGCAGTCTTTCTTCCTCTAGTTCTGGGTTGTACTGTAGCTGCTTGAGTTTTGCTCGATTGTCCTCGTGCTTGAGATTTCTTGGGAGATTCTAGTTTTGTTTCTTGTACAGTTTTCCGCGGCCCTCTTGCCGATTCTTTAGTATCTAGTTGGCTGTGGTCGGCGAGTGCTCTCCTGGTGGCGCGCGGCTTCAACTGCGGCGAGGGCTTGGCGACAACTACGGTAGCTCTCTGTACCTTAGCTCTGGTACTCTTTGGTGTCTTAGGCTTGTCTTCTTTCACAGAAGTGTTCTTGCGCGTCGCGCGGGTCTTCTTAGGACTCTGTGGAGGAGTGGTCGTAGTTTCTGGTTCTTTCCGTTTCCGCGTCGCCCTCGGTTTGGGACTCATGATCGGAGACTTCTTAGAAACTACTAACGACGCTCTGCGCTTTATAGTGTTAGGTTCTAGCGTCGAGACATTATTTCTGCGAGAGCGTGTCGCCTTCACTGGGACAGGAGTAGCTGGTTTCTTGGCAGCTTTTTTAGGTTTAGTGGGGCTGACCTTTGTAACTGGGCTGACTGCTTTAGACTTTGCAAGAATTACTTTTTTAGCCTTGACAGGACTGGCTTTCTTAGCCACAACAGGAGTTGCCTTTTTGGGTTTTGCTGGACTGGCGGCCTTCCTTGTCTTTACAGGACTGGCTATTTGAGCTTTAGCAGGGCTTGCCTTATGAGCCTTAGTGAGACTTACCTTTCGAGCCCTAGTGGGGCTTGCCTTTTGAACCTTAGCAGGACTTGCTTTTTGAGCTTTAGCAGAACTTTTCTTTTGAACTCTTGTGGGACTTGCCTTTCCAATTTTAGCAGGACTTTCATTTTGAACTTTAGTGGGACTTACATTCTGAACTTTAGGGGGACTTGCTTTTTGAACTTTAGCGGGACTTGCCTTTTGAGCTTTAGTGGGACTTGACTTTCGAACCTTGCCAGGACTTGCTATTTTGGCTTTAATAGGGCTACTGTTTCTAGTCCTAACCGGACTAGCAACCTTAGCTTCAACTAGACTGGCTTTCTTAGTTTTTCCAGCTGATCCTTTGCCAGGGCTAGCAGGCGTAGCTTTAGGACTGACCACCTGCGACAAGAAGACTCGTGGGAGACGAGTCTTCTTAAGCGATAGATTCACAAGTCCAGTCGCGTTTGTATCTAGGTGCTCAATGTTCGCCCTTGTGCCTCTTTTGCTCTTCGCTCTAACTTCAGTATTTTGTTTTAGTTGAGTAGACCTGGAAATAATCATAATAATATTTAAAGTTACAATTAAGAATGCATATGGATCGTGTGATCATAGGGGCCCAGCAGGGTCGAAGCCCACTGGGGTCAAGGGTCTACTTGTAAAAGGAAGACTCGGCCCTGGTGTGAAAGACAAAGAGAAGAAGGAATTGGAGTAAGTTTTTAGACAGCAAGAGCGGGGAATGTCATTGGATGATTTTCCTAACTACAAAAAAAAATACGGATCGAGTGAGGAGTGATATAGAACTTACGTGATGTGCGTGTCGTGGTCAGCTGTGGAGTCGTCGTGCGGGCGGATGGGCGACACGCGCGCCAGTGCGGACGCGTTCATGGTGACGTGCAGGCGCCCCTTCACGGGCGTCGAGTGAGGAGTGATATAGAACTTACGTGATGTGCGTGTCGTGGTCAGCTGTGGAGTCGTCGTGCGGGCGGATGGGCGACACGCGCGCCAGTGCGGACGCGTTCATGGTGACGTGCAGGCGCCCCTTCACGGGCGTCGAGTGAGGAGTGATATAGAACTTACGTGATGTGCGTGTCGTGGTCAGCTGTGGAGTCGTCGTGCGGGCGGATGGGCGACACGCGCGCCAGTGCGGACGCGTTCATGGTGACGTGCAGGCGCCCCTTCACGGGCGTCGAGTGAGGAGTGATATAGAACTTACGTGATGTGCGTGTCGTGGTCAGCTGTGGAGTCGTCGTGCGGGCGGATGGGCGACACGCGCGCCAGTGCGGACGCGTTCATGGTGACGTGCAGGCGCCCCTTCACGGGCGTCGAGTGAGGAGTGATATAGAACTTACGTGATGTGCGTGTCGTGGTCAGCTGTGGAGTCGTCGTGCGGGCGGATGGGCGACACGCGCGCCAGTGCGGACGCGTTCATGGTGACGTGCAGGCGCCCCTTCACGGGCGTCGAGTGAGGAGTGATATAGAACTTACGTGATGTGCGTGTCGTGGTCAGCTGTGGAGTCGTCGTGCGGGCGGATGGGCGACACGCGCGCCAGTGCGGACGCGTTCATGGTGACGTGCAGGCGCCCCTTCACGGGCGTCGAGTGAGGAGTGATATAGAACTTACGTGATGTGCGTGTCGTGGTCAGCTGTGGAGTCGTCGTGCGGGCGGATGGGCGACACGCGCGCCAGTGCGGACGCGTTCATGGTGACGTGCAGGCGCCCCTTCACGGGCGTCGAGTGAGGAGTGATATAGAACTTACGTGATGTGCGTGTCGTGGTCAGCTGTGGAGTCGTCGTGCGGGCGGATGGGCGACACGCGCGCCAGTGCGGACGCGTTCATGGTGACGTGCAGGCGCCCCTTCACGGGCGTCGAGTGAGGAGTGATATAGAACTTACGTGATGTGCGTGTCGTGGTCAGCTGTGGAGTCGTCGTGCGGGCGGATGGGCGACACGCGCGCCAGTGCGGACGCGTTCATGGTGACGTGCAGGCGCCCCTTCACGGGCGTCGAGTGAGGAGTGATATAGAACTTACGTGATGTGCGTGTCGTGGTCAGCTGTGGAGTCGTCGTGCGGGCGGATGGGCGACACGCGCGCCAGTGCGGACGCGTTCATGGTGACGTGCAGGCGCCCCTTCACGGGCGTCGAGTGAGGAGTGATATAGAACTTACGTGATGTGCGTGTCGTGGTCAGCTGTGGAGTCGTCGTGCGGGCGGATGGGCGACACGCGCGCCAGTGCGGACGCGTTCATGGTGACGTGCAGGCGCCCCTTCACGGGCGTCGAGTGCACCACCACTCGCTTCTTCAGCGGCAGCAGCGCCTTCTCCTGGGACCTGTCCACCAGCGAACGCTTCTTTATAGGTAGAGTGTGAGCGCTGTAAATCTCTGAAGTAGATTTTATGCGATCAGAATCACTCTCATTGCTTTGTATGATGGTGCTGTTTCGAATGCGCGACGTTTGTAGCGGCGCTTCGCCTTCAACTGTCTCTGTTATTAAATTCTGCAACTCACGACTCATGTTCGCTTTAGACACACGAGTTTTGGATTTATTAAGCCGAGAACGGTTGGGTGTAGATTTGTTGGCTTTGGACTTGTTGGTTTTGGAATTGTTGATTGCTTGCATAGATTCTAAGTACTTATTAATCTGTTGTTCTTTGTTGAGTTCTCCGTCTAACAACACGTCGACGTCAGTCACCTCGTCTAGGGACGCGTGCAGTGACTTCGATTTGTTTGATTTGGATCTGTTGGCTCTGGAAGTACTCGTAGATTTTAGAGAATCCAAGTAATTCTTGATCTGTAGTCGCTTGTTCAGTTCTTGTTCTAACCAGTTGTTGTCTGTGGTGGTTACCTGGTCAAGAGATGCGTGCAGTGACTTCGCTCTGGGACCTTTAGTCTTTTGTACAGTTTTTGAAGAAAATGTTTTGGAATACACCGCCCTTATCTGAGGCTTACCGACCAGCTGGTCGAACAAGCTCTCAGCCCTAGTGGAGGCAGTCGCAGAAGAATAATTGGACACATTGAATAACTCTTCAACTCCACTGACGTCACTCAAATCGTTCCGTTTGTCTCTCGTGAAGACGCGCTTCACTCCTCTCACGTCAGAGAGGTCGTTCTTAGGACTCTGTCGGCGCAAGGTTCTCTTCACTCCCGACACGTTCCGCAAGTCGTTCGCCGGACTCTTCGTGTTGAACAGCTTCTTCACTCCTCGTACGTCATCCAGCTCATTTCTTGGCGACTTTCTCGTTTTAGCGCCTTGGAACAGCGACTTGACCCCGGTTACGCGCCGCAAGTCGTTTCTAGGAGATGAAACAAACACTTCCTTGACTCTTACATCACTCAGTCGGTTCTTAGGACTCTTTGCGAATATTTTCTTAACGCCAGACACATTGGTCAGATCATTTTTTATGGAGCGCCTCGTGCGCGGCGTGCGCAGCAACCCTTTCACTCCTTTTACATTTCGCAGATCGTTTTCTGGAGTAGTTTTGGCGAACATTCGTTTGATACCCTCCAAGCTGGGGCTTCGTGTGGGAGTGCTGATGGGGCTCACGAACAAGTCGGGCGTGTAGGACTCGGTGTGGTCCAGCAGCGAGGTGTCGCGCGTGCGGCCGGGGGCGGCGGTGCTGTGGCGCGGCCGCCGCTTGCTCTGCACGACCTCGTCGTCGTCGAACAGCTGCTTCCTCGAGAACTCCGTCATGCTCTGTGACAGCTTCCTCTTCACGGGACTGTTGAACAACTGCTTCACTATGTCCGACTCGTTCAGGTCGTCGATTATCGATCGTTTCGACTGCGGCTTCTTGGCCGTCGAGTGCTTGTTCTTAACTCCCTCTGGCACCAACTTCACGGCGCTCTTGGGCGTCACTATCTCACTCTCGTCGTTCTTATTTGCTATCTCCTCCGAGTCACTGCTCAGTCTCAATCTAGTTTTCCTCGCGCTAAAGCTCAATGACTTGGACTTGGTACCAACTCTAGTTTTAGGTCCCGCAACTCCTCCAATAGTCTTTCTTTTTGTATTGAACGAAGGTCTTCCTTTCTTAGTTGGTTTTCGTGAGGCATAGGAACTTTGGCTGGAGTCTAAAAGAGATTGAATGCTAAGAACGGGAGTGCTAGCTTCTTCAGGGCTGTGTGTGTTCTCTGGGGTGCAGGTGCCGTTCTCTTGTGCGAGGCTGTGGGTGGGCGTCAGTTCTGTGTCGTTAGCCGTTTGTGCGGTAAACCTAGCCGACTTGGAGGTGGTGCTGATCCTCTTAGACGTCCTGGGCGAGTCGTCGTCGTCGTCCAGTAGTAGCAGTTCACTGTCGTTGAGTCGTGAGCGACTGCGCGAAGCACGTGATATGCGTGTGCTATTCACAGAGATATGTTTCTTGGTATCCTCTGTGTTTTCAGGTGTTGACAAGGATTTAGATCGTTTTGATTTCGAGCCCCTGACGGTCGATTGAGTGCTATTTATTGAAGCTTTGCTCAAATTCTTGGGGCTGGGGTTGGAACGAGATCTGGTTGTGGACGCTCTATCTTTCACGTACGGCGTGCTCGACCCCAGCAGCGTCGGCTCGATGGTGGATCTCGTCTTCCTGCCACTAGTATTCGGTGGGGTTCCAAATGCTATGCTGGCAGTAGAGCCTGCAGAGTCATAAACAGACGTGGAGAGAGCAGACTCGTTGGTGTCTATAGAAACTAAGTCAACAATGGAATAGGATTCGAGGGCGTCGCGCTCGGTGCGCGGACTCAACGTCTTCGTCATGTTCGGACTGAGGTTTGTTACCGACTTGGTAGTGCGCCGGGAGTATGTTGACGTCTCTGTGTCTTGCAAAGCTTTTTGCACAAGCAAGCTGCTGCGGGAGTCGCGGACAGAGCGCGGGGAGTAAGGCGCGGGTGATGCAGGTGATGCAGGCGCGGCCGACGCCGTGAGCGCGGCGCCGCCCAGCGAACTGTGCAGCATGCGCGCACTGCGCGAGTGCAGCGCGCGCCGCGGCCCCGGCGGGGACGGCGAGTACTGCAGCGTCACGTCCGACTCCGCCGTGCTGTCGCCCGCGCCGGCCCAGCTGTCCGAGCGAGACATCGCGGCGTCACTATCTTGCGAGTGCTTCTCCAGGTTGCTCAGATCGAACTTGATCGACTCAGTTTTCCGCGTCCCTCGTTTAGCGGACGGGTCTTTGAGGGAAGACTTTCTAGGACTAGTTGAAGAGAACGATTTCTTGGGGCTCCTTTGTCCTGAACGACGCGATGCGATACTATTTCGTAGAGATGAATTGCGTCCGTCTGAATCAGTTATCTCCAGAATAGTTACCTGGGAAAATATTGTAAAAGTATTCAGCAACACATCTATAATATTGATTAATGTTTCCAACACTAGTTTTAATAACTCAATGAACACATAAATTTTATATGTGAACACGCATGAACAAATTGATAACTGTATGTAGAATTGTCACAATTAACACAACTTACAAATTAAATCTTTATTGCTTGCATAAATCAAAATATGATACACTTTTTTTCATTTATTCAAAAAACTAACGACAATAATAATTTTCATATCTGATAACCATATAATCATTATTCTTATAGCTTCAATGAGCTTGAAAAAAATTTAAATGAAGTTGTAGTTATTTAAAAACTACATACCCTAAAAATTAACTGTTTAGTGAATTTGAGTCTGCAGTGCAATGAGCATTACTGTGTCAACTATCTGTTCGAAGCATATTGAAGGGCCGCGACTATTTCAATTTATAGGCAATAGCGGTCCGAGCAGGCACAAGGTCGCAATTCTTGCTACTACTTAAATGTATTACGATTTTTTTCTATCCATACCACTATGGATTAAGATTCGTTAAGTTTCACACCACTATTCAACAAATTCACAGGGTCTACAATTATTTCTTAGCTTTATGCCTTTTGTTTGTTTTATCAACTTTATAAATAAATGAATAAGAACTTTTTCTAAAAATCGGAAGAGTCGTATTGCCTACAGTTGTCACTTTGGCAACCTGAATACTTACAGTGCGGTTGGCGCCACTTCTCCTGCTGCTAGCGTTGGCGGGGGTGGCGGGAGTGGCGGGAGTGGCGGGAGTGGCGGGAGTGGCGGGAGAGGCCGGAGTGGCGGGCGTGACGCCAGGAGTGTTGCCGGGCGTGGCGCGCGAGTTGCGCGCGCGCGGCGTGCGGCGCACTGGGCTCGGCTTCTTGACAACGAACGAAGGACTGGTCGACTTCGACTTCGGCGTGTGGCCGGTCATCAAACGAATGGCCGCTTGCTTCGTGTGGTCTATTCAAAAAACGTTACCGTCAATACTATAATTACCCGCTCACTACAGTTCCATTAATAAATCTACATGACCATGTAATTGAGTCACGCCAACCTAATAGATAGCGGTGGAAACGCAGAAGATGATGACGTCACCGCGCGCATGGATACATTACTAGCTGTAATTAAATGTCTTGCAGGTACAAGACATTTAATTTATTACTATTGTTAGATAATACAACACGACTCAGCTGTACCGAAAAAAGGAAATAAATCATAAATATGTATTTAAGTTTAGTGCATTCAGAAATAGGAACTTACTTCAGAATTTCAGAGTCAAATAAAACAAAATGATAGAAGTAATCATACGTGTGAGCCTCGCATGCACCCGGCAGTGAGTGAGTGTTTGATTACGTAATAATATGTAAATGGTTGCGCCTGCGCCGCGACAATATGATAATGAGTGACGGCGCGACTACGAGGTGGGAGTTATCGCCGCGATATATTTACAAACTTCATTCAATTCAAGGTCACTGCACTCTCACAGTTTAGACACGAATGTAGGAAGACACTTTGTCTAGAGGTCGTGAGTGCAGTGCCGAGTGACTAGTCGAGTTTCATTACTGATACAGATTTTTTTTTTTTTTTTTTTTTTTTCTCTCCTCTTAAATCTGCAATCAGTGTTGGACACTATGAGCAAATTTGGTGAGTGCGCTATGTCAGTTTGAGTGCGTCCCCCATTGGGGACGTCTCCTCATCGTCTATCTATATAATATCCTTTCGCTTGAGACGCTTTACGTAGCTACGCATCGTGAGCTGTGCTGCTAACGTATTCGGGTGCTTCTTTAGCTTCTCCCGGTATTTCAAGGTCACGTTTTGGATTTCCTCCTTTATTGTGGGCATTTTCAGATGTTCGTGAATTTCCTGATTGGTCACATACCATGGAACATTGCTGATCGTTCGGAGTATTATGTTTTGCATTCTCTGCAAGCATGAGATGGTAGAGTTGCAGGCACTACCCCAGAGTTGAATGCCATACATCCATACGGGCTTTAATACAGCTTTATAAATAAGTAACTTGTTGTCCATTGATAATTTGCTATTCCGACCCAGAAGCCAAAGAAGGTGCTTGTAACGTATGTTGAGTTCGTCTCTCTTTTTTTTTACGTGTTGGTTCCATGTCAGGCGCCGATCAAGGTGTAGACCAAGGTAACGGACACTGTTTTGGTGTGGTAAGGTGGTATCTTCTAGCTGAACAGGGGGGCAATTACCCTTTCGCAATGTAAACGTAACTTGTACAGACTTTAATGCATTGACTCTAATTCGCCAGTCCTTTAACCATTTGGTGGTTTTATTTAATGCTGTCTGCAGGAGCTTTGTAGCAGCACTCGGATCCTTGTCGCTGGCTAAAATGGCAGTATCATCAGCAAACGTTGCAATTGTGGTGTTATCTGCTTCCGGTAAGTCAGCTGTGAATATAGTATACAGCACAGGTCCCAGAACGGATCCCTGAGGAACACCAGCACATATCTCAAACAACCTCGACATTGCATCTCCTTCCCTAACACGAAAGACCCGTTCGGTCAAGTATGAGACGAGAATCTGATGGTAGCTGTGTGGGAGGCTATTTTTAATTTTTAGGAGAAGTCCCTCATGCCACACTCTATCGAAGGCCTGCTGAACATCCAAGAACACAGCGGAACAGTATTCTTTTTCTTCGAGAGTTTTTCTCACCCTTTCGTAAACTCTGTGAACTTGCTCCACTGTAGAGTGCTGCTGCCTGAATCCAAACTGGTGTGCTGGTATGACGCCTTTTTCTTCAAGGATGGGGAGTATTCTGCGTAGTAGTAACTTCTCAAACATTTTCGATAGTATTGGCAGCAAGCTTATAGGCCTATAAGAGCTGACTTCATTAGGTGGTTTGCCATCTTTGTATACCATCGTTATTTGTGACACTTTCCACAACTTTGGAAAATATTGTACTCTCAGGATACCATTATACAGCATTGTCAAGAAAACAAACGCTTTCTTAGGTAGTTGCTTTATAATTTCCTTAGTAATTAAGTCAAATCCTGGCGCTTTTTTATCTTTGAATCCAGCTGACACCCTCCAAACTTCTCGTGCAGTTACCGGTTTTGGTGGTAAAGCCATTTGATAGTCTTGTTTAAGGTTTAGTTCGACCTGTTTATCAAATCCTTTATCAGCAGTATCATTCGGGACAAAGACTTTAGAGAGATGTTCTGCAAATGCGTTTGCTTTCTCTTGTGGGGTTCGTACCCAGCTGGAATTGCATTTCAGGGGAGGCTTTGCAGTCTGAGGTCTTCTGTAATGTTTAGTGAACTTCCACAAAGAGTAATTAGTTGCCTCTGTAGCAGATAGTGATTCCAGCTGCATCTGCAACGTGTTATCAAGCCATTCCTTTAATTTGCATTTCAGGTCTTCAGCTGCTCTATTGAAATTGGTCTTATCTTCTCTTAGTCTAGTTAAATGCCACACTCTACGTAGTCTTCGCTTTTCCAGTATCGCTGATTTT
Source organism: Mythimna ferrago (assembly GCA_910589285.2). Taxonomy (NCBI): domain Eukaryota; kingdom Metazoa; phylum Arthropoda; class Insecta; order Lepidoptera; family Noctuidae; genus Mythimna; species Mythimna ferrago. Next base: position 14,633,878 of record OU342694.1, on the reverse strand, counting down.
ATGTCTAGCGGATAGTTAACCGTCTTCGTTTTACCCTGGTTGTTTTCAGGGGTACTCTTCCAACAAGCTTCCTGTATGAGAGTGGTGATGTATTTAGCCGAATCCTCTATGTCATCAGGAGTTTTAAGAGCTATTTTTAGCTGTATATTTTCATCTATATACTCTCTGAAGTAGCTCCAGTCGGTATGCCTATTAGTTAGAGTTTCTGTGGTGGTTACTTCTATGACATTCGTGCTGATAGTTAGTAGGACTGGAGTGTGATCAGACGAGCCATCATAACAGGATTCTGGTTTTAGGTACATTTTGGATACACCTTTTATTATGAAAAAGTCCAAGAGGTCCGGTATTTTCTTAGTGTCACTTGGCCAGTATGTTGGCTCGCAAGAAGAAATAGCTCGAGCGTTGGTAGCATCAAGGCTTAGTTTTAACTGTCGACCTCTGGTTGTGGTAAGTCGTGAACCCCAATAAGTATGCTTGGCATTCCAGTCGCCACCTGCAACGTACCTATTGCCGAGTGTTAGCAAGAAGTGGGAAAACATTGCTTCTGAGATTTTATGCTTAGGTGGACAGTAAACTGCTGCGAGAGTGAGGTTTCCAGATTTGTCTTCTACAACGACCGACGTTGCCTGTATGTGCTCGGTTTTGTAGTCTGGCATTAGATGATGTTTTATCGATTTTCTTATGACCACAGCAGACCCACCATGGCCAGTTTCGTCAGGGTGGTGTGTGACATAGCATTGGTAATTGTCGAATTTTACTGGTGTCTTAGCAGTACAGTGAGCTTCGGATATGAGTAAAATGTCCAGTTTCTGTATCGACATTAGCAGTTCCACATCATATTTATTTGGGGTAAGACCATTTATGTTCCAGGTGGCTATGCGTAACGAGGTCATTTTGTTAACTTGTCGACAAGTTTAGCTATGAGACTCATTAGGGTACTCATTTGTTGGAGGATAATTTCAAACTTTTCGTTTTGTTTTAAGAGTATTTGTTCTAGAGTCTGGCTTTGAGTTGTGTTTTGGAATTCTGGAGACTTTTCGGTTGAAGTGCAATCTTGTGTCTTTTGTTTTAGGATCTCAGCATAGGATTTTTCGACTTTGCAACTGTATTGTTTAGGTTCTTTATCTATATTCTGTGTATCCTTTTTATTGCGAATTTCTGCATGAAACTGTGATTTTCTGTCTGTAATATTTTTTCCCCTTCTAGCTAAGATCTCTGTATAGACTTGGCACCCTTTGTAATTGGCTGGGTGTGGTCCATTACATAGCGCACATGTTGCTGGGGCTTTACGATCTTGCTTCTGGCATTCTGATGTCTTATGGGATTGTCCACACTTAACGCACCTGTATGGTCGCATGCAGTAATTCTTAGTGTGCCCGTATTGCTGGCACCTCTGACATTGGACTATTGTCTTTCTTTTTTTCGGGTCTTCTATAAGAACTGACTGGTGATAAATATATTTTAATTCTTTGATTATTGTATTATTAGGGCCTGGCTCCAAGTTGACGAAGAAGGTCGAGGTAGGTTTCTTTTCTGGGCCAAATCTTGCATTTACTATTTCACCTGTTACTATATTTCCTGTAGCTTCTATTTCTTCTTTAATAATGTTCAAGGGAGTGGAAGAACTGATACAGATGTCAATAGGTTTTCCTGTTTGAAAATTTGAGACCTTCTACCAAAAGGGCATTTTTAGTATTTCAAGAAAAACGGGATCTTTTTCAGTAGGAACCTAAACTTGTTGCAACAAGTAAAAAAACAAGCAAGCAAGAAATGCAACAAGTTGCAAAAAATAGAGAAGAAAAAGTCTTTTGTTACTTGTGCACATTTTCATAGAGCGAATGTAAGTACTTACCAATCTTCAGGGGTCCTTCAATCTTAGTGACCCTCATCTTGTGAGCGCTCTGCGCCCTCTTCAGCACAGTGAGGCGCAGCGGCGTGCTCTTCTTGGCCGAGCCCGTGGCCCTGCGAGCGCGCGGCAAGGGCTCCTGCGGGGGACTCTGTGGCTTGTTCTTCCTGGGACTGGTCTTCCGGGACTCGATCCATAGCGTCGCCTTCGTCGTGGTTGCCAAGTTGGGCAGCGAGTTCTTTGGGCTCACTCGTAAGTTTGACTTGCGTTTGGCCTTCTCCTGTTCAGCTTCACTGACAGATGTGTCCAGATCACTTTTGGTTGTCCTGGCTCGTTTGTTAGCTTGCTGTGGGCTTCGCGGTGGGTTCTTGTCTGTAAAATAATTGTATTAGTTACGTTCGCTAAAACATATACATGCATGTGGGGGTGTATGATATCTTACCAATTTGGTCACTGGTGTCTCTTCTCTGGGGCTGAACGATGGCCACCTGCTTGCCGCCGGCTCCGCCTGTTAATGATAGTTCACATATTTAGCTAAAGATAACATTTGGACACGAGTGATACATTACAGATATTTAGTGTATGTCGAAGAACAGTCTACTTAGATGCTCAAGAGTAACTATCTTTATTAAGTAAATTAGAAAAGTTTAAGAGTGTAGTATTTTGTAAATTTTAGGATGTTTTAAAAATCAGAAATATTTGAAGAAGGGGGTAAAATATTGAATGAGTGTTAATGGTTTCGACGTGTCAATTGATATGAGTGGTGTGTTGTGTGTGTGTGATATGTTCGGAGCGTGCAGTGACCTGGCATGGAGGCCCGGTGCGCCAGCTCCAGCTGCAGCCGCACGTGCGGGTCGCGCGCGCGCGCCGCCGGGCCCGAGGCGCGCCGCGCGCCGCGCCCGCGCCGTTCGGGCACGCACAGCGCTGCGGGGGAACAGACAATATACTATTTACTAAATTAAAAAATACTATTTTTTTTTCAGTCATATGTTAAAATATAATTATCGTACTGGTGTTACTAGTTGTCAAGTTTATTCAGCTCAAGGCTGCCGAAGGCAGTAAAGTTTAACAAAATTGGCGCAAAAAACGCACCATCACCCAGTACTAATGTTACTGGGCTTCGAGCTCCCAAAATTAATCATTGGAGTGAAAAAACTCGCAGCAGCAGCGTGATTACTTACTAAGATACTCTCGTTTGGAACCGAGTTGTCGAGCCACAAATGTCAGCAACTATAACAATGTGCAGTACCTTGCGTCTCATCGATAGTTTGCTGTTGGCACACAACCTCCATAAGCGCAAGCTAGACCGATTATAAGGGCTAAAACTGCGTAAAGCGGACGCCCGCGCGGTTCCAAACAAAAATGCCTATTGCGGGAGACCAGTGATGACTTGCGGAGTCAGTTCTATACGACTATACTTTAGTCTAACTCAATGCAGTAAGTAGCTGCCATAGCTGGCAAACGCACAAATTGGACGCCGCAACTCAGCAATGTGGAAATAGTTTACAGTAACGTGAGAAATCATTCTTCCCCAAGGGAATCTTGCGCTATAATGCGCTCCTATAAGTATTTTCTATCAGAGATTTATTTTTTCAAGTGGGAAAATCATCCAATGACATCCCCCGGTCTTGGGCGGAGCGGGAGATAGTGTCAAACTTTTACTAACTAAAATCCCACTCCTGTTCCTTCGTTGTCTTTCGTACCAGGGCCAAATCTTCCTTTCAGAAGCAGATCCTTGGCCCGAGTACGCTTCGAGCCTACGGGGCCCTACGGTTAGCTTCGGATGTCTTCGGCTCGGTCCGGACGGTTACCGGACGGTCGAACGGCGAGCTACCCATTGCTCGCCGTCCGTAAACCCGCGTTCTATCATTGATAGAATTTCCGTAATCAGATTAATATTCCCAGAGATTATTACTATTAGTAACATATATATACGCTTTAACCAGACTCATTAAGCAAAATACACTCAAACACGAGTTCCAAGAAAGATTAACTCACCTGGCTCGGGCGCCTGCGCGCGCGGCGCCGTGGGCTCGGCGTACTCCCAGCGCAGGTGGCGGCCGCCGATGCTGATGACGTCACGGTGCCGCAGCGCCGCCACGCTCACGGGCTGCCCGTTCACCAGCGTCTCGTCCGCGCACACGTTGCGGATCACCGTCTGAACGACCAAAACAAATTTTCCATGTTAGTCCCAGCACACAAAACTTGATCCAAGCCTGTTCTTTTCGATTTTACGTGTTTATGTATACATAAATAAATAAATCAATTACCTACATTAATGTATCATAGAGTTCCCTCTGTTGGGGTTCAGGTTCTACAGAATGTACCCTTTGTTTGAACTGATTCGTCGAATTCACGAAGATGTGAATGTGATCTTCATGAATTCGACTAATCAGTTCATATACGCACAATCCAATTTTTTATTAAATTCATCATTCATTCCAAAATCTGGTGCTGACATTCCTCTTGACTAAAAAACTGTCACACATGAGGTAAACAACATGTCATCTGTGGATAATTATCATTACCTTTGGATAATGTTTGGAACACTTGGCATTTTACACTCACGGTGATTGCGGGCATATGGCACCACATGGTCCACCAATCATATTTGTATCTACAACATCATGTAGACCTGGATTGGTTTTGGGATCAAGAATCTAGGCACATATGATGTCAGCATCTTGGTCTGGGAATTCTTTCAACTAACTAAATAAGCATCTCAACATATGCAGAGCCTCGTGTTTGCCATTCAACTGAATGCATCCAGTATTGATTAACAATGTAATTTATCAGCAACTGGATTTGTGAAGAGACGGTGTTATCTGTGCCACTTGATATTTGTCTGGGAAGTTGCAATTGAACATATTGCTAATGAATAGATCTGGAAGACCGTATGACTGCACTTTGCTGATAAAATGGCCAACATTAACTGCATCTTCTTTGGTGTTAATTGCAGTTTTTGTGTTTTACTTCTTTCTTGAATCTTTCTAAATCATTATATTCTACTAGTTGTTTTAAGGACCATCAAAATCGGTTCAGCTTTTTTTGAGTTATAATACATCGTGTAACAAGACAACTTTGTTTGATAACAACATAACTTTTGTTTCAAATCTGTACTTGCTACTTCTGTATGACGCGACAAAGACAAATGCCTCTCATTACAGGATGAACAAATAGTCTGGGCAGTAATAATAAAAGTTTGTGCTTTTATCCATAACATAATGAACTTTTAGTTTCAGTTATTTCCTTTTTCTCTAAGTAAAACTCTTCCAGACTGAAATGATTAGTTAGAGTACTTATTGCATGCAGCATAGACAACACATTACCTGGTTAGTATGAACCACAACAGTGGCATGGTGTGGACTGACAGTGGGTAGCATGATGCGGATGTCACAAGCAGGGTCGCAGCCCAGGGTGGCCAGCCCCTCTGCCAGTGGGAACCGCTTGCCATCCCGCCCGGCCCGGTCCAGCACCACCAGCCGACCGCCCGACATCACTACCAAATAGCATCATAATATCAGCATATATAAAATCAACAATATCTTAAATCATTTTGGTTATTAATGATGCTTCTAGCCGAAAGTTGAAACATTGAATTACTTCGAAAGAACATTTACAGAAACGAAACAAGATTTGGATTTCGCGGGCTCGCTGTTTAATTGGACACTTCCGTCAATTTCTGGACGAATAACGAACAACAAATGACAGGACAGCCTTGAGCCGAACCGTTTCCCGCCAACAGACACCAAGCCCTGACATAAAGCTTATCGCGTAAATATTTACTACAGCAATCAAACATTTAATTTATTTAAATATTCCAATAGTTAATAGTCCAAATAGCAATTTAGCAATAAACAAATCCAAAATAAAACAACGCGCACCGGCTGTGATCTGAAAACTCACCGCTGTCAGATTTCTCCCTTATATTTAGTTAATATTCTACACATAATCCGTAGTTAAAATAGAGAACGTGTTTAATTAGTTTACACCAAACATCAAATTACAAAACTCTGTAATAATTGTAATGTATTTAAATCAGTAATATATCACAGTCACCAACACAACGACAAACACAAATAATGGCGTCGTCCATTTCCCTTTCACAGCGCGTGTCAAACGCCCCAGTGAGGAGCCACTACAGGTTACTGTGTTATTTGTTCTAATTTTACAAAACTCGACTAACTGACTTGTCCACTCTTATTTTATCTATATCATGTATTGTTTGGAATCGCTTCGGCTTCGTAGCTTTACTTCACTTGGTTTTTTTTATTGCACATTATAAATAAATAGTAGAGGTCAGTGTGCACATTCTAATAATTTATCTCTAAAGGGCCTATTACACTACGCGTTTTTCAGACAGTCTTAGTCGATATCGCTTAGTATAATAAGGGTCAGACTGTCTTACTCGGAAAGAAAACGAGTCTGAAAATCGTGTGCTGATTAACGCGTAGTGTAATAGGCCCTCTAGAGTTGGACTAGTGAAGAAAATATTAATCCCAGACTTAGAGAATGGTGTGTCTGTTCGCTTTACTTAGAAGAAAGCTGTTTCAATAGAACACTTGATGTGATGAGATTATACGATAGCTCTGTTCCCACAGAATTTTTGGTAAGTCTGCATAAAAATGGCTGATAAAAAGCCTGGCTCTGTGGCTGAAATAAATCGGATGTTTGCTGAAATCTTAATGAGTAACATAGTTACAAAAAAAAATACATTCAGCTGAACATTGAACCTCCTCCTTTTCGAAGTCGGTTAAAAACTAAAGTCATTTTATAACAGTTAAATAGTTATTATCTTATTTGTTCTGTACCCATATGTTACATGTTTCCGAATTCAATGATCAGAATTCAATAGAATACCATTTATTCGACGCAGGTAATACAACAGGCTACAACACAAAATAATAAACAAAGAGAACAGAAATAAAAAGCAGTTGCGCTGAGTCCTTCCGAAAGGGTAGATTGATGTAAACATACTTATATATTAATATAATGTTATAATATTTTTTCAGGTGGTACACGATGAAAAATGTAAGCCGTTGGAAACCAAATGTGTCAAGTAGCAAAAAAATTAAACGTCTCAACGAGAAGATTCGAAAACGAAATAAACAGTTAGCCAATTTAGCAGATATTGTGCAAAACTATCGACGAAAAAATTGTGATACAAATTACTGCTTATTAAATCCATAATCATGATTTTTTCCCCATAAAACATTTAATAAATACTATCTTTTTCTAATCCACCATTCCCTTAAACGCAGGTCATAAATGTAGTTGTTTTTTTTTTACAAACATGCTTTTAAAGGATTTGTATGAATCTAAATTCGACTTGTGGAAATCCGTAGCCAATGAAGAGACCTCCCCCGGGTTCCATCACCAGACCCTCGTTACTCGCAGAGGCCCAGTGGGGTCGACGCCTATTGGGGCCATGGGCGATGTTAAAGAGATAAAGAGAACCCCTGCGCCCTGAAACGAAGGCAAAGAAGGAACAGGAGTGGGTTTTAGTCAGTAAAAGTCTGACACGATAAGGGCGGGAGATGTCATTAGATGATATCCCATCTAAAAAAAAGAGCTTCGTCGTTCGGGTAGGTAACGAAGGTATTATATTATTATGGTCTCCTTCTCGGGGGGTTTATTAGAAGTCAATGAAGAATTTCGGTATACACCTACGGGTGTCTTGGGATTTAGGAGGTAATCTGACAAGATTACCTCCGAAATCTACAGATCATCCAATGACTCCTCCCAATCTAGGTAAAATGGTAGGGTGAAAAAGATTTTTATTGATTGAAACTTACCCGTATTCAGTCAATTGCCTTTTTCGTTTCAGGTTTGCGGTAACTCTTTCGAACATCCCGTAAATCTCGATCTTACACGAATATTAGCTTTGCCCACGTAGTAGTCGAAAATTATCCTATGAGAATGTAATATGGGTTTAAAAGGTGTTTATTCCAGATCTATCTCTGTGCCAAATTTTATTTTGATCCGTTCAGTCGTCTCACCGTAATTGAGTCACAAACATCCATTCAAAATTTCACATTTTTATAATATTAGTCAAATAAATTGAAGTTAAAAATTGCTAAAAATTAGTTCTTATTTTATGACATTGTTATCAATGAGCTAATAATGTCATTATTGATTCTATGTAGAATTTGGGATAGGAAAACCTATTTTATTTTGTTACTGTGACCTAATTTCAAACACCTCGTTAAATGTCATATTCCGTACGTACTACGCGTTCCAAATGAGAATAGGACCGATTTCTATGTTTTGACGTTTCGTCGTACTGTCAAATCGAAGAAATTTTGGCAAAATTGAAGAACTTAGAGATGAGTAAAATTGAAGAACTGGATTCTGATTAAACTTTTTTCGTTCACAGTTCCTAGATTAATTAAATTTTTCGTAAATTAATTAATGTTTAAAAATTTCTCTCCTCGATTTGACAGTAAATCGTGATGTCATAACATGGCGGGCGATCCTATTCCCATTTGGAACGCATTGTACTGTTCGTAGTATCTGATAAAACTTGTACGTAGAACCTATTAAATAGTATCGATACTTGTTAAATCCTTGGTCGGCACAACCCTAGCAATGGCAGCCATTTTATGCAATGCGTATGCACCTTTTTTTTCGTGGGGATTTTCTGTCCATTATATTTATTAGGTCAAATATTGGTCAAATAATAAAAAATCTTTGGTCAATGATACCTACGTATAGTAAAATTCACGAATGATGGCGGCCGTGAAGTTTGCGCAGAAGGCTGCGCAGTAACGTGTTTTAGGAACCAAATGGCGACGTGCGCGAGGCAGGGATATGCTAGGGATTGACTCTATTTAAACACAATCGTTCCTTTGTTTAATCAAAAATCGTAATCGATTTGCAATTTATTGATTTTTGTTTATATAAGATACTGAGCGAAATAGATTTAAAAACTTATTAAACATTGTCGTTAGTAAATGAGATTTCAAACTTTAATTTAAAAAAAAAATAGTAACATTTCATTTTCTTAGTTCAAAGACATAATTTAGTTAAATATCAGTTATTTATTAACTACTACTTCAATAACTACTGTTCGAGAGTAATTTAAACCAAGTACAAAATTGATTATAAATATATTTTTATAATTCAATTTTAATCGATTCGAAAAAAAATCGACTAAACAACATCCTCGGAAATGCATATTGGACATCCCTTTTTGTTGACATCGTATATCTTCGTGCATATTCGGCAACTCTCGGTACGCGATCATGTGTCTCAGTCACACGTTAGCATTGGTGTCGAGTTCGTGTTGTTATCTCTCTCTAGAGTACGGACAGTTACAAAAGTTTTCGATAATTTGTTGTTAATTATTTTGTCGAGAGATGAGTGAATCCTTAATTTATTACGTTATTTTTATAGCTTTCTGTCTCATAGCGTTTTGATATTACTTTTATTTGTACTTGGTTCCTGCATAAGGTTTTTTTTATTCGTATTTCGGTTTAAAATAAAATGAATGACAATAACAGTTTTTTCTATGAGTGTACATGCGCGAAAGTTCGCAAAGGCTAACTTCAGGGCCGCCATCATTCGTGAATTGCAATTGTACTATACTAGTGTTGGGTAAATAGCCGGATGCTTTGAGTTATTATCGATTATAATCCATAAGTAGCCATTAATAGCCTAGCAATGGCTAATAACCCTGCTACTAATGTTTTGTTAAAAAAATGAATGCTTTTTTTTGTTTATTGTAAAATCTGTCGGTGTGAACATAAATTAGGTGCGTGTGTTTTATTTATTTTCACTTTTTGTATGTGAAAAAGTGTTAATAATAAAATAAATACACATTTTTTGGGAAATTCAGTTTTGTTAATTTAGAGATCCAATACTATAAAAAACCATAATTACCATAGACACATCGCTTTGTGATTTAACCATCTACCTAATTAATTACTTGATTTAACAAAATGGAGTACTATATTCCATTCTCCGACGTAGCCATGTCTGGCCTAGCTTGCCCTTGGTTTGGTGCGGAGTGTGATCGAGCTAACGGGCTCAAGCACGCAGCATATCAGGCATGGGCCGATGCTTGTATGCACAAGAAAAATGACGTAAGCCAGAAGAAGAAACCTTTCAACAGAGCTGCCAAGTCTTGCAAGAAGGTGATGCGGAGGTCTCGGTTCGACCACATTAGCCGCATCGGGAACAAACTAGCTTCATACCCTGCGGGTAGTAGTTAAGGCGTTTTGGTCCCTGGCTAAGTCGGTTAAAGCGAACTTCTGCCGCCCCTCACTACCACCACTGCTAAAACCCGACGGGTCGCTGGCACATACCGCTGAGGAGAAAGCAAATTTGTTTGCCTCACTCTTCGCGGAATCTTCGCGTCTAGATCCGGGTAACGCGCAGCCCCCCGTTTACCCTGATGGTTGCGATACGAGTATGTCGGATAGTCGCATCCATTAGAAGGACGTCCGTAGGGTGCTACGTAACCTTGACGTGAACAAGGCTAGCGGTTCAGACGGGATACCAGCAATTGTACTGCGAACGTGTGCGCCTGAATTGTCTCCGATCCTGACACGCCTATTTAGGCTTTCATTTGAGGCTGGAAAAGTGCCGATTGCATGGAAGCAAGCTAATGTACAGCCCGTGCCCAAAAAGGGGAGCCGGGCTGACCCAGCTAACTACCGACCAATCTCAGTAACGTCCATTCTCTGTAAGACCATGGAACGTGTACTCAACATTTAGCGCCTGGCATACCTAGAAGCTAATGATATCCTAAGTGACCGTCAATACGGCTTTCGCCGAAATCGGTCAACTGGAGACTGGAGATCTTTTAGCGTATGCCATCCACATCAGGAGTAAGGCCATCAAGAAGCACGGGGAAGCGCTTGCCGTCTCCCTTGATATCTCGAAGGCTTTTGATAGGGTTTGGCACAAAGGCCTTATTAGTAAGCTTCCATCTTTCGGTTTACCCGCTGGATTATGTGCTTGGATCACAGACTTCCTGAGTAACCGGTCCATCCGAATGGTTATCGATGGCTGCTCGTCCGGTCAAATGGCTATTAATGCCGGGGTCCCACAGGGGTCAGTACTCTCGGCAACATTATTCTTGCTGCACATAAACGATCTGCTTAAGCCCGGTACCTTTGGGTATGCAGATGACAGCACTGTTGACGAGAGTTACATATCCAACGCGCGAGCTAGTGGATCACAAATCCAGTCTCTTCGAGAGACTATGGTTGAGCGCTTGAACTTGTCCTTGGAGGCAGTCTCCGAATGGGGCGCTGCCAATTTGGTCAAGTTCAATGCTGCAAAACCCAGGCGTGTCTATTTTCCGCTAAAAGGAGCCAATTCAGCCCCGCTCCAACTTTCCGGGGTGTAACCGTGCCGATAACCGACCATTTTGACCTTCTTGGTGTTACGCTGACATCAACACTCAACTTTGGGCCATACATCGAAGCAAAGGCTCAACTGGCTGCAAAAAAGCTGGGAATCCTCGCAAAGGTCAGACAGTACTTAACTTTATTAAGCTCAAGTTCGATCGTGTATGGAGTATTGCTCTCATCTTTGGGACGGATCTGCCCAATACCAGCTTGATGCACTTGAGGCAATTGAGAGGCGAGCCAGAAGGATAATTGGCGATGATACACTCGTCGAGTTGAAGCTTCAAAGTCTTGAGCATCGACGCAGAGTTTTCTACCGGTTGCATTTCGGAGAGTGTGCGTCGGAATTGCATAACCTAATTCCGCCTAGCCCGTTCCATTATCGGATTACCAGACGTACGGCTATGCGCCACCGGTACATGGTGGATATCCCACCTACACGCACAAAACGTTTTGGGAACACATTCATTGTGCGTGCAGCTAGGGAGTGGAATTCCTTGCCGGAGTCTATGTTTCCTGATAGCTACAACCCGGGAATCTTTAAGTCGAGAGTGAATAGGTTTCTTCTAGGTAAGCGCGTTCTATCGTCGACCGCATCGTCGCTCTTCATCAGGTGAGTTAGCGGTCAAGCGCGAACCTATCAACAATAAAAAAAAAAGAAAACAAAGCGAGCAAAAGATGTAAGTGTATGTATACCTACAAATAAATTTTAACCAATACGTAAAAATGTAAGGTACAATAAGTAAGTTACTTATTAGCTCTTTTCTGTGAATACGACGTAGGTAAATTATAGACAATGGAAAATACCCGAGCGGTTAGTTAGTAACATGCATCCCCGTACCCCCGCTTCTCGTGCTATCTCTTTCTGGCGCTAATATTATTCGTGCCAGAAAGAGATGCATGAACTGCACTACAGCGACGCCAACCCAATCCGGAATCAGTTTGTCGACTGATATGTTTCGGTGAAGAAGTCCTTTTTCGTGTGTTGTTGGTTTGTGTGTATAATCATAAAATAATATTTTTAAATGGGCCAGATTAGTTTCATATTGCACATTTATTTTCTACAAAGAAAGATGATGAAAATGAAGTCTAATCTGACAGTCCTAAGCCTGAAAACCATGAAGAGAAATTTTCAATCACTAAAATAACATTAATAGCAGGGTTATCATCCATAATTGCTATTAATGGCTATTAACTGAGTTTTAATCGATTATTAGCCAAATGATATTAACCGGATTATTATCATTGCCCATCACTATACTATACTGACGAGTGACGCGAGCACAGAGTACCTACAAAAAAGAATACTTTGTAACGCTCTAATCTGTGCTTTGTAACATGGACGTGAGTTTAAGTCAAAAGAGTACGTTGTACCTATTGAGTTTAATACACTGTGGTTGATTATTTAGTAGATTAATAAACTGGTTTATTGTTCCTAGTCCTCGCTTACAGAGTACCACAGAGTACTTTGTAACATTGTTTACATGCTCTGTGTGTAACATACCTACTGAAAATTGTGCTTGAAAGCGCTTTTACCACGATTGTTTACCATCTAAAATCTTGATACTAATTGAGTGAAACGAATTTAACCTGCTCTCAATATGGATATCAATAATCCTCACAACCAAAGTTATTGGTTTGTCCTCAGGGAAGATCAAAGTAATGTCGTATTTAGTAGTAATAACTTCACCATACAGAACCCACAAAGTAAGTTATTGACGCATAGTTACATTTAATTAATTAAAAGTTATGTTAAAACAGTTTATTTAAACCTAGGTATTCGCATTAGTTACAGGACAGGAGGCGAGATACATTGTGGATTCAGGAGACAGACAATATATACAAATAAATGAGACCCCTGTAGCTCACGAAAATAGTGACAAAGAGGTGACAAAAGCCAAAGATGAAGACAACTTTTGGGATAGGAGCAAAATAAAACTGCTACTGTCATTGTGCTTGGATTGCAGATTTAAAAATGTAACAAAAGACAAGTCTCTTTGGGAACAAATTGCTCTGCACTTGGGGACAAGTCCTGACGAGTGTAGTAAAAAATATATAAACTTGAGGAGAACTTACATAAGACTCTTGAAAAAGAAAAGACTGGGCAAAGAGGTCAAATGGGTACATTACAACACCTGTGAAGAGGTTTTTAAAGAATGCAAGTCACTTCCACCCTCTGTGCTGGAGCCATGGGAAGAGCACAAAGTAAGAAGGTTGCTCAGTCTCTATATTGAGAACTTGAATAAGTTCCGAAGTCCTGACTGCTCACAAAAAGATGTTTGGAAGGAGATAGCAGCACAGGTAGGGACAACAGAGAACAATTGTTACCATAAGTATAAGAATTTAAAAAGAGCATACTTAAATTGGAAGGAAAAGAATAAAGAAACTGGAAAACCAATCAAGTGGCAATATCATAACTATTTTGAGAGAATATTTTATAATTACAAACCGAATGTAGGTCCCTGGGACAAAAACAAAACTAGGTTGTTGGTAGAAGAGTACAAGCAAATAGCTGATAAGTTTAAAAACCCAAGATATCAAAAGAAAGAGTTGTGGAAAGAAATATCAGCTTCAGTAGGGGAAAGCCCCACGGACTGTGACAAGAAATTCAGGAATTTAAAACAAACTTACATTAGATTAAAAATGAGAGCTGATACAGGCAGATGTATAACAAAATGGCGCTACTATAAAGATTTTGAAGGAATATACAGTGAGCCAGGCTATTTCCACATCTCTGCTGATGGACCAGCTAAAATAACATACAAGTCACAAGATGATTATGTCAAGCAGCTTTTAACATACTATATAGAAAACAAGGAAAGATTTAGAGATCCTCTAGTCAAAAAGAAAAATGTATGGAGGTTTTTTGCTCCAAAAATAGGCTTGTCTACAGAAGAGTGTGATCGAAAATTCCGCAACTTAAAACAAACTTACTTAAGGTTAGCGGAAAGGAAAAAAGAAACTGGAAAATTTAACAACTGGCCATATTATTCTTATTTCGAAAAAATATTTGATGGACCCACAGTGGCAGGCACTAGCAGCTACGGTGGGAACTTGGATGACATGACACTTACTGAAATAAAGCGAATGATGCAAGAAATGCAGGACAGGAAAGACAATGACAAGTTTGAAAGTTTGGTGCAGGCCGTGGAAGAGTCCAACAACATTCAACGGGAACGAAATAAGATATTACAGGCTTTGTTAGACAAAAAGTGATCCATCAGCCAGGTTCAAGTTATTTTAGTACTGATCTGCTAGTATCAGATAGCTGATCAATCATTTCAAGAGGTACAAAATACAGGGAACTTCTGTGGTGAAAAATAAAAGGTGTGTAAATGTTTAGAAATGCTTTTTATTGTTACCGTTCTTATGCTTTTATAATGTATATGTACAAACAAACTATAATAGATTATCAGTTTCATTCTGAAATGAGAAATCGTTAGCAAATTCAATAACATGTCGACCGGTAGCTACTCCATACAAAATGATCAATGCTTTAAAAGTACACTGATTATGCTTAGTCTTAACTTAAAAATACATCTGTGAATTTAAGACTTACTTTAATATTAAATTTGACATCCATAACACTATACCACAGTAAGGAATGGAAATTTAGTTTAGAAAAAAAAAATAAGTGAAGAAATCACACCCGATCATTGGTAAGCACGCAGGATCGGATCAATAAGTTTGCAGATACCTCGACCAGTAAGTAACTATCACAAACAAATACTCACACTTCCACTCACCCAAGCACGCTCGAGTCAATACAACGCTAACCTAGACTGAATTACCACACTATGTCGTACAACTAAGAGATACGCCGGCCGCCGCCGCGCCCGCCCGCCCGCCGCCGCGCCGCACTGCCAGTGCTGGCATATGGTGCTAACGTCAACTTATATCTCCATAATATTACCTAGGTACTGTATACCTAAACTTTAGTGATCGAGGATGTAGTCAGTCTTAAATGGAATTGGTCTGTCTGACTGTGGTAGCGGCGCTAGCGCGGCGCGTCAGCGAGCGGGCAGGCGCGGCCCGGCGGGGCGGGCGCAGCAGGCGGTTCACTTCTTGGCGTTCTTCTTGGGCGACGGAGCCTTGCCTTTAGCATTGTTTGACATTTTCGCCTTTTTGCCTTTAGGCTCTCCTTCTTCATCATCCTCATCCTGCAATTATAACACATTATTATACTTTTAAACCCACATGTCAAAATATTCATCCCAGTTGAAAAATGGATTTGTGGAATATGCAAAAAAGGCCAGCTGTAAATTATTTTCAATGAAACTTCTCAGTCTGTCACGATACAATGCAAGGCAGCCTTTGTTGCTCATCAAAATGTTTCCAGCTATCAGAAGGTAAAGGTTATTTTACTGAATGAGTATACAGAAAACCAACAGCCAATTATCACATTGTCTTGAAAATACAATTTAGACACCACAAACAACAAGCCCAGTTGTATGAAAAATGACAGTGAAATGAGAGAGATAACTTAGTGTGTGCCCCAAACATTTTGTTTGTGTAATCTTACATGAACTGTCATTGTTTAACAGAACTGGGCCCACAGGTCCTTTTCCCTCTGTAGAGCGTGTACAGAACCAATCACTTTTTAATTCGATATTAGTTGAAGGTTTTCAGTACCTCATTAGTCTTGCGCTTGCCTGCTGATGATTTCCTTTTATTCTCATCTTCCTGTAAATTCAGCAATCTACTACATCACAGGCATAATTTTGATTACTTAGCGGTCTTTGAAATGTTTTGCATGATCTTTACTTATAATAATTTGTATGTTAGGGTCAGATTGTTGTTACCTTGAATTGAGAATCATCTCCTTCCTCTTCATCTAACATCTCCTCTTCCATTTCCTCCATGTCTTCAAACTCCTCCACGAGGGCACCGAGGAGGTGCTGGCCAATTAAATGCACTGGACCTGATCCCTGCATAACACAATGCTTTAGTGTGTGCATATTATCAACATTAGTGTAAATAAGTGTCACAAAAAGATCAGACAAATGCCTCGAGCAATCACAAGCAGGCGGTACAACAATCAAAACGACGTCGCGCGCCCATCAAATTACCAATGGTTAAGTTTTTATCATCATTTCAGTCATGTTATAATTTTATGAAGTCTCATTCAGATAACAATAACATATTACATGAAACAAATTACCTATTAGTTCAGAAATAACCCAGTTATCATGAGTATTAGGTGGAGGAACAATTAATTGTTTTATTTTAAATAAATAAGTTTGAATAATCCTATTATTTTCCTTAGGAACACCTTGGATGATAATATAAGTTCAAAATGCCATAGTAAAATAATTCTACTGAATATTTACCTGGATGAGAGTAAATGTGACTGGGGCATCTGGGAATTCAATGTCAAGACGTGCATGTCTGGTCTCTCCTGTCTTCAGTACTGCCACTGGGATCTTCACTGACTCCTGCAGTGACATGGTTTCTACCTGCACAAATTAATAACAATAGTCAAATAAAGGTTGCTAGTTTGCCTAGATGATTTTAAGCTTTGATTAGACAATCAATAGGCTTTATAGTAAATATGAGTACTTATTTACTGTTAACAGTAAATGAATCCATAGTGTTTGTTTCACACTATCTAAACAATAACATAATTTAAAGTATCAATTATTACCTATCAATGATGAAATAAAGTCTCAAACTACAAGACAGTATAAGAAATAATAAAAAAAAACGTTTCACGAAGATTCCAGCTGCATGATACATTTTACCTCTCACGATTCACATGATCAATTACTATGAACAAACATTATTAAATCTTGACAGCTTCAGTCTTACATTGACAAGGTTATATATACCTGAACAACATTGAGTTCATCAGGCTTCGCATCAGGGCCCAACAGTGCTTGACGTATGAGCAGCTTGTTGCTACGGGGGTACTCCGCCTTCGCCTCTGGGTCCCATGTCTCGGATTGATGTGACGCCGACAGAGTTACACCTGTAACGTTCAGAAAACTTGTCAACACGTCAGTCTAAACTCATCCATCCAATGGAGATAGCATAGCGAAAGACATGGCGGCATCGCAGCAGGCGACCGCATCGTTACGACTCGTGTTAATTTAGTCATCATAACCTCAAAACGCTAACATCGCAGCGCCAACATAAACAACAGCGACGCAAAGGTGATCGCTGTGAACAGTTTCAGCAGAGTAAGCATTTTGCAAATACATAGCGAATCAACGACATGTAAACTGTCGCGGCTTGGACGCCGCACATTCAAATTGCGCGCCCAACCATCACCGACTCGGACATTACCTACGCACCATGCGTTAGTAAAAAATCAATAGAACTAATCTCACGAAGGTTATAGAATTAATACGTTGCTCAAAAACGCCATTATGAACTCGAAAGAAGAGATTAGCCATTTCATTTCCTTAATCAAAAATGGCGGCAAGTCGGTTATAAACATAAAGGACGATAAATTAACAGCATGCAACGAGCACAAATGAATTAAACGTTACGATAACACTACGGACAGCGATTTAGATAGATATCCATCTAATATTGTGAAATAAAATGGCGAGAGCCGGGTGTCAAAGCCGACGCTAATGTTACAATCGAATTTAAGAACAAAGTACAATGCGAATCATGCAAATAAAACTATTACAGTAAGCGCAATAGAATAAAGATAAAGACTTACCATAGAAATATTCGTCCGACATGGTGATTTCACTAATTTATTGAGATTTTTGCGACACGTTCACGTGCGATGCCGGCGCACACAAATCTGGAGATGAATGTTGCCAACTACACACTGAGCGTTTCCTTTCAAAATGTTTCAATGCAATGATTTATTTTCCACCAATTCCACCCCACCACTTCGCTTTCAAAATTACCACAGTGATATTGATAAACTATAATTATGGAAAATTATTCATAGGCCTATGTCCAACAGTGGACGTCTTTCGGCTGATATGATGATGATGATTCATAGATACCTACTTTTTCTCAACTTTTTTCATATATTAACAAAATCTAAATCTGATTAATTCCTTTTTTTATAAAACGCCAACATAGGTTTAACATAAATTGCTGTACATAAAACATAATAATAAATAACTACCAACTTTGTGTGATATTTCAAAAATATTCGACAATTAAAAATATGGAAATTTGGATTTTAATCTGTCTCAGTTAAACATAAAAATAATTTTAAACTTTTAAATAAGTTTTAAAGCTTGTTAATGACTTAAGATATGTTTGTGCGTGTGGTTTGATGCTTCATTGGCTTGAAAAAGTAGCGGACATTCCACCCATACGTACAAATCGTTTTAGGAACACATTCATTATGCGTTGTGGGTGGACAACACGGTTGCGAACTGGCGTTCTAACCAAAGTCACCTAGGTTGAACCTTGGGATGTGTGTGTGGTTTGTGTTGTGGCTACAAATCAGTCACTATGGTTGGGAAACGCGGCACCCTCCAACCAAGGACGATGAAGGACATGAATTACAACTGCTGTCTACACGGATTGAAACTAGCAAGGTCACAAGTAGTGGAATCGCCTCCGGAGTCTGTGATTCCTGATCGCTACAACCTAGGGGTCTTTAAGTCAAGAGTCAACAGTTTACTTCTAGGCAAGCGTGCTTCATTATCGGCCACATCATCGCTAACCATCGGGTGAGATAGTGGTCAAACTCGAGCCTATCTATACTAATATAAAAAAGAGGTAAAGTTTGTTTTTTTGTTTGTAGGAGGTAATTTCTGGAAGTACTGGCCCGATCGCTAAAATTTTTTCACCGATAGAAAGATACTTTATTCCTGAGTGACATAGATTTTATTTACACACTTATTAATACAAAAATTTAATTTTATTGTCTACAGATATTATGGTCACCTGCCAACGTATAGTCTTTTATAATTCATTTTAACACAAAGGTTGATTGGCAGAAAATATATTTGGCATTAATTTCACCTATCGTTTCTTAGACTAAAACCTTATAAATTCTAAAGAAGTGATTTTAAAGGAAGAAGTAAAAAGTATGCCCTGTAAAATTTTATTACATAGCTTATTTAACTATGTTCATTTTATTTTGCAATTTGAATACGTTTTTGGATGCATTCAATTTTTATATTTCAATTTATCGTAAAAACGTCAATACTACTTAAAAATACATGCGATTTATTAAGAGGTTCTATGAATAGTCATTTATCAATTTACTAAACGTTTTGTGTGAAAATATATATATATTTGACGCAAGTCCTACCCTTTAATTTTCGTTCTAAAAATGTAATATATAGAAATGGCCAAAATAACATTATTAAAGTGTTTATTCTAATGTATGCATCATTATAATTGTACATAAAGATAGGACCAGAAATGACTAATGTTTCAGTCAACTCCATCAAAACTGGTAAATGTGCTTTATTAGGCAACATTATCGCAAAGAAGTTTTCATAGACAATTATTGATACGTTCTGAAATCACTTAACAATCATCTTTTTGATTAAGTACTTTCAAACCAATTTTACTACTAATCATTAACTTTTCTCACCTCTTTATAAACCCAATCATTAATATTAAGCGTAAGAATCTTTTTTATTTTTCTTTTTCAGTCGGGCCCAGCGTGCTTGATATTATACTCACTCCAACCGTACGGCTATCGTTCAAAAATTAGCAACAGCAAGGTACTTTTGAAATCCCAAAGACGGACCATTCGTTTGGTTTGCTTCACCAAATCAGTCTATTTTAATTACTATTATTCGAGTCCTTTCTAGTCTTTCTTGTCTGAAAGTCTTCTACTGATATGGTTGCCTCTGTGCCAAATGAGAACATGAGGATTGTCTAGCCGGACCACGTTTATAAATAGATTCGAATCGCAGTCTAAGGAATCGATGAACTAAATCAAGTTCTTGAAAAATGATTTTCTAAAGATCAGTCGGTACGGATGATCCTACAGTGAACATGTTTTTTATGACTGGTGATGAGTACAATTGCCAAAACGGATCTTGAGCGCTCGGCGTCAGAATGGGGATCGCTTTGCGCATTCCATACATTGGCGAGCCAATCGTCTTCGTTGTTAGATACATGCATCAACGCAGGGAACGAATCTGAAGTGACGTCTATGACGCGATGGCGCAGCGAGCCAATCAGTGACACTCCCCTGCCCCGCGTCTCATTTCGCACCACTAAAGAGACCGAATATTTGACTTCTGCGCAACCGCTCAAGATCCGTGATGGCAATTGTAATCAGATAAAACGTTTTAAATAATAATATGGTTGCATTCCGCAAAAAAAAAGAAACGAATCAAGATTTTAAGTTTGAGAGATCGATTCATTGTTTAAGATTGATTAAAAATTCGATTTGTTAGATGAGTTTAATCGATTCGTCGATTAAGCGATCTCGGATCGCCATATCCCTACATTTGACAGCGTACACCATAGATTGGCGTACGCGAAGCTACTGTTCGAGTTCAGTTCTGTCGTCTTTTGCAAGAACGGATTTGGTCTGGCGTGTTTGGCCGGTCGTTTTAAAATTGGGCGTGTTTTCTTCAAAAGACCATCTGAGACACTAATCTGCATGCTTCTCATATGATTTAATCGTTACCTGTTTACTGTATGCACTATAATTAAGGTTGCCACATGTCCGGGATTTCCGGGATTGTCCAGGAATTTTACGTCTTGTCCCGTGTCCAGGAATTTGATCTATTATCGCGGTAAATTATAAAAAAATAAATGACAAGACTAAGTGGCAGGCAGCGAGCGGGTTTTCTTCACTCGCTCCCCTTCCCGCCAAGTCATATCACCCCTCTCTCTCTTCTTTTATCTGAAATAATAAAAGTATACATTCAAAAAGGAAAATGTATTTTCTTTCAAAAATAAATACAACAAATAGATATCCCGTAATTTATATTTTCATCATAGCTATAGCCACGTCCCGACATGGAATTATCCCGGTCTCGGTAAGTTCCGATCTAGCAACCCTAACAGTATAATAGTGACTTTGACCCCTGAGTTTGTTTAGGTGTTTCTTCTCAGGGTAGTTAGCTAGAAAACACCGGCCTTTTCTAGTTTAAACAGACAAAAAAAAATTGTGAAAGTGTTTATTTTTGAACTTATTTTCAAAATAAATATAATTTATCATTTTCTAATAATTATACAGCATTTATAAATTCATGCGAGTGGCGCGGCGTGCCGAAACACGAATACGGACGCATGTGTAAACAGCGCGCTCATTATTCATCATCATCATCATTTCAGCCGAAAGACGTCCACTGTTGGACACAGGCCTCCCCCAATTGTCGCCACAATGAGCGGTCCTGTGCGTCTCGCATCCATCGGATTCCAGCAATCCTTACCAAGTCATCGGTCCACCTTGTAGGAGGCCTTCCAACGCTACGTCTTCCGGTACGTGGTCGCCATTCCAGAACCTTTCGGCCCCAACGGCCATCTGTTCTGCGAGCAATATGCCCTGCCCATTGCCACTTAAGTTTGGCGATTCTTCGTGCTATGCCAGTAGCCTTGGTTCTTCTACGGATATCCTCATTCTTGATTCGATCACGCAAGGAAACTCTGAGCATAGACCTTTCCATTGCCCTTTGGGTGACTTTAAGCCTTCTGATGAGGCCCATTGTAGGCAACCACGTTTCGGAGCCATATGTCATCACTGGCAACACGCACTGGTCATAAACTTTCGTCTAGAGACACTGTGGTGTGTTGGACGAGAAGATACCGCGTAGCTTCCCGATCGCTGCCCAGCCGAGTTGGATTCGACGGTTGACCTCTTTCTCGAAGTTAGATCTACCCAACTGGACTGTCTGTCTGAGGTAGATGTAATCGTCCACAACTTCTAGTGTAGAGTCTCCGACCTTGATAGGAGTGGGTGCTACATGGCTGTTTACCATGACTTTGGTTTTGTCCATGTTCATTTTAAGTCCCACTCTTTCGGAAGCTCTACTGAGATCACCAAGTATTGTACTGAGCTCCTCCATAGTCTCAACCATGACTACTATGTCGTCAGCAAACCGAAGGTGAGTGATGTACTCGCCATTGTAATAATGCCTAGCCATTTCCATTCCAGAACCTTGAAGACATCCTCCATTGCTGCCGTGAACAGTTTCGGAAAAATAACGTCTCCCTGTCCTATCTCACACCCCGCTGCAAGAGGGTTAGGTTTCGAGGCCTGGTCTTGTAGTCGGACTAACATGGTGGCGTTTTTGTACAATCTGGCACCGTTGGATAGACTACAGTACAGCCCACGTCTCGATCGAATCAAATGCTTTCTCGTAATCCACAAACGCTAAGCAGAGTGGCTGATTATACTCCTCAGTCTTCTGTATAACCTGCCGCAGCGTATGTATGTGGTCCACGGTGCTGAAGCCGTTCCGGAATCTGGCTTGTTCGGGACGCTGGAAGTCGTTGAACCTGCGCGCGAGACGGTTTGTTATGACTCTGGAAACCAGCTTGTAGACATGGCTCAGAAGCGAGATGGGCCAGTAATTCTTAAGCAGGGCATTATCGCCCTTCTTAAAGTAGAGTACCACCACGTCTATGCTCTATGCCAGTGGCGTTTTTCCTTCGAGTATGACAGAATTAAATAGCTTCTGTAGGGCCTTAAGGACCGGTTTTCCACCCGCCTTCAGGAGCTTGGCCGTAATTCCGTCCTCACCTGACGCCTTATTGTTTTTCAGCTGCTTCAGACCCGTCCTATATTATTACTATTATTCATCTTACGCAGTTTGTATTCAAATATTGGTCAAACAACGAGGCTAATGGCAAGGCGAATGGCGAGGTGAATGGCGAACACAAACGTGTAAACGCAGTATTAGCATAATTTTCAGTAATCTCAGTCCTTGATGAACGCTTTTTGAAAAGTAACTATAGCTTTCTTTGCTGTAAAAAGTATGCTGTTTTCTAGTTTAAATCTATTAGCTGCCTACTGGCATCGAACATTACAAATAGAAAGATAAATTTCTCGAGTACCTATATAATATAACCATTACAAGTGTGCATAAAAAGTAAGAGTTCCCTCGATTTCACCAGGAATATTTAAAATCAAATCCTGATCTTGGGGCGATGGGACCACCAGGAATACATAAGGTATGTATTCATTTAGAACAAAACAAAATCCAAATCATACATTATAAGATTCCTACGAATTAAGAACCTTCTTTTTTCTGAAGTTGGTTAAGAATATCCTTATACATAGTAGTATAGTACCTACGCCTACGGGCGTGGGCCATTAGCTTGGTTGATAAAGTATTTATAAAAAGTTACTGCGGAAAAATCATATTATCCCCAGCACAATTTTCTTTCCATTTAAGGCAGTGGACGCTTACCTAACTAAGGACCTTTCCGTTTATAATGAAACAAAAAAAAACAAACAATGTTTAGATTTAAAGTTTATTACTATCATAATTCACTTACAGGGGATCTGGCGACACAAGAATCTGAAACTGACCTACAAATCGTACCTCGAACTAGCGGCGAAAATGTTCTGTGAATGTATTTAAACCTTTTAAGATCTTCGGCCCCATTATATAATTTTAATTTTGAATGAAAAGAGTGCCGATTCATTTTATCTTCTGACTTACTTCCAGACTTAGTTTCTTTAACAATTCGATAGCACTTCTCCGAGTGCTGTTGTAGTGGATTGTTGAGAGAGTCTTGCTGAGATGTTAGACATATTTTAAGTTGAGTATTTTCGTAATGCAAACTGGCGTTGACTTGCAATAGTCTTAAATACTTTTTACTGTCTGGAGAAACCGAAGAAGATTTTAGTAAGTTATCTAGGAGATTATCCAACGTTCTTCTATTATCTTGTAACAATAAAATTATATTTTCGCAAGTCTGAAAAATTCAAAAAGATAGACGTTTCCATAAAATTGACTAGAAGAAGATCAATTAAAGTGGTCTTTGCCCAGCGGTGGGACAATAGAATCTAGATAGGTACTTATATTTATATCGATAATAATAAGACTATAAGAGGCCTAGTAGGAGTGTTGTTGCGGTTTTAGTATTAACATTCGCTCGAATTTGGTTCGACGGACTAAATTCGTTGTCACAACTGCAACAGTGGACTAGACATAACACGTCAACTGTACGCCGTCTGCAAGTGGTCCCACATGGAATCAAGTAATAATAATTATGGTTGCTGGACTACTCTATTCGCGATAGCATTAGACAAATTAAAAGAGGTTGTTTTAGGGTACATTTTGTAATAAAAATACAATTATGTGCGTTGTGTTTTATTACAGTTAAGGTTGGTGCTGAATTTATTATAATCAACTTATATACCAACTGTTGTACTTAGATGAATTCATTTTAACTATCCATCTTCTGAATTTATAAGGCTTTTAATAAAATAAATCATTTAGCCATTACCTAAAATACCTAAAACAAGTTAAAAACCTAGAGCCACGTACAATTGCCGAAACGGATCTTGAGCGCTCGACGTCAGAGTGGGGATCGCTTTGCGCATTCCATACATTGGCGAACCAATCGTCTTCGTTGTTAGATACATGCAGCAACGCAGGGAATGAATCAGAAGTGACGTCTAAGACGCGATGGCGCGGCGAGCCAATCACTGACACTCCCCGCCCCCGCGTCTCACTTCGCACCACTAAAGAGACCGAATATTTGACTTCTGCACAACTTGAAGCCAGCGCTCAAGTTCCGTGATGGCAATTGTACAGAGGAAATTAGATGCTTTAAACGTTTTATAAATAACAATGCGACTATATACCAGACGAAAAAATAAAATCTCTATTGTTCCTAAGAACGATTCACAGAATCGATCCATTATTTATGGTTGATTTATACATTCGATTTACTTGACCCATTTAATCAATTCATCGATAAATCGATTTCAGATCGTCATCCCTACACTTGACATCGTACGCAAAGTCCGATCCCGTTGTCTGTTGCGAGAACTGATTTGGTCCGTCGTACTAAGGGTGTTAACACACCAATCGATCGATCGTCAATCGATGTCATCGATCGACATTCGTAGACGGTTATCGATTGGTGTGGTAGCTTTAATTGATCGACGGATACCGGTCGACGATGACAGATTGATATACGCCATCAGTTTCGTTAGAAATGTGAATTCCTCTTGTAAATCTTAATGACGATGCTGCTCGTACTCGAACTACTTATTACTGAGATGCAAACCTAGAAGACTTTGCATGCGATCGACGTCCACTAATCCATTGTACCCTCGATCGATCGTCGATTGGCAATCGATCGATTGGTTTGGTAGAAACAATCGATCGACGTCGACTAATGCATTCTACCATCGATTGATAGCATCGATCGATGATCGATCGATTGGTGTGGTAACACCCTTATACTCGTACTATGTAATTCGAGCGTGTGTTAACACTGATATAAAAATTGCTACTTGCGCACTAGAAATCCGTAATGCTATAAAAACATGAAACGGTCCCTACAAAAACCTGTACCTACCTTTTTATTTTGAACCTGTAATTTTTCCAATTTCTTTTGGAACAACCATTTGCTTGATTTTATTTTTAAATATTTAGCACCAATATTATAAATTACTTCATCCTTAGCTTTTAATTCGTCAATTAAAGATTCCTTTACTCGATCTTCGAATATCTGAAAACATTGATAATTTAAATGCTAAAGCTAAATCCAGAATATATAAATAATTATAAATTTTTATGGTAGGGTACTCATTAAAATCTGATTACTTACATCCTTAGTTTCTTCAGAATTTATTTCGTTTTCGTCTCGTTTAGGCAATTTTTTTATCTCGTTGATGAAAAAATCTTTTTCCTTAGAATGAATGTCCCTAAAAGTTTGTTTAATCAATACATTTCAATGCTTTATAATATCTACTTCTATATTTTTAATCTACTACTAGCTTTTGCCTGCGGCTTCGCTCCCGCTCCTCCCTACTCCACCCTACTATACCCTACTCTACCTTACTCTATCCTACTCTACCCTACTCTATCCTACTCTATCCTACTCTACCCTACTCTACCCTATTCTACCCTACTCTACCCTACCCTAATTTTCATTTTTTTTCCATAAGAACCTTCACCTCACAATAACAAACACAACAAAAAAGAATTAGCGAAATCGGTCCAGCCGTTCACGCGTGACCAAGGGATTCATTTTTAAATAATTATATAGATTTTGTAATAGCAGGAAAGCACTACAGTATGGGCATAAATGATAAGTAAATTAAGCCTACCCTACATAAGAGTGTGATGTGTGCACCTGGATGACGGGTGTTCTGTGTGATAACTGATATCACGTAAAAATACATATTTTGTTTACCTTTCATCTACAAGCTGTTGATGTAAATTTCTATTTGTTCTTTGTGCACTTTTTAGTTCAACATATATTTTCTCTTTTTCTCGAGCTAGCGTACCTATGGCTGCATCTCTACTTTCTACAGAAACTTTTAAGGAGTCGATTGTTTGCTTGAGTAACTCTATTTCACTTTGCAATTTCGCTATTTCCTCTGGTTTCTTCTGATTTTTCCCCGAAGATGACGAGGACCTCAAGGAGCTTTTCGACAAAATACGTCTAAAATTCATTCGAATTCATAAACTGAATTTATAACTTAGTACTATATCATTTAAAAACATTCCAGCTTGGAGTGAAAAACAATTATTTTGTAAATGTGGAAAACAGTTATACCAAAATTTTGTCATTTACATGACACTATTCGTCATTAGTGAGTTTTCATGATTTGATTTTTATTGCCCCGCGAAGTGTGCGCTGAACACTGACCTCTACTCTATATAACACGCTGGTCTCGAGGTTGTCAAAGTGCGGTTGTGTTCATGTGTGTGCTTGTTGTTCGTCATTGGCCGTAACGAGGTGGTACGGTACTAAAACTAGTGATGACAACCTCAGTGAAAAATACATCGATAAAAGTTGGTGAAAAAAATAATACGAAAGAAAAAAAATTATAGAAGTGTAAAGTACACATCTATAATTATTTTTTTTTACATTATATTAGTAAATTTGAAAGTATATTTTAAACTTACTGCATGTTACTGTACTGCCTTTGTCTTAATCAGACTGATAAAAAATGCGAAAGTTTTGATGGATGTTTCTTACTTTTCCAGTCTTAACTACTAAATATTTATTTGTCAGTTAGCTTCGAAGTCGTGGAATAATGAATACAGTAACAAAGTCCAAAAGGTTAAATAAAATACATTTTTATATTTTATTTTTTATTCAGAAATCGTTTATTTCAAATATACCAATTATAGGCACTTTGCAATTATGAAAATTTTCAAAGCGTAGATCATTAGTGTAACGGTTGTTTTTAGGAGCCCAGTTGGTAGTTATCATATTCTAAAACCAAACTTTCCTTTCCTCAAACTCTTTTGGAAATCTGAAAAAAAAAATTACGTTAGAAACGCTTGTAGTTCCGATTTTGCATATCCAATTAAGGTTCGACAATTCATATAAATTATATAGGAAAAGTTTTTAACCAGTTATTATTATTATATATTTTAATAAACACATATTTTTTATTTTGATATACGTTAATAGTAAAAATAAAGTTATCGCTTACGAGACTTATTTATTTAGAAACTTATTTTATGGTCGCTTGCCAGTCGGGCGCCCGGACGACCGACTCACGTGTCGTCGCGTCGACCGGTCGCCCGACCAGCACGCTGGTATCAGCTGAGTTTTTGTAGGCAAGTACTTCGTTGCACTCGCTCGCGTACCTACGCGGTGCGGTTACTGACCGCGGTTTCGCGCTACTTTTTTAAGTTTAGGCTGTGATATAAAGTTATTTGTAAACGTAATTCCAATTTTTCCTTCATTCTTTCATGGGCTTAAGCCTATCAAAATACAGAAAATAAATCATAATAAGAATTAATTTTTACATTCAAATTATAACATTTAGCTGTAGGTATGATACACATTCAAATTGAAACAATTGCATTATGGCGTATTTAAAAAAAAGGAATCAACTACAACAATATCCACATCAATACATATATATATAATTTACAACAATATCAAATAATAAAAACCTAACACACTAAGATTGTTTATAATTTCTTAACTCTACATTTCGTTAATCACAGTATTTAAGGTAGTTATTGTTCGAAGTGACCTCCTCCTTTTTCTAGGCATAAACGTGCACGTTTAAAAAAGCTTCCATTTGGTTTGTTTAGGACACTAGAATCACTTTTCCCTTCGTTGAAAGAGTTACTTATTTTTTGTTTTATGTCATCTAGGCTCTGAGCCTCTTCTACATACACTCGGCGTTTCACTTCTCCTTAAAGAAAAAAATCACAGGGAGTGAGCTATGGGGACCTAGCTTGCGTCTTCGGCTTCGACTGCCAGTCGAGGTCTGCCAGGCCCTAGTGCGTTCTGAACTGGCCGTGACCAAGCAGCCTTTGATTTGCTGCAAGAATTGTCCTTTCATTAGGTACCGTGGGATTACGGATCCCCTGGGCTCGCATACGAGGTACGCTCTCCCTCTCATACCTTCTTCGTACTGCTCGTAAATTTTCGTGGCTAAGTAGATACACTCGCACCATTTCGTAATATTCGCGGTGAGTAACAGACGCGCAGGTGTGAATATGAGCGAACGGCCAGTCCCCGCTTTCGCAAGTGACGTACTGTAGGCTAGGCGTTTGATGGCACGGCCCGCACATCAAACGCCGCCGCCGGCGCTGCATACCTCCGCTCCCTTCCCCCCGCACCCCCGTCTCGTACGTCAACAGCCAGCGCGTTTTCATTCATAGTATTATAATAAATTATGCCCATGTTATGATTACTTCAAAATGGGACTAGGTGGAAAAATGAGAAAAAAAAAGTTATAAACTAAAAATGGAAATGTGTTCTATTACTTACACTGAGCCACCAAAAAAAATTTACGCAGTGGTTAAAAACTTTTCCTGTATAGAGTTCGAGAAAATAAATTGAATGCACCAGCTAAAATAAGTCAATATGACGGAAAGCCGTGTTATTATATCATACCATCGATAATGAAACTATCGATATGATGCAATCACTAGTTGGAAATTTTAAATAAAAATAATCTTTATTCAAACATTATGTATTGAAAGTAAGACATGATATAAATAAGAATGATATGATTACATACTACGTAAAATGCCAATTTTGGATAAAAAACATTATGATTTAAATAACATACCTACTTGTGCAAAGATATTTCACTGTTTTTTTGTAACACCGCTTACAATATATACATGACTTCATTTTTTATTGGTTTTATAATACCTGAAGCAGGACTTTCGACCAAAATTAATTTAAATGCAAAAATATTTCCGAGATCTTTGTAGCTGTCTGTTTGCATTTGATGCCAAAATTAGTTAGTAGTCAACTAGAACGTAGTGATTATATACTCTTTGTAGTCAACTTCGTAGGTGGCGCTTCAAGTAGGTACAAAAGAGGCGCGTAAGCACGATCCATCTTGACGTACGTCCGTGCTGTACGTCCGGTGCTTTACGTAGCATACGCACCATCGCGCATCGTGCAAAGCATCCAGCTGCTGGATGTCACAGATTATAAATAGATGTAATCGAGCCATTTTTCTAAACTACTATAGATGTTTTATCTCACGAGCGCGGGTGCGCCATACTTGTGTGGGTAAATGTACTATGCGTTCCAAATGAGAATAGGAAAGTCAATAAACTCGATCTGTCAAATTTTGATTGAAAAGTACGGTTTGCAAAAAAAGCTTATTAGCGTTTTAATGATTTTGTTTTTGCTTACCTGACCCTTAGTTAAGTCATATTAAGAAATAGATAAAAAAGTTATTCATAATAATTAGTTAACAAATTATACTACATACTTTCTTTTTTATTTTCATTATTGGCTACATTTTAAATTCAAAATTCAAATTCAATAATTCAAATTGCCAGCCGCCATTTTATTGTCGTTGTTGGTGTTTCTTCGTGCGACTGAGTATCCAGATTGAATTTTGTCATAAATACAGGTAATAATGCCTATTTTGATTTAAAACAACAGTTAGTGATATAAATATTAAAAACCTCTATTAATTCATGTTTTATTTTATAAGGGAAAGCAGCAGTGATGATGACGGTGATGACGCCACTACTCAGACACTTCACACAGTTACGTAAAGATCGGCAAAATTGAAGAACTGGATTTTGATCAGAGATTTTTCGTTCATGATTCGTAAATAAATTAAATTTAACTAATTTCTTTTTTTGCTCACCCTACTCAATTTCTTCGATTTGACAGTAAGACATAACGTCACAACATGGCCGGCGCTCCTATTCTCATTTGGAACGCGTAGTACATGCACATTGTCTTTGTTTGCGTACGCTCGGGAGCGCTCAGTTTCGGCCGAGTCGCCGGCTGAGTCAGTAGTGTTACACAGTTCGCGCCAAAATTATTTGACTAATACCGTCAGCATGGAAGGTACGAGTAAACGAAGAAAAGTTGTTCGCAGTGAGGTAAGGCAAATTAATGTTTATGTTTGGTGTGTATTTACGTTGTGTATTGAGTTAGTTAAATAAACGTGATTTTAATAATCTATTGTTTATTTTAGGGTCGTCAAATAATTGCAAATGTTTATCATTTTCTCAAAGAATATGAATTCACTGAATTGCATCGAGAACCAAATTGTGATGTATCACATTTGCGTAATATTAGGTACAAAGCGCACTGGATCAGCGACGGGAGTTAGTGGACGAACATTGCAGAAAATATTAAAAGAAGAACGAGACATGTCTAATGGAAAGAGATGTAGCTAGCACATCTTTGAAATTCATTTCACCAATGAAAAAGCGAAGAAAGAGAGAAATGTGGAACAAAATATAGGTAACCAGTACAGAAAAACTTATCGAAGAAAGTATTGAAAATATAACGAGAAACACATGGCGTAATACATGCAATAGTGTAATTAAGAAAGAAACTGAATATATGAAATATTTTAACACTGATTTTGAATTAATAATCAATTTACAAGATGACAGTGACGACAAAACTGACTCTGAAGAAGAGTCAAGTTATGATTCTGATTGAAATAATATTTTATTAAAAATTAGTGTCAAAATAAATATGTAATTAAAAAATTAAAAATAAATATTTATGAGTATAAGCTTTTATTTTAAGTATTATTAATTTTCATTTTGCGATTACCAGTTTTTTTTTTTTTTTTTTTTTTATTAGTGATAGGCTTGCGTTTGACCACTATCTCACCTGATGGTAAGCGATGATGTGGTTGACGATGAAGCACGCTTGCCTAGAAGAAACCTATTCACTCTCGACTTAAAGACTCCTAAGTTGTAGCTATCAGGAAACACAGATTCCGGCAGGGAATTCCACTCCTTGGCTGTACGCACAATAAATGTGTTCGCAAAACGTTTTGTGCGTATGGGTGGGATGTCTACCATGTACCGGTGGCGCAACGCGTTTTGGTATCAAGAAGTAATTTAAAACCACACTATATAATACCTTTTTATTTTGTTCATAAACAATGAATGAGCTTGCTAACGCTACTTGTAGTTACGCACACAAGCGCGCGTGTCTATACGCGCTACAACTACAACTATGGCTCACCCGCGCTCGTGAGATAAAAGAACTGTACATTCTACGACGTCCCGCCAAGGTCATACACGATGCACAATGCAAAACTCCCGTGCGTAAGCTTGACGTACGTCAATTATTATTATTAATTGCTTGCTGGACGTGCACGATGACATTTCGATCCAACAAGCCCCCCCCCCCCTCACTACGGACGTCGCGTCGTGCTGATGGATCGTATGTAGGTACGTAGGCTTGTTGTACAGCAGGATAGGGCTGCCAGGTGTGAAAAAGGTGTGACCGAACGACAATACAATTACAAAAAAAATGTATTTCAAAGATATTTTGAGATAAAAAGATCGTACAACTAAGAAGTACAAATTTTTTATTATAAATAACTAAAATTCCTTTAATTTAAACACGTTCTCTCAGAATAATCATTCGATTACATCTATTTATAATCTGTGACATCCAGCAGCTGGATGCTTTGCACGATGGTGCGTATGCTACGTCCAGCACCGGACGTACAGCACGGACGTACGTCAAGATGAATCGTGCGTACGGCGCTTTTGCATGGTGGTGCGTATGCTAGAGTCCGTCTAATGAAAGCGTGACCTGAGAAAAGGAGGTTACAACCAAAAATTTCGAATGTGGTATTATTGAAATAGTAGGAGAAAAAAGTTTTGATACTAGAGTATTTTTTGTATTTATGACAATTTTAGAATAGTTGTACAAGAACTTAAATCCTAGACAAAAACATGTGTGTAGACTTAATTATTTAGGGGGTGTATGGTAAAAGTCAATAACACACAAAATGTTAGATAGTATTCCAAATTATTTTATTTTATCTGATCTCTCAAATGTCGCTATATAATATTTATTTAAATAATATTCTTTATTTTCCATTTGGCGTTTTGGCAAGAATACCAAGTGCACAACACCGTGATAGTCAAATAAAATAGTCAACATGATTTCAACTTCATCACGTCTCGCCAACACTATTAATGTTTTTCAAGATTGTTGGGTTGGAATCGATTTAGCATAGAGAAAATTCAGATCTTTTGGGATTAGTCAAGTGGGAACATGTTTTATACTCCAGTGATTGTTTCAAATGATACGGATCGACTCGTGAGACACAAAAAGTTCAGCAGCTGCTGCAGTAGCATCTCTCTCAAACTTGAACTAGGATTTTCGCGATTTTAACTTCAGTTGCAGACTTTCATGCACTACCAGACAGAGTGAGGCAAATCTTTCGTTACATCTCAACTGCTTTTGAACGCATTCTACCACTCACTAGCATGTGTTTTTGATTAAGTCGATTCACCAAAAGCCTTCTTTGTTCGATGTTTTTGTCCATTATGAAATTCGCAATATGTCAGATTATCTAAAAATATAAGAATAAAAAAAATCATTACATCCTTAATATAACTATCTAATAACATTAGTCGACAAGGATCAAGATTATAACGTCATACTAACTTAAAAATCAGAAATCGTATGTAAACAATGTTGGTTTTCATTGAAAACACCTTCTTTCTCTTCTTGTTTTTGTTTGAACTTAATAACCATAGTGTGTAGCAGTTTTTGCACGTTACTGTTTATTGTTTTTCCCACAATTAAGCAATTATTCTTGAAAAATAAACATCAGTTTCCAAAAACTGACAATTGCAACCATAGACTTTGACGTGATTTTTTTCGGCAAAACAATGTTGCCAATTTAATTTAAAAAAAAAACTCCAGGTTACGCTTTCAGTAGACGCACTCTACCACAGAGTACTTTGTGACATACTGAAATATGCTACGTCCAGCACTGGACGTACAGCACGTACGTACGTCAAGATGGATCGTGCGTAAGGCACTTATGCTACGTCCAGCACCGGACGTACAGTACGGACATACGTCAAGATGGATCGTGCGTACGGCGCTTTAGATCCAGCTCATTACTTATACTTATTTGTCGTAAACGTGAAACGGAATGCACAACCATAGACAGGAATCTTTTACTTTTTTTAGGGTAGCCATTTTGAATAAAATAAAATACTTAATTTTTATTGGTTGAAAATTCTCAAAGATTAAGGATCTAGTTTGTTATTGGTAGAAATTATGTTTTTGTGATGTCTTTTTACGTTTTAACCAATTACAGTTTACGACTTTGCAATTTTGACAAAAGGTGAGTGAGCCATCTCGTTTCTTTGAATGACACCAAAATTGACACAAAATTTGTCAAAATACCGTATAAACATAATTGCCTCTAACACCATTGTTTCTTTTATGTTTTCCTCCGTCTCCCCCGGGTTTGTTTTATCCATTGTTTGGCAATTTTCACAAGCAAAACCGTTCTCAGTTGATCGTCAAATCGTCAGCACAGTGTGAGTAAATCGTATCGCTCTAGTAGTCTTGACCTTATGCCATCGCTCTCCTGATGGTTTATGTTGTGTAACGACGCCAAATTTTAGGAAGAACGATGCCAAGTTTCATATCAACAACCTCGGATCTATAATAAATATGTTTCGCATTCACGTCTGTTGTGTCGCGATCTGTCAATGATACCAATAAGAAATTCTTGAGGTGAAATTATCAATCATCCTTTCTATTTCTCAATCCGTGAGTATGCGTCGGTATTCACAGCAGTCAGTTCATGGTGCTTTTCTGCTTTTAGGTCACAAAAAACTGTCTAGGAGGCGCATGTAAAGAAGAAATTGTCGACAAACAGCACACCTGTGTAAATAGAAGCTTAACAATACTAAAGAATCTCGTATGATGAGAACCTCATAGTAGTTGATTGTGAAGTGTAGCGCGTGAAGTTGTATCTCAATGTTATAATTGATGGTAAGATGAGTGAGGAGGGGCAGCATGATGGGAGCAGGAACAGCGCGTCGCTCGGCGAACCGGGCGCACCGGCGCCGGGGGATGAGGGCGCGGCGCTCGACGCCTCCTCTAACGTCTCACAGACCACCATCAGCCAGGTGACACAAGTGCGAACTATTTACTACCTACCTATACACAGTGCCCACTCACTTGTACCACAAAATAGATAGGTACAGAAGTCAATCTACATAAAAAGCGCGCTCGAGCAACGCACACATAGACACTGCTCACAGACACAATGTCTCGGCTCACTCATTGAATAGTTCCGGTTCAAACACTCATTAGTGTGCGTCCACCGAGCGTAGATTTAAAAAGTGAAGTACATACACGAGATTGTCTTCTGTACCTTTCTATTTTGTGCTTGTACTTTCAGTTTAGAAGAGGATAGTGCTAAATATACCTTTATATCAATGTAGCAGATGAGTGTCTAAAATGTATAGTACTATTCATTCTATAATATTCACTTATGTGACTGAACTAACTGCAATAGTCACTGTTAACCTTTCAATCGTGGAAATTACAGACACAATAGAAAGACAATAGGTGCGCGAACGCCGGTGTTCGCTTGGGGTTTAATGAATTAATGGTGGAATGAACATTTCCATGCGAAATCTGTTTGAAATAACACTCATTTAAATGTTCCCTCTGCCCTGCGTTCAAAAATATCCAGAGTAATGTAGAGTTACCACCCAGAGTCGTTCATTTATAACTCGAGTAGCCTAGAGTTAACCCAAGTATCTCTAACTCTGAGCAGGGTAGGTTGGAGTAAGCGGCCATATGCTTGACATTGACAGTTGAACTCGTTTGTGTTCAAAAATGCCAGGGTAGAGTACATTACCTTTATTATGACGTCATTAGAGTTAACTCTAAACTCAAATTTTAACACAGGGATGGTAAACAAAGAAGCTAACTTTAACATTTTGGCCAGCAGTAGTAGTGCTGAGCAAACAACTTGGTACTGCATGAGCATGTTGCTGCAGTGAAAATGTTTAATCTGGTAAACTTTCAATGATAGCATTGATTTGATACTGGTTTGCTTATTCTTTGTCAAGGTTTTTGTGGATGTAGATGTTAAAGTCTGTCTAATATGTCAACCGACTTGGGTAATTAATATGGCAAAATGAAATCTGATGTAATCAACACTGGTTCAATAATCAAGGTTGATTAAGAGATATTGATCATTGTTTATTACTAGAAGAACCTTATAAAAAGTATCGAATATAAGTATTTTTTTAAATAATTAAATATTATACAAAATTCCCAAGTCGGTTGACTCTTTAGACAGACTATACCTCAGTAATAGAAGCTATTAGAGCAATTTATGAAATATCAAAAAAAAAAAAATGTATCTGGTAACTAATATATATTTTATTTTTGTTATAATTCTCTTTTTGAGGTTTTGTGAGTCTTCGTAATCATTCCATTCTCATGATGTTTGCAAGCAGAAAAATCTTGCTTAAAAATCTTGATCATGTCGAGTCATCAATGTACAAATACATTTGTGACATATCCATTTCTATTCTTATTAACATAACTTCAATGGAAGTAGGAACAGAGGCTGTAAGGTCACTTGTCACAAACAATGTGTGTGGTACAGCACAGGCACTTATCTGACCTAATGGAGTTGTCACATTATCATAATGACCTTGCAATATAATGAAATTATCAATACAGCTTCCATGTAGTAAGAATTACATTTAAAGTTTAAAACTACTTTATTTGAATTTGCCTTTTTAATTGAAGTTATGATAAGAATATTTCTAAAAATTATGTTTTTCAAAACACTTAATTTGAATAAAATTGTGAGTAAAAGAAAATGTCTACACTAACCTATAATAGATAAGTATTTATGGCAAATTGTGACTGATCTGCTGCCAAAAGCATTCAAAGCATTAGAGCCAACAGGCAGGACATGGTGTATTCACTAGCTAGTAATAGTTGACTACTCATTAGGCATAATTTATAGACTTTATCTAATTTGCAGAGATAAAGTAAATTGCCAAGTTTATGACTACTCTAGGCATAGTACAGGGAGAGATCAAAGCTTATTTTCTGTATTAAAAATTGCTAGCAGCATATTATTTAAAAAAAGTTGCAACCAAAGTTTTTGGTTTAAAATAATACTTAGCGGTATGTTTTGTGTGTTATTAGTGCACATTGTCACAATATCTGGGTCCAGTTGTCTAGTCTTGGTTGCACAACACAGAGTATGTACAACTGTGAAATACTCAGCTTCTCTGATGCATACAAAGTACTATGACATTACAATAGCGGTCACAACTATCTTCTAAATTATTGCTAACAACATTTACATAATACACGTCTGTGTACATATATGTATTGTTAACACTTTGAAAAGGCAGTTAGTAATAACTAATTAATACCCTATATAACTCCATTGCTTTTACAGTTAAGTTTAGGAAGTGAAATGGATTGCGTTAAGAGCTCATGGTAGGGTCTCTGATTTATATTGACGCACAAACGAATACCATGGATCCAGTACATGATTCTGGACCCCCCAGTGGTTGGGGGTGATCGGCGGCGGAGGCCTCTCGCGCCGGGCCTTGGTCGAGGCCATGGTCCGGAGCTAGGAGGAGTGGCAGGCGGTCGCCGACTTCTGCGAAGCAGTAATGCTCGCTAAGGAGGAGGCCGACCGCATCAGGCGCTCTCGCCGCCGCCGCCGGGATTCCGATCCCGATTACCAGCCACCGTAGGCGCGGGCTTGCGGACAGTGAGCAATGGGTAGCTCGCTGTCCGGCCGCCCGGTAACCGTCCGGACCAAGCCCAAGTCGTCGACGGCGCGCGCTGTTCCCGCGCGCCTCAAGGAGTTGTCAGCAACAGCAGGGGCCCAGCCGAGTCGAAGCCTACTGGGGCCAGGGTTATCCGAAAGGGCGCTCGAGCCCCGGTATGAAGGCTTGAAGGAACGGGATGGGTTTTTTAGTCAGTAAGAGTCTGACACTATCTTCCGCTCCGCCCAAGAGCGGGGGTTGTCATAAGATGATATTTCCCATCGAAAAAAAAAAACCCCCAGTGGTGGAATTTTTCGACGATTTAACTTATTTTTTATTTTTATTTTTTTATGTTTTTTAATTTAAACTGTATAAAATCCTTATTTTAACACTTATAGTGAAAACAATGAATGAATTACCTTTGAAATTAGAAATGTCATTTGGATTGATTAGAATAACGATTCTATCTACCCTGATGACTTTTTAATTAATTAATTATTAAATCAAAAAATTGTTTTTTGTTTTTTTACTAAAAATATCATCGGGGTTGATTAGAATAACGAATTTACACAGTTTAAATAAAAAAAGAACAGATTTTTTTTTTTAATTAGGAGAAAACCGACGAAAAATTCCACCACTGGTTGGTCCAGAATCATGTGATCGTGTACTGGATCCGTGGTAGTCGTTGGAGCGTCGATGTCAGAGACACTCCGTATACTTAATTGTACACCAATATACAATAAACATTACAATTTGAGCCTTAAACTCTGATCTGCCCCGTGTGACGTTTACAATGATAGCAAGCCACACTATCGCGGAGAGTTAAAATAGGCTGCTTTTGTTTCAGAAAAATTATAATTTTTGGCGAAATAAGTAATAAGAGTATAGACGCGGGAAAAGGCTTTATAACAACAATAATGTAATTAAGATTATAGTGATAATGTCAAGCGCGTGCGCGCGATGTGTTCGTCGTGTATGTAGTAACAATATGTACTGCTTCAGATGACAGCGAGCGGCGCGCCGGCGAGCGAGGGCGCCAAGTGGTGCTGCGACGTCTGCACCTACGAGAACTTCCCACTCTCACGAAAGGTATCCATCTACTCCACTGTGACACTTGGTCAACTTCACACCACATACACCCGCTGGCGTGAAACAAACATGTGAACATGGTTCACTTACCTGCGTCATTCAACGCAGGTTGCACATCTTATTTATAGAAAATTTAATAAAATGTCTGGCACGTAAATTCACTCTACTTAGGAGGCTTATCAACAACTCCATTTACCTAGTTCATATTATTTTATTTTTTTTATTTATTTTTTAACCTATACTTTCCCACTGCTAGGCAAAGGCCTTCCCCAACTTCTTCCAGGTACTCTTTTCTTGAGCCACCTCGAACCAGCCCTTGCGGTAAGCGTCCGGGTCACGTCGCGGCCTCTTTCTAGGTCGACCTCGACGGCGTCGTCCGTCAGGTACCCACTTTGTGTAGACACTTGCCCAACGGTCAGTGTGCTTGCGGCTAAT
Organism: Mythimna ferrago; assembly: GCA_910589285.2. Taxonomy (NCBI): domain Eukaryota; kingdom Metazoa; phylum Arthropoda; class Insecta; order Lepidoptera; family Noctuidae; genus Mythimna; species Mythimna ferrago. Next base: position 14,595,062 of record OU342694.1, on the reverse strand, counting down.
ATGACCCGCCCAATCCCATTTCCATCCCAGCCTGGCAGCCTTTTTTCCTATGTCTATGATCCCAGTCTTTTGGCGCAATGTTGTATTCCTCATTCTGTTGACTCTTTTGATACCAAGAATGCAGCGCTCCATTGCTCGTTGGTAAACCCCAAGGCAAAACTTGCGACTCGGTGAGCGACCATGTCTAAGCACCGTAGGTTAGGATGGGCAGGATACACATATTGGTGACTTTTCGCTTCAGGGAGATCGGAAGGTCTCCCTTCATTAGCGTCTTCATGGTCCAGTAGCTTTTCCAGGCGTTTTCGATACGGCGATCGATTGTCTTCACCTGCCTGTTCATATTATTAACTTGAGGAAATATGAACATGTTTTGAGTAACAGATCATAGCTCAATGGAATACCATTCACCAGTGAAGTTTGCGCGCTCTAACTACACTTTTCTCTCTTCTCAACTTTCCCACCCCTTCTTATCTCATATCACACTTTCAATATTTGCATTGCATTCTTAGCATGAAGCTGCGTTCTTCTTGCAATCTCCGACTACGTTGTCCTTTTCATATAAGTAATAGGCTAGTTGCCGTAAAAAATGTAATTAGTCCGTCTTTTAGATTATTCAAAAATAAGGGACACGTAATTTTTTATTTGTAAATTAAACCAAAAATGACAAAGATATAGCCCATTAAAGTTACGTGTAACGTCACGCCGTGCTACATTTTTTCGCACGGGGTGACGTCACACGTAACTTTAATGGGCTATATCTTTGTTATTTTTTGTTTAATCGAAAAAAGAAAAAATACGTGTCCAATATTTTTTTATAATCTAAAATTCAGACTAAATAAAATGTAATTATTTTGACCCTGGAAACTACCCTATTTTATGCATTTTTAAGTTTCCCTTTGCGTTCCAGGACCGCAGGTTTCCATTTCAGAAATTCCCCGTGGCCTTAACGGGCATCGGCTCTACTGGGTATCTATGGTTTTGCTGATATCTCTTTGAGGGGCGCGGGAAACTTGCGACGACGACGAATCACGCTCGGTCCAGACGTTTATCGGACGGCGAGTTATCCGTTGCTCGTCGTTCGCAAGCCCTCGCCTACCGTGGCCGGTAGTCGAAAATGCAGCGGCTGGGATGTGAGCGTGAGGATGTCGGTTCCCCCACGCGTGCGGCCGTCTCCTTCCCTAGCATTATTGCTTCGCAGAAGGAGGCGTCCGGTGCGAAAGGTAATGGGACCGCCTCCCATTACCTTTCGCACCGGACCATGGCGTTAACCAAAGCCCGGAGCGAGAGGTCGCCGCCGCCGATCGCTTCTACGAGAACACGGTGGTGCTCCGCCCAAGCGACCTCAACCTTACGCTCCACCGTACCCTCCGGGTGGTCCGCACAATGATGACACCCGGACGTTTCTTCCGCCTGATTCCGGTGCAGGAACCCCGTGAACTAACCATGTTCGAAAGTTACACTTAAGGCTGAACTAATCGCAGGCTCGAACTCACTGATGGGTGAGGCTAAAAAGTGCGCTGTCTCATCTGACATTGTCTCCGACAGCGATAGTATATGCTATGCAGTTAGACGCTAGTCTATATGCACAACATTATAAATTATTCGCACGCACACAAACACCATTCCGAACTGAAACGACATTAGAAGGTGCGTAAAAAATAGTGAATAGTGCTTTGGACAATCGAATTTTTTGAAAAAACCATTGCATAAATCTATTACAAATAAATTGTATAGAACTCTTCGGTTATATTTTCTTTTTGTGCGCCTACCATATTTTCTCTTTACCACCCTAGGTACGTTGACTGGTAGAGAATGCCTAAGGCATTAAGTCCGCCTATATATTTTGTGTTGCATGAAGATTAAATAAATAAATAAATATCTTTGGCAAGGAGGTTCGCCGGTTCGCGAAAAACCGTGTCCCTGCCATGATGATGGCCATGACCTTCTGAGATGCGTTCAGCTTTGCCTCTGGTCATTGACTGGTAGAGAATGCTTAGGGTGTATTATCATTTATATATTATTATCATAAAACGAAAAAGACAGTATTATAGGCACGCGTTCCACAGATCCATTGAGTGTGTTTACTCTGATGCAATAGTTCCGCGGCCGTGCACTAACGCATACTGGCTAGGGTTCGTTCAAACATCTGTAGTCCAACAGTTACTGCACGGATTAACAAGTAAATCATCGCTGTTTCATCATTTGATTCACTGGCTTTACTGACACCAAACACAAACATCATCAACTGTAGTATTGTGCTCCTCTAATCGTATTTGGACTCCATAAGCATGCATTTCAAATTGCGCGTCGTTGCCATGGAGCGTCAGTGTTTCACTACTCCGTGGCAAAACGAGCAGAATGTCCGCAGACACAAAGGACTTCGCGTGCGATCAACCTGATCGTGCGTCCAGATCTGGCGAATGCGCCGCTCGCGAGCCGTTCACGAGCCGCTTGGGAGCTGCGCGCGTGCATTTCATGTTTGTACAGTACCGTAATGAGCACGCGCGCCGTTCGCAAGGCGGCTCGCGAGCGGCGCCGGCGCTTTCGCCAGACGCACCATAACAAACTATGAAGATAATTGTTTCTTCGTGTTAATTACACGACTGCCCAAAAAAAAAGAGTGCTATGTACTTAAACGAATATTTTGTTCTACGCAAGCAGGCTACGCAGTCTGGCTTTCATAACTTTAAGTGTATGTACTTTTTGTTGACTCTTATCGTATCCACAATGGTTTTGCTTTTGTTCTCGTTTATTTTGATTGGATTGTTGTCTAGAACAAACTAGGTCGCGTCGTGAATGACTGAACAACATTATCAAACGAATATAAGAAACTGATGATTATAAGATCACGTGTATTGAGCATTGTGTATGCCATACTGTAGGTAGTTCCCATTCTCATTAGGCGAGATCTAAAAAAAGCGGGATGTTCGAGTTTCACCGCTTGATCCAGCGCCTAGAGTCGAAAATCCAGAAGTGCTATTTCTCAAGAAGAAAAAAGATAGCCTATCCTTTTCTTCTAGTGGTATTAGCAAACGGGCACATGATTTCCATTCTTAAGATATCAATTATTATAGTAGGTACCTATACAGCTTCATCTGATTGTGAACACTTTCACTTTCCGAGCGGCCGGCGCATGTTTGCGACGGAAATCTACTCAAATCTCAGCATACCTAACGATATTAATTAATATTAATCCAACAATCTATAAATGTAAATAAATGTGTTTACGAGCGAAAGTTCCTCTAATTGTAGTGAGTTGTTGTCTTATCATTACTTAATAGTTATTTGCTTATGTTATATTTTTATTTTTCAAAGTAAGTCGTGGTTGTTACCACTGGGCCCCCACTGCTCTACCCACTGAGTACATTGAGTAAAACTCTCAAGTAAAGATTCCTACTTAGATTACAGCCCAATCGCTCTCACAGAGAGGAGTCCTAGTTAAAGGTATTTTTTCTCTTTTTATTTGACACACTAACAAAGCCCACAATGTTGCAAGTCTGGTCAAGCAGCCGACAACCTCCTAGTTAGACCAGCGAGAGGCCACACATAAAAAAAGCCTACATTGTTCCTCACATGTTAAACACGATATGTTTTTATTTTTATTATTAAAATCTTTAGTGGAGTAATAGACTGTAATGAACTCTTGAGCTCATTGGCTATAAAAATACCGTTTCGTATCCCCAGACATAACACCTACGAATTGTTTTGTATCCCTGGGTCTAAAACCAACCTCGGTCATTACGCCGCTGTGCCAAGGCTTTGTAGGCAATATAACTCGTTGGCTAAAACTACAAGCTTAGACATCTGTGAGTCACTGACAAAGTATAAAAAATGTTTACAAGATTTAATTTAATTTAATTAATGTAAATATTATAGTTGAATTATTGTTTTATTCCTTTTTAATAGAATTCTAATTTTATCATTATTATTATTCAATCAATTTTCAATCCTTATTAAATTATATCATATTTTTATTGTATTATTTTGTAATTTTAATTTAAAATTTTACTTTTGTTATGTAGCTTAATTGATTAAATTATTTTTTGCATGCTGTGGTCTCCTATAAGTGAAGGAGTACACCAAAAAGATACTGGAACCACTAATATTATAAGATACAAATATTGTGTACATCCTTTGTTGGAGATCCTAAATAAATAAATAAATAAATAAATTATTATACTGAATCTAGAACATCCCGGAGTTGGAGCACATAACAGAGTTTTTCTTTGTCTATGTGGCTCCGCAGCATGTTATAGCGATGATGAAACATGTGGAGTAATACAACTGTTGCAGTGCACCATGTGCCGCAGCCCCAAGTCGGCGCTCAACGAGGACATCTTCCGGCTGCAGGACGGCGCCAGCGCGCTGCCCGCGCCTGACATCTGCGGTAACGTACAATTACAATTGGATATCACGTACCGCCTATGCGACAACCCTCACTGGGCTCGCGTCTTGAATTACCGCCCACTCGCTCTCACAAAGAGTGGGAGAGGGAGTTTGAGTACATGAAGGGTGATAAATGGCTGCTTATTTTTTTGTTATAATACAAGTATTAGTTGGCATCAACCGCACCAACACTAATACTCCTGGTAGCATGTGTTGGTGCGGTTGATGGCTGTTGTAATTAGTCCATGTTCAGCAGGTGCGGAGGCAGTGGCTGAGCGCTTGAAGCCGCTGCGGATATCGTCGCCGCAGGGCGCCAGTGCCTCCTCCGTCGCCAAGTGGCCCTGTCCGGTCAGTTCACATCTGTCACACTCCACTGTACACTGAAATTGATTGTAGTATATGATAGTAGTAGATTGACACATGTAATAGTCTTTCATGAGGTGGCCAAGGTTTTGTTTGTTAAGATAATTATATTAAACAATAGTTTACATACTTGCCGGCTAACACTACATTTAGTTTAAAACCCAATATAATCAACAAAACTATCTTCTAACGTAGTACCAATAATATCGGTTGAGGCATAAGTGTGAGTCCCAAGTTCTGTTTAACCGACTTGTAAAAAGAGGTCTGTTGTTTACTAAGTTGTGGTGATATTGTCGTCAGACGTGCACGTACGACAACTGGCCTAAGTCGCTGAAGTGCGCCATGTGCGGCAGCAGCAACCCCGCGCCGCCCGCGTCGCCGCCCGCGCCGCCGTCCGCACCCGCCAAGCCCGCGCTCGGTATGACACACTTTATGTACTGTGTATTTGTGTGCTTTAAACTTATTTACGAAAGTATTACTTTAAGGTCTACCTAAATATCGACATGTCGCGATTTTTCCCAGCAGCAAAGTTTCGCCCAGGTGTTGCATCTCCACTCGCTACTCGTGTGTGTGTGCAGGGATTGTTGTCTCCAAATAACAAGGCGGTTGGTTGGCAAGGAAGCTCGCTGCAGGAGACCGTGTGGATCACCATCTGGATGGCCATGATATTTTAGGCCGGCGGGCCAATCGATTCCGTAGCGACGGCGCCTACACCGGAGTTCTGTAAAAGGCCATGAACCACATGATCCCCAATTGAGCCTCCGGCAGGAGACGTTTGGTTGGATCTCTCAGATTAGGCAAGAGATGTTTGTGCGCAGCCCCGGCTCGCTCCGATCTAGGAGTCAGACTTCGAAAATGCTCCACCAAGTTTCACCGGCTGTCAATATGAGTTCATCGTTGACTGATGTGAGCTTCTTTTTCGTAAAACCATAAACAAAACACAGACGAATTACCATTCGTAGAGCAATATTTGGCAGCTCCACTATGGACGGATTGTTCAAAACAAAATTAACAAAGAAACAAGACTATTAGAATAAGCTATATTATAAGCGTTATTAATTATTATTATCTTAGCAACGGTCGTATAAATGGGTTTTACATGGTGTTGTGACACTTTCAGGCATAAATGACATCTGTAATAGTCAGAACGCGTCGATCCATGAACTGGAGCCCAACAACAGGCGGTCCAAGCGACGCAACAACAACACCGACTGGATCTGGCTACAGGCTTGTCTTGGTGAGTGCCTTTACAACTAAAGATTTGCTTTACCTGCAGTTGCCATCAGTAGACGCGCAAATTCTCACGGTCTATACGCCGCGACAAGAAACGTTAAACATTGGTCTGTTGATCGGACTGTGCGACCTATAATCAGTAGAAAAAAACCTCTAGAATGGTATTTTATACGTCGCATACGTATAATTTTGTAGCTTTTGAAGGGTGGTCGTCGCGCCGTGCTCTTTCATCGTCGTCGATTATGCTATTCACGTTGACACATCTACTTCAATTCAAAGAAATTCATAATGTTTTACTTCACATTGGCTAACAAGGGCACTTATTAAACGTCAGAAGTTAGTGCTAGTAGTTCAGTAGCGGCGACGGCGTCGGCCGAGCGCTTGTCCGCACAACCAGATAAGCTTGTCCTACATGGTCGCGGTGCGTGTGTTTTGTGTCGCAGGCGTGGTGGAGGGCTCTGCGCGTTGCGTGGAGGCGTACCTGGCGTCGGGCGGCGACCCGGCGCGCGCGCTGACGGCGGCGGAGGTGGCGCTGCTCAACCGCGCCTCTGCCTTCGACGCCGGCCACACGCTCGTGCACCTCGCCATCAGGTAAGCCGCGCCACACAGCACATGTGGAGGGCTCTGCGCGCTGACGGCGGCGGAGGTGGCGCTGCTCAACCGCGCCTCTGCCTTCGACGCTGGCCACACGCTCGTGCACCTCGCCATCAGGTAAGCCGCGCCACACAGCACATGTGGAGGGCTCTGCGCGCTGACGGCGGCGGAGGTGGCGCTGCTCAACCGCGCCTCTGCCTTCGACGCCGGCCACACGCTCGTGCACCTCGCCATCAGGTAAGCCGCGCCACACAGCACATGTGGAGGGCTCTGCGCGCTGACGGCGGCGGAGGTGGCGCTGCTCAACCGCGCCTCTGCCTTCGACGCCGGCCACACGCTCGTGCACCTCGCCATCAGGTAAGCCGCGCCACACTGTACATGTGGAGGGCTCTGCGCGCTGCGTGGAGGCTTACTTGGCGTCTTGAAGACTTCATTTTAGGGCCGAAAATGCGTTACACATTCACCCGCGTGGTACCATACGTGAAGTGCTCCGTAGCGGCTCGCCGCGCGTTCGTTCACCGGTTTTGCTACGTAAGTCATTAAATTTCTCCATCGACATGACTACATGCACACCGTTAGTTGAACTAGCCACACTGCACAGGTAATAATCCGGTTTCCGTGACTACAACTCGAAAAATCTATTTAAAAAAATCCAGCACGGCAGTTTTTTTTTAGTATTTGTTACGAAGATTTTTCCAAAAAACATCGAAATAATCAATTAACTGGTAAAAAGTGGGTAATTCTTGCTTTTTTTTAAATAAATATTGTCATCTTATCTCTCACGACAGACCAGCAATAGTCACCTAGCATATTTTGGTCGCAAATACATTTATAATTTTGCTCAAATCGTTTTTAAGTGGTTAAAAAAAGCGGTTAAAATTATTACACATAAAAAACCAATATTTTTTGGTAGTAATATACGTTTAGCAATATGGTACGGGGTATGGGCTTTCTTCTTTACCTCAATGCACTCGCTAAAGCAAAAGTATTGGTTAATTAAAGAAAATACTGGGCAAGTCCCAGTATTCTCTTTTTCTAACCAATATTTTTGAAAGATCTAGTTGAAGTTCGGTTGGAACTTGTCATTCGTCGAGCTATATGAAAAATTAAAAGTTGTGCCCTCAATTATTTTCACTAGCTTCTGCCAGTGGTCGCGCCACCAAATTGGTTGCGCAACCAAACGTACACCAGGTGAGTAACTCTATAGAGCTGTATACATGGACACCCATACGCACAAAATGTTTTAGAAACACATTAATTGTGCGTACAGCGAAGGAGTGGAATTCCCTGCCGGAGTCTGTGTTTGCTGATAGCTATAACTTGGGTGTTTTTAATTCAAGCATGTATTGGCTATTTGTAGGCGTGTTTTATCATCGACCACATGTGGTCATTATTGATATACGACGATGTACATAATAAGAAGAAAAGAAGTACATTGTGAAATCTGAAGCTCGAAATGATTTTACTCTACACGTCACAAAGATATTCATGTTATTCAATACGTCAACATAACGTATACATAGTGTGTCACCTGCAGCTAACGTCAGTACCGACCGACATCACGGCGCCTTCTCCATAGACGCGAGAATCGAGCCGTGCCAGCTATTATAGCTGCTGTTTCTGTTCAATTTTATGACATGTGGCGAGACTATAATTGCTGCAATTCTCTCCCCGTGGAGGTGGCACCTAGAAATACATATACCACATCAACGCTTCGTAACGCAAGAGTTGTCAATTAGCAATTTTTTTATATTATGGATAGGCTCGCGTTTGGCCACTATCTTACCTGATGGTAAGCGATGATGTGGCCGACGATGGAACACGCTTGCCTAGAAGTAATCTATTCACTCTTGACTTAAAGACCCCCTAGGTTATAGCTAATTTTTACCAATGACTTCACGTTTGTATATACTAATGATTGTTATGACTGTACCAATATTGTGATTTGTGGACAATGTAGCGGGTGATGTTGCAGGTTTCAGCGACAAGAGATTCTTTCGACGCTGCTGTCGCGGATATCAGGCGGCGGGCCCGGCCTCAAGAGATCTCCTTCATACATAGGTAACATTATTTTCTTTACTATTCATAGGCAATGCTTGGTTTGATCGTATCCAGTCATTTGACTGGGCACGCCGTATTCATGGTGGTGAGTCCCCTCTTCAAGGAGTGGTTGGAGAGGCGTCACGGCATCCACACCTTTCGCATGATGCAGGTCCTCACCGAAAATGATAAGAACTTATCAACATAACTTCATAATTATAAGAACCTTATATCTTTATAAGAACTTATCATTTTCGCATCGGATTCACGCTACCGCATCGGATTCAGGCGGAAAAAACGCCCGTGTCACCTTTGTACGGACTGCTCGGAGGCGGAGGATACGGTGGAGGAGTGCCCCTCTTGGGCAAAGCACTGCTGTGTCCTCGTGGAGGCCATCCGCGCCGGTTCCTGATTCAAGCCATGGTCTGGAGCGAGAGGGAATGAGAGTCGCTCGCCTGCGAAGCAGTAAAGCTAGCGAAGGAGACGGCCACACGCGTGAGGGAACGAACATCCTCCCGCTCATGCCCCAGTAATGGGTAGCTGGCCGTCCGGTAAATGCCCGGACCAAGTCCGAGTCGTCAACGGTGCGTAGTTTTACATGCGCGCCTCGAAGAGTCCAATTTGAAGCACACTGAGTGTTTTTTTATGCGTCTCCTGAAAAGTTGCATTTTTGGACCCGCCATACATGTAACCTCATGAAGATTCCATACACAAGCGCTGGTTTCAAGCTCGCATCGAACTAAAGCATTAAACAGAAGCCTTATAACTGCTTGGTTTTCTAGTGTTCCGTACCTTGTAGGATCACTTTGTTTTCGGTCTGTCTGTCTGTCAAGACTCTTTATCTCGAGAACGCGTGGAGGTATCGAATTGAAATTAAAACCATATACTTAGGTCTGCGGTCCCATGAAGCTGTGAAAACATCAAACTTGTAAGCAGTTAACGAAAAAAAAAAAGATACGGCCTATTTAGGTTCCTAAAAACGTATATTTCGACACTCTCAAAGGAATCAATCATAGGGTACTTCCCGTTGTTCTAGAATCCTGAAATTTGACATGAAGCAAGGTCTCATATCATAAGGATAGGAAAAAATCTGAAAACTAAATTTGTAGTTACGTCACAAGTATAAAAACTTGTGCATTTCGTAAAAATCTTATTGTATTAAAACTATTTTCATAGATAAATTTGTATGTGGAACCTTCAGTGCGCGAGACCGACTCGCACTTGCCCGGTTTTTAAACTTTAACAGTCTGTTGCGTAAAAAAATATCCCAAACGTTTACAATGCGTTTCACTTAAGAAGTTCCTTTGCCGTAATGTTGGCAATACGGAAAAACAGTGTTGCTATATTTTTTAGCAATGAAATTACATAATATTAGGGATATTAACTGATATTTCGTTACTTTTAACAATTGCCTTATAATTTTGTATTTTTTTTTCTTTTGGAAATTGTAAAAAATATTTTTGAATGAAGTATGCTGGGCTCCATTTCGGTTATCCTGCAATTCTTTTAAATACCAAAAACGCCACACCACAATATCGTAGCTCTCCATTACACCTTCCTTTTAGACTTGCTGTTTTTAAAGAAAATCCCATTCATCTCATCAATTCTGCATAAAGTGGTGCGACTACCGTTAAAATCGGTTTCGTTCGTGCAACAATTTTGGTAGAGTAGGCAACATTTTCTTTTTTCCTTTCTTTTTTCTGTAGGCAGACAGGGGAGCCAACATTACGGCGAAGGAACTTTATAAGTGAAACGCACTGTAAACGATTATTTAGCCAGGCGCACGTCAGATGTGCGTATGAAAAGTCAATTTGGTGTCAAATTGGACACCGAGGTCTTTCACTGCCAAGACTGGCTATAAGGCCATTGTTGACATTGTAGTCGTACTGTATAGGACTAGGTATTCGGCCTAAGCTCTTTATTTGGCATTTAGAGGTATTCAATTCCATCCTCTTGGTGGTGGCCTATTCACTCAGGGCATCTATATATCATCCTTGAGATGTATAAAAATGTTTGGGTCGTTGGTATAAAGTAAACATTTTGCATGTTTTATTATTTGTGGGAGATTGTTAACCATAATCAAAAACAGCAGGGGTCCTAAAGTGAAACCCTGACTCACACCTGATCGTGTAAGATAAGCGTGCTAGTTGTATGAGCTAAAACGAACAAATTGCTGGCGGTCCCGGATATAGTCTGAAATTAAAAGAAGAAAATTCGCTGTAAATCCTATGGCACTTAATTTATGCAGCAAGATGTCATAATTTATTCTATCAAAACCCTTTCATAAATAAAAATACAGTGCTAATCCACTTGCTTTCCGCGGTTCATACAGACTGGGTATGTGTCTCCAATACTGTCGCAGGTTGTGTTTGATCTTATTCCCAACACAATGTAAATGTCAGTTACAAGCGATCTTAACACAAAAAAAAGATGTATGCTACTGAAAATTTAGACACTTCCCAGATATGACGTAGGTTGTGTTTATCTCGAAGATCTGTAATAATTCTCGAGTGTATGAAACTGGATATCGTTTGCAACTATTTCATGGTTTCTTTGGCATATATTCATTATAAATTCTGGTATAATCGTGTCGTGCATTCCAGCACCTGACCTAGCGTCGGCGATCCGGCGCCACATAGCGTCGTGCGTGCGATACAAAAAGGGCAGCTTCCCGTGCCGCTACATCAACGAGTTCTGCACTTTCTACCTGCCCGCCGGTAAGGCTGCACACGTTTTTGCACACACACATATGTACAGACACCATTATCAGTGTTGTATATCCATACTTACTAATACTGAACTACTAGTGCTAGAAGCTCATCGACAAATGTGGTGCATACGGCGAGGTTACCGCTCCGTTAACAAAGCGAGTGTGAACAACTACCCATAACAATAATTTTGGGTTAAGCTAGCATTTGCGCATCAACTTTTCTAAATTTGGGTATTGTGTGCATTAAAAAATTAACGAATACACCGTAATATTTACAACACTACTGCACCACCTCACAGTATCTAGTTACAATATGAACCACAGACGAAATAGGGAGCTTTTTACTAGCAGCTGTATTCTCTATAACCTTTTAGACTTTAAAGCAAGAGAGAAAGGCATCTTCTGAAAATACTTGTAGCGTGAGCCTCATCCATTGTTTTCAATCGGTTGAAAATTCTCTCATCGTGGAACAATAAAACATGAGTTTCTATATTTTACAGCAACTTATAGGTGCTGCTAAAATGGTTTTCTTCTATCCAAGTAATTACAGTGAATTCTGCTAAGAAAGTTGTAAGTTGTGCGGCGGGTGGTGCAATGTTTGTGCCGTTGGTTGCAGAGATTGAGGAGTTGCCGGCGCCCATCCAGGAGCAGCTGTTCTCCGAGCTGCTGGACCGCGACGCGCAGCAGACGCTGGAGGCCGATCCGCCGCTCATCAACTGGAGCATCGAGCTCACTGTCCGTCTGGGTTAGTGTTTTTTGATATAAATATGTTTTTCATTTGGTTCAAAGTCGTACTTAATGCGTAATTTCGTTATTAATGTTTTATTTTATTTTATTACTGTTCGGAAAACTTACAGCTACTTGTTACAGTAAAAACTTAAAATGGGTAATAACGGCCATTTACAATATAAGGTATAGTGTCGGGTGGTGTTGACGGTTCGATGTGGTGTAATGTGTGATGTGGCGGTGCGTGCAGGGTCGCGGCTGTACGCGCTGTGGAACCGGTCGGCGGGCGACTGTCTGCCCGACGCGCTGTGCCAGGCCGCGTACGGCGTGTTCGATCGACACAACACGCTGCGCGGCGCGCTGGCGGCGGTGCTGGAGGCGGGGCGCGCGCGCGGCCTGTTCGCGCGCTGGGCCGCCTGGGAGCGCGCACAGGCGGCGCGCCTGCACTACGCGCCCGACGAGGCGCAGCTGCGGGCCGAGTGGGCGCGCCTGTGCGCCGCCGCCACACGCCCGGGCGCCGCGCTGCACCAACTGCACGTGTTCGCGCTGGCGCACGTGCTGCGCCGCCCGCTGCTCGTCTACGGCGTCGACGTGGTGCGTACTACCCCATGAGCTGCCCATACACACAGGACCTGCACTGCGCGCCCGACGAGGCGCACCAGTAACAACATTTTCAGGATGGCGAAATAAACAAGGTTGTTGGAGAAAGTAAAACAGATCAAAAAGGAAAGTCGTAATTGCACGTTATAAAGGTACCAACCGTAACACTTTAATAACGTGTGTCGGTAATTTAAGAGCTATGAGGGAACAGATGAATATACACGCACACACAAACATACACAGCCTGTTAAAATCATAACCCTCCTTTGGCTTTGCCGTAATTGGGCAAAAATTACTCAACACACTTTACAACAACAATATTTGTACACTATCTATATTAGTTAAATAGAACGTAAATGAGTTTTGTGTATGTGTGTATTCTGACAATGAAATGGCAGGTGAACTCGTTCCGCGGCGAGGCGCTGGGCTACGCGCGCTTCCGCGGCCTGTACCTGCCGCTGCTGTGCGAGCCGGATGGCTGCAGCAAGTCGCCGCTGGCGCTGGCCTACACGCGCGGACACTTCTCGGCGCTGGTGCCGCTGGCGCCCGCCTATATGCTGCGCGACGCCTGCGCCTTCCTGCCGCTCACGGACCTGGCCGGCAAGCTGCTGCCCGTGCCCTTCCTATCGGCCGACGAGCTGGCCGACCCGGAGGCCGTGGTGCGGCGCTGGGTGTCGGCGTGCGTGACGGGCGGCGGCGTGCTGGCGGCGCGCCAGACGCTGCACCAGCGCCCGCTGCTGCAGGCGCAGATGCTGGAGGAGTGGCTCAACCACTACCGGCGCCTTGCGTAAGTGTCATCCCTGTCTTCTGCCGCGCCCAGCGCACAGCCCTACAGTAGCGCCTCTGTCCGCAGGCAACAGACGCGCGGCCCGTTCCCGCCGCGGCTGCCGGCGGCGGCGGCGGAGTTCTCCAGCGACCCCGACACGGACGAGGAGTAGCGCCGCCCGCTGCTACAGAGACACCACGCCCTCCGCGAACCAGCATACTTCAGTGAAGTCGTTTCCCTCAAACTTTCGTCAATTTTGGACATATTGTCATCATCTCGCTTAAGCCGCGGCTTGTGACCCGGAGTCGCGTCGATTCTGTCGTTCAGTTCCGTGTGCGCTACATAGCTGTGAGTCCACTGTGCCCGCCACAGTGTCGTCGGGGGAGGCCAAATTATAAGGAGTGTGACGAGTCAGTAAGTTCGCATATTAGCTCATGACATAGTTAGGCATTCAAATTCGTCGCGTCGCCCGACAGACCGCGTCCCCTACAGGCGCCGTCGTTAGTTGAATTTACTTATTTTAGTAGATCTTATTGAATTGCAGTGATATATTTTAGTGTTGTTTCATCATTTCTCTTTACTATGGTCTAGATCTAATTTTATTTATAATTACGCAAACGATTTTTTTGTGAAGAGTCGCCGAAAACGTTACCTAATGTTTTGTTCAAACTGAACCTGGTTGTTTATGAATAGTTATATTGCAGCAACGAGACTAATATACAAACATGCGTATACTTTATTGTATCGATATGTCTACGAATGCACATGTTTAGTAGCTGTAGCAATAAAGGAAGGGTATTCAAGGGTCATGTAAATATAGTGAGTAGGTCGCGCGCCGCCGACGCAGTTCGGCGCGCAGTCTCGAATGTTCGCTCGACACGCAGCTCCGCGGTGGAACGTTAACAACACTACGCAACACGTTCTTGAGGAAGCTTTGAATCTATTAACAATTAGTCGTAGCTAGTATTTAGTGTTATTAACTTTCCATCCGATTATTTTCGCCAGCATTGACACTTTTGTGTATTATAGGTAACTATTTTATTATCATACTCTATGTGTATTATTATTATTTGAAATTACAAAATAAGTTCGAGGAGGGCTGTATAGACTAAAGATAAATTATTTCAATTTGATAGCTAAGCTTGTGTATATGCATATTATGAAATCATTTCCGAGTGGGTGTGGCTCACTCGACAGTTCACAACGATGTATAATCTGTAAACATGTCAACCCAGACATAAAAAATATGCAAATAAAACAGATAAATGAAAAGTCTATTAAAATTAACGACATTGTACAGAGAGTATAAGGTTCTAATATTTATATTATTATAGTTTCTCGGTTGTAAATAAAAATAAATTTGTTTAAAAGTAATAATTAAAATAGATGTATAGTTTATTATTCTGCTTAGTGCATACGAGTTATTCGTTCGCCTTGTTATTTAGAGAGAGAAAAATTGCAGTTTACCGAATATTGTACTAAGATATGTGGGGCGCCGCGCTGCGCAGGTCGGTGCAGTCACGTGGTCTGGCGCCATGCTGCGCAGCTCGGTGCAGTCACGGGATCTGGTACCGAGCTCGGCAGCCGCGCTGCGCAGCTCGGTGCAGTCACGTGACCTGGTACCGAGCTCGGCAGCCGCGCTGCGCAGCTCGGTGCAGTCACGTGATCTGGTACCGAGCTCGGCAGCCGCGCTATGCAGCTCGGTGCAGTCACGGGATCTGGTACCGAACTCGGCAGCCGCGCTGCGCAGCTCGGTGCAGTCACATGATCTGGTACCGAGCTCGGCAACCACGCTGCGCAGCTCGGCGCAGTCACGTGATCGGCGATGCAATCATCCGCATTGCGCAAAAACAGGTGACGTGGGATGTTAGAAAGCTTGCAACTAATAAGACTATTAGATCTAATTCATTGTTTTCGATCATTTTTGCCCAAAATCTGTAAATAAGTTGATAGGTACAAACCACGGACAAGCCACGGACACTGTTTGAGCTAATTTAGTTAACAGTCACGTTACAATTTATTCAAATTATGTACCTATACCTACTAATTTTTAATCAATAAAGCACTTATTTTATGAAGCTGTTCGATATTATTTGTTTTATTTTCTTTATTCTTTTTACTTCACATCTCAGTTCTGCCAGCTGATCGTCATGCTAGGTGTATCAATTTTGATTTGTTTCTAGCGTATAGACCAGTGATGTAACGAATATACGCATATTTTTTGACATTCGCATTCGCAAAAATCATGCGAATATTTGACGAATGTTTTTTTACAAACAAAAAGGTGTTAAAGTTTTGATTTAATGGATATAGGATGACAATACAACTGATATGATTTTATAATTTTAAATTTAATTTAAAATTTTACCATTACATAACTTGCATTTCACATTTTCAGTGTTACAAATTGAAATTTAGAGTCAGTCTTGTTTTTATATCACTTTAATTTAAGGGTACGGTCTTTCGCTATAATTTGGCCTACCTATAGTTTCTATGCCCAAACTGATTATTTATATTAATTAGTAAACTATTCTAGTTAACAAGTTTTATTCCTAGTACAAGTTTTCACGCGTGGCAACAGTTATTTTATTCCCCATACTTAGAACTGAAACTCAAATTTTTTTTTTTCATTAAACCCATACATGGTATCTATTGATAGGTCTTCAAAAATTATATTGGGGTTTCCACAGACTTATATTGACTAAATTACGCAAGTGTCATCGTCTATATAGAAATCAAGCGTGTCATTATTTTTCTGTCAACTGGGACGTCACATGAGCGATTTAGTGATGGGAACACCCCGTCCGCGAGTAAACGATGCAAAGGCCCCGCCTCGATAATCGACAGAGGAATGATAAATCTAAAATTAGTTAGGTATAGAATAATACTCGTAGTGCAGAGTTAGTGCAAAACTCCAAAGAGCCGGTGAATACTTCGAGTTACTGACTAGGTTTACGTTCGCCATCTTACTGGAGTAAAATTCTTTAGTTGTGACATTAGTTGTGGTTGGATCATCTTTCAACAGATGGCCGTTGGGGCCGGAAGGTTCTGGAATGGCGATCACGTACCGGAAGACTTAGCGTTGGAAGGCCTCCTACAAGGTGAACCGAAGACCTGGGGTCGAACCATTAACATTTATAAAACAATCTTATTGCAGGAACGTTTTGTTTCCATCTTAAAGTAATATTACTTCATTTCGTACCATGAACTTAATCGCTCAGTATGATTGTATTCCTGCTAGGGGCTGGGAAAGAATGAACGATTTTAAATATTTTGTCTATTCCCTGCTAAACAGAAAAGATACGCGCTAAATAGATCTGTATAGCGTTGTCTCTTTCACATGTTTGTTTGAATCGCTAGTTCATTGTGAACCAATGGAATTGGACATTGAACTCAATAAATGTCTTTTTAAAAAATATATTTTTAAAACGATCTAAGTAACTTTCATAAAAAGGAAGTAATAAATTTTAAGAATTTACATTAATAAAGTAGAAAAACAAAAAGCTGCGAGCGACTACGATAACATTTAATTTTAGTTGCAAGTTAGTGTGAATCGTATTCAGAATTCGGAACATTTACATTAACAAGATTCATATCAGTGTTGATTTGTTGAGTGCGAACCGATTTTGAAATATTAAAATAGTTTTCAAGTGCTTAAATATATGTAGAGTAGGTAATCTGTCTTCAAGTAGTTGGTGTTCGAAGCGGATAATTGAACCCACGAAGTGCGTATGTTGTCCTTGAAACTTGATGTCTAATAACGTCATGGAATCAAGGTAAAGTTAAACAGTGTACATATTTCAGTGAAATAACTTGTTGTTTGTGTTGTTGTTCGTGCACTTTTGAATTCAGAGTTATTTGCTTCCAGAAACAAAAAATCATATTATATGTTCGCCATTTAGAATACAATAATAAATTAATAACCCACGTAAGGACAAAAATCACCAGATTAAACACTTAACTGGGCTCTTTTAGGCATCGAAATAAGTTTTAAATACTTTATATGTCCCATCAAATACTATAAATGGTACTTATTTGGAAAACAATAATAAATCCGCTGCGTCCGAGCAACTTTTTTACTCTTGCTAATTTGACGTTAAAACACTGCTAGCGCCTAGCGGTCAAAAATCTCGTCAGAGTACGAAAAGAATGAACTTTTTAAGAGTGACGTCACAAAATCGCTAAGAAAACAATCTTGTTTTAATATTGTAATAAGGTTGCTTGTTTTGAAGGCGTCATGGTACGAAAAGCCTAAGTAATGTTAAAACAATCCTGCTTTAAGGTCTTATGGTCGGCCCCCTGGTCCTTGGAGTTTCTTGCACGTTCTTCTCCATAGAGATCTACGCTTTGGAATGTGCAATTTAGCTTCACTTTTCTTGAACTGACCGACATTGACTATTCAAAAGCGATAGATGCGCGACGCACAGGACCGTTAATTGTGGCGACACTTAGGGGAGGCCTATGTCCAACAGTGGACGTCTTTCGGCTGAAGTGATGAGATTATCTTTTTATTTCCTTATTATGCTGTTTATTTTTTTTGTTGAACAAGATTCAGTTTGTGAACTAATTTTCTTTTCTTGGGCAAAATTAAAGATGAATCCTCATTTGACGTAAACGGTTGGTAAATGTCCTGTAACACGAAGTAACTATTAAATAATCCTCATAATATCAGCGTCAAGACGTCCACTTTTGCCTACCCGTTACATTTAGAATGAAATCGATTTTTGCAAGATAACAGTGATAATAATAAAGGTACCTTTTCTAATTTTCTTTTTGGCGCGCTACATGATGAAGGTTCGTGTTCTGAAAAATTTTGGGTTATATTCTGTACAAACAAAAAATAAATTTAAAATGTTCTTAATGAATCCTGGAAAGGAAAAGCAAATGAAAAATAATGTATAAAACTTGCGGCCGATTTTATTCAGTAACACCATTCTTTCTAATCTTAAAATTCTAAGAAAAAACCAGAAACAGATTCGAAATGAAAACTTTTAAATCGGTTCTCCCGCCTTAAAACAATACGAATAAAAGTTCCGACATCGACTACATCTAAATACCTACTGATTTCTATAAAACATTAGAGAATTTTAGGTTTTGGGCTCAATTCAGCTGGCTCGAATTCAGTGGCACCACCACTGAATTCGAGCCAGTCAATCCACTTACTTCAGCATTAGTTAGCGCCTTCAATTTGCCAATAGTAGATATTGCGTTTGTAGTCAGGCATCGATACTTTTTGTTTCTGTAAAGCTGCCTTCATTAAAATGAACGGAGCAAATTCGACTATCTTGTGTAAGAAATCAATTTTCACGCTCCGTTACTTAAATCCATTTTTAACTTTGGGACCACTTGGAAATCTGTAAATATAATTCAATAACAAAATCACTACATTGAGACATAGGAATAAAAAAAAAATCCTGTCACAAAATTCCCAACACAAACATTATCATTCCTCTGTTTCCAAAATCTACTAGAATCGAGAACAACTATACAGTGTATACAACACTATTTCCTATAATTGACCAGAAAAATGAGTATTGCCTGAATGAAACTGTACCACGAAGCTGAGCGACAAGCAAAAATATCGATCATTTTAATTTTCATTGAGTGTTTTAACAGACAAGTCCTGCTTGCCTTGTAACTAAAAACGGCAATGTATTATGAATTATTCCATACACACTCAGTTACATATTGTTCATTGTAAAACCACAGTGAACAAAAAATAATTGATTTTACAATAAAAAACACATAATTTAATAACAAAATGATTTACGAATGAAAAGAAATGTTTACATTATCTCGTCTCAAGAACGTTCGAGTGAGGAAGGATTTCCCTTTTTTACACACGAAGTACATACACATGCATAGCCTAGTCAATATAAGTCTCGAGAGACACTTCCAAAGTGGTAAAATGTCTCCCCCCTTTTTTTTTTTTTGATGGGAAAAATCATCTTATGACAACCCCCGCTCTTGGGCGGAGCGGGAGATAGTGTCAGACTCTTACTGACTTACTGACTAAAAAACCCATCCCGTTCCTTCAAGCCTTCATACCGGGGCTCGAGCGCCCTTTCGGATAACTCTGGCCCCAGTAGGCTTCGACCCGGCTGGGCCCCTGCTGTTGCTGACAACTCCTTGAGGCGCGCGGGAACAGCGCGCGCCGTCGACGACTTGGGCTTGGTTCGGACAATTACCGGACGGCCGGACAGCGAGCTACCCATTGCTCACTGTCCGCAAGCCCGCGCCTACGGTGGCTGGAAATCGGGATCGGAATCCCGGCGGCGTGTCTCCCCCCTGTAACTTCTAAATAAAAAAACTGGGCAAGTGCGAGTCCGACTCGCGCACTGAGGGTTCCGTGCAAACTAAAATTCCCAAATCGAAAATTTTTCCGAATTGCAATTTTTTTTGAGTAGTAGGTAACAACAAATACACTGTTTTCAGATTTTTTCCTATACCTATGCTAAAAGACCTTGCTTTGTGCCAAATTTCAGAATTCTAGGTCAACGGGAAGTACCCTATGAATTTCGATCTTTGAGAGTATCAAAATATACGATTTTTTGCGACATAAACGGCCGTATCTTTTTTATTCGTTAACTTAGAAGTTTGATTTCACAGCTTGAAGAGACCGTAGACCCGAGTATATGGTTTTAATTTCAACTCGATACCTCCACGCGTTCTCGAGATAAAGGGTCTTGACAGACAGACAGACAACAAAGTGATCCTATAAGGGTTCCGTTTTTTTCCTTTTGAGGTACGGAACCCTAAAAAGGGAATGATAAAACTAAAAAAATATATGATGTAAATTACCATGCAAACCTCCATCGAAAATTGGTTTGAACAAGATCTAGTAAGTAGTTTTTTTTTTAATACGTCATATACTGGTATACTCATCTAAAAAAATACACTATTATTAAAACATCGATCAAAGTTACAACGAACGAACTACAAGAACTTTTGAAGTGAATCAGGCTACACTGATGCCCCGTTCACACATTTGCCTAGCCCTCGCCATCGATAAATATGTACATTAGAATTTAATTGGCTTCCGCCAAACGCAATCGCTAGCCATTGTGTAAACAGGGAAACCCCGTTTATACATTAGCTGAGTCTGGACCCACGACGACGTATAGGTAAACCTGGGGCATAAGATATCGTGTCCGTGAGCGTTATCTATGTGTGCGTTGCTCGAGCGCGCTTTGTACAATAGGTAGATTGACTTCTGTACCTTAGTATTCTGTGTGTGCCAGTGCCGGCCATTTCATTATAATATTATGGCTATGCTGCTCTATAAATTATCATTCGTAATCGTAATACATACTTACACGACAGTCGGACAGTGTAAATGTATCGACATAAATTCTAGTGATTAACTGATTCAGATTTAATCATCGATATAATAATCCTACTTCGAACGAGTCTAATCTTGAAAACGAAGTAAATTTTAGAACGCATCCGAATACGTTCTAAGTTTCTAATTTCCGAACGCACTCACTTTCTGTCACTGCAAGACAGTAGGAGCGTTGCGCTGTGCGACTAGCCCAACTTTTTTATTTAATTTAATGAGGATTTTTAAGTTCTAAGATAGATTAGACAATATTAGTGCTTGTGATATAATAAGTGTAATTGTGATAATGAAAAATATATAATAAGTAATTTGTCATCGGCTAAGCGGTCATTGCAGACGAGCGTAACAAAATGGGTGAGTACACCGGCAATTTATTGGTTTTACTTTTATTTTCGAGATGTTGAATGTAAGAACAATTTTTTACAACAACATCAGAATGCCAATACATTTTCATAGCTGTCGTCTAATTAGAATCAAAATAGTTTGACGGCGCCTTGTTTATTGGTGAAATTATTGATTTTTCTCATGCGTCGCTTATTTCGACAGTGAGGTTAAAATATTTGCTTTCTTCAAGCGTACTTACCGACGTCGGTTTAAACATTAATTTATCGTCTCATTGCGCTGCGTAAGTTTATCATATTCGATAATTTTTGCCGCAGAAATGTAATAATTCACGGAATGATTTGAGTTGCCATTATGTGATAGAACGATTAATATTTGAGTAAAAATAGTAATGGTTTCGGTTAGAAACAGAGAGCAATGAGTGTGTATTGTGTTAGGCAGCGGTGCTAAGTGGCTGGTGTTTAGCGGAGGCACGCAGCGCTGCTGAGCGACGGCGGCGGGCGCTAATCGCCGCGTCCTTGTATCCGACACACTATTCGTGGCTTTTTGTAATGCAAAAAATACTTAGTAGCTACACAATTGATAGATAATTTTACCGTGTCTTACAAATCACAATCATTACCTACTTATAGCCATTAGCTACAGCGCATAGTTGCTTAATTTAAAGTAGGAAGACATATACTACATGGATTTGAGGCAAAGGTGACTACAATCTATTAATTTTCACAGAAATGGTTGTAAGCAACACTTATGTTTTAATTAACATAAAATAAATTATTACGGGCATTAAGTTACAATGATATTATGTTATAAATAACCCATTTTTATTCTCTAACTGTGTAAAGTGTGAATTCCTCATCATGCAGCAGTGAGTCTGTTTCATTAGCTGTTTACCGTGTGTATCATAAGAGCAATCACTCGCCTATCTGTGCACATTCATATTTGTAACTGTCCATCTGCTGTAACAATGTACATAATTTAAACAACGGCACTTAAGTCATTCCAAATAGCACTATCACTCATGTTCATTATTGCTACTACCATAATACTAGGTATCTTGTGATCTTAATTTAACTAAGTTATTTATTATTAAAACACGCACACACAATAACAACTTATCTAGTATGTGAATGTGTTTAATATGATATTGAATTTAGTATATTCGAATTAATTTAATTTGATTTATATAAAAATTATAAATTAAGTGTTTAAGCTAGAAGAAAAGGTACAATAATTGCGTTCTACCTGGACTAGGTAATACATTATAAAAGTTTCTTTTATTTGAACTATGAACTTAACGTAACAAACTATGAAGCAATAAACTAACTAAGGTAGGTGCCAGATAACCGTGGAATAACAGCCATTGACCCACCTACATTTGTTGACATTCTTAATTTTGAAAAGGGAAATAAAGACATAAAGCTGTCTTGAATCAACATCTATCATGATCCTTTATATGATCTAGTAAAGAAAAGCAATTCATTGTTTGTTTTTTGGGTACCTAGTGAATTGGAAAAACACAAATATATGCAGAGATATATTGGAAAAAGGTCAATGTACTTTATTCCATGGTTATCTGGCACCTTGTATAGTTAACAATTCATGGACACAAACAGTTTTAATTTATGCTAGAGGTCTGCTAATAGGAGGCTGTTTAACATGATTATGTGAACAGAACAACATTTAGTTAGTATAGCAATGCGCTGCACAGCAGTTGCAGTGAGGCATGGGGTCAGCTTATTCATACAAATGTTTGACTTTACCTTTGCCTATCAACCACCAATGTGCAACATTTTATTCAAACTGGGATTTACTTGGGTGAGGTATAGTGTGTCAGGTCAATTTATCTATTCAGTTTCAGACCACATCTAATAAGTGTTAATAAACACTGAAGCCACAATACTAGTATTACAACTACATATCAATGTGCGAAGCTTTAGATATGTTTTGTTTTATTGTACCAGTAGAACCACAGCAAAACTCATAATCTAAGGCTATACCTTATTTTCTGACTAACCCATTTGGTGCAGTTGTCAAGTTACACATTGTCAGAAGATTAGTATTCCTGTGTAGCTTTGTGTTGAGATCAAGTGGTAGTGGCTAGTACATACTCGTAGCCGAGGGCCTAGGGCGTGGGCGCAGGTATTCGGTTCGGTCGCCTTCGCGCGCCCGCTGGAGCGGCACAGTCCCGGTGTCCGGTGGCCGCGGTGTCGCCGGATCGCATGCTCCACCGCCTGCTACGGTTACACCGGATACTCACTATTAATTTATTAATATTATTGTAACTAGCACCGGCCCCGGTTTTCTTCGCATATTTATGTCAGATCAGGAATGATCAGATGATCACGCTACTTTTTTTCAAGAGGTTAATAACTGTCGAGTCGGAGTCCGTCGGGCACCGTTCGGATGACTGCGCGGTATCTTCTCCGACAGTGTTCGGCCAGACTGGAAACGCGGGTGCGGGGCGGGCGCGATATGGCTATCTTAGACATAGAACTTCATATGAGTGTCCATAGTAGGCATGCGGGCGCGGGTTCACTCACGCCATAGTTCATTCATACTAGCGGCCACAGTGAGTGCGCCGGCGACGAGCGGCAACCCGCGTGGGAGCGGGGATCTCAGACTAATTCTAGCAATGCAGGCTATGGCAACCGTCGTTTTCCGCACCGCCAGTCTGGCCGAGCACACGTACAACAGTGACTCAAAACAAAAGTCTGACAAGTGTGTGTGGCCAGTGATGACATGGGTATGACTCTGAAACGTGGTGGCTCACAATGGCTTACAGTTATCCAAAAGGCAATGGAGAGAACTATGCTCGTAGTTCCCTTGCAGATTAGAAATGAAGATATCCTCGGGAGAACCAAGATTACCGACATAGCCCGAAGAATCGCCAAACTGCTCTCGAAACAGTTGTATCGAAAGATGCTGTATTGGAAGGAATTTGAATTGAAAGGAAGATGAACCGACTACTTGGTGGGTGTTGCGGAAATTGCATGGATTTGAGATGCACAAGATCGGTCATTGTGGCGTCACTTGAGGGAAGCCTGTGTCCAGCTGTCTTTTGGTTGAAATGATGATAACTATTTTTACCCTCTTGTAAGGTTATTCTTCCATCTTCTTCCTACTTTCCGAATGATTTCGGATAGTCTTGTTTACCCATACAGCTCTCGCCTAATGTCGAGATCTATCTTCTGCTAGTCTTCAAAAGTATAGACATTTTGTTTTACCAAACGTCGCCAACCAGGCCTATCCTTTACCTCCTCCTCCCGGCAAGAGGGGTATATATTTGTACTTATATTGTATTTTTGCTTAGTCATATCTATTCTGAACGTAAATGAGGAACTGGCCGCCTCCTTTCCGTTTGCCGCCCTTGAGATTGTTCACATTTCAATCTAGTACACGAACCTATCATTTACCTGTCTGTTGAAGTTTACGCCATTCTTTTTTTAGGATTCCATACCTTTTTTTTTATGGTGTGAAAAAATCATCCAATGACATCCCCCGCTCTTGGGCGGAGAGGGAGATAGTGTCAGACTCTTACTGACTAAAAGACCCACCCCGTTGCTTCTAGCCTTCATACCGGGGCTCGAGCGCCCTTTCAGATAACCCTGGCCCCAGTAGGCTTCGACCCGGCTGGGTCCCTGCTGTTGCTGACAACTCCTTGAGGCGCGCGGGAACAATGCGCGCCGTCGACGACTTCGGAGGGTTCCATACTTCAAAAGGAAAAAGCGGAACCCTTATAGGATCACTTTGTTGTCCGTCCGTCTGTCTGTCTGTCAAGACCCTTTATCTCGAGATCGCGTGGAGGTATCAAGTTGAAATTAAAACTATATACTCAGATCTGCGGTCCCTTCAAGCTGTGAAAAAATCAAACTTTAAGTTAACGAATAAAAAAGATACGGCCGTTTATGTCGCAAAAAAATGTAGATTTTGATACTCTCAAAGATCGAAATTCATAGGGTACTTCCCGTTGACCCAGAATCCTGAAATTTGACACAAAGTAAGGTCTTAAAACATAAAAAAATCTGAAAATAGTAAATTAGCTGGTACCTACGTCACAAAAAAAAAAATTAGCTCGGAAAAATCTTCGAGACTCCATAGGGGAATTATGGTTTCCACGGAACCCTCAGTGCGCGAGTCCGACTTGCACTTGCCCAGTTTTTTTTTTCTATTCCGTATGCACAAGCATCCAGCCAGACCAGTAGGGTTCGTCAAACAAAATACCGTTGCTTATACAAATTTGGGGCATGCATGAACAATGAACATACATACGTAAATACAATGTTATGGATATCTACTCTGTAAAGTGATCTACTACCTACAGTACAATTCACGAATGATGGCGGGCGTGAAGTTAGTCTTTGCGAATGTTCGCGCATACTACACTCTTCTCGCACACGCACGTCGCCATTTGGTTCCTAAAACACGTTACTGCGCAGCCTTCTGCGCAAACTTCACGGCCGCCATCACTCGTGAATTGCACTGTACTACAGCTTGCTGGCAATTCGATCTCTATCGGAATGTTTGAATGTTTCATGAGAACACTCATCTAGCGTCATGTACACGAGTACGACGCATAATTGCATAAATAAACGAATTAATTACAGCAGATTGAACAAATCGATGACGCGTACGTAATTAATAAATTATCTTGCTTAATTTTTAATCACAGTTATCGGTTATCGCATTATTCGAAGGCCGACTGTTTTGTTTGTAAAATAAATATGCCATCAAAAACATAATTTAAAAAAAAAACGAGTCTCGCAACTGAACAACTGCTTCTACCGTAAGAGTTCCATGTAATACCAAATCAATTAATTTATTCAGTCCCTGTTTGAGGGACCTTTTTCAACATCCTAAAGTGACCATATCACAAATCATTTATGTTTTAACCAATGATATAATAAAGACGTTTCTTTTTTTCATGTTGGATTTATCATGCTATCCCTTTTCTATTATTTTAACTTGTAGTGAAATGTACAATGAATGAAAAATGTGTGTGTGTGCTGGCTGCCGCTGCTGCTCGGAACACATTTTTCGGTTAATTTTTTGAGTGTATATATAACATATCTGTTTATTAGAATATCATTGGTTTTAAATAAATAGGTTGACTAGGCAATCGCATGAAAACAAAACGTATCTCACAATTAATACGCATTATACTAAATTAGATTATTTAGTCCGATTGCCAAGTCAAAGGTTCAAGGGGTCAGAGGTTCAATTGTCAGTACCTAAACCATTGCTGTATGGTTCACTTACAGTATGGCTGGTATGGCTCTTCCTCTCGCACTGCCGTGCCCCCTAATATCACAAAAATTTTTGCCAATTTATTACGTTAGGAGCCTGGTCAGACATTGGTGACTGGCATGACCGGCATCCCTTATTTAGACTTACATTTACATACTACCGTGTCCTACAGAGTGACCGCATGGCGCTATTCAAGTAATTTTTGGTTTCATGCCACGGCGGATTCATGAAATAAATAAGCCGCGAGTAGTAAGTAAATAAGCACTTGATGGTTGCATATTTTTTGCCTTACCTCTCTCTACGTAATAGACATACAACCTTAATTTTTTAATGTAAAATTTCCTTTTGCCAACTAACATGTTAATCATAGAAAAAATAAAAAAAGAGATGTGTAGAAGGCGGCAAGGCATGCCTATTCAATTAATTGAATTATGGCTGTACATTTACGTTTAGCTGCGAGCCTCTTCACTTACAGGCTCACGGCCTTCACCACACTTTCTTAAAACTTAAGAAAGTGTGTCCACCTCACCATAGCCTCAGCTATTGTGTTACGCGCTGAAAACCGAGATCTACTTTATTAGTTCACGCAGGTTCTCGCAGCTCGTCCGTATAACCTAGATATTGCGTTAGCTAGTCGTTTCCTCATCACTCAACTTCCAACTAAAACTAAATTCGTACCTACCTACATTTAAGACACTTCAAGAACTTAAACGCTAGCTGAAATAGAATTTGATCGTTTTCATCTAAGGGATCATGAATATCTAAGATAATCATCAAAATAATTTATCGAAGATAATCGTATCTCTATTTCCTTCATTCTAATCACCTGAGACCGAAATAGTAGAGCATCATTGAAACATGGATCGATTGTTGGCGTGGTCCGTGACGAGTGCCATCAACAAACCAAAAGTTCTAGATCGCGTGAGCGCCTTCCAAATAATACAAAATAAAATAAAAGCCACCTAGACGAAACAAAACAACAAGAGTGAACGACCTGCATTGTTGAATATATTATGTAGATAACAACAGTTTAGTAATACTAGATGCAAAATACAGTCTAGAAACAAGACTAAGCAATTTTTGACTGTCTTAGGAGCGACCGAGTTTAGTTCTCTAGAAGATAACTACGTCAGAGTGCTGCAGGAGATACAGTCCATGTGCGGTTATCCAACGTTTGCGCACGAAGATAGAAATATTGTTTTATGATTGATTTTTATTAAACCAAAAATAATTTCTTATTTAATTTCTTATTTTGGTTTAATAAAAATCAAGCTTAAACCTTATCTGTACGATTGTGGTCCGTTCGATCGTTTCTTGCGACCAAATAAACACTAGAGAACTCACAGTGACAGGACCTGTTGGATAACAGCTGTTGTTGATATTGTGCTCACTTATTCGGGTGTTTGTGGCTGTCCTCGTGTTATTCGAAGTGGTCCTTCCGAAGCTTCCTCTCTAGTCAATATTTATCCTAGTAACCCCATCGCCCTATCTCTATTTTGACGTCGTGGCGGGACTAACGCGCTCCTATGAACTCTGGGTTTATATTGGTAGAGTTTGCTCTGCAGTAACATGCCTAGAGTGAGGGGCGAGAGAGTTTTATGGCAAACTGTTGGCTAGTAGCGACTCGTACGTACGACATGTACCCGATCTCCTGGGCGAATGCTTGTTCCTCATCTCCGGTTTGTCTTTTTTGATCGGTCGTAGTGAACACTGACGAGGAACAGAAATCCCACCTTTCTTCTGCCTTTATTGGTTGGCTTAAGTGGAGATTTGCAAGAAGAAACGTGCTCGGCAGAAGTATGTATAATCGAATAAGGTAGAGATTTTGATCGTACTTTCGGAATTGTCCTGATACCCATAGTATACCTCTCCATTCCTCAAGCACCTCAGGATATGTGTTGCCCCTTTGTTGCTATGTCACCTCCTGCCAGTGACCGTTTTTAGAAGCCCATTTATTGAATTTGCAAGATACTCCCTGCTGCCTTTTTTATCGATGTAGGTAAATCTATAACATCGTTCAAATAGGAGTCATAGTTATAACATAGTTCTTGGTAACCAGTTCACGTAAGCCTCCCAAAACCATAGCTTATGTCAGTTTTCCATATGTCCCAATAGTTTTTCACCAACCGTGGGTTGTCTAGGGATCCATAATATATGAGTAAATAAATTGGTTCTTTACTAATTCTAAAATTATCGACGGTCTGTGCATTGCGGTGTGTCATAATAACGCATCAGCGATGCGATTCGCAGACGCAACAGCGAGCTGAAATCCGGAATGCATGCGTCTGCGAACATCCCCGATGCGCTACAGAAGTGCGGCAACCCCAGCTTTATCCGGAACGTGTTATTTATATTAGACTCGTAGAGCATTGTTCGAATCCTATGCAAAATTGACACCCTTATCTGTGCAAAATTGACACCCTTATCTGTGCAAAATTGACACCCAGAACACACATGTACAACGACTGGAAGTAGGCCCTGAACAGTGGTAATTTAACTGTCGTGTATACCGTGCGAACCTGCGGGCCAGCATGTTACACCTGACAGCTAATGCTCTACATTCCCTCTCTCAATCGGCATCATCCGACATAATGCCTGTGTGTTCACTAGAGGCGGTTTTTGCTCATGTGCGGCAATAGGCCGCGGCCGCAGGCGCCGAACTTATAGCACCTCCTCGTTGACTCGCCCGGTGTATGTTTGGTGCATTTCAACACGTGGTTACGTAAGTGGTGCGCAAAATTTCACATAGCCGTGTACACTAGTCTGAGAGTAGAGTAGATTGCACAAATTAAACTTGTTAAGGTTATTACATAATAGGTATAGGTTCCATGACCTTATCATTGGCTATATCCACCATCCTCTTCTATGTCCTTGATTTTGCGTGTTGATATTGCAGGTTTACTGAATTATGGTTCGAGCCAAATATTGAGTCAAATTTCCACAATATTCCTTCTTGATAACAAATGAGAGAAACCAGTTTATCTGTTGTATGACGAGCTCAGCGTGTGCGTAGCGTAACGTTTAATTGAACACTTTTGCTTTCGATCGCGCCACGCCGGTCTCATCATGTCGTTAGAGCCACGATCAGGTTTACGTGTGGACGGTGGACGAGGATTTATGGCCCATAATGTTGCGATGAGTCAGACGCTGCTTAATTACGAATTTCAATAAGTAGGTGAAGGCGAGCCACACCACACGTTTACGTAAAGCTCGGGCCACTGTTGTTGGCTCATTATGAGTATTGAGCGAACAGCTTTATTGCTGTAACAATCAAATGAGAACGGATTGACATCCTGCCGTTGGGCTTTGAGTTTTACAAGGGAACCACCAAATACTTAAATGATTTTCGGCAAATATTTGTTGTGCAAGAGGTGAAAAGGATGTTGATGAAGACGACGGTTTGTGCGTAAGACTGATTTCAGGAGCGAAGTAAAAATGATTTCAGCAAAACATATTTCTTTAAAGAAATCACTGCCAATATCATTATCAATACATTATAAAAATGGTGCTTTGAGATGCCGTAGGAAAACAATAAAACAGAACTTTAGTGCAGATATTACTGAAGACGATGGTAAAATAAATGACATGAAATGATTGTAATAATACATAATTGAGCCGCGGCGCATGGCTGAGTGTCCACAGCACAGTCTACGGATTACACAATGGAACCGAGTGGCGCTCGAAAGGTAAGAGGAAACCGAACGTGACTGCCCAATAACACTTACATTTATTCACGGCGTTACATGTAACGTTACCTTCACTAGCTACTTGCGCAATCCCCAAAAGGAATGATTGACTTAGAGGAAATAGTCACACATAAGCTTTGCACTACTGTGACATCGCCTTTGGAACCATATTCTTACATTTCTATTCCTCTAAAGATTTATAAAGAAAGATAGAAAATATTAGAAGTTCAGGGTGAGAGAGGGTTCGAGGTGTGCCCTGCTTGGGCGGAGCATCGCCGTGCCCTCGTGGGGGCGATCGGCGGCGGAGACCTCTCGCGCCGGGCCTTGGTTGAGGCCATGGTCCGGAGCGAGGAGGAGTGGCAGGCGGTCGCCGACTTCTGCGAAGCAGTAATGCTCGCAAAGGAGGAGGCCGAACGCATCAGGCAACGGCGTTCTCGCCGCCGCCGCCGCCGCCGAGATTCTGATCCCGATTTCCGGCCACCGTAGGCGCGGGCTTGCGGACAGTGAGCAATGGGTAGCTCGCTGTCCGGCCGTCCGGTAACTGTCCGGACCAAGCCAAAGTCGTCGACGGCGCGCACTGTTCCCGCGCGCCTCAAGGAGTTGTCAGCAACAGCAGGGACACAGCCGGATCGAAGCCTACTGGGGCCAGGGTTATCCGAAAGGGCGCTCGAGCCGCAGTAAGAGTCTGACACTATCTCCCGCTCCGCCCAAGATTGGATTGTTGGATGTGATTGGATGATTTTTTCCCACCATAAAATAAAAGGGTGAGAGAGGGTCTGTCAAGTTTTAATTTCTGTTAAATATTCCAACGAACTTGATCACAGCCGTGTCGTAGTTGGAGGTTCTATCATTCCTGATCGAATCACCTTTCTTATTCTACTAGCTAGAGCAATGGTCAGTTCAGTCGGTTCTAGTAGATGATCATAAATTGATTGTCTCGTCACATTACATGTACGTAATGTCTTTATTTCACACGAGTCTAGTCAGAGGTATGTATTGAATACTTTATGGGCGCCTCGCCCACTCTAGCCAGCAAAACTACAATTAGGATCTAGGTACACGAGACTCGATGAAATAACGAGCAACAATAACTGCCTACATACATGACATTTGAGAACACTTGATGGCACCGACACACGAATGAACGAGAGTCGCGAACTATTATGTTATGTATTAGATAAGTGAAACACAAAACAAACTTTTAAGAGCCGGTTGTGGTCACTGAGTATTTTGTATGAACTCCGCCCGGGTCTATGTCGATTTCGCGGCCCCGTAACGGCGGTTTTTTTTTAAAGACAATAGTTATTTAAGATTTTTGTTTTTGCGAGGCTCTTGTAAAAAACAAGCTTTATTATTTTTTGCAACTTTTAAATATTTGCCTGACATAATCTCGTAGACTTACACGTTTGAAATCGTAAGTTAGGGTCAGATACACGATTTTTTTTTTATCGAGCCAACTAATTTATGTCATGTTTTGATTTTTGCCCGGCGGTTGGTCATATGTATACTTAGTCAATTATAATAAAATATTTTTTCATGGTGTTCTCTTTTATTAGGTAGAGGTTTAAAAAGTTCGAAATGAGTAGAACCTGGCCTTAATGTAAGTATATAGGTCGCATAATTCCATTATGTTTTTACAAAAGTTATATGATTGGTTGTTTGGCAATCAGTTACAAACATAAAATGCTTCTTGATAAGATAACATGCGCCCTCTGTACCGACGAGTGCGTGGAATCTCGTCGGACGGTAACCTCATCAGTGCGTAACATTCAACGCGTGCTGTGCTCGCAGTCGCTGTACGACATCGATAGAAACTTGCCTATGAACGTGCCAGTGCCGAGTCGAGAGTAGTCGTCGTAATACTTGTTGAGAGGATCGAGTCCGACTGGTTTCGGTTCATATTCGATTTTAATTAATTAATTTATTGGCCGAGTTTCAATTAATTGTTACTTTTCACGCGCAAAATCTCTTGTTGTTACGAGGTATCAAGCGTGAAGACAATCATTTTGTGAAAGTTACTCAGCTCATTACGATACATTAAACTCTAAAGCGGTCTTTACTGGCGGCACCTTGATGTTCAATCGCGGTGTGTAACTTCACAGGGTCAGACACGGCTATCTGTCTACGCGTGTACGTGTACCAGCACAGAGTTCTCGCAATCAAAATCGAGATCGCGCAGACCTGCAGATGTAATGCGATCAATCCCGCGGATCCAGCAAGATTTGCGGGATTTTTTTTTTGTTTTAAGCAGTGTAGTAGTAGGTACCCATAACACTCGCCGCATTACCTCGTTGAATAATGATGGCCATTCTTTGCACCAAGAACGACCTGAACCGGGAGTCACCCGTTGCCTACCCGAGCCTACGGCCCAATTCCCACAGAAAACACCTTGCCTCTGTACTCCAACTGCCCAGAGTTTCCACAGCAACCGGCACAAAATGGTAAAGCTGCTCTAAGGAAGCGTAGGTACTTCAGCCTTTTTTTAGAACAGGCGTCTTCAGTGGCGGCAGATGCAGTGTGGGGTCCCACACGTGGTGTGTAATTAGATATATAGTAGAATATTTAACGTTTCATCTTGTAGATTAGTATTAACCATTGAACATGTTTATTGGCTTCAAAGATATAAAGATTAGAGACGAAGGTTCAGTTCTGATTTGGGTTTCGACGAAAAAATCTAGTCACTAGTTTTTTCTTGTTAAGGTTTGAAATCATTAAAAGATTTTTTTCGCTCTGGGTGGAGCGTATCAGGCTTTTACTAACTGATATGCACTTCTATGTTTCTTCTGTGCCTTCGTTTCAGGGCCCCGGGGTTCTCTTTCGCACAACCCCTGGCCCCAGAAGGCTTCGACCCTGCTGGGCCCCTACGGTTTTGCTGGAAACACCTTGAGGTGCACGTGGTGCATTATGCGTCATTATGCTACTCGGGCTAGGTCCGGATGATTATCGGACGGCCGGACGGTGAGCTAACCATTGCTAACAGTTCGCAATCCCAAACCTACGGTGGTTGGAAAGACCGTTCCCTCCGCGTGCGGCCGCTTCCTTCGCTAGCATTACTGCTTCGCAAAAGGAAGCGACCGCCTACCATTCCTCCTTGCTCCGGAGTATAGACCACGGCCTGTACCAGGGCCTGGCGCGAGAAGCCCCCTACGAGGACACGGCGGTGGTCCGGCCAAGTAGGGAACACTTCACCATAATATGTTCCACCGTGATCTGGTCACCAGTTACGGTTTCAGCGGAGAATATGCCGAACCTTACTTCGTTCAGATATAAGTACATTCAAAACTAATTTCTTACAGCGAAATAAAATTTGTACGAAGAGTTTAGTTTTTGTACTAGAAACAAAATTATTTTCCATACAAATTCTATACAAAAGTTACGAGTTCCATGGAAAGTTATTAAATCACTTTTTTTATCTTTTTTTATCACACTATTGCCACGATGTCAATCCCATCGTACCTACTATTATCTACATTTTAATCAAAAAAAAGTCTACTTTCTTAAATCTTTAAAGGAATATAAAACTTTTGCATTACTACAATTCGGTTTCGCTAAGATGCCAACAAAAACTTCTACATCCATTGCGGACAATTTCTGTTTCTCTTGCTTCCACCAACATGCCGATCATCTTCCTTTTTCTCACACACCTCAGAGTTAGTTATAAAATATAATCAAAACGGCTCTTTGCCTAATATGAGTAATTCCGCATTTCTGATTCTGCAAATATGATGCGGTATCGCGCGCTTGCAGTATTGGATTCTTTAGTCTCACATTGGTCTACGTCTACCTGTAGGTATCTACCATGACATATTATGTCTACCTCTAACGACAGTCATGCATTCGATGGTGTTGCCATCTGTCGGTGCTGCGGTGTAACAGGTGATAGTGTTGTGTAGGCACGTGTGCGGCTTGTCTCCGGCGAAATGTCCCGGGACGCAGGTCGCCGCTCCCGGAAACGGGCCGTATATAGCGCGCTGCGGCGCCGCGGACACACCTTTACAACCACACATCAAATCGATTGGCATACCTACTACCTATACTTTATAGACACATTACACCTAGATAATAGAATCCTGAAACCTAAAATACTCCTAGTTACTAAGCTTACCCTTTCAATCGTATAAATTAGAGACATAATAGAAAGACAATGGGTGCACGACCGCCGGCGTTCGCTTGGGAATTTATGAATTAACTTACGAGAACAACTCGCAATATTGCCTATGCCGCACCAAAAGGAGGAAATTATGAAACTAGGAAACTAGCGAAACATTATTCAGGGACAATCGAGACATCTAGATTTATAAATGTACTGTTCTGTCTCTTAAGAAGCAAAATACCAGCATGATGTTATTGCGTGAATTCGTGATCTTACATTTCCAGTCAGTTATCGGCTGAAATGATGATGTAGAGGATCAAGACAATTTTTTTATTACCAAAACGCAATCGAAGTTGTATTAGAAACGGCTACAATGGGACAATTTGTCAGGCAATGGGATCTAGCTCATGATATTGAGCGTAGGCAAGTCTGCTCAGAGCTGTTCGTGACGAGCCTCTCAGACATGTTGCAGCTACTTGGTCGCCGGCTCGTCAGCGGTTCTCGCATACACTCCGACACGGTCGCGGCCCTGCTCGATCTGATAAATTGAAGCAGCTGTCGACCCGAACTTGGAAGAGTGATGTTCTGAGATGAACGCTTACGAGACAAGCCAGAAATTATATCTCACAGAAACGTGATAATTACCTATTGTTGTGCGTTTAGTCAATATCGTATATCGCTGAAAGTAACGGTTATTTACCGATGACTGTTAGTTATAAAGCGTCTTAAAAAACAACTTAATGGAAATTCCCAATTACGCGCTTGATTCGGTTCCAATTTCCCAGCAGTAATTCAATGTTTAATAACTAACTTTCTGTTAAAGTGGGTCTAGCTGCGCTAAGCCACTATAAAGTATCTATCAAGCTTATCCGGAAAGGAACTTTCCTTAGTCAGATTTAATTACACGCTTAATCTAAGGTCTGAGCTGAACGCTCTCTCGCGGTGTGTCGGCCTCGGCGACACGGAGTAGACAATCAGTGGAGTACCTACTCGAGTGAATTTAAATGCGAACCAATGGACGACGACTAATTGAATCCCTTGCGAAATTTAAGACTTATGAGTGTGTAGAACAGAAAAATAAAACCAAATGCACCACGTTTTTGCAAATTACTTTCGGCCATTCCTTTGAACATTATTTCTCCATTTTCCTACTGCTGCGTGTTTGCGAATATTATCGGCGTATTATCGCCAAAGGTGATCGGAGTTAATCACGTCTACGGTGGGTAGTGGGACTGGGCATGCGTTAAGTGGAGATAATATCAATCCTTTGCAGTGCAGCCGGGCGGTGCGCGGCTCTGACGCGAAGCAATGCGCGGGCAAAGCTTACGAATTCATCTATGGGATTTTTTTTATAGAGACTGGAATGCTCAGATACTTATTTATTTGTTTATTTAAACTTCATGTACAATAGTGGTACATAGGCGGACTTAATGCCACAAGGCATTCTCAAGATACTTTGCTGTAGTCACTGTTTTGTCGTTTTTATTCCACCATAATTATGTTATAAAGAAAATGTGAAACATCCAAATTGAAGGCGCTTGGTTATTCATACCCTTTGTAAGCCTTTTCTTAAATTGAATCCATCTCCTAATTTGGCTCTGGTTATACTGAACATGGCTGGGGTCACATCATGGTGACATCAGATGTCTATCACCGCACCAATTTGCTTCAGGTCTTATGTTAACAATGAGAAAAGTTTCGCACAGCGATACCGTCGTAATTGGAAGGTTCTCTAGCGGATTCTTATTTTATGTACCTTGCATGACAAGAAGCGCCGATCCTTAAATTATTTTTTTGTTTTTAGATCTCGTTGTGCCAAAATTAATTTATGAAACTCTGTGAGTTCTGCTACGATGTATACCTAATCATCTATTTTTACTTGTATTATACTTAGGTTGGTGTCGTAGCTCTCGCCTACAATTGGTTTTGCAGTGATTAATCTGTTCTTCCGGTGCAGCATTTCCCCAACCTGTGCAGTTATTACCCGACCGAGCCACTTTCTCGCCGGGCTGTAGTTTTGGTTCTGTGGTGCCTACTTGCCCTGTGTGTTCAGTCAGCCTGTCGCCCAACATGCTCCGCCTGCGGAGAGCCGATGGAGCCAACGCTTTTTATTGGCATCTTGTTGGCTAATTAGGTGGCTGGCATCTTATGCATTATCCTTCTGTTTCTGTAAAATAAGCTTTCTAATTCGTTGCACTAGTTTTATCAGTGCAGATTAAAACGCACTCTAAGGATGTCACGTTTTTTTTTTTTTTTTAATGATAGGCTTGCGTTTGTCCTGTCTCAGTTTATCTCACCTGATGGTAAGCGATGGTGTACTCAACGATGGAGCACGCCTGCCTAAAAGTAACTTATTCACTTTTGACAGGCTATCAGGAAACAGACTCTGGCAGAGAATTCCACTCCTTATCTGTAGCTGGGATATTGTGGGATACAGGTGGGATGTCCGCCACCTCTTTGAGGCGTGGCTGGAAAGACCTCACGGCGTCCTTACCTTCCGCATGACGCAGGTACTCACCGGACATGGTTCGTTCGGGAGTTTCCTGCACTGGATTCATGCGGACGTGACGCCCGGGTGTCGCCACTGTGCGGAACGCCCGGAGGACACGGTGGAGCACACAGTCGAGGTGTGCCCTGCTTGGGCCGAGCATCGCCGTGCCTTCGTGGGGGCGATCGGCGGCGGAGACCTCTCGCGCCGGGCCTTGGTTGAGGCCATGGTCCGGAGCGAGGAGGAGTGGCAGGCGGTCGCCGACTTCTGCGAAGCAGTAATGCTCGCAAAGGAGGAGGCCGAACGCATCAGGCAACGGCGTTATCGCCGCCGCCGCCGCCGGGATTCTGATCCCGATTTCCGGCCACCGTAGGCGCGGGCTTGCGGACAGTGAGCAATGGGTAGCTCACTGTCCGGACCAAGTCCAAGTCGTCGACGGCGCGCACTGTTCCCGCGCGCCTCAAGGAGTTGTCAGCAACAGCAGGGACCCAGCCGGGTCGAAGCCTACTGGGGCCAGGGTTATCCGAAAGGGCGCTCGAGCTCCGGTATGAAGGCTAGAAGGAACGGGGTGGGTCTTTTAGTCAGTAAGAGTCTGACACTATCTCCCGCTCCGCCCAAGAGCGAGGGATGTCACTGCATGATTTTTTACCACCATAAAAAAAAAGGGATGGGATGTCCGCCATGTGACGCAACGCCGTACTTCTAGTGGTCGGATGATAGAACGGTAGTAGTGGAATTAAATTGTGCAGTTCCGATGCACACTCTCCGAGATGTAAACGATAGAAAACCGACAGGCTATCAAAACGGCATCAATG
The DNA here is from genome assembly GCA_910589285.2 of Mythimna ferrago. Taxonomy (NCBI): domain Eukaryota; kingdom Metazoa; phylum Arthropoda; class Insecta; order Lepidoptera; family Noctuidae; genus Mythimna; species Mythimna ferrago. The sequence continues at coordinate 14,557,634 of OU342694.1, read as the reverse complement.
CTCCAGACTGGGGTTTTGCTTAGACGATTGTGTCATTGCCGATGATCTTCTTGACTCGGTTTTTTAGTGGCTATTATTAGTAATTGATTGATTATGTAAATACTTATTGTTATTAGATACTAATTTAGAAGCCGGATTTTCGTAAAGATAACCGAAACGCGGATTAAGCTTATCACTATCACGACCATGCTGCCTTGTGAATGATTTAGCTTCATCGATTTGTGATTGCGATTTGATACGAGAGTTATTTTCAAGTCCCTTTGGGACCCTTGTCCGCATTTTTCGTCGAGTTTCGAAAACGTTTTTTTTGCATCTAGTGTTTATCGGCCAACGGGCAACGCGCCATGTTTGGCAATGCATTGTCGGAGCGTCGTTGAGAAATTTTAAGAGTTCCTGGTAGGGAGCGGCTGCTTTGCTGTTTAAATTTTGGAGTTTTTTTAACTTTTTGGTAATAGCTGACGCATTTTATCTCACCAGAACCTAAATAAAAATAATCAATTGATAAATTATACATAAGTAAACTTATCGATAAGGAGGATTAATAAGTAATAATTGGAACTAAGATTTCTGGATCGAAGATTTCTTGTTTCTCACACACTTTGAGACCTTGGCACCGTAACTCGCAAATGTGAACATTAGCATCAAAATTGTATTCGCTTTTTGGCGTTAGTCATCATCGGCCGCGAAATGCTTTCATGGGTTCAACGGCCATAAATTGTCTTCTGATTCTATGCCATATAGGAAGTGAGGCTTTATTTATAGAGTTTGAGGCACGCGTCGCTCGCGCACCGCGCGGCGGCGGCGCGACGCTCGACTGTGCGCCTGCGTTGCCGGCGTCAGTGCCGAGGCCAGGGGGGCGCAGTGCTCGCGCACGCTCAGTCACGGTCGGTGCTTCGCGCGTTTCGGCCACACCGCACGTCGTCGCTCGCGATCGATCTCCGTATCATCGCGCACTTTGCTTTTGAAATCGTTCAAGAGTGCCAGTGATAATTTCGATACCGTTTCGCCAATAGCGAGCATCGGTCGTAGCTACGTGTACGATAAAGCGTCGGCAGCCGTTGCGCGCCTGCTCTGTGCCGAATTGTAATTCTTCACGCTAACGAAACGTCAAGATAAATTCTAAGAGAGTGCATTTACAGGGGATTTTGTTGCTATAATTACATTATCCTTGTGTGAGTTGATAGTGCCGCGTAGTGAACCGCGATGAGGCCGAAAGAGGAGGTGGACACGAAGGTCCAAACTGGGACTTTCATCCTGTCCGAGAAAATTGATGACACCAAGTCGAAGAAGAGCGAGAAAGAAATGAAGAAGGAGATGAAGCGCCTGGAGAAGGAGAAGCAGGAGAGGGAGAAAAGAGACAAGAAGGCGAGAGAAAAGGAAAAGGAACGAGAAAAGCAAGCGAAGAGAGGTTAGCATATAAATAGTACTTATATCATAACATAGATTGTATGGAGGCCCTGCCTTATCTTTGAGCCACGTTATCATGATGTCATCTCGACAAAAGGTTTGTCGCAGGTTGCGTTAGACGTCAGCCCGTCGTTAACAGAGTTAGTTGTTAAAAACGAACTCTTTAATTCCAGTCTATTGTTGTTGCGGTTACATCATTAGTGCTTGACCTTGATTGACGTCATTTTATCAAATATTTGTCGCTCATTACTCATTATTTATAATACGGACTGACTCTACCGATCTCTCAGTGATAGAGCTTCTACAATCTTCAACTTTTTAAGTATCTATTGGTTTGGTATGAGAGTCGCAAGCGCAGTCATCCACATTTAATAGTTAATGTGCGCGTCCAAATTAATCCGCGTTGCGAATCGTCGAAACTGGTTTTGAATAAACAAAGATTTAGCTTTTATTCACACGGATGTTTTTATAGCTGTGGTTATTCACGTTATTACCTGCTGCTATTGATTTGTATATCTTATTGATTTTAACGATTTTTCTTCTTTCATTGATTGGTTTCGGACTCTTATTAGTTTGTATGAGATTGTTTTGTATTCCGCCGGTAGCGTCGTCTTCGTGTCGTTTACCTTTATATTCTTGGAGATTGACTCTTCCTAAAATATCGCGCCACGCTTGCGGTGACATTTTGGCACTTGCTCCTCTTTACGGATTTCTCGGAATGTTTATTCATTAAATTGTTATTTTGAATTCTGGAATCACTGAGAATCTGAGATAGAGTTTTATTTAATGATATTGATAACTTACATTCTATCAGTTGCAGAACAATAGCTTATTTTTTCAGATAGTAAATCCGCACTTCATGTACCGAATTGTATCAGCAATGACATTAAGAGTCCCTTTATAGTGACAGGTTTGGCTCTTGTGTTACAGGATATCTTAGTACAAGAGCCAGAGTGACACCGATGTTTGTTGATTTTAAGTGATTTTAATAAAATATTACTAAGTATATATTATTAGAGACAAGTACATCACGTGCACCTGCTTCAGTTTTATTTATCACCTCGTAGCATCCATTTCATTAAGTACATCAATCATTTGCTTGCGTTCTGTTTTAAATTCTGTGTTTTTGGTCAAACAGCACGGAGCGTGACCACGTCAGCGAACGCGTAGATTTCAGTGAGATTTACCGCTTTGCATACAAAAGTCTTTGCCGTCACGAATTCGCCTGCATTTCAATGAATTACAATCGCTCTAAAGTCGAGCGGAGAGAAATGAGTCCTGAGTCCACCGCGGCGCGCACCGGTGCCATTGATTGCCTGTCCGTGTTCCTGCCGCTACTTATTTGGCCAGTTTATAGCGAAACAGCTTTCTTGTCGACTCGTTCGTTTCCTGTACATGAATTATTTGCAGTTTTCGTTTTCCTCGGTTCTTTTCACCTGCCGACTGCCTCCATTAATAGCAATCGTTTTACTAGTCCACTGTCATTTATGTTTGAATTTTTATTGTGTTCTTGTGTTGGATAACCTTGATGGGTCTTTTATGACTGTCACCTGTTTTATATTTTTCTACGTCTGCTTACAAGTAAATTATTGATCATAGATGGATTTTTGTTTTTATTATTTTTAAATTGATTGTAGCCACTTCAGTGACTTACAAACTAGGTATTATAAACTGCATTGTGTATTTTAGTATTAACGTCTGAAGCAATGAACAATAACAAAGTTGTACTAGTAGGTATGATTTGTGACTGCGTCTACTCTGAACCAGGCAGGAATTATGTAGTTTTGAGTTTTAGCCAGCGAACGTGTACGATTAGCTGTGTGTGTGCGATATGAAACGTTAATGTTCGGTGTTTTATAACACTGGGTATTTCTCGAACCGCAGCGCAACGCGCTCCGGTGCCTCCTAAAATGATCGGTTTCTACCTAGTAACTCATACGTAACGTTATTATTTAGTCCCAATTCGACTGTTGCGTTATGTTACAACTCTCGTTTACAACATCCGTCGTTATTTGTCCTTCTGAAGTGTTGCACAATCGTTGTCATAACTAGAACATTTATCGCTTTATCGTCAGTGCATGAAGAATAGAAATGCTAGGTAGTTTTATATGTTTTGTTGTTATTTTATATATCTACATCTTTCGTTGGCTTTGCATTTTTATTGCTAACAGCTCACTAATTTTATTAATGAAATTGTACTTTTAGATTGTTTACTCGTAGCAAAGTGTAATATTAAATCTGACAAACGTGCCATTAGAGTGATGTAGGTACTATTTTTCTATTTGTCGCTAACTGTAGCGGCATTGACATTCACTGGTTCATTTCAATACCTTTAGTTTTTCGCATAGCAGCCTACAAGCACTTGTGCAGCTATGCTCTCGGTACACTTCTCACGACAAGGTGACATTCATAACCATTATGATGTCATTTGTCGTCTCGTGCTCGATCCGGCTCATTAAAAGATACTGCAATGTTAACACGAAAAATAACAAGATAGAGTCGAATAATTTAAGAAATAATGTTAGGAAAGGCGAAGCTGACACTACTACCAATCAGTAGAAAATATAAGCACGAACAGTTAGAATTGCAACTCAGGAAGCTGCAAGCAAAGCAGCTGTAGATATTAATTCAGGCTTAAGTATGCAGTGCGGGCTACAACAGCTGATAACATAAAAGTAGCAAGTGTCGAAGGACTATCTCGAGTGTGCAGCGCTAAGTCGGTGACGTCGGCGCGCAGTTAACAGCGGAACAGTTTACAACAGTTGATTAGCGATTACATACTATCTGGTTAGCGAGTGGTCTCACTTGTTGAGCTGATACACCACCGAGAGGCGAGTTGATCTGACACTTTTTGTAAAGTGTGTTTATCGTATGACCGCTCCAATTGTACGGTTTCAAAGGAAGTTAATGCGGGCGGTGTTATATTGCGTTAGCTAGTAGGAAAAATTTGAAGGTATACGAGCCAAACAAAACTGTACCACTAGTTGAAATGTCGCTAGTTCGGTTGTCGGTGATCCTGTTTTGATCTCGCAGGTCGACCTTGAGTTCACTCAGACATAATAATTTTCATTGTTCTATTTCATAACAATCTTTATGACCTGCCTGTGTCTACACGACGAGCGTCGTCTAAAGAAAACATGACCCATTGATGAATACATAGTTTGTTCTTCTTAGGAATTTAACGACTCACCATAATTTAAATACATTTGGGAGAAATAATACTTTGTATGCAACCACTATCTTGAACAGTAAAAATATATAATATTTATCAAACAGCAGCATGCAGACGCGTGACTCTGGCGCACTTCCACAGATCAGCACTGCCGCTGTATACATCAGATTTATTTAATACTCACATTAAACTTGATAATGAAACGAACTCCGAGGACAATGCCAGTGTGTTCCATAACATGCACCCGACCCGGAGACGGGGAGACAGCTTTGTTACTAATATTGTATCCATTCGTAATTAAATAGCTCCCATCATCATTGATTGTAATGATTGAATACGTGCACTAATCCAGTTTTTATTGAGTAAAAAGACGCGAGTTGTTTCTCACGACAGCCGGTGAGACGGGAAGTACTCGGGTTTTTGTGAGTGGTCTCGGACCGCAGCCAGACAATTATTGTTTTGTATGAATGTACGTGTATCCACGTCAGTGCCTGTGTTAACTTACAAAATACGTTTTGTATCCCTGATGGATTTCAGTTTCCAAACCGCTTCTGGACTACGTTTTCGCTTGCAGTTGGTTCGCATTCGTTCGTTTAAATATCGCATAATATAGACCGCTCGCTGTAATATGGGCATTAAAATTCTGTTGTTTTTATAATGACGTAATCCTATCAGTAGGTATGTTGAGACTACAGATGAGTCAGATAGAAGTCTTTTAAACAGATACCTCTTGCTTTATGCGTTCTTTCTTCATTTAGAAGACAATTGACCGTCAATCTTAATTACTTATAGTGCAGAAGTGTTTCGCAGTTACTGGCTTCACTTAAATTGTTAGAATCACTAGTGGTTGGCTAGGCAAGGAGCTGGCGCCTTATCCCAGCACGCGGCGGATGCTCCGTGCCCCATAATTGTCGCGCGCCACATAATTATAGCCGGCGGGGTTGTCTGTTCACAGCTGGCCGGGCTTAGGGGTTACCCACGTGCTGGGGTGCGTGTGACTTTGCTTAAAATAGCCTCCTAATGATTTGGAAGTTGTGACTTTACTTAAAAGATTGTGGAGCTTACTAGGCGTACAATGGAATCATTTAGTACTCTACTGTACAGAACCAAGTTAAATTTGTTCAAAACCAAAAAAAAGCTAGTGTTTCTAATATATGTAATTTAAAAAAAAAAGACGTGTGGCACTCGGGGACTGCCGCGGTAAAGCTATTGCATAGCATTTTTATTAACTTATGCAATTATAATTATATATTTATTTTATTTAAGTATGCAGTATTTTTTTCCTTTGTTTTTTTTTCTTTGATATTAACTCATCGAATGCCGTAATTAGAGACACAATAGAAAGACAATTGCTTATGTCGAACTGTGTAACTTAAGACATTCAAAAGGGAAGTTACAGTTTCACACATTGAATTGAATTTTGATTGATTGTTCACTCATTTGTTTTCGGTCACCACGCTCAAAAAACAAATGAGTGGGGGGTGTTAGGTTATTTTCGTTACGGAATTTCTGGATTCGGTCTCCACGCTCAAGGCCCGCGATAGAAGCTATGCAATAGCTTAAAAGTTCTCCGTACAGTTCCAGAGTAATTGAATTGATTTTGTAAGACGCCTATTGATCTATTATGTTATTGAAATGAGTTCAAGTGTTATATTTGATTCCGTCCAATGTATTTTTAATAGATCCAGCAACTATAAAACTGTATAATGATCGATAAAGACACAGTAATTACTATTGGCACTTGCAATCACAAGCAAATTGGCTATTATTTCACGAGCCGTGAATAATTCTACTAATCATAGAGACGGGTCGTGTTTACAATATCCATCACACTTTCAACCGGATCTGCGGCACACGCTACATGTATATAATCAGGCCGTAATGATTAATTTATTTTTCTTAAAAAAGAACGCAACAATCATACATATATTGAATGTTAGTGAACCAGCCGTAATCGTAAAGTTGTTTGGAAAGCAAAAATAGATCGAATGGCGTTCCATTCACGTGTCGGTGTAACTCAGGAGAGGTCGGCTGCCCGCGCTCGCGCTCGCCTGCCGAACATCGGGCAGTCAGGAGCGAAGCTTCCATTCAGCACTCGATGTAGACTGTAATGTTGATATTACGCGCGCTGAGAATACTTTGCTTCTAGCTTTATGACGTGCCAATACATTGCTCTGTTCTTTACTAAATGTACAGAACACGTTTGTTTTTTGTTTAGTGATGTAGGAATTTTAACTCGAACTATTAAGGAAAATGAAATTTCTGTTCTCAATTCTTAGGATTGTTCTGATTTGGCGCGATTGAGAGCGTGTATCAGTGGCTTGCAGTGATAACGCGGCGGCGACATTGAACCGTTCTTCGTCAAGTGTATTGCACAAGCCGCAACCCTTGCGACATGCGCCGGCGCGCGGTGTCGCCGCTGACCTCCAAGCCTCGTAGCTGTCGCTTGTTTTCAGACACATTGGATTACATTACACCGATGACAAATTATATATCTAATTACCTAATAGATAGGTAATCAACTTCTCACAATTTACCGCTAACTGCGCTACAGACCAATAATTTTGTAATTTTGTTTTTTAATTTGTAGTTTTAAAATGTTCAAAAAAAAATATAAAATAAATGAATGGCTAAATTGAATGAGTATCTCGCAAAGTTCGCAGTACTTGGTTGCTGCTGCTGCTGCCGTTCGTCGCCGCTAGCTGTTAGGAATAGGAGACCTTTTTGAAAAGCAGACGGTCCTGTCCAGCATTCGGTTTACCCCTACTATTTCCGCCGCCTTGAATTTATTCTGATGCTCGAGAAATTACTGGCTCGTCACTATTGATACTTTTCATTCACTTTATCTAAACAATGAATACAAAAAGACGCCTTCTTTGGTAGTGCAGCGTGTTTGTTTATGCGGTAGTTCGATACTCGGATATTATAACTCTCCTCAAGTGGATTGCCGTCGGACTGTCTGCCTACCTCTCATGTTAATGCCAACAGTATTTATGCTGACTTAAACACTTAATGTCACGTAATTTTATCATACTGGCCCACTCCACTAGAGCGGAAACTATATTTTATCACAGAATTACAAAAACCACTTCTGTTTTTCTCTCCAGGCGCATTGTTTTAATGTGTTGCGGTTGAAGGTATGTTAAACTAGTCCACGTAAATAACACCTAGATGTTTTGTGTAGTCAAACATCCTGACTTGAGTCAGACATCCACTGAATGTTTGAGGTGTCGCGACACGACATGTTGTGTCGTTCAGAAAACTCTTTGAGGCACTGACCGCAGTTGGACCTACACGAACAAATTTGGTATATGTATACCAGGTGTTCATAATCTCTAATCGCCCTATAAATGTTGTTAACACTTGAATAGCCGCACGTATTTATAGAGCAACTCGAAGGGCAAGGATCTCTTCCGGCGTTAGGGAATCCGGATTCATGTGTGACGGAGTGAAAATTACTCTCAAAATTTTTACTACATTGACAATTCCACACATCTGCCGTGGCTACTATGTGTCACGAATTCACGAGATGATTAATATTTATAGATACTTACGCTTTCTTTACGTGTAGGTGTTCCAAGTACATCTTTAGATGCGTCATCAAACTAATTGTAGTTAACGATGATGATACTATTGTTTTATGGAAAAATTTTAACTTGAATAATCAGTAAGAAAATGGACACAAACAATTCTCGATAGGAATACTAATTATGTGCTGTTATGAATGTTAATGTGGTCCTTGCTTATTCACATTATTTGTTCTGCTTTGAGGGATAGTCCTGTCCGGTGAATTCTACCTTGTTTTTGCCGCTTTTATTATCATATTGATACCGTGATAAGTATCAGCGCAATCATTTTGGACGTTAGCATTTGTGCGCATGACTCAGTGTCCAACAAAAACGAGTCGCAGAAATGAATATAGACACTGAATGTTCAAAAATACATACAAATATAAGTTATTCAATATTCCGAGGTCCGAGTAGTATTTCCATGTGCTGTTTATTTAACATCGGCCGAGGACAAAGTGAACACGTCACGGCTTGAGATAATTTTTTAGAGAAAATCTTTGTCTTTATTGAACGTGAGGAATATGAAGAGATAAGCAAGGCGTGGAGGGTCGCGCTCGCGCCTTGTCCAGAGCCCAAGGTCAAGGTGAGCGGAGCACCCGGACTTGTAGTGCGAGTTGGACGGGCGTGGTGGTCGACTCGTCGTCAAGTGCAGCCGATGTACTCTCGTGTAAGCTCGCCGTCGTGTCGCGCGCTGACTCAGCGAGTTATTTCCGAATGTTATTGGACTGGCCGTTTTTAGTGTTGACTCTGACGTGATATATGTTTTTTCTGCGCGTGCTTGTGTACTTTTAAGGTTGATTTAAGATTAATGAACAACTAGTGGCCATCGAAGAATGTGTATAGTCACTAATGTTTAACAACCGACATTACCGAATTATGGCCTCTAGTCTTGAATGTTTAATGTTGGAAAAACACGAGCTACACTTACACTTAATAAAAACGAAAAGAATTGAAGTGTCGGCTTAACCCTCTCAATATTATATTGTAATAAGAGAACTGCTAAAGGTGTCGAAATGAAAGAATGTGAGTAATGCGACGACATTAATATTGTAGGTAGTGTTACATAAGTGTATCAGTTCTTGGACACCGGCGTCGTCGTTTCAGTTAAGAATGTTGTGAAGGCAAGCAGTAAAGTTTTCATCCAGAATGTGATATTTTACGTGTCTACTCATAAATCAATGTCCCGGAATTAGGTTAGACCGCAGCGCAAGCGCAAGGCGTGCCAAGATCAACTTGAACATCATCACTCCAGCCTGTCGCAGCTCCACCAATCAAACCGTGAAAAATCGCATGGAAATATATGCCATCAGTTTAGAGTTGAGAGAGTCGTCATTTTATGTGACATGAACGACATTTAACGATCTTGCTGCTCAATTAAATCTAGCGTCGACGATGTCAAATCACTTTACTGCTTACGTATTGAGGCTACGTAGAGCGCCAGTGCGCTATATGATTCTCGTACATTCAGTACATTACCGTATCCTTGCGTATGTACGAGACGCTGAGTCCTCCAAATAGTAACTAGCTACGCGTACATCGACGCAGCAGCACGTTCTCGTCTACCAAGTGTGATTGTGACTTGCTAGATTTGCATTCGAGAGCCTTCGCGTTTACTGCAATGTTTAAATTACATTTACGGCAAAGTGAAGCGTACAAATAAATACGAGAGTAGTGCACGCGACGTGAAGACGTCTCGTTTCCTCTGACGCAGCCGCACGTGGGCGTCAGGCAGTTTGACTAAAACGCGCAGTATTTCAGTAACGGATGTTTTGTTTACGCGCTAATTTTTCACATAAACCATCGACGTCCGAGGAGTAGGTTCGTGTGTGTAGCCAACTATTGTGCCGAACAGTGGGACTCAATCATTCAGATAATATAATCAGTGAGCGACCTTGCTCGCGAATTGTTTCGTCTGCCGGAGGATCCCGGCCCCTACGTTTATTCTCTAACTGCTGTCGAGGCCGCTTCTTCCATCAATTGCGTTGATTCCTGCACTTCCCCACGGAGAGCGGAGGTGGCTGCGTGTTGTCACTCACCACGTGAACTTCTCATGTCAACTCAACGTATGACTGCTCTAACGTGCCTGTCGTAGTAGTGTAGTTTACAAGTCTTGTAATTAAATTATTATCGTGGGAGCAGATCTCATAGTCACGTCTTTGTAGTATTACTATTATAATTTTGTTTGTAAATACTTGAGTTTTTGCGTTATTTCCTTATGGGTTTCTTGGTACAGGGCATTTTAGGTTTTATTAGTTGCTTTATTTCGAACTAACACAATAACGTTGTATCTATATACACCGTTAAATTTTAATCGTTTTAATCCCGTGGAGGGTCGATCCGGTACATGAAACACTATCGATTTATAAAGATAAAATTAAAAAATTAGTTATATTAAAATATATTAAAAATATATTAAAATATTAGTTAATAGTCGGCGTTGCGTACAAACTACCTACAGGTCATTGAACTCGCTCAGCTGACGTTTTCTTAAAGAAATTAATTTCGTACATGCGTTAATTAATACGAGTTTTGAAAAAAAGGTAAGTACTTTATTTTTTAATTTTATCTTTACAAATCGATAGTGATTCTTGTACCGAATCGACCCTTCACGGGATTAAAACGATTAAAATTTAGCGGTGTATATAAAAATCAATGCCACTTTTTGTTGTAATTTTATAACTCAAGAACGGGCTCACTTATCCAAACCAAATGTTTAGGCTTTGTTCGGACTATTTAGTAGATGGTTAATGTGAAGTTTAGTAGGGTAGAGTAGAGTAGGATAGGGTAGGGTAGAGTAGGGTATAGTAGGGTGGAGTAGGGAAGAGCGGGAGCGAAGCCGCGCGGGCAAAAGCTAGTACATACATATATTAGCCTATAATGTTCAACTCATAAATCACATTTGTGACGCTATTTGCTGACAAATACGTGTGTAATTAGTATTAGTACACTGGTGGATTGCGTGTAATACCTGATGTTCATCCATCAGCGCGGCCTCTGCTCTCAATCACGAGCACTCACTCAACCCTACGCTCACAGCGCACAGGAACAAGGTGCAGAAGGCTAAATGTTGACTACTCTGGCTGACACTGCGTACGATATAGTCCTGAACTTACAGTTCTATGCTTATAGTTACTGTGCGCAAGCATGACTGGCTCCTAAAGTACAGACACCTTGCCTAGCTCAGAAGTCAGGGTTTCACTTATTTGTAACCCAGTGATGTGCTAATAAAGAAAATGTATTATTATTATTTCTTAGTTGGGAGTCACAAGTACTTGGCAGGTAGCTGTTCAAAGAGATAGGAAGGACAGCCGTGTGTGCCCAGCTAATGGACACATTAGCGGAGTGTTTACTTCATTACTTCATTAGCTATGTTATGTGGGCCAATGCGAACGTTAGCGAGGAAATTATCAGTTAGAAGTACAAACTTCATTAGGCTGGAAGTGGCAAAACATGATAAGTTTTATTTTAGGGCATCATCATCATCATTTCAACCGAAAGACGTCCACAGTTGGATATAGGCCTCCCCCAGGTGTCGCCACAATGAACGGTCCTGTGCGTCTGCTGAGGTCACTCCTCTCAACATCACAACCCAACCCGCAACCCTTACCAGCTTCCACCTCGCCTTCCAACTCTACGTCTTCTTGTACGTGGTCGCCATTTCAGAAACTTTTGGCCCCAACGGCCCTCTCTGTTCTGCGAGCAATGTGCCCTGCCCATTGCCACTTAAGTTTGGCGATCCTTCGTACTATGTCGGTAACCTTGGTTCTTCTGCGGATATCCTCATTCCTGATCCGATCACGTAAAGAAACTCCGGGCATAGCTTTTAGGGCATATTTCAATGAAAATGTATTCCGTCTCTGTTTGGTTTAAAGGGTGATGGTTGTTGAGATCTGCCGGGGCTTGGCGGCACGTAGCTCTGTGCTCTAAGGATAGCAGCTAATAAGCGCAGGCGGCCGTCTCAATTGGCGCGTGTTACGTAACCGCTCGCTCCCATCGCCGCACTACTCCCGGAATTTCATTTCCGCCTTCCTCAGTGTTTGTAGCTGTACGAACATGTAGACCACAACGGTGCTATTGGCGCAACTGAGTTTCGTGGTATTATGCTCTTTGAAGTTCCCGCCATCGAAAATGGGCTTGCAGGGGCGGACGATAACCTCTGGTTACTTGCTAATTAGAAATTATGTTATGCTTGGAACTAATTAATTTAGCTCCAGTTTGGCTGGATTATGTCATCAGGGTAGCACTAATGCTCTCGCGTGACATCTTTGACAAGTAACTGACACTAGCAAATTAGATATTTTAATTGGTTTTTTTTTTTTACAACAATGCGATGATTTTAATATTGGAACTTTCCTAATCTTTATACCATATAACAATAAGAGTACTGGTGACTAGCGCAGATTTTTGATGATTTGTTCGCTTCACCCGCGTGAAAGTGGAAAATTATCTCTAGGTTATAATACTACCTCGATTTGTATATTAGGTTTTATAGGTACCAGATCATGGTGTAACGTTGTGGAGGCGGTTGGCGACGGGAACCTTTCGCATCTGGCCCTGGTTCAAGCCATGGTACTTAGTGAGGTGGTCACCTCTTTCTGCGAGGCAGTAATGCAAGCACAGGAGACAGCTGAAACCGTGAGGTGGCGACAACCCTCACGCCCTGCCACCATCTGAGATGTTCCCGTCAGGAGTCGTAGGACGACAACCAGGCACCACAGGCGCGGGTGTACGGACGGCAACGTGTAACCGTGTACTAGTTACATAAACCATTTAACGTTTAGCCTTTATGACGTAAAAATATAACAGACGATTTGCGATTTTATAGGATTGATTAGTTTAAAGCGTAATGAAGATGTTACATGTAAAACTTATACTATTATGTTTGTAGATATCTTAGACGAAGTAATACTGAGTTACTCAGTCGTGAGTTTGGTGACCGAATATTCACTGCTTTACGTGACAGATCACGTCTAGATGACAGTAAGCGCTGCCCGTTACCACTAATCTGTTTATCTTATCGCTAAGGTTAAAAGCTGCTAATTTGAACGAATGCGTCAGCTGCTGGCTGGAACCGCTCGTGTGCGCCGCCGTGCCATCTGTTAGTAGTTCAGTTACTACTAGTCTACTACTGCTGCTGCTGCTGTAAAAATAACGACATGATAACGACACATGTCATACCGATCGCCTAAAAATTCAACTTAATTCGGTCACTAAGATTAATCTATATTGCAAGGAGATAAACTTTTATATCCCCAAATGTTTTAACAAGTTTATTTCGTACGATCGGTAAGTTAATTACGAGTATTATTCTAAATCCTCTGTACATATTTCAAGAACATCTTATATATTCAAGTTATTTACTTTTTTTTTCCTCCGAATACGGCTTTCGATAACGTAACGGCCGTTTAGGGCCGGGAAAATCCTAAGTTATGAATTTTCGGCTTCGAGTTTCCAACATGCAAATTTCGTAATATTTGATTTGTTTGTATGAGTCTTCTGTATGTATTGCTTAGTGTCCGTCGCAAGCTGTATGGACTAACATTGATGAATGTGCGTCTGGGAGCGGGCCCACTTTGATCCCACTCCAGACCAACCGAGCAGATGTGACCCGCGTAGGGCTGACTTATTTATCAACTGACGAATCATCTTAAAATAGCTCCACAAATTGGCTATGATACGAATATGAACTTAGTGTTCCAGTTCTTCTAAAATGGTTTCGTTTCTTTAATCCAGTATATCGAAGTATTTAATGTTACCTGCGACGTAGCGTTTCTCACACCTGAGTATTTCCGGGACTTTTTTTTTTTCTCATCAATTCTGTTTATAGTAAACCATGTAACAGGCAATTCTCCGTATTTAGATTGTGACACTGTGATTTGGTGTGGTTTAGCAAGACGAGTTATCTGGGTTGTAGACTACGACAGGCCTGGCTGCGCCACCCCTTGACCGCAGTGCCTGCTGCCCCACCCCGTGCCAGAGTGTCGCTTTGATAACTTATTTCAATTTCTAACGTAATCCGCTGTATGTCGCTCTCGCAACGCACAATCGCAGTCCGCTGCGCGCTGCGTGATAAACTCCATTTGAAGTTGAACTTCGCTAACCTGCGCGGATGACCTTTCCATTCTATTTTTAAAAACATGTTGTGGTTTCAGAATAGAACGGTTTGCCGCTCGTTTAAACAAAACAAACGTTCATTATATTATAACCAACAGTTGAAACATTTCTCTTGGAATTGTTTAAACGCTACCATTTATCTTGTGTCATTAGAGCGGTACGTTCTATTCAGGAGAGAAGCAAGTGAAACAGAAACATGTATGAAAGCACGCTTCAACGTTTCATTTATCACTAGCTGCTTTAATGCTCTCTTAACTAATGTTGAGAAGAATGCCACAGGGAGGTGAGCTGAGGCCGATAGTCAAAACATAGGTGTGCGGAACTTAAAGCAGCTATGAGTCACAGAGCACAATACAGTAACAGCAATAACGTGTAGCTGTGAACATTATGTATTAAGTAGTATGTTCCCCGGCGGCCGCGTCATCCGGGTCAATTGGACCAGTTATGTAACATTATGGACCACTGTCACTTGCGTTCAGCTGAGTGTGTGTGCGACGGCGCGAGCGTGCGGCTGTGTGCCGCGCGAAACAATAAATAATTACTGCATTGTAAGCTCGACGCCTTAGCATAACTCGTTATGGTACTTACCAGATGGATGCACACCATGTATGATCAGATTGTACACCGGTATACACCCTGCCAAGGAAACTACCCACCTTATAAATCTTCGCGACCGTCTCGAATTTTCTCCTGAATAAGTTAGAGTTCACCAAGTGGTCGATGAGGTTGATAAATCTCCTCAACTGAATCTTACCAGCTTTAACAGTTACTCATAGGAGTCCTTAACATTCGTGATATCCTTTGTCCTCGTTTTTAGGGTTCCGTACCTCAAAAGGAAAAAACGGAACCCTTATAGGATCAGTTTGTTGTCCGTCCGTCTATCTGTCTGTCCGTCCGTCTGTCTGTCAAGACCCTTTATCTCGAGAACGTGTGGAGGTATCGAGTTGAAATTAAAACTGTATAGGTACTCAGGTCTGCGGTCCCTTCATGCTGTGAAAAAATCAAACTTTTAAGTTAACGAATAAAAAAGATACGGCTGTTTATGTCGCAAAAAAACGTATATTTCGATACTTTCAAAGATCAAAATTCATAGGGTAGGGCACAATTGCACAAAGCAAGGTCTTATAGCACAGGTATAGGAAAAAATCTGTAAACAGTAATTAATTTGTTGTTAACTACGCCACAAAAAAAAACTGGAAAAATCTTCAAGACTCCATTCGGAAATTGTAATTTGCATGAAACCCTCAGTGCGCGAGTCCGACTCGCACTTGTCCAGTTTTTTTTTTTTTATGTAACGTTACGTGAATTATAGTTGAGCCGAAGCGCGCACGTAGCGACGCCATAGCTAATGATGTGTGATGGCGTGCGCATGGGGTCGTTAGCGCTAGCGGCCCGGTCGCCACTCGGTCAAGCTGCCGGCCGCGCCTGTCTTTGTGTCCGCGCCCCGGGCCCACCAGCGCCTGCTTTGTTCTTGTGCTCCAACGCTCACTGTGCCTCTTTGTTCACTCAACTGTCTTGTCCCAAATACTTGTCTCTTAACTAATTAAATGTAACGGGGTCATTAGGGCTGCACGTAAACACAATGAAGTGTTTCTAAGCGCGCTGCACTTCCCTGGTGTTGAGACAAACGGCGTTTTATGATAAAACGTAATCCTATCGTGTTGTCATTTCAAGAATCGTTAGTAGTATTTCGCTGGTTATATTTTGCCTTTTGCTTTCTCCGCTAAAAACTAATTAAGCTGCGGTTGATAAACTGCGACGCAGAGAGGACGTCTCGTCAGGTACGCTCGGCGCGAAGCCTACGATGCCGATGGTATCGCGAGACTCTCGCGTCTCCGTGGAACTTGGATGATTAATTTACCGATAGTTGGCAATACAATACTGGCGAAAGGTGTCGGCCTTTCCGTCCATAACACAGGCATATAAAGTTATATAAACATTGGGAACGCTCAGAAGGCCTATAATTTCATTGCAGAAGTGTATTCAAAGAGATGCATCTAATCCGCTTATCGCAGTCCACGGAAGTTTAGAGCGAGTACACATTAGGTGCTTGGCGTTGCGAGCCCAGCCTGTGGAAATTATGGAATTGCATGATGGATAATCAAGTGCAGACTTTTTTCAACTTTGGTTCTATGTCAGATCACGGTAAGTATGATGGCTGACGTTGTTGATAATCTCGAGAATAGCGGAAACACGAATGAGTAAAGCTTCTGTGTTATCTACTCTGTGGAGCAGACGTGACACTTGATGGACATTAGAGCAATTTTCTGATCTGCCGATAGTGTCAGCGGCTCCAGCGGCTAATGCGTTGAATACCAAACGACGTTCACCAGTCAATCTAAAACGATTTCGTGCAGCTCCGCTAATGTTGTAATATCACAGTTTGTCTACATTCTTTCCTAGATAATGTTGTGTTTCGTTGATAAGAAACGATAAAATTCATTTAATCTGACAGATATGGATATTTGTACCTGTAGTAGTCGTCCGGTTATTTGTGTATGTAAACGTGATTGATTCGTTTAATAACAGCTGTTGCACCCACTCTGGTATTGTTCTACTGTGATAGATAATCAATTTGCTATTTAATCTCTCAAAAGACACGATAATAGCCGTTGCACTTTTTAATTATTTATTGTCTGCAGAAGTTCGAATCGTGTTTGTAATAAAAGTGTTGTTATTAGCGATGATTGTTGACACATCGAAGATGTATCGCAGCGTGTCATGTGTGCTGGTGAGTCATGTGCTGTCGGCTCAGCATGCGCGACGCGTCGCGGCGTTTATGCAATGAATACACAATGTACCGCACTGAGTACCGAGGTGCTGTACCAGTGACTGCGGACCGTTATTTTATTACATTGCGGGGACCGCTTTGGGTATTAATCGAGTCTACGTTTCCAGACATACATATGCTCATTGCTCATGCAGCATGTTGTTCGACTGGAACATTGACATATGCCGAATCTGAAGTGTTTCGCTATATCTTTTCCTACAACTTCACCTCTGTTCATATTTGTTCAAAACCTTTTTTGCTTTGGAGAGTTAACTTCTAAGAGTCTTGAACCATGGTCATATCATGGTCGTATGTCACCGAAAAATGTAATAATAATCTGATTTACCCACTCCGGAACCAAAACCATTTCCTGGAAATCCGACTATTTCAGTGGCGTCCTTCACACATTTTCACAATAAACCCGAGCAGACAGTAATTCGTATCCTGGAGCTCTAGTCACGTTTGTGCTCCAATTCCGTATTGATCCGGTTCCGCATATAGACTTCAACTTTAGTATGAAATGTACCTTTGTTTACTCTCCGGGTTCAAGTTTCAATTTGAAAACTTCTTGTTTTGACTTTTAAAGAAAATTTCATTTTTTTTTTAGGTGGGCAACATCCAATGACTTCCCCCGCTCTTGGGCGGAGCAGGAGATAGTGTCAGACCTTTACTGGCTAAAAACCAACTCTTGTTTCTTCGTTGCCTTTCGTACCGGGGCTGAATCTTCCTTTCAGAAACAGATTCTTGGCCCCAGTAGGCTTCGATCCTGCTGGGCCCCTACGGTTTGACAACTCCTTGAGGCGCGCGTGAATCGATACGCGCCGTCGACGTCTTAGGCTCGGTCCGGTGGGTTACCAGACGGTTGGACGACGAGTTACCCATTGCTCGCCGTCTGCAAGCCCGCGCCTACGGTGGCCGGAAATCGGGATCGGAAACCCAGCGGCGGCTGGGGTCGTGAGCGTCGTTGCCTCACAAGTGCGGCCTCCTTTGCTAGCATTATTGCTTCGCAGAAGGAGGCGATCGCCTGCTACTGCTTCTCGCTCCGGACCATGGCCTGTACCAAGGCCCGGCGTGAGAGATCGCTGCCGCCGATCGCCCCCACGAGGACACCGGCGGAAAAAAAATTACCCACTGGTTGCGTTTTTCCCGTTTTGCACTGAGGGTCCGATCATGGTTCTGTTCTCAATCGTATGCTATAAACCAACTTTGGCTAATAATGAGGTCATAACGTAACATGCCTGTGTATATATCACAACAGTCGGAAGCAGCACCCACGCAGTTCGTGTCAGGTAAAGCTACTAAACTATTAATAATTCAGACGCATTGCACCGCGGAAACGCACTTGGAACACATCCGGTACACACACCAGCCGAGTGGCCAGTGTGGGCACCCGAACGCAACCATTCTGTCACTTGCTAGCGCTATACTGTGCTACATCAGCTACCTGGAAATGTGGCTCCACATGGCTCAGCAATGGTCTGCGAGAGCGTCTTGAGAAATATATCTTACAAAGTTGGACTGTTAAGTAGATGTACAGAGGTTACCTAATCCAGTCTTAAAAAAAAAATTCATTCTATGGATAGTTCAGATCGTGATCTGTTGACTGCGTATTGCTGTGGACGAATTTTATGATGAAGATGGGAAGCGACGAGACGCGCGACGATGATGTTGGGAATACGATCCTTTCCCATTCGTGCGCTTCCGGGTTGGTTGAGATGGAGACCAACCCTGAAGTACCAAACTCATAGGAGTTTGCAGGGCTATATAGAACGATGAATTGAAGTCGGAGTCTAGGTGCTAGGTGCAAGCGATATTTAATAATCGATCACAGGCACCAGCCAGTGATTACCGAATCCGATCATCTGTCACTCCTAATAACCATAATTAAATGTCGCATCTATCCGCGTGGTCGCAGCCGCGCCGCTACCCGCACGAGAACGTGTATTTCATTTAATTCCCACGAGTTTGTCTCAAAAGACAGAACGATAAAGTTTTTCCGTTATTTAGCGTTTAGTCTCAATGTGTATGATGACATTGCATGTGCTATAAATGCTAGGTGTATGGTATTTTTGCCGCATGATCGCGTGCAGTCGTCCGTCTGCAACGCCCCTCGGTCGTCGACCCTGCGACACCGCGCCGCGCCTCTGCCGCCATCACGCCGTGCCGCATCTGCGCGAGCAATCAAGCTTTGCTTTTATTTCACTGACGAACGTATTCGACAATGTTTTGTTCCAATGTAATTCGATCATCGTAGTTATAATGTAAAGCGAAGGACAACATAACATGCGCTTGCTGCGATAGGCTCAGGTTACAATTTATTTTAGTTTTGTATCGGGGATTTACTTGCACACACTTTATTGAGCAATGCGTATTTTTACCGAGGCTGTTCTTTGTAGTGCTATGTATATACACCTACTAAATGTTAAGTGCTTTCCTCCATGAATTTCCTCATTTTGCCAGCTATTTTTTAAAATTATTATAGCTTGTGTTATACCGATCGCAACGTAAAACATTTGCTATTAAAACAAAAAAAAATAGTAAGCAAAACATTTTCTGTTATCTGCAGAACTCTAACCATTCTCCCATGTCGTCGTCGCTCCGGAACGCACTAATTCTGTATTCTTCTTTGATCAACACGACGCCTGGCGACAACATGTCGCGCGACTGCTCAATCTGTCTCAATAATCGTGTTCATTTTATTACCGGTCTGTACTCCATGTTATTTTAACTAAACATCCATTGAGCTCGTCGTCGACACATCATTCGCTATTTTTAGTCGGCGCTATAATTTTATTGTTCTTATAAATGTTTGTCATTTCATTGGTTCAGTCTGTCTATCTCTACGTTCTGTGATTGAATATAATAATACTTAAGTAGAAATAGTATAACTATGTCGTGTAGCAACGATACCGTATTTTATGCCACAAATGACATTGATCCATTTCTTCGCGTATTGTTATCGTAATGGCACTTTTTATGGCACGTATAACTTCCATTACTATATGTATGAGCGTGGCCAGTGTATCGAGGTGTGGCACGAATTCGCAGATTCTCATAGAATAGCAGGACTGTATTATGTACGTAGGTGACTGTTAAAAATGTTCTAGTATACGGTGTGACCCAATTCTTTCGTTCATTTTATTTGTCCGGAGCCCGTAAATAATATCGTGTACGATTCTCATACTGAATCCGCGCGTGAAGCAGTGATGTCCGCTTTACGTAATGTGGCTTGGGTAATCAAGCCATAAACTAGCGATGCAATGTAATTTCTTGGAGTTTGGAACACATGCGCTGCAGGCCGCAGCCACCACGAGCACACTGCGCGTACTATTGAGCAATCACTACATTTTTTTATGTTTTCGTAATGGTTTCGGTGTAATCAGATCTTTTCCTATTCATTTTTGCATTGCATCAACTTGGATCTAGGAGAGTTAGTACTTGATTTCTCTCTATCTCTACTCACACTGGGGTTACTCAGGCTCAGAGCTAGCCCGGTCGATGGCTTTACTATACCTTGTCATTAACTTGATTGAACTATGGCCTTATGTACATTGTACAGGTGCGTGTACTTATCTTACCGGCAAATCATCGAGCGTGTTCATGTAACATAAACATTATGTATATTTAATTGACCGTCGCGTTAGATAACTCCTTATCTTTGACCTATGTGGGTTTTACTTGCGATGAGTGACAGTTGGTTTTCCTCAGTAGGCACTAACGAAGGGCATAAGGAATAGTGAAGGAGGTCCCGCACCCAACGATATATCAATTTAATTGTGTTATTAAGAGCTGCGGGCACGCCTGCGGCCAATACAATGAATCAGAGGTCAACCACTACTGATAACTTAAGCAGTAAATAAAGAATAATTTCTTGAAGTCGTTTGACATAATAGATACGAACAGAAGCCCCGTTCCACTCAAGTGAATGAATGTCGATTTCTTTAAACAGTCGGTTTGACAAGGCTTCGAAGGCTCTGGTGCAATCTGAGTTAGAAGTATTAAGTATACCCAATTTAACTCTAAGAGATGTGTATGAATGCCAGTAGTAGATGTGTGTGTAGTTCCTTAATGTAATAGGTTCGTAGAGCTTAGACTACAAGCAGCCTGTAGCCGCGGCTCTTCTGCACGTCGTGGTCTCGCAGTGCGAAGAGAGATATTATGTGGCGTGTGTGTAGTAGTGGCCGCGGTGACGCGATTGCCCTTGGCATTATTAGCGGCCGCGCTATCAGCGAGCGGTGACATCACCCGCCGGCTACGCCGCATCACATGTGCACGACACTCGTCGTCTATTAGCTTACCGACAGGACCGTAGATCACTGCTTATTGACTACAGATCTAAATATGATATAAGTAAGGTCCCATTAACCATATCAGAAATTAATACAATGTACCAACTGAATAAAATTTCGAGGTCTACCCTGTCATTGTATATTATCATGAGATTAAAATCTGTGGCCATGCATTTACTTTCTGCAATGATAAGATCTGAGCAAATAGACGGTAGCGTCGGTGGCTCAAGGCAGCTGCAGCGTGTCGAAACGCCCGTTATGCAGCCAACTACTGTAGAAGTAAAGTCCATGCACGGCGCACAGTCAAAGGTCGTGCGGCGGCTATTATTAGCATCGCAGGCTACGTCAACTACTTCTGGCGCTGCCCAGGTGCTCAGTCACTCTATAATCTACATAACATGGTGGTAAAGAAAAAGAAAAGAAAAAAATACCGCACCTACGAACTTCATTCCGCATACTGATGTCCAATTAGTGACTCGACAATAAGTCTCTTCTTATTAGAATATTGTTATAAACTACTGACAGAGATGATCATCGTCAATCACAACACCCTTACGATAAAGCAATTACGTTATACAACATTAGCATTTATATTATAGTCAATCAAGGTTATTAAGCTACTCAACTGACAAGTATCTTCAAATGGCCAGAAGGACCAGAACACTTCTTATTCACTTGAAAATGGCGAAATCGCCCTTGAATGAAACTGGATTGAATTTTTGCACGATCTGGGCGCTCGAACTGATAAATGGTTCGTTTTGATCACTTGCTGTTATTTTTCTATCGCAAGTCTATTTCCGATCACCGTTACGGCGGAGCGTGCTCCACTAGGTTCTATTGATACAGCCAGACGTCGCTGCCATCAACTAACTAATTATTTCTTCATATTGCATTGCTTTCAGAGTCATGTCTACAATGTTTATTTTTAAGGAATCGTCTAAAGCGCTACAGGCAATCTGACGCCTGAAAAAATTTGGCACGTCAATTTAGTTTAGAGATGCAGTACGTGCATGTCCAACTGCAATCACGTTTTCTAAGTAGAGACTGAATTGAGATTGATGTTCGGCGCAGCTCGTTGAACTCTGTCGTTGTCAGGTGTTCATTTCACTGATGATATCTAACCTGACTGACCGAGGTTTCTCCCAGGCTTTACGGCGTCTTTGCGAAACCATTAGTTATCGTGTTACCTAATCTCAGGTCTCGTTTGGGGTTTCGAGAAATGCAACATAAAAAAATGAAATCTGAGATTCAGGATGCGATAGTAAACGTCCGACATTTATTATATCTAGTCTAGAATTTATTACATCAATCCAGATGTGACAAAGTATTATCACTGATTACGCTGTCTACGTCAACTTTAATTAGTACTATTTCAAATGGCCGAATTATCGGCCGGATTGTCAAGACGAAGTCACTCGTTTTACAGTTGAACAGAATGTGAATACGGATGCATGTCCTTGCTGACTTCAGAACTTCAGACTTGTGCCGATACGGCGCAGATTTCCTTTGAATTGAGGTAGAGCTATTTGTTTACACTGAATGATCTCATGCATTAAAAATGCTTTCATATTTTGACTGTTGCTAATTGTTCGAAAATTATGACTATTCGGACATTGGCAGGTATTTAACCGGCAATGTTATTCTTATGTTGTCGTGAATCGGTGTGATCGGCCCGTTTAACGTTCCATTGTACGGGCGGCGGGCGGCGATCAATGGCCCGTGGCTTCTTTTGTCGGCGCCGCTACCGCCGCGAATTACACGCATCGCCGTGCGAGCTACACTACCTCATGTTCAGCGGAGCCAGGCAGCGACCCGAGGTCTTAGCATCTCATGGACATCGCTTTTGGACCCGAGATGCTTAGCGTGTAGGAAAAACATGTTGAGCTTTTAGTTTGTATAGGAAAGGAAGTTACCTCCTGAAAGTAACCAAGTAAATATAAACTTAAATGTATCTTAGATATCCCCGGACTCCGTGTGCTATAAGTTGTGGCCGTCCTTCCTTATCCTTCCGACCTTCGCAGTAAAATCAAATCGTTCATTTAATTTTATCGTGGTTATGTTTTACCTGTTAGTTATCTTGACTATATTCAAATTAAGATGTATAATCGTTTTGTGGTTTTCCTTGGATATTCGTAGTTGTCGTTTTCCTGCGGTCGCTTGTTCGCTTACGCCATCACTTCTGCACCGGCAATACATTTGTTTTGTTTTTATTAATGACGCGTGTGTTTGTTAGTTCATATTCTGCCATTTGTCTTGAGGTAACGAGACTGTTGACCTCGACCTTAGCGAATGAACACAAGGTCGGTGCGGCTATGTTTTTGCCAACGTATCACAATCGCGACAGGAGCTTTGTTTACATATACAGAGCGCTCATCGTGCTGCTAATTCTAGCGGAGTAGAGCTGTGTACTAATGAATGGAACAAGTGTGCCGACTGTCGCGCAACACTCGCCACACGCTGTTTGGCAACAAATGCGGATGACGTCAGTGCATACTATACATTGTTGTCATCAGCGTCTGCTAACGAAGCAAGCGCTGGACCATAACGTTTACTGATCTCCGAATCGCACAGAAATCATGGAAGCTTTTACGGGTATTTTACTACCGACGAGTTGGTTTCTAGGTTTCTTCAAATTGTCTGTAATACTTATCCGCATTCGTATCTATACTAATTCGGTATTGCTAAACTATTATTTAACAGTTGGCGTTTATGGGAATTTCTTATTAAAATGTATAAATACGATAATACGATTTCTCTGTACAGTTACAGTTACAGCATCTAAAAGATTTATTAAAGACACCGTGTTGCATTCTGTTACCTACTACCTATATTTCCATGTCCAGTTCTAGCAATTCGTGTTATTGTGTATACTTTTTAAAGTGTCGGTCTTTTGCATAGGTAATATTAATATTGTGAACACGTCATGCTCTACTTACATTACTTAATTAGTTAGTGGTGGTGTTGCGCAACATAATGGCGTGTCCACACGGGTAGTATCCGGTGCAGATCTGCGATAGCGCCGCTCCGCTGCGACGCTTTGTGCGTGCGCTGCCGCTGTCGTCTCAATGTGACGTTACGGCTGCCACTTCCGATCAGGCATTGTGGCCTGGCCTGGCCTGTATTCATATTGGGGAATCACCTGATTTTATAAGTTTAAAGGGAGCAGGAAGTACATTTATAGCTAAATAACTAAAGATGTTGTCATTTTACAACTCTTTATTACCTAATTAATATCTAAGCAGTATTCAAGTAGACACCGTAAATCCGTATTAAATACTCAAAAGTACGAAGATTTTCGTACTTTTGAGTATTTAATGCGGGAGAAATCATTAGATGATTCAAAATGTACTAAGCCATCTCAACACCCATGACTCAAGGCACGGGCCTTGGGTGTTGACACTCGATCTTGACAACATTATCGAATCGCGTTATTCTGCAGCCCTGGAGGCGTCAGGCATCGTTCAGTAGTGCACAATGACATTAACATACTCGGGATGTCAATGTGTTTGGAATGAAACAATAAGTGTCATCAAAATGCCGATGCCTTTGTTTAGGTTTACGCAAACCAATCCATCAGGAATTTCTATTGATATTTATTCTAAATGCGTGTTTACGAAATTCCGAAATGTATCTAATAATAACATATTGCTTTTCTCAACAACGAACAATGCCTGACAAACCAATCTCGATTGTAAACAATCCCGTCTACCGGAATTGGTATGCAAGTTGCTTCGGGACCATTGCAAGGAGTCCTGCAGTGTAAACTATATCTGATCAGATTGTAGCGAGTGTACTCTGTTGTGTTGTGTGTGGTGGCCAGTAGCTCATGCCGGAGAGATTATTGTTATTGCCTTCTTTATACCTACTCATGTTCCTTGGTAAACGACGTAGCACCATTGGACGTGACCATTGACTGTTCTAATGTGCCCGTTTTTTTCCCGAACTAGCGTATCAAAAGCTTAGATTTAGCACGAGACTGCCAAGTTAAAAATATCATTATTGAAATCCTTAGTTCCGGCTCATCCTTTGGTATCTTTTTTAAGCCTAAAAAGTTATTTTTAAGGAGAGCGAAAGTCATACTTTGACTTCATTCAACTTTTAAGACATTCACTATCGTCAAACATAAAACTAAGGCCGTTAGTGCTGTAACTATATTTGTATTCATAAAACTATTTGTTTATTTTCAGGTAAGACGTTATGTCAAGGAGAATATAGTTTGCATATATTCAAGGTGCGAGCATGACGGTGTAAGGTAAAAACTACGAGGAAAATCATTTTCTTTTTTCTTCCATTCACTACGAAACGAGAAACGTCCTTTACATTATTTTAGGTATATGAGTACCTATGTTATATGTATATATATAAGGTATATTATTGAGGATTTTCGAAATAAACCACAAATTGTTTCTCTGAAAACAAAGATTTGTTTTATTCAGCATGCTTTTACAGTATTATGTAATAAATTATCATGTAATAAATTATCGTTTAACTAAAATTACACTTTTATCTCACCTGAAAACAAAGAAACGACATTAAAGTTCACTAATATCGCCTCCTCAATTATATCCCTTTAATTATCTCTCTACAAGTTTTTATAACAATAAAATGCACAAAATTAATCTCAACATCATCTGTCATTGAATGATACGTCACCCCGTATCCACAGCTTAAAAATTAAAAAAATGAAATGTCATTTCCAAGGAGGTAATTTCATTACATATATATGCTTGTAGAGGTAATGAGAGATAATTCGTGGTTTTTTTTAGGGTTTTTAGGAACAGTAACAAGTATACTTTTCTGAATGAATAAATTTTGGAAATAATATTTATTTACGAATCCTAAACGAAAAAAGTTTAACCATAATCCAGTTCTTCAATTTTGCTCATCTCTGCGTCACTGTATGAAGTGTCCAAGAATCTTTTTTGTAGTACAATCTGGATTGATTACGTCAACCTCAAAAACTTGCCGAAGAGTACGATACAAAAGGTGTGTTATCCCCTTCTACTGGTGTGTCTATAGACTAGTTCGTACTACAGGACATTACAGTAATTAGTAATTTTGGAATACGATTAGTCCCCCATGCGTCACACCGACCCAGTCAAAGAGCACAGATGATTCGAGTCAAAGATCGTTTGCTCCAAAATGTGGTAACATGCAGCTGTGTTCTATTCTTAACGTGAATCACTGTACGTCTGTTTTGTCCTTACGATTGCGTACTTTCATAACCTCACTTGCACTCATTTCGAAAAAATCAATGTTCAATGGATTAGTTCCTTATTTCTACTGGAGTGATGCCGTTCCTAAGATTGGCCAAAGCGACAGGTGAGGCATCTGATAGGTTTATGGACCCTGCAGTAGCTCTTACATGAGCTGATTAAACTCTCTCCGTGTCAGTGCGGCATTACATGAGTCCATTAGCCCTAGACGAATCGTGACCAGTACTGGGCCTGTAGCTGTGTAGATATTCTTTACGTAACATTACAAAAAATACAAACCACTTCAAAAAAGTTATACGCGACCACAACAACACAACACAGTCAGGCAAACGTAACCTGGAATTTAAACATACATAATTGCTGTAATAAGGATACCCTTATTATTAATATATTGCCCCATCCAGAGACACTGGGTGGAATTAGCTATAGGTTACTATACTAACATTATTGGGTCTGAAATAAATTTATTTTTTTTATTTTTTTTTATTCATGATACCGCAGATGTGTAAAGTTTACACTGATGTTTATACTTACTGATAGTTTACGCATCGTCGCTTTCCATCAGGTGAGATAGCGGTCAAGTGCGAACCTACCGATCAACTAAAAAAAAAACCTCGGAAGATTTGCTATCATTTATTGAGGTGTTTCTTCCATAGTTTATCTCCAAACTTCTTCATCAGATCTTCAATAAATTTAAATAAGACCACCTTGCAGAACCACTCTTTTGAACACACCCACATTTACATTTAGCGAAGAAGATCGCTGAACAAGATACGAAAAAAACTCCACTCTTTATCCATAGTGCCCGAGATGCCAACTTAAAGTGACCGTTAACTTCAAATTTTTCTTTTACTTTTATATTTTATAAGGGGCAATAATGGGTTTTACTTAAGACAGTAGTTGGTCATGATGAACATAATTATTAGGTACTAGCTTTTGCCCCCGCGGCTTCGCTCCCGCTCTTCCCTACTCCACCCTACTATATCCTACTCCTCTACTCTACCCTACTACTAGAGTAGTAAAAAAAATAATATTAGGGTAGTGTAGGGTAAAATAAGGTAGAGTAGACTCTACCTTACTCTACCCTACACTACCCTAATTTTAATTTTTTTCACCTCACAATAACAAACACAACAAAAAAGGAATTAGCGAAATCGGTCCAGTCGTTCACGCGTGATGGCGTGACCAAAGGAAATAGGGATTTATTTTTATTATATAGATCTAGTTGTGCAGCGCAGTTTTAAAAATGAAAGCTTCGGCGAAAACAAGGATACCCACCTGTTTTCTAGCAAAAGAATAATGATTTCTTATGAAATTATATTGCCCCCCACTGGGGAGCTTTGAGCAAAAAACTCAATTTATCATTATTAAAACAAGTGCAGAGAAAGGCGACACCAAACTAATGTAAGTTCGCAACTTAGATTGCGTCTTACACGTGCTTGTTTAGCTTTCTACTCTTTGGTGTCCATTACGGGTTGTAACCACTGCAGCAGCGGGTCCGAGGAGGCGCAGCGCGCGATGGACGGCGCTCGGCGCAGCTTTAGAAAGCTCTGTACGTAATGTAATGACTCGCTGTCATGTTCGGGAGTGCGCGCGTTATTGATTGTCTTCGGCTTCATCATGCCATACAATGGACACAGACGGATTGACACGGAATCTTACAATTATTACTATAGATATAAACTTGACGTTCGTCAATGTAATCACAGGTAGATGTTTTATACCATATTGCGAATAATTATGTCATTGATACTGCAGCTCTCAACTCTCCCAATGTCTTAGCGTAGCTTCGTAAAACACAAAATTTTTACATTAGGCAAAAGTTTTGTGTTCTGATTTCTTACCAGTCATTCTAAACCTAGCAAAAAGGAAGAGGTAATCAATTCGAGGCGTGCGTAAAAATATTTAAACACAACTCAATTCTTTGCGGAAAATTGGAAAACTGCCCAATTGCGATAGTTCCATAACACGTTGTGATTCCATGTCGTCATCAGTCAATATCAGTATTACATCAGTGAGCAAACCTTTGGGGTTCCATTCGGGGTTAACGTATGTATTTCTAGATTAAAATTTGTAGCTAGTGATTATTGTAAAGAATATAATGCTCGTCCCCGATACGCCTCACTATAAACGCGTGGGTAAATACGCACACATGTGACACAGTTTTGGGGAGTGCAGCGCTCGCAGCCGCAGCGCTCATTGAGTCGATTGTATTGTGGCCAGCGATTCAATACAATGTTCAATACGATACTACTTGCGTAGCAGCACTCAACAGATGCGCATCACACTCATCATAAGTCATAACACATCACTTATGCCGGATTCGATCAGCGAGTTCTTTCAAGTACCTGTGATCCTAAATCTACCCGGTATTTGATTTCACCTTTGCCGTACTTAATCTGAATGATGTGTACGGAAACACATGTAATCACAATCATCGATAAGGGTTATTGTGTTGATTTACATAATCTTCGCCATTGACGTCGCGATTATACGAAACTCGTTTCTCGTATTGTATTTGGGATTGGCATCAACTGGCGCACTTTGCATTGATCATTGCGAACCCAAGGTTCGAGTAGGCTTCGGCCTTGCTTGGCTCCTATAGAGGCGCACAAACACGCATCGTCGACGACTCGATCTCGGTCCGGACGGTTACCGGACAGCTGGACGGCGAGCTACCCATTGTTCGCAGTCCGGCAAGCCCACGTCCACGGTGGATGGAAATCAGGGTCGTTTCGTTCAGTCGGGGCACTTTTGAATAGTCAAGTGTCGGTCAGTCCAAGAAAAGTGAAGCTAAATTGCACGTAAAGCGTAGGTCTCTAAGGAGAAGAATGTGCAAGAAACTCCATGGACACTCTTTTTAAAACATATTATTAGTTACATAGATCTTGGTTACATCTTTCTTGTCGCTTATAATAATACTTTATTATTATTTAAAAAAAAAGTTAATTAAAAATAGAAACCGAATTAAGCCACTGGCAGCTAAGAGATGACGACCAGTCTCAACCGATGGCACCCGTTCACGGCCATGACACGTGTATCAGCCCCACTCAGCTCAACCATTTTGAAGGGAACCGAATGACCCAATAACACGTGCCACCATGAGCAAGACATTTGGGTGAGCATGACAAACTCTCAACTGCCATGCTCGTAATGTCAAACAAGTTTTAACAAGTGGTTTCTCCCCGGTGTTGCATCTCTGTGCGCAAATAGTGCGTGCGTGCAAGGACTGTTGCCTCCAGATCCTTTCGACCGTGCAGTATCCACCCACCATCCGACTCTGGGACGCGTTCAGCTTGGCCGCTGGTCGCTTCCGCAACCACGGCGCCCACATCGGCGCGCGGCGCTCCGCAAAGGGCCATGGGACCGAACAATCCCTGCGTAGAGCTTCTTGCAGGAGGTGCCTGGACTGGACCCTTGAGCATTTAGGCTTCACGAGTACATTCTGAGACGAAAAATGTCGAACTAGAATAGACTGAAAATGAAACCACGTTCCCTATGTATGTGTGTGTATGTTAGTAGCCAGCTTTCTCCCTAATTCCCGCTCATCGTGGTCGCAGCTCGAATCTTTGAGAAAGCCTCAGACTAATGTTCGAAGTAATTGCGAGCGCACTGATGACGAGCGCTGAACCGCCGCCAGCGCGCCGCCCCTAATGACCACTACATAACCACTTAATTGCATATTGACGGAATGTCATTTCCTTGCCGGCAGATAATTACCAAACGAATCTCACTTATAGAAACAGGCTCATTCCTGTGTCCTAGTCTAGCAGTAACAGACTGATGAGTTGTGTGAGAAACTAGCTTCCGTTTACTGCTCTTCGCTCGGCTATTTTATAATAAACTAGCTGTACCCGCGCGGCTTCGCTCCCGCTCTTCCCTACTTCAGCCTACTATACCCTACTCTACCCTACTCTACCCTACTATACCTTACTCTACCGTACTCTACCGTACTCTACCCTACCCTACTCTACTCTACCCTACTCTACCCTACTCTACCCTACTATACCTTACTCTACCCTACTCTACCCTACCCTACTCTACTCTACCCTACTCTACCCTACTCTACCCTACCCTACTCTACTCTACCCTACTCTACCCTCCTCTACCTTACTCTACCCTACTCTACCCTACTCTACCCTACCCTACGATACTCTACCCTACTCTACCCTCCTCTATCTTACTCTACCCTACACTACCCTACACTACCCTAATTTTCATTTTTTTTTCCATAAGAACCTTCTCCTCATAATAACGAACACAACAAAAAAAAAATTAGCGAAATCGGTCCAGGCGTTGTTGAGTTATGCGCTTACCAACACATTTTGCGATTCATTTTTATATTATAGATAATTGGAATAGTGTGTGGTCCTACCGACTATAATATAGAAACTTCAGTGTGGTTACATATAACAATTGTTATGGCGTTTGGTAACGTAGTGAAATGGGCGCTGAGCGGTGCCCTACAAATAGTTGATTGTTTAAACAAGTTCTGTGTTCTGGACTTCCTGCAATGGTAGCGGCGAGTTTGCTTCGGCTATATATAGCTGCGATTAAACTAGGGAAACAGCGGTGCTTATGATATATACAAACAGTACAACTTTCTGTTAGCTCTCTTGTTACATACACGTCGTGTGTAACTTGCTACTTCTCAAACCTTCAATTACGTCTTATCAGTTTTAGTTTTAACGAGTATTCCGTAGCTTCTTTTACACTTCCTAAATATGAGCATGTAAATCCATTGTTGCCGATCGTTGCGCTCTCTTAGCAAGGCTGAGGGTGGTCTTCTTGACCAAAGTTGTTTTACTTTGAGTAAAATAATATAGTTAAAAGTAGTTTGCACCTTCTTTACATTCGTGGATGAGTCTAGCAGCATTTTTTATATAAAATTTGGTAACGGTGGATGAGTTCATTACAATCGTTATGGCTGTTATAATCCATGTGGGAGCGAGGCCGCTCAAATGATTCCCATCCTGCGGCGTAGGGGCCGCGCGGCCGTTGTGCTGCGAGCACACATGCCGAATACTACTGGACACCACGTCGAACCCACAAAACGTGTGTCAATATGTGTGAAAATATAGTTGGTCCTTTCACTACACAACACCAAAAGTGCCGTCGACCTCTCTCTATCTTTTAACTGACCAGTCTCTTTGAAGGCCAGAAATCATTCAATGACTTCTCCTCCTCTAGAGCGGAGCGGGCGGGCGTGTCAGACTTTTACTGACTAAAACCCACTCCTATGTTCTTTTTTTGCCTTGCGTTCCAGGACCGCGGGGTTCCCTTTCGGACAACCCAATGTAAACCGACTGCTGTAGAGTCATTCTTTTCTTCTAATATTATATATATCAAAGTTTAGTGTACTTATCACTAAACTCTGATATAATATTAGAAGAAACGAAGATTAAACCACTATCTAAAGACTAAACCTCCGTGTAAATAGTTCTTTCATTATTTAAAATGAAAGTGTTTGTCGTGCAGTTGCAGCGATCCTTTGTCGGTGTGACAATCTGAACAGCTATCTTATCAGTGGTTACCCTAGTGTGTAGTCTATATTCAGATACATCAACTTGTTCTTGACATCTTTCTTATTTATCTGTTGTGTTGTGGCTCGCGACGCGTGCCGCTCTTATCTTCAACTAATTGTTTATGTTACTCTGCGCTGCACTCCCTTATAGTTTCGCACAAGTATAGGTATGAGCAGAGAGAATTCCGGCACGTCAAGTTGATGATCATCAGGCGAAGAATGCGAAGGTCGCGTAAACATATGCTCCAATGTTTACAGACGGTGAGCCACTAGCGACGTAAAAGCATTCCTCAAATAATGATGACCTTTGAAAATAATATTGAGATCGAAAGCAGATCCGAGTAATGTTAAAAAAATACTTGGCGCCTGGCAACAAGCTGGCTAAGACGAATAAATTAGTCATATTCTATGTTGCAATTGTCGGGCTTAACTGATAATGATCGGTATGATTGTGTTAGTAGTAGCCGATTGTTCGGCCATCTGTTCGCCGCGACTCGTCCTAGTTCCCAGAATTGGGAGCGTCGTGTAGGACGCAATTACAATCATGACGGATCTTACTAAAATATACGCTGACGTTACTTCTTTGCACTAAAGTCGTGCAGTAGGTACCTTCTTAACTAATAGACGTCACGAGTTCATAGGTACTGAGACTCGTTGAAGGAATTATGGACGTTACTGGACATAGTTCGCACAGAACTGAACCTATTTAATGTGGAAGGGCTCCTCTTAAACCGCTTCGATTTGTATAGAGGTCAGTAGAAAGTAGTTTGATTGACACGACGATTTGTCGCGAGCTCTCAACCCGACGAGGCGGCTTGACGAATGATCGGCGTGGTCGCAGAGCCACCGCGCACCGACCGCGACCCCATCGGAAGTGCGTCGTTTAACATCAACTTGCGTTCATTAGGCACTGGTGTTTCAATGCATTTGTTTGCAATGAGATTCATGAAATATTTTGCTATATTTACTTGGTAACACGCACTGTGACTGTGCCTTTCTAATATTTCAACACAGTTTTCATCCTTCGCTCCGAAGCCAGCTTTTCATCCTGCTGCTTTGTAAGTCAAATTACCAAGAGGCCAACCGCCTTTAGTTTCTGTTCCTTGCACTCTTGTAAATTTTCTAGCTTTTTATACATTCTACAGGGCATCATGGTGAGCCCAAAAAGAGGTACTTATCACATAAATACAAAGATACATAGTATTTAGAAACACTTGTATAGAGACTTTAATGTGTTTGGTTATTGCGTTCTGTACCTCCACCATGAGTTTAAAGCAACAGTATTTATCGATACTAACTTGATACCACCGACTACGTAAATATTTTGTATGGCAAATTTTGGTTCCGTAAGTGACCGCTAGAGGCGCTGTAAAATTTGCCATACAAAATATTCACGTAGTCGGTATCGATTATCGACAAATACTATTGCTTTAAACTCATGGTAGAGGTACTGGACTCATAGCACATGAGTAAATAAAGGTCGGTCGCAGGTCATACTCATCTTAGTAGATAATGATATCGTTAAAGAGAAAACGTTACAAAACTAATTCGTGGTTGTCGTGTCGATACAAAGAGCCCAAGTCAAGATGCTGCAGATTAGCTGACATGCTCAGAGAAAGCTCCAGTACTGCACGATACTAATTTGTGAATAACAAAAGAAGTAAGTGACGGTAATCGTGTATCTTTGCGAGTGATGCTCATCTCACGACCTCCACGCTCTCTGACGACTTCTGACAGGCAGCTGATGTCGAGCTAATATCTGTAATATCTCATGCTCTTCGATCGGCCCTCTCATCTCTCCTAATCGATAAAACCGTTTTTGTCCAGCATATTCTTTCCATAGATGTCTGTTAACTCGGGTCGCATAGTAAGTTTTATCAACAATATAAAAATCTTTTTAGACTAAACTTGTTTTACAATGAACGTGACTTAAAGTTAGTTCATAATTTGATGATTTACTTATGTTTATTTTAGTATAATGCTAATATTGAATGGATTCGAGAATATATCTCGGCATCAGAGAGCCGATGCAAAACGATCAAACTGCTAGAACACGCACATACGTATGTGACGTGCGCAGCAGCGTGCAGTTTCTGGAAACCATTATTCATGGAAATACTTCTTTTTGGTGAAAATCTCTCTACATTATTAAATTTGTTTTGTAACGTAATGGTCAATCTAATCGCTCGTGTTGTTTGGAAATATCATACGATCATTATAATAATATGGGTCTTAGATTTTTTGGGATGGCCAATTGAGCGGACTCATTATAAATAACTTTTGTTCTTTGTAACATTCAACTAAGCACATCCGGAATGTAATTGTGTGTACCTAAGGCTAGGAATGATTGTTACAACGTATTTGATTTGCATGGCAGTAATGAGCTAGAACAAAAAGCTTGTCCGCGCTAATACTTATCATCAGAAGCAATTCTCGCGCTAATGAGCCTTGTTCGCGACTGACCGGACTGTCTACCGACTACATTTATATCGTACTCTCGTATATGTGTACGTCACTTTCCAATTAAAACTTAAACATCGTTCGAAGCAATTCCGTGGCCATAACATTGAACACTTGAAACGATCCAATCTGTTGATGCCCTTGCAAATGAGACAATGGTTTGTTTCGTTCTAAATGACATCACGCAAGGTCTAGATTTTTGTTATCCTTTTGCAGAACTGAATTTCTAAATTCCACCGCCTACACTCGTGCAGATTTGGTGTTAGTTTCCTGATTCGTCGAGTCGTGCGGAGCGTGTATCAAATGAACGGTTAGTATTGTAATGAGAGGTTTCAGTTATAAATAAATAAATAATGAGAGTTTTTCTCTCTGGTTGATGTTGTTTCAAGGGCAAAAGAAATGTCTATTATCAGTTTTGCGTGCCGATGTGTGCAGTTCTCAGAACGATGCAACAATTATAACAGGACACAGCGGTGGACTGGTCGTTATCGCTATCTGATCGCCATCGGGTCTGCCCTCGCGCGCATGTCTCCTCGCCCGACAGATACGGAGCAGATTACGAGTGGATGTCTGTTTTCCACTACAGAACTTTGTTCATGGCATATCGTCAGATTGTATACAATGTGCTGTTCTTCTGATTTCTCGCAGTTGTCGGGTCGAGTAGGTTATCAATTAGACATTATGTTAAGTTTTATCTGAAGTTTGTTCTCATAATATGGTTTTGAAATATACTGATAGTAGGTCTGTTTGTAATTCTTCAAACTCTGTATAATATCCCGCCGTTCTAGTCTGCAACTAATTTAACTAAATAGACAAGCTCTAGCCAAGTAATGTTTCGTAAGTCCAGTAAGTCCTCGTGTCATTTCGCGTGGCAGAGTATTCCCCGCGGCACGCAGTGTTGTGACAACAATGGCGGCCCCGGCGGGTTGCGTCGCCACTGACGCGGATGGCGATCACTCTCGCGGGACTTGTGCGGTTGGTATCGACACTGCTGTGGCTCCGTGTACAACTAGTAGTGCTAAGCACGCACGAGGCCTCACAAGACTACGCAATGTAACTTTGAAGTTTTATGATCCTCAAAATTCTGCAGCTCAGATATGAGGGGCGACGACATTCGCCATTCGCATTATTGCGGATTGCTGGAAAGAGTCCCTGCGCTGCCGTTGAACGCAAAGGTCAACTGGCAGAACACCGGTGGGTTCTAGTCTGTAGATGTCTGACAGTCTCTTACGTTCCACCCAGAGCGGGAGAAGTTAATTGATCATTTCGCACACAAAAAAAAATTTACTTGTGACAGATTTTCGTGTCACCTACGTCTGGTATGAACATTTGAACATTTTGCAACATTTCCTCTAGAAACAGCCACTTCTAAATAAGTAAACGGTGCGCACGTAACGGACTCAATGTCGGAATGGGAATGGAAATGCGCCTTCTTGCGCAACACGGAGCTGATCCATCGACGCCGCAGTATCTCGTCAATACGGAAGCGGTAGGTGAGCCACCTTCTGATTTAGATGTCTGACTCAGTTCCCTGAAGGAGTACCTTAGGTAGGTACTCCTAGCTAACACGAAACGAATGCGTTTGCGCGAAATATATTATGATTATGACTTATTTGTTTTCATGGAATAGTAATTTCTATGGTGCCTCGATGACTTTGTAGTAGGTACGTGGCTTTTAATTAAAAATTGTAATATGAAATCATTAAAAACGGCCGTATCGTTTTTTTCGTTTACTTACCTACAAGTCTGATTTTTTCACAGCTTCGAGGGCCCGCAGACCTGAGTATATCTTCTTATAAAGGTTCCGTTTTAATCCTTTTGAGGTATGAAACCCTTTTAAATGTCCATTTCAAATTATTTTCAAATCACAGTCCTCAGTCCAGACTGTGATAATAAATACTATTACTTATATTTTTAAATGCGTTTGGATAAACAGCTATCTTGTAGATCTATCTAGGCTTTTACAGAAATCACATCATAAAGTGTAAAACTAATCTAGTAAAGACCTCTGAAAATCTATTATTTTACGTGAACCCTCTATAATGTACTCATATATTAAAAATATTTAAAAGTACATCGATAGAAGCCTTGCACATTTAATCGAGATTCTTAATGTCAAATTTTCTGAAAAACTATTATGGGTTTAAAAAAAAAAACGTTCTGTGAAATATTCGAGTAAATCACGGAATTACCGAATGCGAACAGAGTTTTCAGGCGTTATCTCTGTTCTTTATGCATAACCTCTTCATCAAACATCGCTTTACATTGCGTTAGATGAAGCATTAAGCTCTTAAACCATGCTCGATGTTGACGATAGGCGAGTGAAAAAGGACCCTCTTAACTGGGTAGTCTCATTGTAAGGTTAGTTGCTCTTCATCATCACTAAAATAAAATGCTTTTCACTGGTTATGACCGCTTACAGTGATCGACATCACTCGTCGTGTCATCGTGGGTGTTCACTGAAGACATTACTTATATATTTTATAATATTATAGAGCTCAAGAGTTTGTTTGTTTGAACGCGCTTATCTCATGAAATATTGATTCGAATTGAAAAAAAATTTTAGTGTTAGATAGCCCATTTATCGAGAAAGGCTTTTAGCTACGCAACAACCCACGGGAGAGACGCACGGCAGTAAAGACGCGGGTGGGTGAAACTGCAGGGGACAGGTTAATCAATATAATCCGTCATTAGAAGCAGGCTATCATCAAAGCTGGCACAGCGGATGATATCACGCCACTAATGAGGTGCCCACCTGCTGGTGATGTGCGCGGGGTTCTTGTGCTCTCTCGGTGCCCGGTGACTCATCCGTGTCTATGGCCGAGAGACCGTTTTTGTGACTCTTACGTCACAAAGTAACTAGAGCAAAAACTGTGTGTATTGTATCGTATGTTCGAATTTGTTGAACCGGTTAACTGTTACTTTAAATAAAACCTTGTATCAGCGTAGCCTTTAACTCTGGTATAAAAGCAACAACTCTTTACTGTACATTTTCTAGATGCGAACTCAGTAAACATTGTGCGAGCAGCATAATAGCGCTTTTAAGAAACGGGAACAATGCTCTTTTTTAACGTTCTCTGAACGAAAAACTCATTTGAGTTGTATCACATGATGGCATGAATTCCGATTCATTCGTATGTCCGAGCTAGAGTAATGAACTTGTTTGTTTGTCTATACTTGATACATGGTTGGCACGTGGCTACCTGCACGTTCGTCATAATGGCCTTGTTTGATCGCCTTCCGCGGCGCCGCGCGCCGGCCCGCCAGGCTATCGGTGTTGCCATCTAATTCAATTAACCTATTGAAATCGACGAATAAAACTCCTATATTTTTAATTAAGCTCGCTCGGACGATGCCAATTGAGACATTTAGCTTTTCATTGAGCATAAATTCGCCGGACGAACTTATGTCCTTCGACCCATTGAATTATAAAAACCCTTCTTTTATATATTTTTTTTGTATATTGTATATCAATGCCTTCGACCACTAGTGCTAACACGTTACATAATGTCTATTATTTTATTTTACCGGGAAGAGGGTAAGAGGTTTCTTCAGGCTTGGTTTCATCCAAATACATGGCAAGGATAAGGTAAAGTATCGAGCGCCGGTACGGTATTGGAATGCTCTAATGAAGTAGCAGTTGACTGCGCACTAGATGAAATGGAAACAGTAGCTCATGACAAGCACAAGGTACATTAAGGTCAATCGAGTACGTTATCGCCGGTGGGTGAGTACCGCATTCTGCTCCCGACTCCGACCTGACTTGACACTAAGCAAGTACAGAACTAAAACACCGCTCCATGCGTGAAAGGTCTACATCAGGTGCTTTCTTCTTAGCCTACTCGTCAAGATGTAAAAGGTAAAGCTTTAGAAAACCATTCTTTGTCAGATTACTAGTGCGAATCCGTTACTTGATTAGCTTTAGATCCAATATTGCACATATTCAATGGTTTGGGTAGATATTAGATTCAGTATTAATTGCATTCCCTAAAGACACATTTTCTGTGATTTGTTATGTCTAGTTATGAATAAACCTTTGATTGCTTTTGGCAATGTCCCTGGAGTCCTCGTTGGCGCTGTCGCGCCGTGTGCCGCATTCCTGGTCGCAAATTAGCGCGGCGCCGCCACAGATAACCTATCTCAATAGAGCGCCCTCCGTATGGTATTCCAGCGGCTGGCGCTGCGCCAACACGCGCCTATATTTACCGCGCCCAAACTACACGGAATTCCAGCTAAACGCTTTTGACTATACGCGGCGGTAACGCTCAGTCGGTTAATGGCTCCAGATCCGCGCCATGTTGCCGTGTTCCGCTTTCGATTGTTACTCTTTCATGTGTCATATCTTTCGCGTCGGCAAGCCAGCCGTAGCAACAGCTGGGGTTCATTATATCAGATACAAATTGTTTCCTTTGATTTATGGTTTTGTTTTATGTCGTCTTTTAATTTATTGTATTTCCAAATATAACGAAGGGCGTGTATTTTTAAATTCGAATAACTAAGCTATTGGTCTTGCTTAGGAGTCTTACCCAGGTTATCCCGCGTTTTAAACATGTAGGGACTGTTATTTGTACGTTTTTATAGTATTTACGTAGATTCTGATTATATTTAAATTGTTTGAGCCATGCATCCCATAGTGCACATGATGCGTATGATTACTTACGGTGGTCTGTGATCTGTGCACACGCTGCATGCTGTCCGCCTGCGCGTCATGTGGGTCCTGGTAGTGCACATCGGCGCGCGCGCACACGAGCGGCCCTAATGCGCTGCAGATGCAAGCAGCTCGTGCCATTCTGACCATGTACCTACAATCGAACATGCCTACGCAAGTCCACATGTATCTTTATTAGGTTGCATGATTAAGTAGTCGTCGGCTTGTTTGCCGAAACTTGTAGTTATGGTAACGTCAATAAATATATTTCCAAAACGATTTAAGTTGTCCATAACGCCCGTGCTTAGGTTACATGATTGATGTTCAATTGCCTCTTTATATTTTCTCTTAGAAGCTGTCAGACTATACGTACATACGTATTACCATACATGACTGTATGTTCATTGTTCTTTTTGGGTCACGTTATAAAATATTCTGTGATGCCTACGATTAGGTAATTTGATGAGCGTATTTGAATAGATCCTTGTGCCACATAGTGTGGGGACCCGTGACGTCAGAGCTCAGAGGCGGCGACCCACGTTCAATTCGCTAGTACCGGTGAGCGCACACATCATATCTACAGAACTCAGTGTATACCTACTTACAGAAGAACAATAAAACAAAGTTGGCAATGAAATTGGAGGCTGAGTAATAACCGGCGTCCGTAGAAGAATACCTAATAGTGGTGCTAATCAGGTGACTAGCACCAATATAATAATTAACTGGTAGTAGGTTTCGACCGAAGCGACGGCTTGTGACCACCCACTGTGGAAAGACGTACCTACCGCCAAGCGACCTAGCTGTGTTCTGATACGACGGTGCCCTGTGTAGCCAATTTAGAGTAGTTGGGTCGAAGTGGCGGTTACAATGCATGCAGACCAGCCAGACATGCGTTAGTATTGACGTATCGGAAGACTAGTCGCGGAGGGTAGCGTAGCAAAGCAGAAATGTATCTTGTATCTTTATCTACTTTGAGCTTTATGTTCCTTAGGTCACAAACAAGCATTCTGGTCGTAACATTAAAATAAGCTCTTTATGGGAGTACCGTCAGTTTGTTCTGAACACTCCACGACTCTGGGGAATAGCAACGCTACAAACTTGCAAATATTGCATGAGCTGTTGATAAGTGTGATACATGCCTAAAGCTATGTGTAACATCGCCGTCCCCAGCGTGCAGTTGAATTAATGTGGATGTTAACGTCGAGTGTAATGCTGCAGCGAGCGCAGCACGGCGCGGCGGGACATGGCGGGCCGACCGACCGCCGCGCCGTGCCCCGCCGACCCAATTACGTGATACCTTTGAGCAAATAACTGCAGGCAACCTTCTGCATTACATAGTAAACCACTCCATTCATTACATACTGTTTGTGTTTTCTATTGAATTCCGAGAGTTGAATTGAATGTCGCTGTAATTAAATGTTTTCTTCTATTGAAAGCGGATTTCCTGAACGAAGTTCATAATGAAAATACTTTGTTCTTTTATATGCTATTAAAGTTAATTAAAATTAGTAGGTTAGTGTGATGTTGTTATGAGATGGATTAGTGGAATGACTTCCATAAATAAAACAGATATTAATGAATGAGTTATATAAAGTCGTAGAGTAGACGAGCGAAGTGAATCAAGTGGATCTATTAGCATTAGGATAACATTCGCGCCTTAGATAACCTGCTTCTCCGTGTTCGAATGTATAACATGAATTTTCGAATAATTTTGAACCATAAACAGGATTAGGTTGTCCAATAATTAGCAATAAGCTCGTCCCCTATCGCATTGCTCTATTGTTGTTGACCGACAGCAGGGTACAAAGTACAAATACACCCTCTGCTCACCCCTAGCGGATTATAAGCGTGACATTACAATATAAAAGATTGATTTGTCGGGTGTGTTCTCAAAGCTTTCTCCCGTAGCCAACTGTTGCACTAGTCACCAAACTATCTTTTTCAATACAGTTCGGAATTGTTATTGCTCTACATCGTTTCAAGGGTTACGGTTATACTTCTTTTTCTGGCGCCAGGAAGTATGTAACCCGTTGCAAATCTGCCTCTACATACTCTACAAAATTTCTTAATCACATAAATATCAAGTTGTCTCTGAACTTTACTCCGACTCAAACAAAAAAGTATGGACATAATATTGAACCTTGTGGTACCCCGTTTTTGCTTCAAATCTTTACTATTGGTATTAAGATAATTTATTTGAATTTGCTATCTTTAATTAAAATTAGAATTCACTCTGAGTGCAAGTTTATTAAAGTTTATTATATGATCTGTTTTAAAATATAGATCTGTCTAAGAGCATTTAATGTTTTATGATTGACGCAACTTAATGCTTTTCACCCTTTATAAAGGTCCAACAGTATAAAAACTTCTATATCCTAAACTAGAGTAGTCTATTCTCTTATGTTTAAATACTCGTTTACATGATGCTCGTACTGGTAACTGGAGATTAAAGAACTTGTCACATTAAACTTCGCAGTTCAGCAGATTTACTGGTACAAATTGCAATCAGTCAACAAAGCGATGAAAAAAAAAAAACGTCTTTCAGAATATTGATTATAAATCCCTTCACGTCGCCAGGCCGTCTGGTCTTTGTCGGTGGTCGGGCCGTCGTCGGTCGCCGTCGTGTCGCACGCCTCTTTAGGTACTCTTTATGCACATAAAGAGGCATGCGACGCGACCGAAGTACGATGTGGGAAACGTGTGTGTGAGCGCACGAAGCGTGCCGCTGCATCGGTGGGCGTCGTCTTTAGCTGCATCTCTCCGTGTACAGGGAGTTTCGTGTCAACCAATTGAACTCATACCATTGCTGCTCATTTATTACAATCTCTTTTTTATTGGCCGCGGTTACGTAATGGAGACCGTTTTATTCAATGATAAACTCCCGAAGAACTAGTTTTGTAACTTTGTAAGGAGAGACGTCTTGCTATTGAGGTTTTGTTGATCTATTAACGAACCTTCTATGTTTCCCTCCCATGCGGTCCGATCGATTAATCGGGTTACTCCAGCAACTCTAATTTTATGCTCCTATTTAATTTGAATGACTCGATCAAAGAGCGTCGGGTCAGTCATTATGGTAATGTCGTCACTTTACGACTTGGGTTTATTAATTGTATCACTGTTAACTGTTATATCATGCAAATTGACAAAGCTTTGCCCCTACCGCACTTAAAGTAATTTTTATGGGAAATTTTATTTTTGAACATTTTGGCTTTGGCTTTTATATTTAAGTTTGACTGGGGTGATTTTAATCTCGCCAAGGTTCGAGTTGAATGTCATGTACTTATGTATACTTACTAATATCAATTGTAAACTATAGGTAAAACACCAATCACTAAAAGTTATTGATTTTCGGATTGTATAAATATGAACCGAAGTAATAAAATACAATCAGAGAAATCCAGTTTAACTTTTCTCTTCCTCAGATGGAAAGTATTATTTATCAGGAGTCAACAGTACCTACCGTGTTATCATCTAATATATTCTCAGCTCAGTCTACGTTGATCAACTGCAGTCTCTTTGAATCAATGTTATAAATGTTTTTCATGAGAACGTTGTTTGTCCTGCAGGCAAAGTGGTGTGCGCGTCGTGTGGCGGGAAGTGCAGCGGCGAGGTGCTGCGCGTGTCCGATAAGTACTTCCACACGGCGTGCTTCACGTGCCGCACGTGCGCGGCCTCTCTGGCGCGCGGCGGCTTCTTCTGCAAGGACGGCCACTACTACTGTCCGCAGGACTACCAGCGCGCCTTCGGCACGCGCTGCGCCGCCTGCAACCAGTACGTGGAGGGCGAGGTGGTCTCAGCGCTCGGCAACACCTACCATCAGAAGTGCTTCACCTGCGCGAGGTGCAAGTGAGTATCAGCCAGCTTCGGCAAGGCCACTACCTACTACTGTCCCTGGATCCTCGTGTTGATGTAGTGCTTCAAGATTACGTCAGTTCTTCCTGATAATTAAAGATTTCGAGCATGCATTAAAATTTAATCTCTTCTACTCTTCAAGCTATGTATATTTGTCACGTTGCTTACGTTTTTTTTTACTAAAGGCTTCTTTGAATATATGTATAGTCGATGCTGAATAGGCCAGTGATTAAATATATCTATGACCATCTGGAGATGCAGTCCATACACGGTGACAAGAATTCGTCACACGGTCACATCAGTCTATGTTCCCCTAGTGTGTGTTTTTGTACCACACCTGGCCGCGATTGAAGAGACTTTATGCAGTATAGACTTCAATGGTTTGAAATATCTATTGATGCGAATATAGAGTTTGTTTATATACATTTCATAGATCCAAATGCTCTTCAACAGTCTTAGGCCCGTATTAATAAACGTCACTCAAAACTCAAGCGTTACTTAAAACTAGTTTAAACCAGTCAAATAGCTTGAATCTAGTTTTAAGTAATGCTTGAGTATTGAGTGACGTTTATTAATAAGGGCCTTAGCATGAACTTACATATTTTAAAGTCATAATCATAAACTCGATGATTCGATTGATTAGACCTTTTGGAGGCTTATTATGACATCTTAAAACTATTATGATTCTAGTGTGTGAGAGAAACAGCGCTCTACAGGACGAATACCGCTAATCCGTTCTCACGACAGAATCATAATAACATTGGCCCTTCGTACTACCCAGTTAAGTTAGTCCCAGTTCTGTTCTGCGTTCTGGTAGAGTATAATCAAGGTTTTGTTTTCTTATTCTGATGGTGTGTTGTTTCTGTGTAGACGCGCATTCCCGTCGGGCGAAAAGGTGACGTATACGGGCGCGGAGGTGGTGTGCTCGGGCTGCGTGGCGGCGCCGCAGCGACAGACAGCGCGCGCCGCGCCCGCGCAGCTGGCCGCCTCATCACCCGCGCGCGAGCCCGCTCCTAGGCCCGGCTCCGCCACCCCGCACGATCAGAACGGTACGTCACACAAGCATCTATTACTATAGCTTCATAGCATCGCTTTTACGGGTTAGACATAATATATGAAATGCGCGTCCTAAAGCTGCAGTTGTTGTCCACCTGATTCGGGCAGAAGAAGCGTCCGGGTGTCACAATTGTATGCATCGCATAGAGGATACGGTGGAGCATACGGTAGTGGCGTGCCCCGCTTGGGCAGAGCGCCGCCGTGTCCTCGTGGGGGCGATCGCCTGCAACGACCTCTTGTGCCGGACCCAGGTACTCTCTGTAACTGGTCATGGTCCGGAGCGAGGAGGAATGGCAAGTGGTCGCCACCTTCTGCGAAGCAGTAATGCTAGCAAAGGTGGGGGCTGAACGCGTGAGGCCCTCACGTCTCAGCTGCTGGTGAGACCCCGATATCCAGCCATCATAGGCTTGGTCTTGCGAACGGCGAGAAATTGGTAGCGCGCTGTCCTGTCGTCCGGTAACCGTCCGGACCGAGTCCAAGTCGTAATGTTTCACACGCGATGCCTACTGGGGCCATGAGTTAAGTGAAAATGAGCATCGGGGCCCTGAAACAAAGAAAAAGAAGGAACAGGAGTAGGTTTTAATCAGTAAAAGTCTGACATGACCTCTCGCTCCACCATTGGATGATTTCCCGACTTTAAAAAAAAGATCTTTCTATTTGGACCCTGATTGTTAAAACCGTAATTTTGCGACCGTGATATGACTTCAGCTTTGCCTGAAGCTTTATTGAACTATATCGAATGACTCTTTTGGCTCCTGAGGATGTCGATTAATGGATTGGTAAGCTGGTGGTTAGCAAAGTGATTACATTGTAGCAAGTACAATGAAAAACATAATGATTGGTGGTCCCCGATTAGCTGTGTGTA
This sequence comes from Mythimna ferrago, assembly GCA_910589285.2. Taxonomy (NCBI): domain Eukaryota; kingdom Metazoa; phylum Arthropoda; class Insecta; order Lepidoptera; family Noctuidae; genus Mythimna; species Mythimna ferrago. The sequence continues at coordinate 14,512,692 of OU342694.1, read as the reverse complement.
AGGAATTTAAAAGCTATTGTGTAAAATGTGTGTCAATGTCCGCAGAAATGGTTTTATTTGTCGTTTACCAGTGACCGACAAGAGAAACTATTGTTAGCTGCTAACTGCTAGACAGAGCAGGTCGCCGTCAAGTGGAGCGAGTGAGCGACACAACAAAGGAATTTAATTCCGTGTCAAAGGACTTGCATATGTATTAGATTAGCGAACGCTTTCTACTTTCTATGAGTTCGCACATCGCACGAGACGCGAATGCGTTGACCCTTGACCTTGAGCGACCGTGACATTGACGCGCACCGCACGACTCAGGTCCAGAAGCCGCGTCAAGCTATTATTGTCGAACTCACGCACTTTTAGCAGTTCCACGAAAACTATCGGATATTGCCCAATCGCGTGCAGGACGTGAGCGGTGATTGACCGTTTAATATAGTCCTCAAGAGATATAGCTACAGGGTCTATAGTCCGTCTTATGTACTTTTTGCGACGTATTTCACTAAAACAACGTACGACGTGGACCTTTTTGTGTTGCACATACTGAGTTTGTAATGTTTTATTTCATTTCAGAATGTGCGGGATGTGGACAGGAATTGTCAGAAGGACAAGCTCTGGTAGCATTAGACAGGTGAGGTGATGGACCACCTATTTGTATTGTTATAGTTTTATTTAAAAAGAATGCCAAACTCTCCCGTAGTAACTGGGCAACCTCCGGGTATATGTCAAGGATTTGTGACTAAATAAGTATTAAATAACGTTCTTGTCGGCGGTGACTTGTGGTTCACGAACGAGGGCGGCGCCGGCGGTAGCTCGCGGGCTAAAGGTCGCGCCATCTCCGTGCCTAATTGGACTCATTTATTTATTGCTACAGGACTTTATGCAAAGTGACCGTCGGGTCAACCTCGTAAAATATTAATGGACGCCGGGCGTTCCCAATTTGGGGCAGGTAGTGGCAACTCAGTGTAAATAATTTCGCGAGAAGAGTAATATGGGACGGGAGTTTTGAATTTTTGCTAGATTAAGGTGATCGGGTGACTTATTTATCCGTCGTGTATTCATATAATTGAGGAATGGCTTGTGTTGTGTTGCGCAGACAATGGCACACGTGGTGCTTCGCGTGCGGCGAGTGCGGTGCGGTGCTGCAGGGCGAGTACATGGGGCGCGAGGGCGTGCCGTACTGCGAGCGCGACTACCAGCGCATGTACGGCGTGCGCTGCGCCTACTGCCAGCGGTACATTTCCGGCAAAGTGCTGCAGGTACTTCTTCACTCCTCACTCATATACATACAGGAACAGCAAACTTTTCTAGCACAAAGATCTTTTTCGTGTCGTTAGTAATGGCCCAAAGATTTAAGCAAGGCGTTTGACAAGATGGATTCATTAAATGTTATAATGCGATTGTCGCAGGTATTCAAGGAATCTTATGCTAGTTAGCTTCGTTTCTTTCACACCGTTGCCAAAAATCGTGATCACCGAATGTTTCGAAAAATTATTAAGGGCCAGGCGCCCGAAAAGTGCCATAAAACAGTGATTTTCTGAGGCCTACTCCTCCGTAACGGCTAGGTCAATTAGTTTGAAAAAAATATATGTTTATTATAGATTCATGAACAATAATATCAACATTTGATTTTTTCGTGCAATTAATACTTTTGTCAAAAAAAAAAATTTAGCAATTTCGCAACTTTTCGCAACTTTTACCTACTCCTTCGAAACGGCTTGGACCTTTAGAAACATTTTTACACATAAAAATTGGTGGTTAAATATTCTTCAAAGTGAACATTGCATATGTAAATCAATCAATATCTCGCAGAGAAAATGGATTTAAAGCGCTTTCCGGGCGCTGCTGGCCGCAAATAAATGCACAGATTTGCGTACTGCCGCCTAGGCGAGTGCGAGAGTTGCGTTCACATAATTTCGGCCAGATGGTTCAAGGAACTATACGCCTTAACGTAGCATTCGGTTTTCCACAAGGCTCAATCTTTGGTCTTTAACTATTTAACATTTTTATTAATGTCGAAGGCTTTTCCCCTCAAGTTTCATTCCTAACGCCAGTTTATTACATAGATTAAATCGTTAGTTCCAAGTCCTCGTTTTGATTGCTATCACAGAGCAATCTGTGCAGTAGTTACATGCGCGTACGCATAACAATGCGTGGTGAGTAACCCGCAGCTGTTTGTGTTCTTGATCGGCGCGGGCGATCATTGGCGATTTGGTTTACCAACACAGTGTTTATCTAGATTTTTATCTTGCTTTAACACAAATGAAAAGTTTTATATTTCGTCTGAAATCTTGGGTTACGCTATAGTTATGTTTTCACAGCACCAGGGTCAAGGAGTCCGCTAATATTCTGTATATAGTCTTGTTTATTCCCTTGGCTGGCAGCTTCTTGTATTCAACATCAGGTGCGCCTGAATGATGACGATTTGATCATTACCGTTCTATTCATCCTCAGGTGGGATCGCAGTGAAGCGATTTTTTTTCTTTAAATTGACATAGTTTATATAAATAAAAAAAAAACATAACTTGTTTACGTTACGTTATCCGAAACGTTCTTAAGACTCTCTCTCCAATGGTCTGATCACGACGTCGACGTCTTAAAGACGCGCGTCGCGGCGAGCAGCATCGGTAAGCGCGCGCGTTTTCGCTATGAGTCGAGCAGCGTCTCGTGGCATGTTTCAAACATTTTCACACTTTTGATCTTACCGCGCCACCCCGCGCTTAGCTCAATGAAAGCGTATCAATATTTTATCCTTTAGTTTCCGTGTTTCCTTCAGGAAGCATCTGATTCATTCTGTTACACAAGTCAATGATAACAACAATAGTATCGGAGCGGGCGTCGTGACGTGTGGCGCGTCATATCGCAGCCGTGACGTCACACAACGGGACGCGCTTGTTTTGATACCCGCGTGACGCCGCACGCATTGTTCCGAGTTCGCATTGTTACACAAATAACTGCCGTTACCGCGTGTCAGTGTCCAGCTGATGCATTCGTTGCATCACGAAATGATCATCGTTCATGAACATCGATCGATTTTTATGGATTTGTACATTGAGAATTTGGTGCAGCGTATGGCGAAGGAAAATACCGAAATCAATCATATTTTGTTACAGGAATTCGCCAAAAGTGTACGATGTTTACATATTGTATGTATGTATGTAGTAAAGTTGCAGTTTACGTGTGCAGGCCGGCGAAAACCATCACTTCCACCCCACGTGCGCGCGCTGCAGCAAGTGCGGCGACCCGTTCGGTGACGGCGAGGAGATGTTCCTGCAGGGCGCCGCCATCTGGCACCCGCGCTGCGGGCCCGCGCCGCTGGAGCCCGCCGACCTGGACGCCAGCGACGCGGCCGCGCACGACCGCGCCTCGGCCGACCTGCAGGTGACGCGCACACCCTCCACTAACACGGGGGAGCCCTACACACCCACACTCACACGCCGCCATCTGGCACCCGCGCTGCGGGCCCGCGCCGCTGGAGCCCGCCGACCTGCAGGTGACGCGCACACCCTACACTAACACGGGGGAGCCCTACACACCCACACTCACACGCCGCCATCTGGCACCCGCGCTGCGGGCCCGCGCCGCTGGAGCCCGCCGACCTGCAGGTGACGCACACACCCTACACTAACACGGGGGAGCCCTACACACCCACACTCACACGCCGCCATCTGGCACCCGCGCTGCGGGCCCGCGCTGCTGGAGCCCGCCGACCTGCAGGTGACGCGCACACCCTACACTAACACGGGGGAGCCCTACACACCCACACTCACACGCCGCCATCTGGCACCCGCGCTGCGGGCCCGCGCCGCTGGAGCCCGCCGACCTGCAGGTGACGCACACACCCTACACTAACACGGGGGAGCCCTACACACCCACACTCACACGCCGCCATCTGGCACCCGCGCTGCGGGCCCGCGTCGCTGGAGCCCGCCGACCTGCAGGTGACGCACACACCCTACACTAACACGGGGGAGCCCTACACACCCACACTCACACGCCGCCATCTGGCACCCGCGCTGCGGGCCCGCGCCGCTGGAGCCCGCCGACCTGCAGGTGACGCGCACACCCTACACTAACACGGGGGAGCCCTACACACCCACACTCACACGCCGCCATCTGGCACCCGCGCTGCGGGCCCGCGCCGCTGGAGCCCGCCGACCTGCAGGTGACGCGCACACCCTACACTAACACGGGGGAGCCCTACACACCCACACTCACACGCCGCCATCTGGCACCCGCGCTGCGGGCCCGCGCCGCTGGAGCCCGCCGACCTGCAGGTGACGCGCACACCCTACACTAACACGGGGGAGCCCTACACACCCACACTCACACGCCGCCATCTGGCACCCGCGCTGCGGGCCCGCGCCGCTGGAGCCCGCCGACCTGCAGGTGACGCACACACCCTACACTAACACGGGGGAGCCCTACTAGTGTTGCCAGGCGTCCCGATTTGCGCGGGACGTCCCGATTTTTAGGGGTCTGGGGACGCGTCCCGATTTGCACCTGATCGGGACGCTAAATGTCCCGATAAATCAAAATCCACACAATTATAAGTAATCTGTGACTCCATAATCCATCTTCGTTTATCCATTCCATTCATATGCAGTAAAATGTAACCAACAATATAATTTTAATATAATATTAAAACTTTTAAAACAGCGGGAATCATTCATAACTTCAATATTTTTTTTAGTTTTTGTCTTTATTCCTGCATCTGAATTGTGCGAAAGACATACCCGGGACCCGGGTATCAGCATTGTGTGGACCGCCCGGGTGACACCAATGAGCTTACGAAGGAAGTGTGCCCTGCTCAAAAATAAAATTACTGAAAAAAAAATTGTCCCGATCTAAACCCCTAAATCCCGATTTGTTTTGCCGTCTGTCCCGATTTTCATCCAATCGGACCTGGCAACACTAAGCCCTACACACCCACACTCACACGCCGCCATCTGGCACCCGCGCTGCGGGCCCGCGCCGCTGGAGCCCGCCGACCTGCAGGTGACGCGTACACCCTACACTAACACGGGGGAGCCCTACACACCTACACTCCGTTTGCGCGAAAATATCGAATCGCCGCCCCGCACACACATGCGGTAGGCACGTAGGCTACCCCAATAGAGCATAAATTGTTTGTTCCAACCGCGCAAGTTAGCTTCACGTTCGCCTTGATTCGCCTAAGTATGTCCTGCGCGTAACTCATATTGGTAGACGCAACTTAGCGACAGTATCAGCTGATTTAAGCTCAAAAAACTTTTGCTTGCCCAGTACAAATTTTGTTTAATACTTCACCGTGGTGTACGCGACGTCGCGTCGTACAGTTCGTGGATCACATATATTATTGTTGGTGATTACAACGCATATTTAAATTGTTTTGTCTCGTCTAAACTTAAATTACAAATACGTAATAATGTGTGTTTGTTGGCAATCATTAGCAGTATCCTCTGATCCTCTGACGATTTGTTCATCGATAGAAAGCTATGCTATCGCTAAGTTTCATACACCTTTATTCTAAAAAGAATATGATTCCTTTGAATATGATAGTATTCTAAATTGGTCACAGACATTTCTAGTTAGAACAGATATTTCTTTTGTTATTTTATTTTTATATTTTCTTTATATTCCGTAGTAGTTTGACTTATTTTGTGACAGTTGCATTTCATACGACACAGACTACTACATACTATGATGCAGCTGCACGGAATACTGCACTCAGTGTCTTGCACGCTCACTGTTTAATTATTATGTTATGTATGATGCAGGGTGTAAATGACTGCAGTGATCGTATTAGACTGTTTTTTTTTTCTTCAGAAAACCATATTATTGCAGATGTGGGCAAATACAACAAAAATAGTTTTGTTTGAAATACCAGTTTACAAAATTTTTATGTTCTTTCACTTCAGTCATTTTCTCTGTTGGTCTTGCTTGTGTTTCTCGAATTCAAGATTAAAATATGCCAACGAATTTTTTGTTTATTTTTGTAGATTTTTGTAAATCATTGTATCCCTAATTGAGATCTAGTGATGTCAATTAGGGATGCAAGTCAACGCTTGTTCATGTACGCTCGTCGATTGCGCATTTTCTGGTTTTGTGATAAAACGTTGCCAACGAGTAAGATTTGGCCAGAACTCGCGCAGGGCCGAGGGGTTGGGAAGAGAACAAGGGAAGTCCTTGCCCGGCAGTGGGACGTAGGCTATTTAAAAAAAGAAACCATTGGTAAACCGACGTGCATACGTGTACAAACACCTTTATTTCTAATTTTGACTGTTTATTTGCATCGGGCCGACTGTCACTGGTCAACTGGTTCCGCACGTAGTTGTGTCGTGACAGTGGGCCCTTCATGTCACCGCCCGGAGGACGGCGCGGCGCAGTTGCATGGCACAGGCACCACTCCCAGCACTCTCGTAACGTGTGGCTTCAATAAGGTTGTCTTCTAAAGAGACACCTGTCTATGGCAATGATATGTGAAAGCCTCGTATTCATAGTGAACCAAAGTTGCGTTGTTTCTGCAACATCGTTTCGTGTTGCGCGATACATGTTTGCGGAGTGTTATCATGCTGCTAAACGTGTCTTTGGTTTTAATAAACACATAAGTGTAAAAAACAAATCGTTTGCTACTTTAACTTTGACAACAAACCGACAGTCTCAGTCTGTATTAAAGTTCAGAGATTATTATTTTGGCGGTGTCTGAGATGAGTGTTTTCATCAGAATAATCTGATTCCTCAGTAACTGTTAACACGATCTGACTAGTGTTTCTATTGGCTATGAATCTTGGCTTAACATGAGTCCATGCGTGCACACTTGTGGGGTGGCGTGCAGCTGCGCGTGTCCGGCGCGTGACGTGGCTTGTTGTCTGCAGTTCTCGCTGCGCTCGCGCACGCCCAGCGTCAACGGCTCCTACACCAGCCCCTACAGTAGCTTGACCAGGAAGGTCCGTCACACACTTTTATTATTTTCTTTTTATTATTTGTTTTTTTTTTTTGCGTGTGCTCTTGAAGGTTTAATCGTTTATTAAATTTAATGTTATAATGTAACGTTAAAAAAAAAAATCATGTAAGTAAATCATTAACAGGCGTTGCGTAAACGCCGTTGCTTTTAGCAAACTGCATAGCATTCAAACAGTCAGTCAGTCAGTCAGGCTTGCTATGATCAATTCTACTCTCATTCTTTAAGTTGTTTTGTTCCTCTTCAAGGGCACACATTTTGATTATTTTCAGTTGACACATTTACACGTTTCAGTTGATGTTCCGTTACTTTTTATTGTTTATTTTATGTTGTTTAGTACCTAGTGTGATACTCGCGCGCGACCTTAGCATGTGGATGTGTTTACTAACTGCGGGTTATAAAGGGTGCCTCAGCGCCGATTTTAAACTTTAAACACGAATATCTTGGCAACCAGCGGGGCTAGCGAGAGGGGAGCGGTATCGTTCGGTGGGTGCTTAGTGCGGTTTTGAGTCGCTATAGCGCAGTGGAGGCGTATTTTCGCAATGAGTTATCGTTGCGCGATGCACAGCGCATGTTTTGTACTCAGTTTCAAATACGCTGTTTGAGTGATGCCCCAAATATTTAGTTAATTAAGTCGTGGGTAGCAAAGTTTAGAGCGACAGGATGTTTGATTCAATTGGTCCTCGAAATAGACCAGCTGAAGACTAAAATAACGGAAGATGTTAGGACCATCTCAGTTGATGTTCTGCGGCGTGTTGTTGCAAATTCGCTCGTCCGCTTTGAATAGTGCATTCGCCTTGACGGAAATTATCTGGACGGTGTAATATTCCGTACATAAAATCCGCTCTACTATACTATAATTTACTGCAATTAAAATATAATAAATACAATCTTTATTTTTTATATATAATTATTTAAAGTTTAAAATCGGCGTTGAGACACCCTGTACCTGCAACCTGTGTTTTGAACTTCCAGACTCAAAGAGGAATGAAGAAGCATATAGTAACTCTAACTAATAATAATATAGCAGTATTTTAATAGTTTACAAAATGTCAGTTATTATGTGTGTTACCATACGGTAGCTACGACCGGGTGCCATCCAAACTGGATTCTGCTCATAACAAAACGAGTTCATACTTCGGTTTAAGCCCAAATCTTCTAGCTAGTTATTGTATTTTGAAATGTATTAATTAATAAAATATTATTATTATTCTTAGCTAGAGTTTTTCATACACTAATGGCAACAGACTCGGCTTTTATGTCAGTACTTGTCATGTCACATCATTCATCATCATTTCAGCCAGAAGAAGTCCACTGTTGGACATAGGCCTCCCCTAAGTGTCGCTATAATGAACAGTCCTGTGCGTCTCACATCCATCGGATTCCCGCAACCCTTAGCAGGTCATCGGTTCTCCTTCAGCTCAGCACAATGCTCGATGAGGTCATCGAGCATTGTGCTGAGCTCTACTAAGGTCAGTACAGCTTCCGAAAGGGTGGAGGCTATCCTCGTAGTTCCCTTGCGTGATCGAATTAAGAATGAAGAAATCCGCAGGAGAACCAAGATTACCGACATAGCCTGAAGAATCGCCTAACTTAAGTGGCAGTGAACAGGGCACATTGCTCGCAAAACAGATGGCCGTTGGAACCGAAAGGTTCTGGGTGGCGACTGCGTACCGTAAGACTCAGGGTTGAAGGCCTCCAACGAGATGGACCGATAGCCTGCTGAAGGTTGCAGGAAGCCGCTAGGTGTGAGACGCACAGGATCGGTCATCGTGGCTATACTTGGGGAAGCCCTATGTGATGCGGCTGATGAGCAATGTTGTGTGATGGTTGCGGGTGTTGCAGTACGGGTACCGCGCGGTGTCGCCGGGGCTGGTGCTGCGCGAGTACCGCGAGCTGGGCGCCTGCTCGCCGCACCGCATCACCACGTACTCGTACCTCACGAGCGAGCCCAGCTACCTGCGCCGCCCGCTGCAGCCCTACGACCGCCCGCCCACCTCGCCGCACTTCCACCGCCCGCCATGTACGTACACGACACGATTGTTTCTCTCTAGCGCGCTAATAGTTTTTGTAGTACTCGTATTAAAGAGTTTTTTTGACAAAAAACATTAATGACTTAATTGTATGCACAAAAATTTGCACGCTTGTAATGTTAAACAAAAACATGTATGCTCTGTATTTAATCTTTATACCATTTTTTATGCCGTGTTTTTATGCAAATAAATGTTATTCTACGCTATACTAAAGATTGCGATGAAAGTGTAGGTATTGTTAGATTACGACATGGTCCAATATTAAGTTGTTATTGTGTGTGTGCCGGCAGCGTCGGCCAGCACGCGCGCGTCGTCGCGGCCGGGCAGCAAGGCGTCATCTCGGCCCGGCATGCGCGTGCTCGTCGACTCCATCCGCAGCGAGACGCCGCGCCCCAAGTCCCCGCACATGAACAATGAGGTAACACCCGCCACCACTACACTCAGCACGCGCGCCTCGTCGCGGCCCAGCATGCGCGTGCTCGTCGACTCCATCCGCAGCGAGACGCCGCGCCCCAAGTCCCCGCACATGAACAATGAGGTAACACCCGCCACCACTACACTCAGCACGCGCGCCTCGTCGCGGCCCAGCATGCGCGTGCTCGTCGACTCCATCCGCAGCGAGACGCCGCGCCCCAAGTCCCCGCACATGAACAATGAGGTAACACCCGCCACCACTACACTCAGCACGCGCGCCTCGTCGCGGCCGGGCAGCAAGGCGTCATCTCGGCCCGGCATGCGCGTGCTCGTCGACTCCATCCGCAGCGAGACGCCGCGCCCCAAGTCCCCGCACATGAACAATGAGGTAACACCCGCCACCACTACACTCAGCACGCGCGCCTCGTCGCGGCCGGGCAGCAAGGCGTCATCTCGGCCCGGCATGCGCGTGCTCGTCGACTCCATCCGCAGCGAGACGCCGCGCCCCAAGTCCCCGCACATGAACAATGAGGTAACACCCGCCACCACTACACTCAGCACGCGCGCCTCGTCGCGGCCGGGCAGCAAGGCGTCATCTCGGCCCGGCATGCGCGTGCTCGTCGACTCCATCCGCAGCGAGACGCCGCGCCCCAAGTCCCCGCACATGAACAATGAGGTAACACCCGCCACCACTACACTCAGCACGCGCGCCTCGTCGCGGCCCGGCAAGCGCGTGCTCGTCGACTCCATCCGCAGCGAGACGCCGCGCCCCAAGTCCCCGCACATGAACAATGAGGTAACACCCGCCACCACTACACTCAGCACGCGCGCCTCGTCGCGGCCGGGCAGCAAGGCGTCGTCGCGGCCCGGCATGCGCGTGCTCGTCGACTCCATCCGCAGCGAGACGCCGCGCCCCAAGTCCCCGCACATGAACAATGAGGTAACACCCGCCACCACTACACTCAGCACGCGCGCCTCGTCGCGGCCGGGCAGCAAGGCGTCATCTTGGCCCGGTTACTTGGTATTGTTCGTCAAATTGTTGAGCTCCTTAGTAGTCCTAAATTAAGCTATACGGATACCTACTGACAAATGCTTGCTACTGGACAGGTCCACTCAAATCGGTGTGGTTCTTCCTTCAAAAGACCATCTCAGACACTAATTTACATGGTTTGCTGTATGGACTTTAAAAGAAACTTTGACCCCTGAGTTTGTATCGGTGTTTCTTCTTAGGGTAGTCTGAGTAAATTTACGTGTGAAAGTGTTTTTAAAAGTCTATTTGCAAAATAAATATCATTTATCATTTAGACTTTTTTTTAATACCTCGAAAGTTAAAAAAAAGTCTGATAATTTTACATGTATGTGGTTAGGTATTCAGTGTAGTCTGACTTTAGAATTTATGTGTAGAGTTTAGTATTGTTTTAGATTTTAAGTAAGTATAATTTTTTTTTTCAATTATTTTTGTGTTTGGGAACCACTGTTGCATTGGTTTTAGCCTTTATTATAAAGATAGTGTGTGTATATTTAATAAATAAAAAGATAATAAAAAAAAAAATTAAATTTGTTTAGTACAAAATACAGGCGAGGACCCAATTTATAAATGTCATGTTTAATTGTAATTTCCATAAATCGCCACAGTTTCAGTTGTTCAACAACGAAAAGTTGATGGTGATTGTCTCAAAACCGTTTATGACGAACGAGTTGTGCCACGATACATAGTGTTGAGAAGGTAGTAGTAATACTTGGTACTTGGTGCTTCAGGAGCCCATCGAGCTGTCGCACTACCCGGCCGCCTACAAGCCGCCGCCGGGCACGCAGCCCAAGATCGAGCGCGACGACTTCCCTGCGCCGCCATACCCCTACACCGACCCAGGTACCTGCAGTCACATGAGCTTGTCATTATGACGCTAACTCTGGATACAATTAATAGACGAAGATTAATTGCCATCTTTATAATAATTACAAACTGCCTCGAATAAACAAAAAGATTGTGTTGAGAGCTATCGTTGTACCGAGCCTCAGCTTACCGATGTCGTAGATTTTTTGAGCCAGCACATCACCTCCCTGCGCTCATGTGCTGATTGTTAGATTGTATTGCTCACAATAAAATCGCAATCGATGGTGTAAAGTTAGCCAAACGTGTAACATTTCAGAACGTCGGCGCCGCTGGTCGGACACGTACAAGGGCGTGGCGGACAGCGATGACGAGGCGGACGGCAAGGTGAACGGCAAGCTCAACGGCAACGGAGACATCGACCCCAAGCTGCGCCGCGAGGAGCACGAACTCGCCAAGATCGAGACCGGCATCGCGCAGGTACCCCGGCCTTGTGCTTAACGGCAACGAAGACGTCGACACCAAGCTTTACAAGTAGATAGTAGACTATTTACCACAATCAGAAACAGTTCTTCCAGACAACAATAACCAATCACTATATAAAGCACTAGAATCCGTTTCACTATCGCAAGGGTCGTTAGTGAATATCGCTTATCATTTGTCACAGTTCGCACTTGTATCGCTGTCGAAACAAAATCAATCCCTTTCCGGTCGAGGAGATCGCTTTTGTACGCCGGAAAATTCTAGAACCAGACGTTTCAAGGCCCCTCTAGAACAATGCAGTCGGTTCCGAGGATCGTAAATTCAAAAGGACATTTTCCAGAAGCTCGCGACTTCATGCACATTTCGACTCTATTGTCTAAGACGGAAGGTAGAAATTCCCTTATCAAATAGTAGCAACATAGGTACTTGTGATAGGCTTTTGTGGATTTTTCTGGAGCTTGTACTTTCACTCAGCAATGAAGGTTTTTTTATTTGACGCTACAGTTGATTTCGGCGGAGATATGACTTCTTAAAGTTTCACGGCGTAACAATATTATTAAATATTTCAGGTTTTCCTAAAAGAAGTAAAGGAGCGTGAAAAGCTTCAGCAGTGGAAGAAACAGAACCTAGATCCCAGGAATGCGAGCAGGTGAGACACTCCTTATATTTGTGACGCTGTCAACTTATATGTTTACAATTTACATAAACGATACGTATACGAACAAATTAATGACACTATAACGGCGGCCTACGTGACCAACCGCACGTGGGTGCGGAGCGGCGATTAGCGACGGGAAGCGGTCGCTTTCAGTTGGTTTGATATTTTCACGTGGATTCTGGCGGTGCTGTTACTTATTTTATATAAATGGCAGCTTAAGCGGCGACTTCGCGCGTACTTGGGACAGAGCCGTTGCGTCGTGTTCAATTCAAACCTCAATCGTGTTGAATCGCCCACGTAGGATGGCGCGTTATATTTTGAGATTTGTTCTATTTGTTGCGTGTCATCCACCCACACACGACACACACTTGTATTGGCTCACCATGGGTGCGGTTGCAGGACGCCGTCTGCGTCGCGCGAGCCGCTGCCGCGCCTGCGCTACTCGTCGCCGGTGGGCGCGTCGCCGTCGCGCTCGCTGGAGACGCGCGCGCACACCGAGGCCGCCTACTACGACCATACCTCGCACTCGCACATCCCCACCTACAACGGTACGAAACTTATTATCACGTTATACTAGAGAACACCCCCATAATGTCTCCCCATTTCTGAATTTGAAATTGACTATTTGTCAAAGTCCATTACAGCCTAAGGCGCCACCTCCACGAGTGGGCGTGACGATGTTATCGTCCGGCCAGTTCCTTCTTTAACAACACTAAAAACAGCGACACTGTCGCAGCAATTCAACGAAGGACGTGGACGAACGAAACGTAAACCGTAACAATTTACTCGCTCTTGGAGGTGGCGCCTGACAGGTTGTTAAATTTTTGTAATAAAATAAAGTTTGACACGCTCTAAACTACAAAAACAGAATTGTGAAATTAACCTTTGATCCTGGCTTTGACTAAGCACTTTTTCTGTATCCATTACACTACAAGTGCCAACTGTTTAGAAGGGAACATGACTAAGTCAAAACCGTATACCGTGCACTTGGACTTTACTTAATTTGATTACAGTAAGCGTTTATTGCCTTATTAATTTTTGACAAACTGAATCACATTAGTTTATAAAAGTGTTAACATAAATACATATAAGGTTTATATTCATTTGAAATACTTACTTAATTAGAAAAGTGACGTTAAAGTGCACTTTATAAATCTCGGAGTCTGTCACAACTCAGAAATATGGCATACACACTCATATGAACTTGTGTAAACCACTTGACTACTACAACTTGATAGAATACAATATCATGATTGGGTATTAGTAACGTTGTCTCAACATTTGATATTCATTTTCAAATTAAACTGTATCCATATTTTTGGTCGTGACTGTACAAGAACTAAGTTAAGTCGTGCGCCAGATTCTGGTGCGCTGAGCAACTGAATCTAATGCATTCATAGAAATAATGGTATCTTAAAACTATAATAAAAGTGTATAATACAATAGCTTTTTCTTCAGACGATATGTCTTGAAGAAAGTTATCCTGTCGCTACTCTTATCATAATTATACTGAATCACACTGTATTATTTAAATGATGACGTATCTATAAGCGTGTTGGATGTTGCGGCGGCGTGCGGCCGCTAGCTCAACACTTACGTAACTTACTTTCTATACGAGAGCCGTCGATGTATTGATCAGATGTAATCTGTGTAGTGCACAATGAGTCGCAAGTAAGATACGTAGTGGTGGTGGCGTCCGCGCGGCGCTGCACTCGCCCTCGCCGCCTCCCTACTCGCTGCGAGCGTCGCCAGGCATCGCGCCGCCCTTGCTTAGCCTATTTATTGATATCGAACAATATAGTTTAGAAATACTTAAAACATAGACAAAACAAGCACAGTTTGATGTCTGGCGACGGAATCGCATCGTCTCATTAGAGCTGCCCTCTGTCCACATGTACTGGGTGCCCACTGTCGGGCCACTAACGGCTGCTGCCTCTGTTACTAACAACTCGGCGCGTCATGTTCGCTAACACACACTAACTGCTCACGGACTGTCCACGGCGCGGTATCCCATGCTCTAACTATCCCTACTCATACTAATCGATACCGCGCTGTTCCTCTTGTCAAACACAACAGTTCACAAGTGGTCGTTAAAGCAAAGATTTCTTCGATTGCAAACATTCAAATTATCTGCACAGTATTTTTAAAGAAGCGTTTCAGCGTGCAGTTCGGATGTTCTTCGCTCGTTGTGTGAACTGATGTGATTGTCAGAATGTGTGTGAAGGACAAAGCGATGGTCGAACGTATTGTTGTCTCGCTCGCTCGCTCTATAATTCGGTCTGTTGCAGTACACACGTACACGTACTACACAGACGACGGTGAGTCACCTCAATACTTACACAGCCTTACTCTCGACACGATTAACAAACACTCTATGCTCATACGAATAGAGTCTATAATTTAACTAACAGTGTCGAGACTAACGCACCCATTTCGTAGTTTGAGCAAGCCGGTAGTTTGCGCGCGTTTACTTCCGCGCCATAATAATATTATATGCGTTACGCTGTTGGTACACATCCGCGCTTTGTCTTCCATGACATATTATTTTCTATGACAACAACTTACAATCTCTGGAGACGCTAGCTGGAAGGCCCGCGGTGTGCTGTTCTAGAGGTAAGATGGCACAGTGCATCCTCTTCAATACTGCCGCGCTTCTACGACCTGCACCTGCTAACCGAGGACTCACATTCGCAACATATATTGTCATATCAAATTTAGATTTGTTCCGCATTCGACACAATTTAATATTTGAAGGAATTTTCCCTTTTAACCGAAATTGGGCGAAGAATTGAATCGAATGCGGTAAAATCTCGCATCTATATGACAATATAGCATTAAATAATATTTCTATTAGATACAATAATCGTTTCCCACTGTTTGAGCGCACGGCACTATCTGAGCGGACACTGTGTAGTTAAGAAGGTCGCGTACGCAGGGGCGGCGCGCGCGCAGGTGGGGTGTACTGTAGTGTGTGCGGCACGGGCTTGGCTGCTGGGACTGCGCATGCTACACCACGCTGGAATTCTGTTGCGCTCCGATGCGCATGCGTCCGAAACAACTCTCGTTTTCTTTGGCCGTGATGTGGCTGTCAGGCGCTGCATCAGATTCCTAAATTGGTTACTCGTCTATGTTTATTTTTGTATAAATAAAACACAAATAATACTAAAAATAAAACTTTCTGAAAACCGCTTCTTAACCTTATATAGCGAAACTACAGGGACAAGGAACATGAAATTTGCAAAAATGCTTCACTTTATTACGAAAGTGAGCACTAAGAGAGGATTTTCTAATATTCATCCCCTAAAGGGATGAAACGGGTTTCCAAAGTTTGTATACAGACGCCTACTGTTATATTGTTACGCGAGTGAAGCCGCCGGCAGAAGATAGTTGGTTATATGTGTATGTGTGCGTGGTGGGAACATGCCGCTATCTCTTTTCTACGCGCGTCGCCTGTGGTGGTGACGTCACATTTTAGTGTGTGCATCCTTTTTCTGTTACTTGACAGTTTCTCCTATTTGAAAGTTTTCTTATTTAATTATAAACGGATTTGAAAAAGTCTTTCTATTTGCGATTTTGGCTGAAGTTACTTTTCGATACAAAAAAAAAAATGAGTCAAGTACCCAATTGCCTTAGCGGCCTGATTTATATAAATTTTAATCCTATATCGCTTAATTTTCACCAATTATTTACTTTCCTGATTAATAAGCCATCCAACCATTCGACGTCATGCCTAAGTTCTTATCGAAAAGCTATCCGTTTATGAAGCTGTCAGTTGTAGTAGTCCGTAACAGGCGTCGTGTGTTGGGAGTTAAAGTGTGGTGTAGGCCGCTTATTGCATGCTCTGTGCTGCTGTGCGCTTCTAGTTCATTACTGCCTATGTGTACACCGCTCGCCTCGCTAACTAACCTGAGTTTTGCTGCGCAAACTGCCTTATTGAAGAATATGAAGATTGTTTTCGGCAGCATGTAATGTTGCTAGCAGTCATTTCATTCCTGCCAGTAACATGTTGCTACCACAATGTTGTACATCTTTGTTTTGCGGTTAGCCCAAAGTTTTACGTTCACTTGAAGCACTTGAAATAAAGAGTTTAACGTCAAAGCTCAGGTCTAGTTGCGAGTTCTGCATCACAGTCGCCCGATACTAATCGGTGCATGCTCCGCGGGCGGCTCTGTGTGTTCCACTGCCGCCACTGATCATCACATGTTGACTGACCTTTTGTTGTTAAATATATACCGCTCTAAGTATAATTATGTTTATATCTGCTTTAATTGATATTTAGTGATAAGCTTCATATGATTATTTTAGTAATATAAGTATGATATTTCTCCAGCGCTGTCGCCGATCGGTGACAGCTCGATGTTCATATTATAATGTTTCAGTAATGTCGCCTCTGTCTGCACGGTGCATGTTCGTGCACGCACACAGTTCCATAAAATACAGTCATAAAAAAATATATTTGTTAACAATATTTCAAGGTAAACTTCACTAAACAACAAAAAAACTGTAAAACTGTGTGAGTGTAACTTATCGTAGACGAGGTGCACTCGATCGAGTTAAATGTTTTATCGTTTAAAAGAACTTGTGTATTAGACACTAGTGTAGTTCTGTTGTTATGAAGTTTGTTGTAGATCCGAGGTCGAGTGCACGTCGTCCATGTGAATGTTGTTACAAGTGGTTACGACCTGCGAGTTGAGCCGACGCACACGCGCACGCACTCCGAACTTTATTAAACTGTAGTTATACTGCAGAAGCTAGAAATAACACCTCTACCAAGTTAACCCAACAACATAGATGATGAATTCATAAAAAAAGTATATCGGATTGTGTATGACGTCCGTCACCAAATAATGTAGAGGTAGTGAGTGGTCGTGTGGTCGGGCCTCGCGCAGTGTCTCGTGCGCGGTGTTGTGTCGTGTACTATAGCAGTGTGTGTGTAGTGGTGCACGGCGCGCCGCGGCCCGGCTACGGCCTGCGCTCCAGCACGCTGCCCGCCGCGCTCTCCCGCCGCCACCCGGTGAGTATCGACTACCCCCATACACGCAACACACATATACCCCACACACATACACACCACACACGTCTGCGACCGACACAAGTTAACATTTACACCGCTACATTCGCCCGACAGCCTAAAATAATAATCATGTTTCTCTTTTGATACAACATCCGTTCTGGGAATATCATGAGTATATCGTAAGCTAAGTTTTAGGTCGGTTAGGGCAAATGTACCGATGTGAGTGTAAACAGTAGGCTAGACAGGCGCGGCACGGTAGGCTGGGACACGGTAGGGTCGGGCGGCAGGCGGGGCGGGTGTTGCAGTACAGGCGGCTGTTGCAGTGGTGTCGTCGCTGCGCGCGGCGCCGCGGCCGGGCTACGGGCTGGCGCCGCGCTCGCACACCTTCTCGTCGTCCACGGCCGTGAGTACGCCGCACACGCACTACACGGTACGCAGCCACTAGCGAGCCTCCTGCTCCACGGTACACTGTTCAGCCCACAAGCGACCACCGAACCGGACGATCTAACTATACTTGAATTTATATTTCGAGATTCATCGCCACCGACTACTATCTCCATCTTTCTATCTATGTGTTTATTTTAATTTGATTTTAAATAGGCCCTAAAAATGTGGGTACAATTTAATTTGAGCTTAGTAACTTACGTAGTCTGGCAGAGTTTGGTGTTCCAAATATTGATAGTTGTCTCGAATTATAAATTCAAAGATAGTGTAAGAAGTACATTCATTGCCAAATATTTTGTTTTATGCGGATGATTGTTAACCCAATATTTTCACTAGATTAATAAATGATGTCAACTGTCGGCTACAGTGTACACGTGATGTACATCTCGTGCGTAGTCTCGGTTACTATTATTGACAACTGCACAGCGGTCGATCGACGTCCACCACTCGATGTTCATCGCCCCAAAGTTGTTAATGACTGGCTGCACAGTCTATGGAACTTATCCAGCTTCCACGTCGATCGCTCGCTCTCTGGTTGCACTTCATGGTAACTGTTCCGCGTCAACGGCAAACAATCTCATATGTCACACCTGTGTTCTGTATGTATATCTACTATAAAATCAAAACTTGTTGAATGTCTTAAGAAATATAAAGTCCTCTGAATGTTTTATTTTCATACTAGTTTTTCTCCTCATTTCTAAATCTGAAAGTGAAAGTATCTATGTCAATGAACTGTACACAAATATCAGTTACTTGTAACAACTGTCATCTTAACATGGTGTGTTATGCAGTTGGAAGGGCTTTTATTGTAATAATAATTCGTTCATATTTATTTTGTCCTCATTAATGACCGTAGTCGGTAGCGATTTGTGTTGGTAGTGCAGCGTACAACTCAGGTTTGTATTACCTACATGTACACATGACATCTTTTGGCGGGCGCGATGCGACCCTCGAAGTCTCCTTCTCACCTCAAACAAACTACACGGTTGAATCGGAACAACTGGCCGAACGGGACAGACTTAATGGGTAGACTTCGATAACCTATCAAAGAAAATAAAACATAAATATTTTAGAAACACAATTTCAAAGTGAATGGGTTATGCCTGCTGGTCGTCTAGAATATCTACTTATGTAAAATCGTTTCACGAATCATGATAGATTATTTATTTTTCCCCGTGCCATCTGTAAAGTGTCGCCAGCGAAGCCCATCAAACCCTATTCGAGCACTAGGCTTGCATCAATAGCTGCTTCGTATGATGAGTGCGACTGTGGCACCGGCAGAGCTCGCACAGCACCTCGACCACACCTCACAATATGTCCTGTAGTGCAATAGTCTCAGTTACGCGAAGAGAAGACCTGCTGGCCAACTTGTAATGAGTGTTGTGTATCGTGTGTAGCGGTGTGTTGCACAACTGTTCGTTAACATTGACTGACCGGTGCGTATGTATGTATGTATTGTAGGGCGACTTCACGTTCAGCGGAATGGGAGACAAGACGCATAGCACCGACTTCAGCAGCGGCAAGTCAGACAGTAAGTATCCCTGCTGTGACGTCACGCGGCGGCGGACGCGCCACGCGCCCCTCACATGCACTAAGTCATGCATTCAGTTGTGCCGAGCAGCCTGGCGCGTCCCCGCCGCACCTGATATAGGTACTGCGTCACTTTCAGTACATGTAACTAATACCTCACACCTTCACCACGTACTAATTCCTGTTTAGTTGACTGTTTCGGTTATGCGTAAACTTATGATATTAACGTATGTACTGTAACACGTGAGCAGCAGAGGCAGCACGATGTACGTCAACAGCACGCCAGCTCGTCGCCGGGAACGTGTAGTGCAACACGTGCTCGTTGCACGGCGTGCGCGTGCAGTGTTACACGGGCTGCGGGAATGTTCGCGAGTTAATATCCCTATAATATAAAGGGCAAATGAAGGAACACAGGCGGCTTTTATTCAGTAAAAGTCTGACATTCCTTCTCGCATCACCAAGAACGGGAGAAGTTAATGATTTCCCACTTCAATAAAAAAGTTGCGACCCTGATTACAAACACCCGGCGGAAAAAAATGGTAGTTTCTCTATTAGCACGGTCCCCTAGATATCTTGGGCTCAGATATGACACCAACAGAGTACTGAAGATTATTACGTAGGTAAATTATTTCCACCGAGCGCGCCCCGCTGGAGCGATTTTAAAATGGAGAGGCTGCCGCGGCGTGCTGATTCAAACAGTTTTTAAAATAAAAAATTACATCAAATCGTTTCTGTTACCCTCAAGACATTGCAACACGTGCTGGCGCGGCTCGCTCGTGGGAATTCGTGCATGACTGCCACCTCGCAGGAATACATTGTTATAATTGGCTACGCGCCGCCGAGTGTTGTCGGTTATTCTATGATATGATTGGCTACGAATCGTCAATGCTGTGACATGATTGGCTACTTGCCGTGTGCACGTTGTGCGCGGCTATTATGTGACATACTGACGCGTGGTTGTTGTTTTGCGCGCAGTGCGGACGGAGCTGTGCAGTAAGTAGCGCCGCCCGCTTGCGCCTCACGGCTCACCACTCACGACACAGCCTAGCCACATACACCTCATTTTAATATATACATTATACATGTTTACTTATCATATCATTCATCTATATGTTTATGTATTCTGTATCCATATGTGAAGCGACACTTCGAGTAACACAGAATAAGGTCTTTATTTTCATTGATTTTATATACACTCAAGAGCAAAAAAATCGCACTTCATAACTCTTTTTGTTAAGGCAGTTTTTGTCATGAATGTGAATAGTTATTGAAAACATGTAGTACATTAATCTAAAGCTTATTTAATTGCCTTTCTAATGATATGAAATACAGTGTAAATAAATATCCTTGAAAGGGTTTAGAGCACAAAATCCAACAAATGGGAAAAATTACCAAATTTCACTTAAGAAATAATGAGAGTCAAACTTAAAATTCTTGGTCATCCTGTTTGTCAATAAAGTGTATTCCTCAGCCTTAGCCTTATTTACAGCTGTTACTTGTTTTTTCATGAGCCGTATTAATTTTACCAGGAAATCTTAAGGTATAACGTCCCACTTCTCGTCAATGACAAATTGAAGCTCTTGGAGCCGTTGAGATCCAGACTTTTTGCTCTAAGTCTTCTTTCAAGGTCATTCCAGATATGCTCAATTGGATTAAGATCAAAACTACGAAATGGCCTCCCTATCGCAATGATTCCAACGTCTTACATGTAGTCGCAAACTGTTCTAGCGACATGCGATCTGGTGTTGTTCTGCATTAAGGAAAAAAAATCTACCATTAGCCACACAAGTGGCTTCACATATTCTTCGAGCACTTTTTTGATGTATCATAAAGCCGTCAACCTTCTCGATATCAGGCCAGTAATGGCCCAGTAAAGAATACAATGTTAGTTTTAGTGTCCAAAATTATGCCACCCCAATACGCCTCCAAAACCCACTTCTTCGCTTATGCAGCATTGTTAAAATTGCCCTGATGTCCTTCTGTAGACCTTACAGCATCGATCATGGTCATCGTAGTCATTCTGCACTTATCAGAAAACACAACAGCTTGTCATTATGCATACATCCAATTTAAGTGTTTCGTGGCAAATTATTGCCGGGCTTGTCGGTGAGCTGTGGTCAATTTGGTTCCATTTGAGGAGTGATGTGTAGTCAGGCCTGCTTTACCCAGTCTTTTCCTAATCGTCCACTGACTTATACTGACATTGCAAACTTCTTGAAGCTTTTGTGTCAGTTCAATCGTGTTCAGCAGCTGATTTCTCAAAGTACTTGTTACAGAAAAGCGATAATCACGCCCTGATCCTATGCGCCACCGGCCATATCCTGGTCGCCAAATATACCCACGGGTCTCTTAAAATCTCTGGTATACTAGACGAACAGGAAGGCAGCTAAAATTTAGCTATCGAGCGACTTCATTTTGATTATGGCCTGCTTTGGGCAAGGCAATAACTTGAACGGCTTCTGCGGGCGTGGTATCCATATTTTTTCAGTAAATCTGTCTGTTTCTAATAGACACGTTATCACGTTAACGGAAACTGATTAAAACTCTAAAACAGCACCCATTTTGTAGCTCCAGGTAAAGGTGCAAGTAGCGAAATGCAAATGGGTGAATTTGGGGAATTGGGTATACCGCTGGTTTTTGTGAGTTACGTGAAGGTCAATGATCTTAATTTTGTGTTTTTATAAAGCTAACTTTGAACGCTTCAATTTTGCTTAATAATTTGTACTCAATATCTTTAGATTTAAGAAAAAAACAGTATTAAACGAAATTACAAGCCATGTGCGATTTTTTTGCTCTCAAGTGTATAATACATAATTATTATTATATTATTTTTGTAAACTTGAGCAGTGCTATACAAGCAAATAACAAAGATTTGATTTTCAAGCAATTGTGAACGGGAGAGAGAGCTTATTTTATTGCAAATCTAACAGATATGTGAAAAATGCATGACCATGATTATTGACAAAACAATTTCCTGCGACAAGCATAGCAAGTTCGCGACACAGAGTGTGCAAAGCATTAGCCCGTCGGTTTTATCATGTTTTTCTTGAATTATGTCACTCATTGCTTTCCCGCATTTGTAATAGTAGTCACACACCCTGTCCGAATCTACCGAGTGCAACTTCAATTGTCGGCTTCCTCTGCACATCAATTCAGTGCGATCATCCTCGCGCACCACGCGATATTTCTTAAGCGCCGCCCGTCACATCGCGTGGCAACTGTCGCTTCCGATGCGCGTCATCACACATAACATGGCACACTGTATACTACTCCACCAGAGACGAGAGTGGTGGAGTAGGTAGTATCATATACACATCCGCCCCACGCAAACACATTGTATTCCTCTTGAGCTATGTTGTTGATTGACTTCATTCCACTCGTGGCCGCATGAGCGCTTAGCTTCAATAACGTAGCCGTATATTGACGACACATTCTCATCGCCTACGCGTGCGTATCGTATGTATGCTCGACCAAAGACAACGGTTTCATTATAATGTTATCATTTCAGTTTCTGCCGGCTCCATAACTGATGTAGATCGAAGTGCTGTGGTAAGTTGTTTATTTTTTTCTGAGGAATTGATCTAGATTTGCCTTTAATATTAATAAAACTCACAAGTAGAGTAGTATGATGGATGGATTGTGTGAGAAGTGATATGAAAGAAAAGGCAGTTAGTGATAGCATGACGAGTGACAGGACAGTGGAAGAAAAACGTGTCGACCCCAAATAAAACGGGACAAGGGCAAAAAGATGATGATGATTATAAAAACTCACAAGACTATAGAGTAGATAAAGAGAGAACAAACTTGATTAAATTTAGTATATCTTTCCTCAAAAACACTTTAAAGCAAGCAAGGTCTTGAGGGACAGTGATTAGATGTGTGTGTGTGCGCAGACGACGGACGGCGGCTGTGTGATCCGCGGCAGCAGCGCGGCCGGCATGGGCGTGGGCGGGCGCCACACGGGCGCGCCGGCGACGGGCTGCGTGCGCCGCTCGCTGCCCAACATGGCCACCAGCCACCTGCTGCACGAGCCCGCCAAGCTCTACCCCTACCACCTGCTGCTCATCACCAACTACCGCCTGCCGCCCGACGTCGACCGCCTCAACCTCGAGGTACTCTATCCGGGCCTCTGCCGCCTCACCTGTGGAAAGTATTACGTAACGCAATTTTAGAACCTTCCTCCCCCCCATGTAACACACCGCAACGTTTTTCTGTCCCCCCCCCCATCTCTAAACGTTACTTAACATTTAAGTGACCATTAAAGTCACAATTATGTTACAAGGTATAATACTTTTGTTAGCAGTAGTAATAAACAAAAGAAGAGATTTTTAAGTCATATATTTTTATGGCTAATGAATCAAATAAGTGTAGGTACGTAAAATCACAATCCAATTGCAATTACTGCTCCTCTGTCCATGGGTTTGCCAGCCACTCAGACTTTTTCATTACTGGTATTCGGAGAGCAGACGAAGAAGGTTTCGGTATTGTTAAAATACTTGCATCAACTTCGTCTTCAACGAGCCAATCGGCATCCTGGGACAATGCTTCACTATGGCGCACAATGCAGAGCAGCTCATTTGCCCTTCTAGCAGCAAGTCGCTGTGGCCGTACTCTACTTCCCGGTAAAACAAATGAAAAGGGTTGTCGATTTGGATGATTCTAATCCCCTAACTTTTTTAATAAAATAAAAAAAAATGTTACGTAACGCGTTGTTTAAATACTCCCCCTCTCGCTAGACTTGAGTAACTCCGGAGCGATTCGTTCCGATGAACTGCTCAAACACAGTGAAAGAACTGAACTCGTTCAGTACTGTGCGGAATTATCGTTCCATAGTTCACCGGCTCAAAATACTCCCGCGTCTCTAGTCTACAGACTTGAGTAACTCCGGAGCGATTTAATATTAATTCATATTAGTCACTTTAAATGTCAGTCCTAAGCCTGAAAAAAGTATGAAGGGAAATCGAATCTATTAATTATAACTGAATTTCATAGGTGACGTATCTTATTGATATATAGTTCACAGTTTATGAACGAATAGCTAAACAAGTTCCTCGAAAACATGTCTATGCCACAGTTCATTTCGCTCTCTGAATCAGTAGTACTATATATCGTACCAAGTCAAGGAGCGAAATGAACTGTGGAACGAGTTAGCGGAACGAGTTCACTTCACGGAACGAGATTTGATGAACTAGATCCATTAAGTGAACGACAATGCCCAAGGCTACCTCTCGCCCTTGTAACGCACCGTAAAGTTTTACAAGACCCCCTCCCCCCTCCCCCCGAATTGCGTTACGTAATTTTTGGATGCTTCCAAACGCTCTCGATATTTATCCGACCTCTGTGTGTGTTCAGCGGCACCTGTCGGACGCGGAGTTCGAGGCGATCCTGCAGATCGGGCGCCAGGACTTCTACCGCCTGCCGCAGTGGCGCCGCAACGAGCTCAAGCGGCGCGCCCGGCTCTTCTAGGCGCGGCCGCGAGAGGGCGCGCGGCACGACTTTCCTGACCTGGACGCCTCAGCTGGCCGCGTGTGCCGCCTACTTTGTTGTTATTATTTACACGACGTTCTGTTGGCTCGTCACGATCACTACGACACGAGTCTGTATCGTAGTGATGATATTATAGCGGTCGCATCATAATGTATGACGTAGCGTAGCGAGCGGGCCGCGGGACGCGCGCTCATGGAGTCGCGCGCTCGGAACGATGCCTTGTTTATAAATGAGATATATACAGAGACTACCTATATAATTATTATATATATTGTGATTTTGTGTGGGCGCGTGGAATTCGTTTTACTTTAGTGAGAACCAAATATATTACGATATGTAAGATAAATATTTTGATTTAGGCTCTAAGTTGGGACATAGATGACTATATCGCTATGTATCGGTAGCTATAAGTGTAGCTTTTGTGGGTAATGGACGATTGTTTTATTTACTGAGGTGTGACCGGGAACGGAACGTGATTCTATCATTATAATGTTAGATTATAAATCAGAACACAAATAAAATGTCATAATATGTGCGACGTCGACGATGCGCAAGCACTCCTGCGCGGCATCACACACAGTAACAATGTCACGCCGCGCGTGTGTACTTGCGTGTGTGCAGGGCGGCGCGTGGCGACACGCCGCGTGTATGGGTGTGCGTGTGTGTGTGCGTGCGAGCGAGTATGCGTGACGTCACGCCGCGGGAGAGGGAGGAGCGACACGTGATGTCACGTCGAGTGTGTGTGTGCGAGTGTGCAGGGCAGCGCGTGACGTCACGCCGTCCATGTGTGTGTACGAGTGTGCGGAGCGGCGCGTGACGTCACACGACGAGCGCGTGCCCTTATTCTATATTACGTCGTTGTTTTTAATTTTATTCTAGGCAGATATTATTTTGGTTGCAATATTGATAAAATTATATTCAAAGTATTGGATTATTATTTTTCATCCAGCATTTCGAAGGCTTTCGAGATAACATAATATATAAGATAAGGTACGCGTAAGAGTAGATAGCTTACATACAATTGATATGCCTGATTTGTTACCATTACGAGAGCGCTGTGTCGACGCTCGGCGACTGTCGCAGTCATCACAACGTCCACTAGGAGCGGTCGTGAGGCGCCGCTGTGATCTGCTGGTGGAGGGTTAACATGACGTTCAAAGTAAGATTGTTTTTATTCTTATTCCAGTGTGGGTAAGAGACAGGGCCCGATCTAAGGGGCCAAGCTGGGCCCAGAGCAGCAAAAAATGAAAGGCGGCAAAATTGACTTCCTATCTTTCAACCTAGCCATTGGCCACTTATAAGTTGGCAGGTTGAGAATTTTATGCGCCACCTTCTAATACTGCTTCAAGTTGGATAGTGGAAATATTTAAGACTTAAGACTCATGACTTATTTATGGTTTTGTGTATGTAAAGGGCGGGGAAAATTATCTTTGCCTGGAGCGGCTAAATAGCTAGATCAGGCTCTGGTAAGAGACAGAGCTATACAGGTTGTCTAGCGCCATCTCTTACCCACACTAAAATAAGAATGAAACAATCTTACTTTGAACGTCATGGCAACCCACCATATCATATGTCATATAACAACCAGCAATACTGTATTACAGCATAGCTTTTTTTTAAAAAAAGATCATTATTTTTTATTTTTGTAACTTGCACTATCAGCGTGATTTGATTCAACCGTCGTAATTAGAAAAATCTACATAATCAAATCATAAAGTAAATAGTGCTCAGATATTAATTACTAAATACTAAACGATATTGAATTGTTTGTAGAAGAGATAAGCTGTTCAGTTAGCCTTTTAGGTTAGACAAGATAGAGGACCGAGTTACAGTACAATTCACGAATGATAGCGGCCGTGAAGTTAGCCTTTGCGAACGTTCGCGCATACTACACTCTTCTCGCACACGCACGTCGCCATTTGGTTCCTAAAACACGTTAAAACTTCACGGCCGCCATCATTCGTGAATTGTACTGTACGTATACACGGTTTCATTTTGTTATTACAAGTATGAAAGTAATGCAACATCGTATAGTAAGTACATAGGTGCGAGTGTACCGGACGTGTCGTGACGCGGACGTGGCAGCTCTTTATTATTGTCAATTGCAAACGTTTTACATTAATGTTAGTAGAGTGCGTGCGAGTACTAACTTAGTCGATCCTGAACTTAATGATCCTGCCAAGTCTCTTGGCGAATGTATTTATTACTTCCATGCACATAGCGTGTCTATGGTTGGCCTAACATCTCGACAAAGCGGCCCACGTCGCCGTGCCAGCGGGACAGGCGGACACGCTTCCATCGATTACCGTTTCAAATATTTATTATATCTTCACGAAACTACTAGTAATTAATAAATGATAAGCAATGTCAGCTTTCAGTGTAATGTATGCGAGTGAGAGAACGAGTTAAATTATTTATATTCAATTATATCTAGATGTATATATAGAGTTTATTTTGTAATAATGCTATATATGTATGTATACCGGAGTGCGCTCCCGAACTGGTTCGTGAGATTATGTTCGCTTTTTATACAATAGAGTGCGGTGCCGGCCGCCAGACGCGTGTTGCGCGTGTGTGGCGCGTGTAGCGCGTGTGACTCGCGTGTGGCGGGCGGCGCGCACGTTCGGGACGCGCCGTCTTCACGCGAGTTTCCACTCGGTCGCGCACTACCATCACTTCGTACATTATATTCATGCGGAATTTGAGAAATGTGTGAGAGGAATTTATCAGTGATTTTTAACGTGAAGACTATGCTTTTAAAGTAATAAACTTGCATTTCCGATTATTTTCTTGTTTATTATGTACCCAATCCTTTCTCCCTGAGCGACAGGTGCGCCCTTGGCGAGAGTTGCGATGACAGTACGCTCTGAAGGGGTGTTGCAAGGTCCACAGCGCGTAGTACACGCATGATTTACAATCGGCAAAATTTAAAAATGCCTGTTAAGGCTTATAAGAGAAAGGGAGAACTTTAGAGCGAGGTGAGCGAGGAGGTTTTTGAGGTGTATTTTCATACAACCGCTCTTACGTGATTATGATGTTATAATATTACCTTAATACACAAATACACATCTTTCTCTAGATTCTATTTCGGATACACAGCTATCTTTTTTAGACAGATATTATCTAGGCTTCTATAGAAATCAAAACATAAAGGAAACACTCATTTTGGTCCAATTCCAAAAGTGGTACCTAAGCCAAGAAAAAAATTAAGATAATCTGTTAGAACTTGACAAGCAATTTTTATTTTGTGCACCAAAACCTGTGAGACTGATGCTCTTGGTGTTATTTCAGTTAAAAAAAAAAACAGTATTATTATTTTTATTTATCTCAGGAACCTGAGGTCCTGGGCCTTTTGAAGGCATACGAGGAGCCGAAACCAACTCGCAGATGCCCCTTTAGACGCTTTCAATGGAACGTGGTACTAACCGGTGATTATCCCTGTATCCAAAGACAACCCCCGGTTGAAGGGAAACTATTGCGACACATGGAAAACTAAGATATAAGGCTAGTTTTTGGAGTCTTAAGTGTACTAGTTACCAGGAACTATGTTAAGACTATGGCCCCTGCCCGAACAATGTTATTAATATCCATCGATAAAAAGGCAGGGGGTGACTTGCACACTCAACAAACGGGCCTCCAAAAACGACCGCTAGCACGAAGTGACGTAGCAACAAGAGGGCAACATATCTCGGTGTACTTGAAGAGTGGAGAGGTATCTATATCACGGCTATCAGTACAATCCCGGAAGTACGGTCAACATCCCTACCAACACCTGACTGGATTATACATCCTTCTCCCGCGCACGTTTGCTCTTGCGAATCTCCACTCAAGCCATCCAATAAAGGCAAGAGAGAGGCGGAAGCTCTGACCCTCGTCAGTGTTCACTACAGCCGGCCAATAAAGGCAAGCCGCAGATGAGGAACAAGATTTCTCCTGGGAGTTATTGTTATCTCCTTTATTTTTCTGTTATACATATAATTTACATTTTTAAATATTTTTTTATAACAAATATATATATAAAAAAAAAAACATTTAAAAATATAAAAAATAGTGGTCCGCCGGTGTCGGGAGCAGGGTCCAAGCTACCGGTGGTTAGGGCTCCAGAGACAGGAACTTCCTCACAATGCGAGCCGTATCGAGGAGTACTGCCTTCTGTATATGGCCCTTGATCCAACCGCGCAACGACAGCTTCGACAGATGGTCGTCGAAGCTTTTGGCAATAAGACCATTGGCGGTTACGACAATCGGCACAATGATAGCCGAGTCCACATTCCACATGTCGACAACCTCGTGTGCTAAGTCGAGATATTTCATTTGTTTCTCTTTCTCAGCTTTCACGAGATTCTCGTCATGCGGGATGGTGATATCGACTATCATTGCACGGCGCGCTAATCGGTCTATCACCACTATATCCGGCTTATTGGCTACAATAGTCCGGTCAGTAATGATAGACCGATCCCAGTACAAAGTGACATGGTCATTTTCGAGAACTGGGTCGGGCACATACTTATTGTTATTATTATTATACAACTTTATTGCACACTCTAACAAACACACACCCACAAACCTTACCAAACATTTTCAGTAACATGAATTTTAAAAACAAAAGAGTTAGAGCTTGAATAGAATCTTCCAGGCCGTTTACCTCCACACTATGAGCTGACTTCCCTCCCCCCCCCCCTAGTCACTGAACGCCTGCCCCACCTCGAACATCTTGCCTGTATGCAACGCGTGTGATATTGTATCAGCATCAGTGCTTTAAGAGAGTAAGCATAAGACCAAAATCTACCATGTTGCCTTAGTTATTACATCCCCGATTTCTTGAATCTCAGTCGCTGACACGACGTCGGTGATCAATTGGCTTACGGACCACGTACGATCCGTCCTGAATGCTTGTTCAAGGGAGATTCCAGTGACTGAAGACTATTGCTGAAAACTGGACAACGTAAAGGTTCTGAAAACCGAAAAGAATGCAGCCTTCCGTCCCTGAGACGCAAACAAAGCTCACATGCGCAAACAGCGCAGTGAGCAACAGGGCAGCGTTCCAT
Organism: Mythimna ferrago; assembly: GCA_910589285.2. Lineage (NCBI taxonomy): Eukaryota > Metazoa > Arthropoda > Insecta > Lepidoptera > Noctuidae > Mythimna > Mythimna ferrago. The sequence goes on along the minus strand of OU342694.1, from coordinate 14,482,819 downwards.
GCGCTCCCTTGCCTTCTAGCAACTTCAGATCAAGTTAAGATCCACAGAAGAGGCCTCTGTGCCTGCTCTTATTCGCCTAGATAAGAGTATCGCTTTCGATAACTCTGACAAAGTGAAATATGTACCTAATAGAGCAGACAGCCTGCAATTCCAATGTTCCCTCAGCCCTCAACCAATAGACAAAACCCACCTCGATATGAGAGTTGCTCAAATTTAATGTAAAACCTCCCTCGCACCCATCGAAGATCCTAATGATCCTTTGCCCGCGTCATCTCAGAGGAAATGGAAAATACCATCAAATAGCTGCAGCTCCGAAAAGGCTCCTGCTCTGACGGTGTGATACCGTCAGAGCAGGAGCCTTTTCGCCATTTCTTTTTCCACAAGATGTTCAAACTTTTCCCATGCCAGGTCATAATGATCGTCATCTTCATTGGCGCATTAAGAAATAACATGTTCCCCTAAGCGTGGATAAGCCCAAGGCCCTTTTTTTTACCTTTCCATGAGTCTATTTAATATTTTCAGTAAAATCTACGAGAAGCTTATTTACAAGTGGCGCAGAGTATAAGCTGAAGCTATCTAAGAGTCTTCTTTACAACGTGTACCTAGTTTTCCCAGCTAAAATCCACTTCCGAGGATTAAACGGGGGTACAAAAGTAAGGAGTGAAGAGAGAAACTCAAAATTCATCATTTTCCTGTTCTTGTGCGGCCAATGCGACTCGTATTTTTCTTTTATGTCAGTCCTTGGGCTTTCCAAGTTTCTTGATCAGTCCTCACTCACACAATCCATTTATCTTTTCTCATGAAGTAAAATGCACAACTTGGTCCGAGTCTTATTTCATAGTGTTATACGCAAATCGATTCTAAAATTTCTATGATTATTTAGTCGATTCAAGAATTTCTGTGTTGCAGGACATCACTGGCTAACAGATTATAAATGACCGAATGACATGAAAGTTTCTTATTACTCTGTGATAGCGCAAAAGTCGCGCGTGCTTGAGAGTCGCATTTATGGAATCATTTTTGATTGTTCTTAATTTCGGATGACTTGTGTTAAAAATAGTCAGTGAAAATGATACTTCTAATTCGGTAAATCAAAATTGTAGCCCCCTGTAAATTTTCCTCATAAGAGTGTTTTTTTTTGTGCTGTGTGTCAGTATTCAGTGAGTATTATGAACTTTGAGGACTATGAAACCCTTCCGACCCAAAACTCCGTCACACACATGACTGCCGGAGCAATAGCAGGGGTGATGGAGCATTGCATAATGTACCCGCTCGACTCCGTAAAGGTAAGCATGGGCAGCAGCCGGCCGCGCAGTCTAGCTGCTGCTGGCTGCCATTCAAACTAACCTAATCAGTGTGACAGTTCTATCGGCTGGCCTGTTACGCCACCAATTTGCGATCTCTCGTTATGTAAAAACACGCAAATGAGCTATTTACCGATTATCACCGTGGCAAATGTTCCGACGAACCCATTTTTTATACCTTTACACGTTTTTAGATAACCCCTAATTTATTTATTAAATTATTATTAGTGGTATGTATTGCTATTACATGGTCATTAATCAATGACTAAACACGTTTGTATTCAGGATAATACTCATAGTACCACTCCAATTCAATAGGAATCTTAGCCACACATAGGATGAACATGTCTGTATGTGATTCCAATTGACTAACATGATTGCAATAATGTAATAATTCAGGATAATTATACTAAAATCTGTAATAGAACACATGTTTGCAGAGATGAGCAAACATGGCCTTGATACATGATTGCTTATTATTTACAATGATATGGCAGTTGCCCGGAGTGGTGTTGTGTTACTGAGCTTGTCACTCTTGTTCTTACTACATGGATAATCATAATCTGTGGATCAGCATTCAGTAACAAGTACCTACCTACTTGAATGAATAACATGTTAGGATAAGTTGTTTTTGTAGTACATCTTTGTTGACACATTGGTAAACACTAATAGTGTGGTATTAAAGGCAAATATATAAATTTGTATTTAACACAAATATATATATTAAATGTGTGACATTAGGCTCATTTAGTATTCTGGCCTACCAGCACATATGATCTGACCCGAGTGCCAGTGTCAGGTGAACTCTCAGTATTGACATACTTATTACACATAATATTATTATGTCATTAATACCTATATAATAGAATACTTTTATAGTTTTCCTCTGGTGTGTGCCTCAATTAAATATACAATCTGTGGTCTGTCATTGTTTGATATCACTAGACTTCATAGAGGAAAATCATTAGGCAATTTATACATATGTAATTAAATATTATGTATATATAGGTTTGCTGTTTGCTCTGAGTTTTGGTACCTCGGGTTGTTTATTCAAGGAGATGGTTTTTTTTTTATGGTGGGATAAAATCATGCATTGACATCCGTGAGGTAGACCAAGACATAACACATCAGATCAATTCAGGATGGATAAAATGGCGACAGGTCACTGGAATAACTTGAGACCCACAGATGTCCCCAAGTTAAAGGATAAAATCTACAAGTCAGTGATAAGTCCTGTCATACTGTATGGAACAGAATGTTGGGCTGTGAAAAAGATGGATGAAAGACATTGCATGTTGAGATGGATGTGTGTGATGAAAGAAAAGGAAACTAGTAATAGCATGACGGGTGCCAGGATAGAATGGAAGAAAAAAACGTGTTGTGCTGACTTCAAATAAGACGGGCCAAGGGTAGGAAAATGATGATGATGATATAGGTTTGCTGTGTTTTGAAGCAGTTTTGTACTAGTTTAATTGAATACTAGCTGTGCCTGCGACTTCGTTCGCGTGGACTACAGGAATTTATTTTTTCTAAAATAAAGGAAGCCTAAATTACTCCTTATTACGTCAAAATCGGTGCAGCCATTTCAGAGATTAGCCGGAACAATCAGACAGACAAAAATTGTAAAAATATATATTTTGGTGTATGTACCGTATATAAATATTCATATGCTACATGCATATGAATATTTATATAAAAAGTGGTTATTTCAATATTACAAACAGACACTCCAATTTTATTTATATGTATAGATATGTGTAGACATTACTATAAGGATAAGGAGAGATTGACTGACTAACATATCAATGCACAGCCAAGACTAGGTACTAGAACTGGGAATGTGCTTTTTTTTTTATGGCTATTGAGCTGATCGCGACTATTAAAAAAATAAAATTAATACCATACTAAATTTTGCAGAAGGCTTCCTTTTATGATGTAGATGAGCACTAAGAAGGGATTTTTGGAAATTCAACCTTTTCTTTAATCTGTAATAATCTTTTTATTTCATCTTTTACACAAAATAATTACATGTAACGGCCACAAGTAAATCTTAAACAATTAAAAAAATAACTATAATTAACTTATCAATTATTTAAACTACAGGAAAAATTACTTTATTAACCTAGAATTATGTATAATTAGCAACTTGCCTAAGCTAGGTTTATAAAACCTGTGTTTCGAGTCACAAAAGCTAGTGCCACAAATGATAACCTAAGTAACTAATAAAGGTTGTCATTATTTGTTTTCAGAACTACAACTTAAAGAACAATTTAGGGGGTTTAGAGTTAATAAGCTTAACTTAAACTTGAAATTTGGTATAAATTCTAATTTAAAATGAATAGAACTGTTATTATTAGTTTTTTGTAACTACCCTCAAAATACAGTTTAACCTTTTAATTGTGTCAATTAGAGACAATGACAAAGCGAACGCTGGTGTTCGCTTGGGGTTTAATAAATGTTTAAGGGATGTTAAAATTTTTACGAACTTCTGACAAACGAAGTTGCTAGCTAATTGCTAGTCTATACATATAAATAAAATTGGAGTGTCTGTTTGTAATATTGAAATAACCGCTTTCTACTACATGCATATGAATATTTATCCAAAATAACATTTTTTACAATTTTTGTCTGTCTGTCTGTTTGTTCCGGATAATCTCTGAAATGGCTGGACCTATTTTAACGGGACTTTTTTTGGCAGGTAGCTGATGTAATAAGGAGTAACTTAGGCTACTTTTATTTAAGAAAAAAAAATTCAAAATCCTGTAGTCCACGCGAATGAAGTCGTGGGCACAGCTAGTAATCTAATCAAGTAATATTATGCAGGTGACTATTGTGCCTGTAAGTCTGTGTGGTACCCTTCCATACTAAAACACTCAACTCTTTCACACTCGGCAGTAGCATAGATTCCTGCTCAAACAATCAAATTTACTTCCACAATATTAGTTGAGACGGTTTAAATGAGTAAATAATGTCACAACTTAGTTGATACATGATCCATTTTTTTAATAACTATCTTAGCCACTTGTGGATTCACCTGCATGAAATCAGAACTTCCTACTTTTATGAATTATAGCCTGTATTTCTCCAGTACCAGTTTTCATTCTAATTTGTGCAGCTGTTTGACCTTGAATGAGTAATAAAATAACATAATGTTTAAAAACTTCACCTATAAGACATTAATGTGCCAGTGTGCTAACAGAATGTCATGAATATTATGAATAGTGTAGTTTCTAATTATATTGACTGGCCTGTTGGTCTAGTGGTTAGTGGCGCTGACTGCTACGCCGGAGGTCGTAGGTTCCATTCCCACCCAGAGCAAATGTTTGTGCGATGAGTACGATCATTTGTTTTGTGTCTGGGTGTAATTTATCTATAATATGTATGTATTTAGAAATATATAAGTATGTTTATCAGTTGTCTAGTACTTATAACACAAGTTCTGCTTAGCTTGAGACTAGACAGCGTTGTGTGATAGTCGTAGAATATTATTATAATTATATCCGTTATGAAAACCACACATTACATTCCTTCAGAAAGTACAGCTCATTGGTACCCAATTCACCCCTGCCATGTTATGTATGCAGGGTGTACACACTGTATGCAGTATTTTGTTTATTTATTTATTTATTTATTACAGCCTGGAGGACTTACAGCTTAACAAACTAAAAATAGAAATAAATATAAACGACAGAAAGCCAGTTTACCTTTTTAAAATGCGTTTTTGATGGCACGGAATGCCAAGCCATAATTCTAAGACAAGTGTAGCTCGCCAAATTTTCTGAACCATCGGATGATAGAGAACCTGCAAGTAATGATGAACTTTGCTGGGACAGGCATGCCATTAAAAATAATAATTAATTAATTGTTTGCTGGATAGAGAAATTAGCACAACAATATATGTATATTTATTTATATATAGAAAAGACTAGGCAGAATTAAACTACCTTGATGTAATAATTAATTAGTCACATTGTCTAAGTAACATTGCAGCCATACAAGACATAAATGATTGCATTAAATATAGTGCATGGCTGTATGGGTAATACAAGTTATCTTAAGGAAAAATGCCTGCAGTGCAATGTTTACTAGTTAATTATTGAAACCATTCAGTAAGTGTTGAATAGGCCCATTTATTATTACACAATTACACATAAAAAAATAATAAGTAACATAAAATCTGGACTATAATCAGGAAACAAAAATAATTATTATCTATGTACAGTATAACAATATGTTTCATAAAATTCGTCAAAAGGCAAAAGTATAAGTTGTCCACTATATGAGGAAGTAGTCAGCCTTGTTGGCGGCTTGCCAGCACACCTGCGTCTTCCAGGCGGTGTCGCAGTGGTCGGCGCCGTGCACCGTGCCGCACGCGCGCAGCGCCGGCGCGTTGTGCGCCGCCAGCTCGGGCGGCAGCAGCGCCAGCACGGCCTCGATGTCCACCTCGCCGTCCGACATCATGCCGGCCGTCTCCATGGTGCACTTTATGTAGCACGCCAGCTTGGCGTCCGGCATAAGGTCGACGCCGCCGTTCACCTTCTCTACCAGCGACACGTCTACGCCCGTCTCGGCCGCGCAGCTCTCGCGCACCATGCGCGCCAATTCCGCCATGTCCTCGTCCATGGCCACACGGCCGGCTTGCACCGCCGCCAACCCTGCCACCACCATGACCAGTGACCGGAACCACATAGTCGTTGAGAGAGCAAACACTAATGATCCAGTCTGGTCGGCAGCTCTCTATATAACGAGCTGCTCAATGTCAACCTGATCTGTGGTCACATGGACCGACTGAAACCTAAATTACACACTCCTCGTTAATATCCAATGATTAAAAAATATTGTTTGTTCGCAAAGTGTACTGCAGCAGAGGAAACTATAATTTTTCATCCTTAGTGTAGAATCACCGGAAAAAATTATAGATTTGCTAAAGAGAGAATTACAGACCACGACGTTAATTTTTTATGGTGAATCTAACAATTGTAGGTTTGTCAGTAAAACAGAAATTTGAGGTGTCACTTGTGTTAAACACATAATAGAGTTCTGTGTGGCTAGTGTTGTACAGCGGCCAGGGACGCCGGCTATCGCAACGTGTCCCCAGTTTTCCTAAGTTTCGTTATAACATAACAGTTTTACGTTGTTGCAGACTCGGATGCAGTCTCTACGGAGTGCCCACAACAGCTCCATCTCCGAGACGTTCCGGCACATGGTGAAGAAGGAAGGGCTGCTCAGGTAACACTCGCTACACACGCTAACACCTACGTCAATGTATCCATGATAAGCACACAAACACACACTAATTCTGAGGCTATTTATTTATTTATAATAGTACAGAGAATACATAAATAGCGGTGAAGACTTAGCTTGCGATAGCAGAAGCCCTTCCACCGCGTCGACCTCAACCCGACTTGTGTTGCGAATTTGAAAGCTCGCAACACTGAGCCCTGTCCTTCCCCGGTGTGACTGGAATCCAGAGTGTAGATAAGTTAACAATTATGCTAGTATATCATCAAACTCTTGGTTAAATAATTCACAAGTTGTCAAGTGCCCAGTATCGATCCAAGCAGTTAGGCTCCCTGTTTGTACAACTTGACCGTTATCGCGTTAGGAACAAAACAAATCGTGTAAAAGAAAATAAAACATAATGTAACTAGGAGATACTCCATTATAACTGAATAAACAGTGCGAAGACCCAAAGAGTTTGTGTACCTACTACCACACACGTGCTGCCGTTTAGCTTTTAAATTAATGAGGGTCTGCTAAAATAAAGTTCACCAGGTGGTAGCACTAAGACATAAGGTCCAGGCACCACCTGTCAAAACGCTTATATTAATGACATTACTTAGACGTCAACGTCAATACACGTCAATGTCAAGTATACGTTTCATAGGAAAAGACCTGACGGCAAAGTGACCCAGAATCCTGCAGTTTGACATAAAGCAAGCTCTTATAGCACTGATATAGGAATAAATCTGAAAACAGTTACGAACATTGCTCTGCGTCCATCTATACAATGTTCGCCCTGGAGCCAAGAGTATCGGAAAATTATGTATTGTATTCTTTATCATTAGTAAATTCCTATAACATTTTTTTTTAAATAAAATACCTATTTATTTTTACTTTCAGTACCTTTCAGTAAAAATAAATATGTTTTTAATTAATGAAACCCAAAAGGAAGGTTACTATTGTATTATTTGTCGTAAATTATCGTTTAGTTAGTTATAAGTAGACCACATACTTTTGTAAACGATCATTAGAAAACCTTGAAAAATTATCATGATGAAATAGTAGGTTTTGATCACTGCATCATTATTGTAACCACCTATTTAAAATCGAGTATGACCTCATTTATAAAGTATACTTATTTTTTTTAAATACATTTTTAGAACAAAAAATTAAACAACCGATCGATTATATTTTTTTGGGCATCCCTAATTCATTATCGACACGACATTGACGACATGACATTAGGCTTACATGGCTGCTGGCGGATGTTATACTCTACACTTAGTACTGTCCTAATAATTTTCGGATACTGTTGTGGTCCGCTACTATAAGAGAAGAACCTCTCGTCTGCCCGCTCTTTGCAAGTAGGTACAGTCCCCTTAATGGTAGAAGGGACTTGGACATCTGGTGTTGTCACCAAGAACTTGAATGTTGATCAACAGTTGGATGTTGTTACATGAGATGACTGTCACATCTGTGACTCTGTAAATGTTCCGGAAGTATAAACACAAAGTAAAGGCGATAGTACAGCCCAGTTGGGAGCCGGACAAGATTTATTTATTTATTAGAACTTCATGCAACACAAAAGTACAAAGGCGGACTTAATGCTATAGGCATTCTCTACCAGTCAACCAAGGGTGGTGAAGAGAAAACATGGCAGGTGCATAAAAAAAAGAGAGAGAAAAAAAAGATTATTAAGAAGAATAAGGGTACAAATGTATATATATAATTATATAAATAAAATAGACATACATACATATTTAATATGAGCATTTCAAGATGCAGCATCCTTCTGAGCCAATCAGTTCGTAAGCCTCAGCCTGTATCAGGCGAGAGTGTCTAGACACTCGCTGAACTGTGTGTATTACTCAGTTATATGGTATGACAGTTTGACAACGTCACCGCGCACCACACAGTCGGTACGTAAGCACGCGAGGTGTAAATCTTATCTTTGCTACAATACCTACGACACGCACATTTGGGTCAATGTTGCCTCGTATCGCACCCGGCCTATCAGTAGCGCAGGTTCTCAACTATTTTTGACAAGTTATTAGCAAATCAATCATGAATTTGTACAAGATCTGATGATTCAAGATTAGCTTTCAAAGGAATATCATAATGGTAACCTTTGCATCTGATGCGAACTGTAATTAATATGCAAACTGGTATCGAGAGGTGGCTGAACGGCAATATGCAACGTGTCTCATGTGTATCCTGAGTGATCGCTAGCGTACCTAATATGTCGCGGTGTCACCTTGCACTTGGAGTGCCTGTGGATATCACAGCCGGCTGCAGCACAATCTCAGCCGCGCCTACTCTAACGTGACACCTGTGCTATCGCACGGCGCTCGCTATCGGCCCTGTTATCTGTTATCAGCGTACGTGAGGCTGCACCGCCGCGCGCCCATCTGCTGACTGCCCTTAGCATTGTACTCGCTATCTATTGCGTGTTATGCCATGTATATTTTAAAGACGGCGGTATCCTAAATCATTACGTAAGAAACAGTTCCAGATACGGTGAGCTGATGTCATACAAAAGACTTCCGATTTCTGACTCTGAAGCAGCCATCTGATTAAACGAGACCGCGAAAGAGACGAAACGAAAACCTCCTTTTTGAAAATTGCAGTCTCTTGGAAACACGGCAACACTACCTAACGATGATTAATGGAAGATGTGGATGCGAGGTCAAGCCACTTTCCCAAACATTCAAACACACGTTGGCCTCGCATGACGCACTCAGTCCACCACAAGACTCCAGGCATGCAGACTCTGGCTTATGTAAAATAGGTCACTAACTGTATTAGAAATGCTTAAAGTTCGAAACAATTTTTCAGGAACAAGTAGCTTTCTTTCTATATTCACGAAAATTCCGAATACAGTGAGGAGTACAACGGCGGAGTTATAATAACAATGATGCCTCTGGTCAGTCGTCCACTGAGCCATCCCTCGTGAATATGTATGTCGGTGGCGGCGACCGCCAGGCGGCCGGCGCGTCGACGCCCACACCGGCCACCGCAAGCTTCTTCATAACGAAGACGCTCTTTACTCACAACACTCACTTACACTAATATTATAAAGGTGGAAGTTTGTGAGTGTGTGTGTATTAGCCATTTGAAAACAAACGTCAATTCTTCACACTCGAGTGGCTAAATACATTTCGGTAAACTTGGTACTCGAGTAGATCATGTCCAGGAATAACACGTAGGATATTTTTCTTCCAGGAATATATTCCCTTGGAAAAATTTTCAACTTACACGCGGGTGACATCACTCTGGCATCAACTAGTATCATATGCTTTTTTAAGAAATGTTGATGAGCTGAACTCATTCAAAGTGCAGCTGGTAGACAAGCCAGAAGGATAAGTAGATGTGCCCATGACGATATTAGTTTCCCTGAGATACAATCGGTGAACGACACCCAGAAACTGCAACCAATTATTTAAAGTCGGTCCGGCGTAGCGGCTGAAACTAAACAAATCGTCACGCTCTGACGCCTCTACACAAATGAAGCATAAAATCCTATCAAATCATGAAATTCGAACTTAATGCTCAACGCAAACAATGTAGAATTTTCAGAATGCGGCAATGTTGTGCCATTGGAATTTTAAGATGTTTAAATTATTCGCTTGAACATATATTATAATAGTAACAGTGATATTACACTGAATTTCACCAGCCTCGGATTTGAGTCACCCAGAATACACTTAGCGCTCGTGCAGCAGGCGGCGCATGCGAGTCTCGGTTGCTCTCTTTAGTTTCTAAAATTGGCCAAAATTCGTACCATTTATTTCAAGTAATACTGTCCTAAACCTCGTAAAGTAAGAGAGACGTCCATGTTAAACCTGTTGCTAGGAGAGCTGCCACGTCCGTGACGACTGCACCGTTAGCGTGGATGCTGGGTATTATACACGAGCGGGACTCTTGAGTGCAACCCAGCAACCACTGCACGAGCGTGAAGCGGTGAGGTCAGTGCCGCCCGAGCTCCCCCGCCAGCCACGCGCGATAACGTCCAGGCTATGAGATCATCCACGGAGCATAGCTACGTTATCTGCGGCGTGGCTCGCAGTCGGTTTCGTCTAGTATTTGCTGTTCTAATAATCACACATTATCTCATCGCGTGCGTCGCGTGTCGATACGGACAGTGAAAGTGCCGCGGACGATGAGTGATCGGTCGGCGCTGCCTCTAACTTGCGCGAATTCTAAAAAAACTTGGTTTACTTTTACTATTGAGATCAGTCTTCTTGACCTTTCCCCAATTTATTGTCTAGTTTGATTTTTAAATAAGAGTAACTTCCTTCGCAATGTCCAGCATCGCCATGTTTATCCGTGGTACGCTGGCGCTGCCGGCACTTAACGTGGATTATATCGTCTTCATCGAGTGCTAGTTTCTACCAGTTTCGCAAGCGTCAAGCTAGAAACTTATCCTAAAGGAACAATTCCCGAATACAAGTGTCCCATGTGCTATTTCAGGACATGCTCTACCCGTGTGTCAAATATTATCCAAATCCGATATATAGAGTAACAAACGAACACGTATATGAATACAAAGTTTACTCTTTATAATATTATGTAGTGTGATGATTAGGTACATAGGGCGTGCTGTTCCCCAACTAAAAGGTCAGTCGAGTGTGAAACGTATAGCGGCTTGAAGAGCTGTGTCTGCTCCCGTACAGTGGCTATCGGAGGGCAATTAGTTAATTTTATCTTTATGTGGCAGTTGAGAGGTCGCCTGGTGCGAAGGTCGCGATCGCTGTGCGCGTTGTGCCCGCCCGCGGACCGATTACCGTTGCTTAAATAACTTCAGTGACGTCACAAGTTTCAAACGTCCTTGAAATAAAATAGATTTTTGTAAGATGTTATACAACTTTAATAACTATTGCTAGTTCGTTTATAGTGGACATACACAAATATTGTGATCGTCACGCCCTCGTTCTCCTAGATAAGCCTTGAGAGTAGTGCCTGCTGTCGCACACTTCATATTAGTCCGCCAGTATACAACTGGCCCCTCCCAGGCATGCTCCAGGAGGCGTCCACAGAAGAGGACTTGGATATACCTAGTTGGTATAGGAACCTGCACCTTTTTTTGTGGAAGCAGAAATGCGGGATCCATGTACTGAGATGCATGTATACAGGATTGATTTTTTCAATAAATAGCTGACTGCATCAGGCTAAGTATAGGGAGACCGGTATCGTGTTTGAGTTTTCAGATCAGGATTAGGATTAGGTTTATTTTCTTTCTACGAGGACTCTCGTAGAAAGAAAATGATTGACTATAATGTCTTATGGACTAAAATAAACAGCTCAATTACACATTTGACATAACACGCAAAGTTATGCCGCGTCTGCGCCGTGCGCGGGGCGTGCCGCGCGGTGCAGTAGGTCCGCCAGCTATCTCCGTGCAACGCATTGATTACTTCGCACACACTCATTCATTGCATCGCTCGTAATCACACAGTAGGAGCCAATCATCAGTCTCGATGCATGACTCGTGCAAACACTAACAACATAAACAACGTAACATTTATAATGAAACTAGCTGGTAACCACGACTTCGCCAGCGTCACACTCTAAAGTGTCATTTGGTTGCAATTCCAAAAAGCTTTTTTTGGTACAGAACCTTAATTCTTTTTCCAAAATTAAAGCCGAGGTTATTCCTTATAACATTAGCTATCAACCAGTTAAAGTTACGTCAAAATTGGTCCAGCCGTTTCGGAAATTAGCCGGAACAAACAGACAGACAATACTTTTAAAATTGCGTTTTATGAGTAATAGGGTAGTTTCCAGGGTCAAAATAATTACATTTCATTTAGTCCGTATTTTAGATTATAAAAAAATATTGGACATGACATTTTTTCGATTAAACAAAAAATTGCAAAGATATAGCCTATTAAAGTTACGCGTGACACGTGACGTTTTTTCGACCGTGCGAAAAAATGCAGCACGGCGTGACGTTATACGTAACATTTTTAGTTTAATTTACTAATAAAAGAATACGTGTCCCTTATTTTTGAGTAATCTAAAAGACGGACTAATTACATTTTTTACGGCAACTAACCTATTATCGATGCTGAACGCCTGCCAGAGAGAGGGTCATGGCAATACGGATGGTGCGGGGATACCGCACGATTTCCCGCGAAGCGGCGAGTCTTCTGGCTGGCCTACCACCATGGGATCTGGAGGCAACAGTCTTTGCATACATGCACGGTATGCGCGTGGAGATGCAACGCCGGGGTGAAAGTCCTCTGCCGCGACAGGTCACGGCATGGCGGATAGAGCTCCGGCGGGATCTCATGGTGAAATGGCGTCAGCGACTATCGCAACCCAGTGCTGGGCACGCCAAAATTATGGCGGTAAGTCCCCTCTTTGAGGCGTGGCTGGAAAGACCTCACGGCGTCCTTACCTTCCGTATAACACAGGTCCTCACCGGACATGGTTCGGGAGGTTCCTGCACCGGATTCGTGCTGAAGTGACGCCCGCGTGTCGCCACTGTGTGGAATGCCCGTAGGACACGTTGGAGCACACAGTCGAGGTGTGCCCTGCTTGGGCGGAGCATCGCCGTGCCCTCGTGGGGGCGATCGGCAGCGGAGACTTCTCGCGCCGGGCCTTGGTTGAGGCCATGGTCCGGAGCGAGGAGGTGTGGCAGGCGGTCGCCAACTTCTGTGAAGCAGTAATGCTCGCAAAGGAGGCCATTACCATCTTTTTTTTTTTGACATTTGGGCATGGCAGTTGAGAGTTTGTCATGCTCACTCTAATGTCTCGCTGTTGGTGGCACGTGTTATTGGGTCATTCGGTTCCCTTAAAAATGGTTGAGCTGAGTGGGGCTGATGCACGCGTCATGCTCGTGAACGGGTGTCGTCAGTTGAGTCTGGTCATCTCTTAGCTGCCAGTTGCTTAATTCAGTTTGTATCTTTTAATTATTATTATTTTTATTTTATTATCTACATTGTGCTTACACAATAGAAGCAACATGAAAATTTGTAACCAAGCATTATATGTAACATAATATGATTTAAAAGAGTGTCCATGGAGTTCCTTGCACGTTCTTCTCCATAGAGACCTACTCTTTGGAACATGCAATTTAGCTTCACTTTTCTTGGACTGACCGACTTTTGACTATTCAAAAGTGCCTGCAAATGGTCTATTTGAAATAAATGATTGATTGATTTTGATTTTGAGGAGACCAAACATCAGGCAAGGGCGTCCTCGCCGCCGCCGCCGGAATTCTGATCCCGATTCCGTTCATTCCAGTTACCGACACCGAAAGAAAATAAAAGAAAGAAAGAAAGAAAAAGTGTTGGTCACCGAACACTTTTTGATCGTACGAGTTGTTAATGGAAGCAATTGGACACAAAAAATGTTTACTAGATGAAGAACTATAAAAATAAAGAATATCGTCGCGGTATCGTGCCACAAGACAGATTGGTACGGGCACAACTGATAACTGCCGATGCTAAATGTTGTAATAACTGCGATATGCTTTCGGCTTCTTTTGATAGGATCGTGCAAAATATCAATCGAGCTGTTGTAGGTGACATGACTACCGAATCATCATCATTATTATCCACAGCTTTCAATAACTAATAATAGTTTAAGTCAAAACGTTTATTGCGAACTAAGTGCACAATGTAGATGTTATATCATGTCAGTACTTTTGACTTAGCAGCCTTGCCAATGTTATCTTGGTAATGGTTCGCATTATAGCTGTCCCGGGTTACTCCATGACTGGGCAAAGGCCTCCCTCCATTTATTTGTAACGGCCCCTGTTCTGCGTCAGTTCTTGCTAATTCTGTAAGAAGACGTAAAGCTCTCCCATCTCTCGAGTGGTCTCAATGTTTGTTATTTCCGTCGCTCTTATTATCTTGTGCTTCTCGCATCAACAAGTCCGTTACTGTTGCTGACAGTTCTGTCCTTGGTGTTGTTTTCTTCTCCTCACAGACTTGTTGTATGTCGTCTTGCAGCAGTGGAATATTGTTCCTCACTTGGCAAGAGGGATTGGTCTGCCGACCTGCTAACCACATGCTGTTATTGATCTCGAGAGCCTCGGGCAGTAGTGCCAACCTGCAGTGTTCAATTTGCTCATGCCGGAGCTAGTTACGCGTGTGTGATGCTGTACTATATTATTCATTGTGTGTCATAAGGACACCTGAGTAGCACACATAAAACCGTTTAAGTGTTTGTATCTTGTATTACAACATCTTGTAAAACTCAATCTCTTATCAACTTATCAAAGAGTACAATCACGGTATTTGTGTAGCCTGCTATCGATGTAGTAATATTAAATGCAATAAATATTTGTAGAACCGTGCGCATCTCGAGATAAAACTATGTCATGCTGTACGCGCGCTATCTACTACTGCCGCAGTCTCGCCTACGAGTCGCTTGCTCCCGACTCGAAATAGGCCAGCCGGTCGTACTTATGTACCTGCATAATACTCGTAATAATATTTACCTGCGGATAGATAAAATTTTAGGACTGGAATGAAAGGCAGGCAAAGAGTATGTGCACACCATGCTCTCGTGGGTGCTTTGACACCGCACCGAGCTGTGGGCGCTGTCAGCTGGTGCTGGCCCTGGTATCGCAGCTAGCGACCGTGCTTTAGCAAGTCCTAGTTTACACAGTAACCACCGACGTACTTGCTCCCACAAGTAGCGCGACCATAACAATTTATATTGAAATAAAATAAAACACAATCTACTGGAAAGTCTATACTTAAACGAAAAAACTGTTAAAGGAAGGCGTAAAGGAAACTGCTAATAATGAAGGATGAAGTGGTTTGAGCAACAGCAGTAATTATAATTGTGCGCAAGTCTCGCAGCGTTTCACGCGATCATTGCGCACTGGCCGACGACGAGGACGCTCCCACTGACACACTCGATGTTCGTGCAATATTGTTTTTTGAGGTTGGAAATCATCTAATGACTTCTTCCGCTTTAGGGCGAAGCGGGGCCGTGTTAGATTTTTACTGACTAAAACCACACCAATGTTCCTTCAGTTACCGTTTGCGTTCTAGCTAGGACCACGGGTTTCCTTTTCAGAAGTCAACCCATGGTTACACATACAGCAGCTGGGCTCCTACGGTTTTGTGGACACCTCTTTGAGGCGCGTGTGGAACACTACGTGCCGTCGGGTCTGTGGTCGTTTGCACCCGCTCGATGTTGGTCCCGCGGGTCCATATGACCACATAATTTATTTTCTGTATTTTTGGTGGTCACTTGGACCCACAAACAAATAAAAAAAAAAACTATTGTTTAAAGCTACTGGTGGATACTGTCAAATGCAAAATTGGTAAGTCAAAATATAATAAAACTCAATTCAGTTAGATTTAAAAGTTTATTCTCAATCAAATTCTAAAATATTTTTCAATTAGGTGGTACATATATGGTATAAATCGTAGGCAGATAAAAGAACGTTCATAAATAAAGTTATATAAATTAACGTAGTAAATAGTATTAATCACATATAACAATCAACAATTACTATACCAACATACATTGATGGGAATCCCTGTGAAGTTGATGGCAAATTTTTATTCATTATTACTACTAAAAGCAGAAAAAATATAACTAAAGTTTTATGTACACTAATTTATAATAGGTCTTTACCTATAAAATTGCTATTTTCTAAAATGCGTTACTATAAACTGTGTTGTCATGTATCTTCGTATTGATTTGATATTATAAGTTCAAAAAACTTTATGTTAAAGCCTTGGTTTCTCTGTGTTGTGTATTTTTGTATGCAGTTGGTATTTATAACCATGAAATTTTAAAATCTGACCTAAACAGATTGATAGAACATAATAATCTTGATTTTTTTTTGAGCATTAAATAACAGTTTTTTAAGTGAAGTGCAAATGATATAAGCTTGTATCAATCACTATACATTATTTTGTAGGGTTAGTAACCCAGTGGTTATAGACGTGACGGTATAACTTTGTATCTGTGTGTGTGCAGCTCAATGACGTATTACGTTTAGTTCGAAGTTAAATGTCAAATTGACAAATCGTCAATCTAACATTTAAGAATTTCACCTTGTTTCAACAATTGAAATCGTAATAAAAACTTAAGGTATTTAATAGCTACGGCAATTTTAGCCACAATTTAAATAATTGTATTACACAGGAAAGAATAAAAAAAAAAAAAAATGTGCGTTTTGTTTTTACCGAATAATTTTTCAGGTTTGTACAAAAACAGAGTACACCTTAACAAGTAAACTTTTTTATTAGGTATACCACATGGGTGTTCTTTCTTCAAAATAATCCTCCCTTTTTGACCTCTCCTTTAATCCATTTATTTTTCATCACTATACCTACGCTAAAAAAACATGCCATAATTTTTTTTTCGGGACTTTGCTATGACACTGGTATCGTAGTCACTCAGAATAAAAATATTTTCGTGAGGTTTCCCATATCAGCAGTGAAAGTTTGTATATGTCATTATCATCAATATGCATACCTTTTGAGACACATTGTTTCCACTGTAGAACTTATATGCCAAAAAATAACGCAAGTTTTCTTAGATTTCATACGAAAATGTTTATAAATACAGCGATATTACAGAAAATACAAAACCCAAAGAAACCAATAAAAAGTTATTATAAAAGAAATCAGTCCCAAGGAAAGTCTTAGTAAATAATTCCAAATGGGTACCCAAGGAACTAATATTACAAAGGTTAGTACAGTAAACAGATTCATAATTGTTCCAGAGAGTACAAAGCTCACAATTGTAATAATAGTGATCTCAAGCTAATTTTACTAACGACCTATTAAATATAAAAGTAAAAAATTCTACTCACCAATAGTTCACGTAAAATATCACTTTTTTAACCACAGCCTTTACTCTAAGCACACAACTAATGCAGTACTCATTAAAATAAATTATGCACTCATGCCAGCACTTTCAAATAAATAATAGAAAGATAATTTTTTTCCTTGTTATTGGTTGAAGTCTGGAGCAAACGGACAAAAGCGCATCCCTACATTCGATAAAAGCAGGCCTATAATTGTATGACACGAGCAGGTAATCCGTAAAAGGCCCAAATCTCTCAAATCAAATGCTTGTACACTTAATTTAGGTATTATTACAGTAAAAAATACTTAGTTTTAGTGTTTGTAGATAAGTGTGGTGCGTAAGTGTAAATACGTAAATAAAAAAAATATATATACGTAAATAAATACGTAAATAAATTAAAAATATATATTCTCAGTAATATAAATAATATTAAATACATATTTTAAATTATAAAAATAAAACTAAAAGATTTGACTTTCTTTCATGACTGTACTTATAATAAAATTGGGAGGTGGGTCCAATCGACCCCTTCAAAATGAGACGGTCGATTGATCCCGCAGACCCAAATCGAGCGGGTCCAAACGACCACATACCCGTGCCGTCGACGATCGTGCAATATTGGTGAGATATTGTCATCCGAGGAGTTCCTACTACGAAAGATGAAATTATCCGGAACAATTCGTTAGAACTGGCCCCAGAAGCTATTAAAATGAGCGTATTATTATGTTAACTGTCAGTTGCTGCCACGTGTTACTATGGAATCATTCCTGCGCCTAATAGATGCGTGACGTCAATACCGGCAGGTCGCCTCTTGGACGTCATGCTGGTGCCCCGTGACCTTACCTTCCTCAATTGTTCCACGTAGATGCGTGTACATTATGTCAAACAACTGTATTCAATCTATGTATTTACAATGTATCGATTTACCACTGCGCAGAACTTAAATATCGTGTAGCAGCTACCGCCACGTGGAGGTTGACATTTAATTTAAATATCTGTGTAGATTCCGCTCGCTGGGCGCAGCAAGTAGGACGGTTCAGTTCATTAGAAAAGCAGAACCAACTAAGATTCACATAAAATATTACACGGGAGGTGGCCATGGTGATGACCGCCACACACAGACAGCTGCAGCTGCTGGCTGGCAGTATGGTGCTGATAGAAATAATTAACAATTATATAGATGTTAAATTTTGGAGACGATATCGATTCAAGTGCGTCTGTAGGCGAAGAGGTCGCCGCCGCCCGAATCGCGGTGACCTTGAGCCTCGGCTCAAGGCCGCGCCGCCCACTCGCTGCCTCGCGTGGCCCTCGCCTGCCGTCTGCACGCGTGCCCGCGTGCCCTCCTGCCCGCTTGCGCGCCCCATACCACTCGTTTCCGCACGCTTTCTACTATTACGAAATTTCAGTGACGCCAGCGAACACTCCAGCGGTATCCCGCACAAATCCCCGAAAATCATCAAAGCATACTAGGTACATTATAGATGGGCAAGACTCAAGATCACGAAGATACATAATAAATTATATCAGTTCAAAGTTTCCCATTTCCAATCTTATACAGACGAATTGCATAAATTGCTATACTAAAAATATAAGATCGAATGATCAGTCCTCATAATGATTGGTTCGAGTAGAACTCGTGCTTGTTACTGCTTTGATAACTTTGCGCACGTATTCAGGTTTTTAACTAGATGCGACTGACTCATGCGATGAATTAGAAAAACTAGATAATCTGATTGCATTCATGGCTGTGTAGTCGCAGTTTCCTGTTGTCCGACTAAACAAATAAGAACTGTGATGACATAACGCTACTACGTGTAAGATAGGCGGCAGTCAATCACCGAACCACTCTCCTAAATATTGTTACCACGATTGGCGCGGTGCCCCTTGCAGTGAGATACACATACAACATGATAGTATAACGACCCGACTGCAACCTTTAAGAAGATCGTGTTATACAAATGTAATATCTAGGATCGTACACTTAAAAATTTTGCGTCACCTAAGCGATATGCTATGTGAACACCAATTTATGCTTTACGTTTTTCTTGAAGTAGGTGATGCGCTTGTTATTGTAACGTTTATCTGAAAATAGTTTAATTTAAAATTGAGCTTCCAATAAGTCGCGTACAGTAATTGACACTGTTAACCTTATCTTACAAAGAACTCGGTTAGTTACACTGATATCGAATGTTTATTTATAAATATAATAATTATTCTCAAAATTCTCTATTAAATCTCTATTACACAGACACAAAAACTATTGGAAGTTTAAGTATGATTGTAAGGTTTAGTTCTTAAGTTGTTATTCTATAATTCTGTATACCCGTAGTGATTAGTCTTGTTAAGTGATGACTTGAAATACAGATTTTATAAACCTAGCTCAGGAAAATTGCTAATTATACATAATTCTAGGTTTAAATATCCATGAGTCCTGAAATATCGATAATTTAGTTATACACATAGTTATTTGTAAAGAGATTTACTTCTCTTATATGTAACTGTACTGTGTCAAAGATTTAATTGAGATTATTATTATTTGTATAAACTTTATCATTTATAAGCTGGGCCTTATAGCTACATTTTCATTGATTGTGTTGAGAGATGCTTGGTCCGCGTGAAGCCTTTGACTGTGTATTCGTCGACTTCCTGCCATCTACCAGTTACTTTGCCAATGTTTTATAAACTAAAGCTTTTACCTTTATAATTACAGATTTTACAAATAAAAACATTGTTCTCTAAAAATGTCAGTTGTAATATCGACGCACCGCTTTTGTGAGCGTTCCTCAGGGTGCAGTTCTTGGTTCCATTTTTTCTAATCCTCTCTTTATGTGTTGGGAAGCGTTTCTGTAGTTTATAAGATATAACCGTTTCTGTAGTTTATGATCACAAGCCGTTATAAATAAATTTCGAAGTGTTTGATTGGCTTCACAAAAGTGTACTCACAGCCCCACGGTTACGCAATGAACAGTCTATGGAACTCGACATTTGAACAAGTTTCGTTCGTCGCAAAAAAGGTTTTTTTACTTAGAGCAGTTCGGTTGATCTATTATTAGTCGAATGTGTTGGTGATACGACTGATTCGGATTACGTTTGATCACTAAAGTAATAACTTAAGTAAGCGGCACGTAATAACTTATCTAGATATATTTAAAGCCATAATTCTATAATTATATCTATCTACGTATTCTAGATAAGATTATACATGCGAATTGATAGTATTTGTAGTATGAACGAATGTCAAAGAATGCCTCATAATGATAACTTTAAACAGCTAGAGCAGGCAGCGTCGGTCGGGGGTCCTGTCTGCACATGCAGAAAGGCTGTAACGCGGAAATCGATAGGTGTTTTCGAACGTTGTCTGCCGAACCACGATGATACTGCATAATTGTAGAAAACAAACACGCGTTACGTCACTCTATTAAATAAATAAGTATGTTCACAAGGTTATAAACTTTTTACACATTCAAGCCGACACAATTTTTACTCGTATTTAATAAATGAAACGACACCAACCAATTTGTCACCATTAAGCGGCCAATAATTGATACTGAGCTTTCAGCCACTAACTATAGTTTAGTTTATCCATTGTAGTACGTCTTGGTCATCTCTCCAGCTCTTCCTGAGTTTACATTAAACATAGCGTAAGTTACTCGTATAGTATTCATACAATATAGGACATAATATGTTAGATTATAAATCGTTATAAGGTTAGGGACATGCCTCGACTTCTCGAATAGTTGTAGAAGCTGCTGTAACGGGCTGGAGGATAACAGTTACCGCAACTATAAAGAGCCTCGCTAGTCAGCAAAATTCTATTTTTTTTTTGTACGTTTAGAATGTAGATTGGTAGCAGGTCGGTCGCTCCCGTGACTAACACGTTATCCCGCTCCCGCAGGCCCATCCGCGGCATGTCGGCGGTGGTGATGGGCGCGGGCCCGGCGCACGCCTGCTTCTTCGCCTCCTACGAGTACTGCAAGCACGCGCTGTCACAGCTCACGCGCCACCGGCACGACCACATCACACACGGTGAGCAACACCTAGTCTTCCTAGCGGCCGCTGGCATTCCGCTGTGCTGCACTTGAATAATAAAACTTTTAATCTTAATTAAATGACAAATTGGTTATAAACAACAATTTTACATGATAATTTAAACTAAAAGAGGCCAATTTCTTGACTGACTACTCTGAGAAGAAACACTGAATCAAACTCAGAGGCCAGTCTCTTCTATATCAATGAACATGTAGTGTTAAATCATATGAGAACCGTGTAGGTTAATGTCAATGGTGGTCTTTTGAAGAAAAGACCACACAGAGTTGAGTGATCCTGTGTGCACGAGTTGCTCAGAAAGCATGTAGCTCAACTTAAATCTTTAAGGAGCTCAACGATTTGACGAACAATACCAAAGAAAGGACAGTTTGGGTAGACCGCATAAAGTACTGAAACTGCCAGACAAGCGTTAAAATGACTAAAATAAAAATAATCCACATAGTCCCCACATTCACATTATTAAAAAACGGAAAAAATATGTATAGTGTACATTACCAAGTCTAGATTTCTTACCAGACTGGAGCAGGTCAATCCCAAGTCCTTTTCTTTCAAGGTTTTTTCTTGATACTTTTATACGGTATTAAAAACCCGGCAAACTTTTAATTTGACAAATGATTTGAATGTCTTAGTTTAGGTTTTCGTTGTGAGCCTTAGTTACTTAATGGATATACATTTTTAGGGTTCCGTAGCCAAATGGCAAAAAACGGAACCCTTATAGATTCGTCATGTCTGTCTGTCTGTCTGTCTGTCTGTCTGTCTGTCTGTCTGTCCGTCTGTCCGTCCGTATGTCACAGCCACTTTTTTCCGAAACTATAAGAGCTATACTGTTGAAACTTTGTAAGGAGATGTATTATGTGAACCGCATTAAGATTTTCACACAAAAATAGAAAAAAAGCAATAAATTTTGGGGGTCCCCATACTTAGAACTGAAACTCAAAAATTTTTTTTTCATCAAACCCATGCGTGTGGGGTATCTATGAATAGGTCTTCAAAAATGATACTGAGGTTTCTAAAATCATTTTTTTCTAAACTGAATAGTTTGCGCGAGAGACACTTCCAAAGTGGTAAAATGTGTGTCCCCCCCCCTCTAACTTCTAAAATAAGAGCATGATAAAACTAAAAAAAATATATGATGTACATTACTATAAAAACTGCCAACGAAAATTGGTTTGAACGAAATCTAGTAAGTAGTTTTTTTTTAATGCGTCTTATATCGAAAAAAATACACTATTATTAAAACATCGATCAAAGTTACAACACATTACAAGAACTTTTATATTATGTTACTTGCTGCTACGGAACCCTTCATGGGCGAGTCCAACTCGCACTTGGCCGGTTTTTTAATGTTCTAAACTCTCTAAAGCCAAAAACTCAGATCCGATATATACTTGTAACATTCTAAGTGTTGTAGTGCGATGTTGCGCTGACGCCGCTGGCTGACTGTTGCAGGGTTATCGGGCTGCATCGCGTCGCTCATACACGACGCCGTCTCCAACCCAGCCGAGGGTGAGTACCGTCACGACTACTTTACTCAGCGCTCAAACTCGAAACACCTAATCATCATAAGGCTTACTTTCCTTGCCGACTCAACTGTACATATCTACAGCCTTCTGCTCGTGAAGTCACGCTGGCTATGACACGTATTCTTACGTGTCCAGTCCTTGATAATAACAACAATACCGCCCTGATCCTGTACCGCTACTCAAATAAAGAGGAATTGAGAAAATATAGCGACGAGCGCCAAACAAAAATTCGAACATTGATAATATTCTAATTAAATTCCGCGAAGTTAACTAATTGTGCAAACGATTAACATTACAAGTCATTTAGTATTCAAGTGTTCGGTTATATTGGTGTTCCGTGAAATGTACAATATGTAGGTATGCATGCTAGTTGCTCCGCGTTGTCGTGCTTTATCAGCGTGGATAATGGCGTACACAGTACACAGGTCTGCACGATTACATTGTAACGCGTTCTCTGTCAGATCGCTGTATGGTCACGAGCTGCCCGCGTCCTCGAGCGCGGGCTCCTCTGCTGCACGGGTAGCCCCGAGTGCAGGCATGCAGGCTCGGGCCTCCTGGCGGCGCGCTCGCGGCTGATAACCGGAGCGCGCAGCGGTGCCAGAGTTCAATGATTCCAGTATAAACACCAACTAATCGTTATTCAAATAGGTGGCCTTATCACTTCACCACATGTCTGACGACGCTATCGCTGCCCCTAAAACTTGTTTTATTTGCTACTTGTTATTGTACTATCACGTATTTACGAAGAAACAAGTTTTGTATTTTTCTATAACGATGCAATTAATTTACTTTTGCACTGTAGTTTGTTCTTGTAATTAGTTTTTATGTTCTCAATCTTCGGCGACTTCAGAATGTCATGAATGAGGTACATTCCTTAAGGTGTTTGCGAGGACAGTGGGGCACTTTCCTGAGCTCGTTGTGTTGGGAGCAGGTGCGGACGCTGGGCCCGTGGGCTGCTTCCTTCTGATTGTTCCCTTACTGGGTCATAGTATGACTGATTCTTGTGGCTCCAGATTTTATTGCTTGTGAAGTATTCTCCTTGCGGAGGGGCTAGTGAACAAAAATATAACTATTGTCCAGCATTCCGTGATGACACAATAAAAATTGCATTACTAGTTGGATGCTTGGGATTTTCACGGAGTGCGCAGCAGCCGCTGCTGGGCCCGAGCGGCATCGATTACCCGGCCGCGTGCTGGGTGAATGTGCTCAAGCAATCGCAATGGTCTACACTATACTTCGTACCGTGTCGATGAAAATAAAATAAATAAAAATAATAAAAAATCGTCTTTTACCGGTTCATTTATCATTATGAATAATAATACAATCGGCAGGTCCCGCCTGGCGACGGCCTCTGCACACAAACTATATCACACAGCAGCGCGGTTCACTCAGGTGAAAGCGCCGGGGTATCTCGCGAAATAAACAAATTTACGTTTTTCGGAGTCGAGCTGTATGTTGTCACATAGAGGGTTGTAACAGTGAGGGTTGTATTGATGATTGTAATTATAATTCCTTTAATACATACGTATTACGGCCGCCAATCATGTTTTAATCACCGTACAACTTGACACTGGCCTGCAAAATACAACACCTCCAGATTATTTATCTATCAATTGCTTGCTATATCTACTTACAGTATTCAGCAATGAATGTATGTATTTGAATCTGCCATTGAGCAACCCAGTAATCCTTGATTGATCTATTGAAAACGGTCATTGGGTCCATTGGTCAAGTTGACATGAACACACGGGGAAACTTGTGACGGTGTAAGATGTAAATATTGACAGTAAGGCGGAAGGTACGCTGTTGTGAGTAGTCCATGTTGCGACGCGACGTCCCGGCGATTGTACGCGCTCCGGAAACGCACGAGCAACATCAGACGATGGCAGGTCCGCGCCACAATGGCCGGAAGCTGCTGCCACGTGCAGGCTACGCGCTCCTACTCGGGTGTGCAGGAGACGAAGCTGCACGACCGCGTCAGGCAGCTGTGACAGAACCAGCCACACGTGGCTGCCTTACGAAACACACGAGCTTTGCATTTCCAATCAGGTCCTTACAGTTTTGCCCCCCGAAAGACGAAACGATTTCAAATAAATAGACTAAGGGGTACTGCAGTGTTTGTCCACGAACACGACGCACCTGATCAGCTCGCGCATCATATCGCGTTCACTATCGATCCGCATTACATTATGCAGCACCAAGTTGTATGTTCGCCTCGTCATAAACTATCGATGACACAACGTACAAATAACTCCAGTAGGTATTGCAGATATATAATTCAGTTATTGCGGTCTACGACCACAAGGCAGAACGCGGCCGCCGGTTGCCTTCCGGCTCCATATTATTATGGCACCACCTAGCCCAGGATGTGTGTACTGATACGTGGGAACCCAGGCTAGGGGAAATTTCTTTTTTTTCCATTTAACCTTTCAATCGTGGAAATTACAGACATTAGAAAGACAATAGGTGCGCGAACGCCGGCGTTCGCTTGGGGTTTAATGAATTAAGGGCACGTTTGAAAATTCAGAGTAGTGCTCTACATATGGACAGATCTTTCGGATTAAGATACGGATATAGGAATAATATTATGCTAATTTCGTATACGGTTAGGTAGGAAGTAGGGAATGCAGAACCGGCCAAAATAAAAACCAGGTTTCTTTTTTGTCTGTCCTAAAAAACCCGGTTAACCGGGTAATCGGTTTGAAAATAAGATTTTTTTTAATGGTTGTGAAAATGATATTTTTTACCTGTAAAATTCAGGCCGGTTCGGTTACCAAACCATTACTGATGCCGCAAGATGACCATTCAGGAGTCTCTTAACAAGTTGAGAGTGTTCTTTGGAGCTGCGAGCATCATGCACCCTATCATTTTGCTGTTGTAATATTCCTTGATAACGAAAATTGTCTCATCGGTAGCAAGGATATCCCTGAGTTTTACCATGTAGGTAAGCGTAAGGTGTGTAAGGAATAAGCAAAGATTTTGAACTTAACACTAGCAACCTTGCATGACTGTATTAGTGATGTAACGATTAGTAACGAATATTCGCATTCGCGAATATTTGCACGTTTTTTGATATTGTTTGGCGAATGTTTTTGACTAACAAAAAGGAAATAGTATTTTGATTGAATGGATCTAGAAAGACAATACAACTTACATGATTTTATATTTAGTTTAATATTTTTCTATCACAACTTTTCTGTGTAACCTTGACGTGAATAAAGCCAGTGGCCCCGAACGGGTACCAGTAGTTGTTCTTAAACCTTATGCACTTGAATTGTCTCCAATCTTGACCCGTCTATTTCGCCTCTCTTAAGAGACTGAAAAAGTGCCGATGGTTTGGAAGCAAGCTAACGTTCAGCCAGTCCAGTGCCCAAGAAGGGCAGTCGAGCTGTCCCGGCAAACTACCGACCCATCTCCATTACGTCCATCCTCTGTAAAAGTATGGAACGGGTGCTAAATAGAAAGCTTTTGGCATATCTAGAAGCTAACGACATCCTCAGTGACCTTCAACACAGTTTCCGCTGAAATCGGTCTTTTGGGGATTTTCTAGCGTATGCCATTCACATATGGAGCGAGGCCACCGAGAAGCATGGAGAAGCGGTTGCGGTCTCCCTTGATATCTCGAAGGCTTTCGATAGGGTCTAACCTAGCACGAAAGTTTTATTGCTAAGCTTACTTTCTTCGATCTAACCACTGGCCTGTGTGATTGCATCGTAAAGTTCTTGAAGGATCGATCCATCCGAGTGGTTATTGATGGCTGCTCGTCGGGTCAAATGGATATTAATGCCGGGGTCCCTTAGGAATCGATATTATCGGCAACACTGTTCTTGCTGCACATAAATTACCTACTTAAACCCGGTACTTTTGGGCAGACGATAGCACTGTTGTTGAGAGTTACATGTCCGGCGCGCAAGCTAGTGGGTCTCAGATCCAGTCTCTTCGAGATCTCTCCGATCCAGGCTATGGTTGAACGCTTGAACTTGTTCTTAGAGGCAGTCTTAGAATAGAGCGATGCTAAGCTGGTCAAGTTCAATGGTACTAAAACCCACGCGTCTTTTTTCCGCTAAATGGAGCCAATTCTACCCTGCTCCATCTTTCAGGGGAGTGACCGTGCCGATAACCGAGCACCTGGAACTTCTTGGGGTGCCGCTGTCGTCTACCCTCAATTTCGGCTTCTACATCGAGGCAAAAGCCCAACTGCCGGCCAAAAAATAGGAGATCTTAGCGAGGGTGAGACGGTATTTCACGCCGGAATAGCTGCTCAACTTCTTTCAAGCGCAAGTTTGATCATATATGGAGTAATGCTCTCATCTTTGAGATGGGTCTGACAAATACCAGCTTAATGCACTAGAGTCGATTAAGAAGCGAGCCAAGAAGATCATCGGCAATGATACACTTGTCAAGTCAAAATTCCAAAGTTTTGAGCATCAACGGCGAGTTGCTAACCTGTCGGTTTTTTATTGTTTAAACGGGAAGTGTGCCTTGGAATTGCAGAATTTAATTCCGCCAAGTCCGATCCATATCAGATCACAAGATGTACGGCGTAGCGACTCTGGTACATGATGAACATTCCACCAATACGTACAAATCGTTTTGGGAACACACTCATTATGCGTACAGCTAAGGAGTGGAATTCCCTGCCAGAGTCTGTTTCCTGAAAACACTTTTTGTGTTAAGCTTCGTTTAATCAGTCTGTTACGGCTCTATTATGTTCGGCTAAGTTTAAAGGCTGACACGAAATGTGAAATCTGTATGACATTTTGCGCGCACTTTGTTTGTAAGTCAATATTCGCATTCGCGAATATTGAATTTGAATATTCGCATTCGTGAATGCGAGAAATCAGACATTCGTTATATCACTAGACTGTATTACTAACACCATAAACAACAACTTTTGTTCTATGAATTTTTACATAACATAATACATTTACTAAAAACAATCGTTCAAGATTTCGTTGTTCTATCTAACACATTTCAACTCTGTATTTTGCCGTATCTACTTACGCCTCCCACGCACTGTTCTCGTAATAATAGTAAGCAGGCTTTCGAAACATTGTCATCACACCTAGCACCATTTCCATGTACTCGAAATTAGAATATTGATACACCATCATGTAAAGATCCGCCGAATTTTGCTACAAGAACACGTATGACGCGACGCAAACGCATCAAGACGACCAACCGACTAGTGAGGGCTGCCCGTAAATAGGTCAAGTTTATGTTCAGCTACCCTCCGCGATTGTACTATCGCTTGCTTTGCATAGACTTAGTAATATTTAGAACGTTCAATTTAAATATTTTTACTTTTGTATGAAAATGTGATGAACTAAAATGTGATAAATTTTTAACAAAAGTTGTTGTGTATGAGTCCTGAGAGGTTGCTAGTGTTTTCCAAATAACCCTGTATATTTATTTCTAGTCTAGGTTATCATTTGCTTGATGGGGAAAAACAACCAGAAAGCTGTCATTTAGACTCCACCCTTATCTGAAACTTTTACATCGGTTTTTATTTTGGATATCCGATAGGTTCGATTATGGCTACGGAGCTTCAACTCACCCCTGGCACGTCACCTAATAGTGGACTAATCGTCTCATCAATGTGCTGTCCTTGAAAGCAATACTTTCTGCATGTCATTGTGATGCAGGTTGTTTGTGCGATACCTGCCATTTGCGCAGGTGGCGACATTCTCGTATTTGTTCGCTTGGTTTGTGCAGGTGTTATTTCCAAAATGCTCCTGTCGTCTGACCTTCGATTTAATAAGCTTGAGCGCCGTAGGTATTCAATAACACCGGTTCTCATGATTCTGGCCACGTGGAATAAAAACCGTGGCTCCCACAAAACTCCTGGTACATTGGATGTATCCTAGGAATGAACAAATCCTGTCCATGTAGTTTTCTCCCGCTTAACGCATCGTTGGCCTAATAGCGCGAGGCGTCGAGAGCTAGGGCGGGCTGCTGATAACATTTTGAACGACACGTCAAAAATGCTGAATAAGTACTTGATTAATTAGCATCTCAGTACGTCATGTACTTAGTGATCGTGGCGTGCTGGACACATTTTGCTTTAATGTTTAGGCATGACGTGGCGGTCAGAAGAATAAGGGCTCTTTTTAGGGTTCCGTACCACAAAAGGAAAAAACGGAACCCTTATAGGATCACTTTGTTGTCCGTCTGTCTGTATGTCAATACCCTTTATCTCGAGAACTCGTGGAGGTATCGAGTTGAAAAAACCATATACTCAGGTCTGCGGTCCCTTCAAGCTGTGAAAAAATCAAACTTCCAAGTTAACGAATAAAAAAGATAAGGCCGTTTATGTTGCAAAAAAAACGTGTATTTTGATACTCTCAAAGGTAGAAATTCATAGGGTACTTTCCGTTGACCCAGAATCCTGAAATTTGGCACAAAGCAAGGTCTCATAGCACAGTTATAGGAAAAAGTCTGAATACAGTAAATTTGTTGTTACCTACGTCACAAAAAAAAAACTTTTGCAATTCGGAAAAATCTTCAGAGATTTAATTCAGGATTGTAGTTTGCACGAAACCCTCAGTGCGCGAGTCCGACTCGCACTTGCCCAGTTTTTTTTTCAACGATTACATCAAAGTGATAAACTATAAATCCTTTAAAGATTTATAGTTTATTTTGTAAAAACAACAGCACTGTTGCAAAGCCGGGGCAGGTCGCTAGTGAATGACCAACTAGGAATGCCAATAGGATTGTGTTCCAATTCGCGTGAGTTCTCGGACGCAGCGCGATCTGCCGGTGGCACTAGCCGGTACGCGGGCCGCGGCATTATGGCGTAATAGCTATGAATGAGCGAGCACTAACTCAATTGTCGCCGGTCACGAACTCTTCGGAGAACATCATAAGGAATAGTCATATGATTATTGTATCGTATGACCTATTCCTTAATCTCACCAGCGACTAGCATTATAATATATTTGTTATGTGATTAGGTATTTATTTAATTAATATTCGTTGGCAATTCTGTTGCTGGGAGTCGGCTCGCCCGCCGGGGGAGCTGGAGAGTAGGGGTGTGGGTGTAGGTACCTACTACTGCTCTTTTTATTTATATTATGTTGCATCTGCAGTATGTCATCATATTTCTCGGTACGTTCCGATGAGGAAAATATGGATAAGGCGACGCGTGAGTCACCGCACTGAATATGTGCCAGGGAAATGTACTGCACTAAACACTAGTTATTGTATTTATAGTAGGTGAATGATGGCACGAGCGGTCGCGACGTGTGTGTGCGTGGGGTAGTCCCCGCTCGAGGCTCGAGCCGAGCTTTTCTGCACTTCATTATCAGTAACTCACGACAACTATTATGATGTACTCCAAGTACAGTCAGCAGCAAAACTTAATTAATACTCCCAGTTTTACAAAAATATATATAAACTCAATAGAAATATTACATCTCTACCGATTTTCTAATGTTGAATGTTAAATACACATCCTCTTTAATTATCCTTGCAGCATATCAGACACGTAATGATAATCCCTTAGACGCTGTACTACAATGCGTGACGCGGAAATACTCATCAAAAATATTTCTATGGGACTAAAACTTCACAAAAAAAAAGCAACTGTTCAAGTTGCTTTTTTTTTGTCATATCCAGGATCCCATAGTATTTGTAAATAATAATGAGTAGGGCACGGATAATATGTCGCACCTCCGCTAGTGTCACAACTCAAAAATCAAATTATTGAGAAAAAGGCTTTTAAGTTCTTATAATTCAGGGATATAACGCTATAGGTATATAAATACAAAAAAATGGGTCACTATACCTTTTTTGTCCGATGATGAGTTCCCTGACAGTTCTTGTCTGACAATTATAGTGATGTGACCTAACGAAATTTAATCGATTTTTTACAATAACGAATCAGTTGGCAAAGAAAATGGAATCGGATTACCGATTTTAGATTTATAGATGATAAATGTGAAAGTTTGTATGTGTGTGTGTAGATGTTTGTTACTCTTTCACGCAAGAACTAGTCTACTAGTCCAAGATCCCAAAAAAAATACATAACTTCACGTAAATTCTCATGCTTGATCATTAAAGCGTCTGTTAAGCAATATGGCCGACGGAATGTGTCTGGGAGTATTGGCGACTTGATTTTAAAGATATTGCTTACAAAATACGTAAAAATCAGCTTTGAGAAAATACGTGAAGTTACATCATTATTTTTGGAGCTTTAAAGCGTCTGTTAAACAATACGGCCGACGGAATGTGTCTGGGAGTATTGGCGACTTGATTTTAAAGATATTGCCTACAAAATACGTAAAAATCAGCTTTGAGAATTTACGTGAGGTAAGTAATAATTTTATGTACCTTGATTACCTGATACCTGAAAATTGGCCGTCTAAGAAAACTAGCAGGTAGGTATGCGTTCTTAGTACATACTAATAGTAGGTACTCAATCGTCCACATTTCGTTCGTCAGAAAATACGTGATGTCTGGCGGTCCTGGGATCTTATACTCTATACGGATTTTAAAGAAATTTTACAGTGAACCAAAAAACCTGACAAAAACTAAAAACCTGAAATAGCGCGGGCGGAACCGCGGGGGACGGCTAGTGGTAAATAAAATGCAGTCTGTTTAAAATAATAATTTAAGTATTTATTATTCACTGTCAGAACTTGACTCTTGATTTGAACTCGTATCCATATCGGAATCGGAATCTTTTCCAACTAACCGCGATGATTAATTATTGGCCCTAATTCGGTCGAACCGGATATAATTATTCCAGTCCTCTGTTATAGTTTTTTGAGTGTTTTCTATTACTTTTTTCCAATTTTCTGCCGTTACTTGCGATTACAAGATGGTCGCTCCGATTTTGTCGATTAGTGTGTCGTCGACACAGAACAGAAAATACAGGTAGAAGTGCCCCTATCCTGGCAAAGCACGGGAACTAGTGTCGCCAAACTCACACATTTGTATATTAAATTGTCCATTACACACATAAAAAACAGTAATATGATTGGCTACAAATTAAAAACGCAACTTTTACTAATCATCTTCTTATTGCTTTGATAAATTAAGTCTTATTACAACAACTGAAAGTTGTTATTATTTGACATGACACAAACAATAAAGATGTTTTTCGTCTTATAACCAATTTACAACGAGTTCAGCTACTCCACGCTAGATGGCGCTGTAACCAATTCATCATTTGTCATTCTATTCAGAACTCTAGTTCCTTTGAAATAGATGCCATATTCACCTGCACATGTAATCACTTTTGCTACTCATTTAGAGATGTAGACATATATCGATATTTTAATATTGATGTTACGTAATTTATTCAGGTAAGCAATGTAATAATTTGTTAACATCTTAATAATGGATAAGGTTGATTATTATCTTTAAAATATCAATGTTATAGAGGTATTTGTATGTAGGGGGGTAATCTTATTTTTAACCGACTTCGAAAAGGAGAAGATTCTATGTTCGACTTAATGTATGTTTTGTTCACCGATATCTCGGTCAATTGTGGACTGACTTTGAAATATTTTTTTTTTTAATTAAAATGTTCTTAGTAGGTATTGCTTTATCGTTCAAATATCTATATTTGTTTTGTGAAGTTAATGTATTACGGTTAATATTATGTAATATTCAGCCTTTCAAGCGTGAAGAAGTAAAGAAAGTGATTAGCAACCCGCACCTATTTCGGACGGATGCAGGTTACGTGTTGTTAAAACCTCGTGATTTATGTGCAATCTTAGTTAAATATTTATAAATTATACACATGAAAAGTCTGACACAAATTTTCTGAATGATGGTGCCAGCCATGAAATAAATAGTTAGAAATAAATAAAAATTATCGATACCGATCTACTTTACGGATGTGTCCCATCCCTAATTGAGTAGCGCCGAAGTTACTAGAATTTATGTTATGATTTTGTAGATGACGGCCAAGTGTATTTAGACTTTGTAACTATGATTATAAGGTTGTTTATAGTTTGCATTAAAGTCATAAAATGTGGTATTTTCATTTAAAATCAATTTTATTAAAAATTAACAAAGTTTAGTGCTTAACGATGATACGATACACCTCCACAAGATACATTTTTTTTTCTGCTTTCGTTTTTGCAGGTCAAAACCGAAAAACCAGGCATAATTTGTAATATTTCGCGTATTTCTGAGAGAACCAATCGCGACAAGTGTCTGACGGTGAATAAACTGGAATAAACTAAATGTTGCGCATCTCGACCTAATGTTGACACGCGCGCGATATCTGAGGGGCACTTCCTCTACTTTTCTTTATTCCGTGGTCGTCGAGTAGTGTCAATCTCTATTGGCAGAAGTTCCGTTTAACGCATTACACATTTTTAAGTTCTATACTTTTTTATTTTATTTGCTTAATTTATTAACAGTTAATTATAACCACAATAATTTACTTATTAATTTACGAAAGACAATATTTTTTTTATCATTTCATTTTTATTTTTTTTGCCAGTTTATTTTTTAGTAATCTAAAGTAGAATGCGTGCCACGGAAAAAAATGAACTGTCAGGGAACTCATCATAGGACAAAAAAGGTATAGTGGGCAAATAATTGAATTATAAATATGACAATATCTGACCTAACAAAAAAAAAAAAACAGCAAATAAACAGCATCATAACAATCATCAGCAAACAATTTTTTTTGAGTTGTGACACTATTTGAGCGGAGGTGTGATGTATTAAAAAATTCAAAATATGTATAATTATGTAATATGGAAAAAAATGTAAAATAAGGAAAAAAAGGAGTAAAAATAAGAAATCTCTCTTATTGAACATTATTTGTTGCGAAAAATGACTACAATAAATCTGTTCCACTAAATCTGTATACAGGGTTATTTGTTAAACACTAGCAACGTCTTAGGTGCTAGTTAAGAACATCATAAACAACAACTTTTGTTCTATGACATTTAAAAATTGATCATATTTTGGTTCATCAGATTTTCATACAAAAATAAAAATATTTAAATTGAACGTTCTGAAGATTGAACAATAGCGGAGGGGAGCGGGGTCGTGCGCGGGAGGCGTAGGTGGGTACACGAGTTGAAATGTGTTAGATAGAACAACGAATCATTGAAGGTTTGTTTATGGTAAATGAATTATTATGTTTCGTAAAAAGTCATAGAACGAAAGTTGTTGTTTATGATGTGAGTAATACAGTCCTGCAAGGTTGTTAGTGTTTTACAGGTAACCCTGTACAATGATAATTGATGTGGAGAACAAATTCGAGACTGAAAATCGTGTAAATTAAAAATATGTATTTACATATTAATTTGGGCCCTAATGAGTAATGATGAGTATTGGCAGTGTATTAATTTTATTACTATATTTACGTCGTGACATTGTGGAGCGGGTGTGCGGCGTAGTGGCACTGAGAGTAGCGTGTGTTGCAGTGGTGAAGCAGCGCATGCAGATGCTGAACTCGCCGTACCGCGGCGTGTGGGAGTGCGCGCGCGGCGTGTACCGCGCGGAGGGCGCGCGCGCCTTCTACCGCTCCTACGGCACGCAGATCGCCATGAACGTGCCATTCCAGGTGAGTGTGGCTACGACCTGACAATCCCTGCGCGATGTGATGAGATACAACCACCCCGACATCAAACGTTGGCCCGTTGCTCGTCTGTACAGCTGGCCTTGCCTCCGCGACTACACTGAGCACGTCTATTCACAGCGCGGCACAAGCGTCATTTAACTGCTCGGTTAAACCGCTGGCTCGATACATTTTTCGATCATTAGTGGGAAATCATCCAATGTCTTTTCTCATTCTAGTATAGACGAGAGGGCGTGTCAAACTTTTACCGACTAAAACCCACCTGTGTCTCTATGTTATAGCAATATTCTGAAACAGTCGTTTTATCTATCATTGAGCTGGTGTATGATGAGATGTACAGAATGAAATAGGCTAATCGGTGGTTGTGTCGGCAGGCGCTGCACTTCGTGACGTACGAGGCGTGCCAGAAGAAGCTGAACCCGCTGCGCGTGTACGACCCGGTGGCACACGCGCTGGCGGGCGCGGCGGGCGGCGCGCTGGCGGCCGCGGCCACCACGCCGCTGGACGTGTGCAAGACCGTGCTCAACACGCAGGAGCGCGCCGCGCGCGCCACCGGGCTGGGCGACGCGGCGCGCCACGTGCTGCGCGCGAGCGGCCCCAGCGGCTTCCTCAAGGGCGTGCAGGCGCGCGTGCTGTACCAGATGCCGGCCGCCGCCATCTGCTGGCTCACGTACGAGAGCTTCAAGCACGCGCTGGCCGGCGCCGACGAGGAGCGCGCGCCGCCGCTGGCGTGCGCGGCGCTGCGCCTGGCCGCCGCCGACGTGCCGGCCGCGCCCTCCTAGTGCCGCCGCCGCCACGGACGTGCACAGTGACGTGTTGTTCGATTCTAGTGAGATTAGTTTAGTGTGTACATGTCCTGTATATTTTTTTATGTACGTTTGATACGCACACGCCGCCGCCCGCTCGCACTCGTCCCCGGCGCCCGTGGTGTCGCTCGGCCGCAGTGCCGCGCGTGCGTGCGACACGACGAGCGCGACGAGTGCGCTGCGGCGATTTGTTTTCCATTGTTTTGTAAATGATTTGTTTGTTATCGCAGCAGTCCACGATTGCAGCTAGTACTTGTTATGTGAAACACTTTCGATGAACTGTTCGGCTGACATCCCGCGGATGTAAAACATGTTGGAGGTGCTAAGTATAATGTATATTGTGATGGAGGGAACGGTTTGAGCCGCGCGCCGGCGAAGAGGGGAGCGTCAAATTATGTTGTTGTTTGTGTAAATTACTATTATTATTAATTGTATTTGTTATATTTATGAGTTGTATATGTGAGTGAAAAACTCAATTTATAAAAAAAATTGAGAGTTATAAAGTATTTGTATAGAGTTAACGCGGCGAGCGCCTGTCGCCCGCCGAGCTGTAAAATTGCAAATTGAAAAGAATATTATAAAATAAACAATAAGTCAATAAAAAGTTGGACAATACGCCGCTGTTTCATTGCCACTCGCACACATGTAGCAGTTGCTCTATGGTGACGCGAGGCGCCCGCGCGCCTGTGAGTACGTGTGTTCTGTACTCGTGCACTAACGCCAGGCCTCGGCCGACTGAGCGCTCGGCACCTCGGCGGTGCGCGTCTACTTCATTATTTACCTCATTCATCAGTCTTTCAAAGTATTCCTTCCACCGTGTGCGCATTTTTACAAACTTGACGCGGACGAAGTCGCGGGCAACAGCTAGTTCATACTAATATTATTAATTAAATGCGAAAGTGACTCTGTCACGCTTTCACGTTTAAACTACTGAACCGATTCTGATGAAATTTGGTACGGAGTATATAAGTTTGAACCTCAAGGCCTCCCTTGAAAAATAGCCTCTGTCCTTACCTAGGCTAATTTTTATCTGGTTACAACTTCGACTTGGCGTCCGCGATAACAAGCATTCATGCGGACGAGTCCGCTAGCAGTAGCAATTTTTTCTAACTTTCCTTGTGAAGTCGGACTTTATAACTCTTAGTTACCATCGTCTTATGTGGGCTCGTCTTTAGACGTCACTAGCCGTTTAACTGGTAACCCAATATTTTCATATTAATAAACAAAGCGCCCTTCTAAGTCCGCATCTTATAACTGTACACAGCGCGTGGTTACAATATAAGCTACAATATACACAGTAAGTAGGTATATTGATCACGTTACGGAACCGTTGTGAGGCCTCGATTTGGTTATTCGCAGACGACGGAGACACTACACACCACACAGTACCTCTACAGATAAACTACACGCTGTATAAAACGTACAATTTTATTTATACAACAACGGTAATATATAAGTCATATATGACATGATTTATTATTATTATGCTTTTATAGAAAAAAAAGAACATCCAAAAATAAATGAATTAATATTATTATGCAATTATGTACTTCAATAGCTTTCACTTTAGTCACGGCGGCTAGCGCTTGGCGATGAGCCCGTAGTGCGCGGCCAGCCCCAGCAGCGGCGCGCCTGTGGGCGGGTTCGGCAGGTCCCCGGCCGACGCCGCCACGTCCAGGTGCGCGTACGGCACGTCGGCCTCGTGCAGCCCCGACACCAGCAGCAGGAAGGCGGCCGGCGCCTGGTGGCCGCGCGGCATGGCGGACGAGGCGGCGTTGTCGGCCTGGTGCACGTGGTCCCCGGCGGCGCGCCCGCGGTGCGCGCGCAAGTCCTCGCGCCGCAGCGTCGACACCTCCACCATGTCGCCGAGGCGCTCGGCGGCGCCGCGGAAGGCGGCGGCGTGGCCGAGCTCGCGCGCCACGTGGTTGTCCAGCAGCGCCGTGTAGCCGAGCCCGTAGGCGCGCACGGCGTGGCCGGTGAGCGTGGCCACGGTGTACAGCATGGGGCGGCGCTCCCCTTGCGCGCGCTCGCACATCTCGGCCAGCAGGTCGCCCATCACCATGCGGCCCTCGGCGTCCGTGTTGCCCACGCGCACGGCCAGGCCGCGGCGGCAGCGCAGCAGCTCGTCGGCCACGTAGGCCTCCTCGCCCACCGAGTTGCGCACCATGCCCAGCGCCGCCACCACCTTCAGCGCCGGCCGCAGCTCGTCGCACGCCTGCGGACGCAAGCCAGGCTACAGCCACTGCCGGGGACTACTAGCGCTTCTACGAGTGTCAGGTCAGCTCACCTTGAGGAAGCCGGCGACGGCCGCGGCGCCGCACTTGTCGCGCGACATGCCGGCCATCACGCCGCCCGCTTTGATGTCGCAGCCGCCCGTGTCGTAAGTGACGCCCTGCACACACACACACACACGTCAATGCCGCATACTGCCGCTCTGTAGCCAGCGCCACGTCGCTTCACTCACCTTACCGACCAGCATGACGGTGCGCTCGTAGCTCTGCGGCACGTACTCCAAGAAAATCACACACCCTGCACACAAATCGCAAATCAATATCAACAGCAAACATATAAATGGATAAGAAGATACAACGTTATCAAATTAACGATATCTACCACTCACTGATGGAACGCATTAGCGGGATTTTTTCAGTTCCGAAAATTGATTCTAAGTAAATATTGAGACGATGATGGTTTTGTATCTAAAGTGTCTATTGATCACATCATGATATGGCCAAGTAAAACTGGCCAGATCGTACAAACGTTAATATTTGATGATATGTCAATCCTCGTTTGGATATCATTGATGTAGGATTTCTATGATTTATGTGATTTATTAGTTTATGTATTGTGTATATATGTAGATAGTACACCATCAACTACCTGAGTATCTTTTTCTCCTTCTCTGTCAAATCCATCCAAAGGTTGTCTGTAAAAGATCGCTTTTAGCGATAAGACCGCCCTTTGTGACACCCTATAAATTTTAAGTTTCTCATGTAATTTTTATTTTTGGTGTACAATAAAGAATTAATCTATCTATCTATCTATGATAATAAAAGGTGTAAAGAAAGTAGGCCAAACGAGGTTTGAACTATCATCAAACTTTAACGTTGAAAACGATATGGCTAGTTCTACTTAGCCACGTCATGAAGTCATCAATTTCTAAGAACTGGTCACGACATCTACACAACTGGACACTTTCACTTTTTTGGAGGGAAGGGGGGGCTCCTTAAAAAAAAAGTGCAACATTGGCCAGTGTCGTGACCAGTTCTTAGGGTGAGTTGCACCATTTAACTATAACGATAACCAAACCTTAACCAGCCGTGAAACGGCCGCCTATTGGTCAATTTGACGATTTGACAACTGTTAACGGCTTTGTTATCTTTATAGTTAAATGGTGCAACTCACCCTTAGAAATTGATGATTGAGATGAGACTGATGGGGGAGACACGGGACACGCTATATTTTTTCGCGTACTTGGTTATTGTGTTAACAGCCGAAGTGTGACCTTGAGGTTGCTGTTACTTCTAAATAAAAAATCACGCGTCGTAACCATGCTGCAGAGGTCCTCGAGTAAGTTCAGAACAGTACGACCATCAGACGGTTAACACCCCGTTATCTAACTGTCAAGGTCACTCCAATCAAATCGCCGTTGTAAGCCACCAATGGGACGGAAAGTAGCACTCAAAATACTAGTTAAGGTTGAGAGCAAGGAGCTCCACTGGAGATCACCACTAAACACTGGCTAGATAACAATGGACAATACAGCGTCGAAGATGTCTTATCGTTGACGAAATCCGAATCAGTACTCATCCAGATAATCGCCATGTTCGAGTCTGGAGGAAGCCCGGAGACTCGAAGGCAAACAATGCGAATGGAACAGCTCAGTAAGGAGGCAAGTCAGCGTCGCTTGGTGCTGGAATAATGATTAGATAGCCTTTGATTAGATTCCATGACGACTGGACGAGCCACAGTCAATGGAAGTGTCAGGCCGTTTAAAATAAGTTACAGTAATTAGTACTTGTATAGTGCAACCGCACATACTGCAAGTCAGCATTTACGCCTTACAGTCATTTTATTTTATGACAATCAACAGTTCTCCTTCTCGCCGAGCCATCAAGCCGGGCGATCTTATTACGGCCACGTATCACTCATTCCACACACATCAGTTCATTAGTTCATTTTACCTGTAACTTTTAGAACAATACAGTAGTTTAAATTATTTTACCATCTTTTATTTTATTCTGCCCACATCATCTAAAAGTAGTGTGTGATCTAGCAAGAGATGCAGTATTTGTTTATG
The DNA here is from genome assembly GCA_910589285.2 of Mythimna ferrago. Classification (NCBI taxonomy): domain Eukaryota; kingdom Metazoa; phylum Arthropoda; class Insecta; order Lepidoptera; family Noctuidae; genus Mythimna; species Mythimna ferrago. Next base: position 14,443,277 of record OU342694.1, on the reverse strand, counting down.
ATAAAAAAAGATTTGGCTTACAATTTTGACACGCAAATTTTCCTGTATTGAGTATATCCTAAGCAACATTTCTAGGGCAACAGGAACCGTCTTGCCTCTGCATCTGTCTGATAGATCATGATAGAGCACAAATGTTAAGCTTTCCTACTAAACACACCCCAGACAAAGCACCAATATACTACATTTTCAAAAGGGACTACAATCAGAAAATATACGGAAATTAAAGGAATGCTTACAAAATCTTTCTTGATCTTAAAAACAATAACGCCAATTCCGCATTCAATGATTTTCATGAATTGTTGTGCATATTTTATAATCTAAGCTTTCCCAAAATAAGAATTAAAGTTAACGTAAATAATAAGAACACACAAAAGTACATAGGCAATACAAAACGGAAAGTATGTTATCAATACTACTACTAAGTCTACAAAAAAAAAACTAGTTCCTACAATAAAATTACATACCTAAATTACTCAAACCTGCTAAAAATAGTACATTGTTACACTAGGGGTGAAAGTAACCATTTCGTCCCGAGAAGGAGTTGGCGGCCAAGCGCAGCGAGGTCGCTAATTCGAGGGGTTAAATGGGTTACTTTCACCCCGAGGTAAACACTGTGCTTTTCATTACGAATACGAGGAAACTAAAAATAAAATAAAAAGTTTGTAAAACCTGAGTCGTCGTACCTATGATTTTAAGTAGGTATCTTTCTTCTGATTTAGGCGGTAAAAGGTATTCCACTACTGCTTTAGCCTCTTCTCTTATGAAATTAGGCGTTAAATCACTATTTTAATCTAATAAACATAACGTGTTAATACAAATCTCTGTTGTACGGAAATGTAAATAAAACTCGAAAAAACCAACGACTGATTGCCACTTTCCCGCCATCTTGTTTTTTTTTTTCTGCGGCCGGCCAGCTATTCAGCCTCATTAATGAAAAATTAGAAATTAATTGTAATCTTTTAAAAATAAAGTATTTTAAAGAAATAGTTGAACAAATAAATCACTTAAAATATAACTTTAATTAATACTTGTTTTTAAGTTATTTCAATTTTATATCGCGCTGTGATTGACTGGCTGTATGGAAAATTGGAACAAGGTTCAATAGAAATGTGAAGATAGAACTAGTTTTTTTATAATTTGACAGCTGTCAGTTGTAAAGTAAAACTCCCTAGGGATGAAAAGTATCACTTTCAGCCCGCTCCTCAGGCAACTTCAGACCTACTTTCAGAGTATGAGTAATGAAAAATGTATTTATGGCTCAACAAAGAACGCAAACATAAACTATATTAACACACATCATAACAAATGCAAAGCTGACTGGACTGGCATTAAAAATGAAATTAATAATACGACCCCCAAAAATAACATAGAAAGCATAAAGCTAAACGATACAGTAATTACAGACCCTGCAGAAAAAACTTCGGTATCTAACAACCGTTACGTTAATTGTCCACTGGAGAGCCCAGCGGCCGGCTCGCCTCACTGCAACTGGATCGAGCGCGCATGCTATGCAGCGCCAAATTATAATTGTTTGTTAACTAGCGATTTTCATCGACAAGTTTTTACACACACAGACTCACCATTTTGGGATAAGTGTAGAGAGTAGGGAGTCAAGTTTAGTGTTTCGTTTAGCAAGTGCGGCTCGGCGTGAGCGCGATATGTGTATATATTCAAAAATAATGCTACAATAGGTGTTTAAACCAATAAAATTAAGGTTAAAAGTCATAATTATTTTTTTAAGATAAGATTTCTTGTCTTATCTTAGAAAAAAGTTTTTTAAGATAAGACAAGAAGTCTGAACAGTAACACACCTTTTTTTTAGTTGCGAAATCATCAAATATTGTACGCGGCCCACAAGTTGAACTAAAATAGCGATCGTTACTATGGTTACGCGCAGCCCCTCGAGGTATCGCACTTCGATTGAAATCCGAAAATCTGTTGTTGCGCATTGAAGGTCATAGTTTAATTTACGACGGAGCGAGAGCGAGTGCCAGACTTTGGGCCGTGAATCTTTAGTACAGTACATGTTAGATTAGTAAATAGTTACCACGGTGCCGTTCGACGGAAGCAGCGGCGCGGTCCACGGCGGCCAGCAGCGGGTACTCCTTCTCTAGCAGCGCGCGGTCATCCAGCACTTGCACCGCCACGGCCGAGCCCGCGAACACGTCGCGCAGGTACGCCGCCGTGCGCAGCGGCGTCATGCGCTCCGGGTCCGCGCCGCCGATGTCGCGCGCCACGCCCCTGCGCGCCGAGCGGTTAGTACTTGCGGAGCGAGCACGCGAGCGTGCGGCTGGCGGTACCTGGCCGTGTCGAGCGCGGCGGCGTCGCGCAGCAGCTCGGCGAGCGGCGCGCGCAGCCCCTCCGCGTACAGGCCCAGCGCGCTCAGCTTGTGCGCCTGCTCGGGGAACGACTCGCGGATCTGCAGCGGCTTCACACGGACGCAAGGGGTTAATACAAGTGGCCGAACAGCCATCACCAAACTAAATCTACGAGTTGGGAGTCAATTCCAGTTCGTTCCCAGATTATTATTTATTTATTTAATCATAGGAGAACTAACAGCTATAATACAGTATTAACCTTTTGAATGTCTTAAGTTACACAGTTCGACATAAGCAATTGTCTTTCTATTGTGTCTCTAATTACGGCATTCAATGAGTTAATATCACACAGTAATGTGTCTCGCCCGTATTTTTGAAATAAATGCCTACAGCCGCGCGGTACGTAAACATGCGATAGCACTGCCCGCCTCCAGCATTTTAATTAGGTACTTTTGCCTACTTTGTGTTTCCATTTAGTTTTGTGATTGTAAATATTCTTTTTATATAAACAAATAAAATGCTTTGTGAATTGAATAGAAAGTTTTCAATAAAAATGCGTGTTGTTTTTTGTTCCGTTTTTTGCCATTTGGCTACAGAACCCTAAAACGATTTTTAGTGGTATATGTTTTTATAGCAGCAACAGAAATACTTAATTTGAGAACATTTCAACTATCTAGTGCCAGACAGACGGTCAAATTTATTTTTTCTAGTCTTTATTATTAATAATAAAATACCACTTTACTTTGAATTATAAAAACTAACAAAACAAAACACATGCCCCGAGGTTTTAACACAAACGTACCTACCGTATCATGATTCATGAACCGCCTTCAACTACCTATTATTTCACTCGTGTCAATAACTTTATTTATTAGTCCAGAAATCTTTTTTTTCGGGACATAAAAGGAAATACCTACTTATCCATCAAAAAGACATACTCGTCATATTAAATATGTACTTGAACCTTTTTGTAGTGAAAAAATCGCGCGGTTATTGTTAAAAAAACAACACATCGTCCGATCGTCACTGCGGCACAGTCGCGACTGTCTGCACCACGAGCGCACCGCGAGATCGAGATGCGTAGGTCTCGCGTTTCGTCCGTTTGTATGAAGATGGATTACTGTATGTACTTATAATTATGCTGTGTCAATACTAACATAACGGAGATTAAGGATATCACTCAGCACAGACGTGAGACACCGTCCGAACTTGTTCGAAGTGAACTACGATATGATCAAAATTTTGTTAGAAGATAATTCTCTGAAGGACATGTCTCGCCAAACCAAAGCCTCGGACTAATGATTATGGTTTCCTTTTTTGTCTGGTTTTACTAGCTGTAAGTCTTATATGCACTAAATAAATAAATAATTAACAGTCGGGCGCACTGCAGAGGTGGCCCGATTTAGTGGATGTTAGACAACGTAGCAGGTTGTTTCTCGTATGCACCTTCCGCTTAACGTTCTCGCAATTCTTTCTGTAGTTGAGAGACTTGTCCAGAGTAATGCCGAGATATTAAGATGGGGGCTATGGATAATTGGCACCCCCTACCACAAAATATTGAGTGTCCGACCCGCTTGTTTGTTACGTAGATGAAAGGGTGCGCCTTTCTTCTACGTAACAAACAAGCGGGACTGCGTTTTTGAGGGATTTGGTTTCAACGCATTAGCATTATAATACCGACTAAGATCTGAGAGAACGGTAGTAAGGTTGGCTTCAATCTCCTCAAAATCAGTGGCTTGGCAAGTTACTGCCAGGCCGTCTGCATACAGAAAGCGGGTAGTGTTAGGGCTCACCGGTTGGTCATTAGTGTAAACGTTAAATAGCAAGGGGGCCAGAACGCTACCTTGTGGCAGTCCATTTTTTTGAGTTCGCCACTTGTGGAGGCTTACTTGAAATCGTCGGTTCCTAAGGAATTCTTCAAGAATTCGAGTAAACTTTTGGTCTTCTGTTAGGTTGGTCACCTTCCACAACAAGCGCCGAATGTTCACCGACTCCAAGCAGTTGTTAAATACTTGCAGCAACCACGACACAGATATTGGGCCAAGGTTTTTAATTTGTTCGAGTGAAATATCGTCAACTCCGGAGGCCTTACCAGAACTCAGTCTCTGAATGGCTAAGACAATGTCTGACAGATGGAATGGGTTACACACAGATTCACTAGAGGATAGCAAGTCATTATTTTTGGAAGTCTGCCGAGTTGCTGTGGTGGTTTACCGTTTAGGAGTCAGTGTGCTACTTGATTAGCTGTTACTGCGCTGGGCGTATGAGGAAGAGGTGGCGTGCTAAGTGAGCTTGCGGATAGTGGACCGTGCTTTTTTGCTATTGTGAGTCATGTCGATATTAGTGACATTGCCAACCCATTTCTCCTTGCGTCTATTTACGGGTGGTTTTAAAAAAATTACTTCTAACCTGATCAGCCCGTGTCGGGCTGCCCTAAAATTACGTAAATCCCTATCTGTTCTCGTCTTTTATACATATTGATTTTGAGTAATAGAACATGTTTCTTTTGCCCGTCATTTCATAGGTAGGCCGGTTAACATTGATAAATAAAGACTAAAATCTATTAATTTTATAAATTGTCGGTGGACATTATGTAGGTCAAGTATGTCATAGACAATAATATTGTTACGCCATTAAACGTGAGCACGTCATATCTCCGAGAAAATAACGAGTACCACGTAATAATTAAAACGCATTGCTGTTCGAAAGATCTAGAATGGTGGTTCGTAGCCAGGCTTAGAAAAATCTCGAAACATCCACAAAGTACCTACAACTAGTAGGTAGGTATGTATCTACCGATAAGGGAAATGGTACTCTCCGCCATTGATTTTGACTTTGATTGTTCTGGATCGATCTTGAGATGTCGGTATCTAGAATTTTCTTCGCTTCGCATATAAATACGAGCCCTCGACCGGAAGCGAGTCAGTTGTGATTTCGACTGCGATCAAGAGCGAACTACTTAGGTGTGTGAAGTGATTTTACCTAACGACCTAAGCGATAGTGTAACGGAACTCTTGTGTTATTTACGATTCGGATTATTGTTGACTGGACTAATTTGTTATTGTTTGTGGTGAATAAAGTTCTCTGTTAGTAAATCGGCATTTAATTACCCACGTACGTAACAATATTCATAATACATATTTCAGAAATTGCCTGGAGGCCCCATACATACCATACATTGCCTAGGTATTGTATAGAATACCTGAATTATTCACATTGTCGGTAACATTTTATGTAAACAGAGATTTCTCGGCGGCTCGTGGGGTGGCTTAGCGACTAGCCTTATAGGATAAATACAGTTAATTGTGGTGGGGGCAAGCTTGCACACTTTTCCGCACTGGTGTGGAAAACAGTAAATTGCGAGCCTAAGAGCGGGTTTTCGAGTAAGTCTATTGAAAAATAACTAACTTGACTATCGGTTTGATAATTATTTGGTTAGTTATTTAGGCTATTATACCTTTTATTTTGATAATGGGTATAATAGGTCCATCTTCAGATGCGAAATAGATGAGAGCAGATGACTTACCACGTAGAGCACTTCAAGCGCGGCGAGCAGCGCCACCAGATCGGCATCAGGCCAGCGCGGGTGCGGCTGCAGCACCAGCACGGGGCGCGTAGCCCCGGCGGCGGCTGCGCGCAGCAGGCCGGCGCGTACCGCCTCGCTCACGCTGCGCACGTCGTCGTAGGGTGTCAGCACGCCCGTGCCTGACAGCACCAGCCGCGCGCCCGACACGCGCGCGCACCTCAGCACGCTCGTCGTCTGCAACACGCGCTCCCAGTGTCACACCAAGACCGTCCTTCAGGGACGACTACTAATAAAATTCCTCCTTGTGCATTACGCGCCGACCACACAAGTTTTGGCAGCAAGATATGTCTTCACTGATACACCTGTTCCACGAGCAAATGAATCACCACGAGTTGACGTTTTGTGTAGGTAGAGACAAGTTCGCAGAGTTGGTGTCGAATGCTGTGGCAGGACCATTATATCGCCCGAGGACGTGGCACCTGACATGTTTGATTTGTATGGACAATGATACATCTATCAGTGGTGCTCTGTCGTGTGCACAGTATTGACAGCGCACACATGAGAATGTCACCGCGGGTTGAATGTTTCGTCTTCGGCAAGCAGTCGTCATCGACGTTGATCGGGTAGCGGGTGAATACGTACTTTGTCGAGGTCAGCATCGAGCTGCCGCGCGTCGGCCACGAAGTCCTCGAGCGCCTGCGGCAGCGCCAGGCCGGGCGACGTGACCAGCACGAGCGCGTCGTACTGCGCGCTGTTCACCTCGCTCACGGCCGCCACGCGCACGCCGTGCACCACGCGCTCCAAGCCCATACCTTCACCTCACCGCGCTACCTGCTGGACTACACACTAACATTCTTATATCTTTCTAATACACAAATATTTATTTATGGCGGACTTAATGCCTTAGGCATTTTCTGCCAGTCAACCTTTGGGTGATGCAGAGAAATATAGTGGTAGGTGCAATAAACGAGAGAGAGAAGACAAAGACAAGAAAAAAAAAGAACGAAAATAGTTTTGGTTTTGTACTATACAGGTTATCAAGATTGTTGGTTTTCAACAAATGAAGTAAAAACATGATTAAGAAATACAGTGATATTCAAGATTTTAATACTAGGAAGAAACATAAATTTGTAGCTGCTACAAGGCTAAAAAAGTAGGGGACTCTTTCAGATGTCAATGTATACATTATTATAATATACTTGCTAAATTGCTAGTCATGTTCAAGAACTAAGCCTTAATAAATTCAAATCATTTGTAAAGCGAATACTTTTCAATGGGCTTTTACATTACATTCTAAAAGACTATCTTGAGGATAAAAAGGCTTGGGATTGACTTGCTCCAGCACATTCTACAATTATTGTAATATTTTTTCTCTGTTACATAATATATGTACCTATGTTATTTATTATTATTTGATTTTGCTTTTTTATATTCTTTTAACAATTTGACATTGATATGTTTTTAGTTTACAATTTGAATTAGTTAATTTTTTAAATTTTATATTAAACTTTGCTATATATAAAATTTTTCTACACTTTATTTTACATATTTTCGATTATAATTAATTATTGTGAATATGAGGACTATGTGGATCATTTTTTTCTTTTCAGTTATTTTGACATAAGTTACGGTACATATTATGTCTGGCGATTTGAGTATTTCTGCCACCTACCTACATGTCCTTTCCTTGGTATTGGTCGTCAAATTATTGAGCTTCTTATTAATCCTAAATTGAGCTATATGAATACTGAGAAATACTTGAACTGACTAGACAGGCCCACTTAAATAAGTGTAGTCCTTTCCTCAAAAGTCCATTACAGACTTTGCTAGTAATATCAGTAAACACTTTCATAATAGAGTGCACAATGTTTACTGGATATGGTACCGGAGAAGATGTATTGAATCCCAGAATTCCTCTGATACCATCGGATTTACCATTTAAATTTAAACACCTACACTCACTCACCTACACACTACACTCTATCCTATCAACTATTATATGGATACTATCACTGACTATGGATTGTGTGTGTGAAGTGATAAGAAAGAAAAGATTCTTAAAATTATTGCATATCACACAATACGGGCGAAACCACACAGATACATTATAATCCAAAGCCTAGTCTTTCAGTCTCCATGACCTAGTGTGCTGCAGTGAGCAGGTGATAATCAACGTGTAAAACACACTGATAATGGATAGACAATAACACACTTTTAATACATAATATTGCCTACATTTAAGTACCTACCTAAATATATTTTTTTCTTTAATAGGGTTTCATATGCCTACAAAATTATTGATGTACATGTTTATAATCAACAATTGATCTTTCATTCGTAATAGAGCAATACCTGGACGCAAAGTAAAAGGATAAGTTGCTAAAGTAGGCACTTACATAATTATATTGGAATGTAATCGTTGACTGCTAGCTGACGGTGCGCGCTCAATGCCGGCTGTTAATGCCTGCTTGATAATTAATGAGGCCCGCGAATGCGACTGGACGCAGTAGTGTCGCTGAACGCCCCTTCTGAGCCACTGCACTGCGCCGCGCCTCCTTATCTCTCCGGTTATACTGCGTCACTTTGTACGTGTTGATTCAATCAGCCGACAGCACATAAACTGTATTTTTTAAGTGACAATGCAGAACAATAACAATTGCCGTGTCGGTTGTTATCAACTTTATAGATTTAGCACTGTATCAATTTATTGAGGAAATAAAAGATCTACGCATGGTGTTGTAGAGAGAGAAGAACAAACTAATATAGGATAATTACACTATTTTGCGTTTATTTAATCTGGAATATGGATACACCTGTATCCGTATTCCGTAAGTAGGTAAATAAAAACTAAAAAGTGTTCTGAGTTCTGTGTTGGTGATCCAAGGGGAGAGGAGAGAGAGACTGTGCAAACAAAAAAACGACTCATGTCAGCGCTGTCAAAAGTGGCATTTAACCCTACGTTCGGAATGCTAGGTTACATTCACATGCTTGTTTTGTTTGCATTAAGGATCTTTTAATATACCCTTATGGATAAACTGAATTGATTACGAAACAATATTACAAACTCTAAAATGTACTTTAGCATTATTGACATTAATTCGTCAAACCCCAAGCGAACGTTGCGCATCTATTCTTACTATTGTGTCTCAAATTGACGGTAGAAGTACTAGTACTAGAGTCTGTGCGGAAAGTAAACCATCGTGGGATTTGAGGGCGCTGTTGTAGATAAATATCGTTTTTGTTATGTAAGCAACATTGTGACGTCATTATAGTGCGACTATTAAATCTTGATATTTTGAAACTATGTTAGACTAACTTCTTCCAGCGGCTTCACCCTATAGTAAAAATTATCCTATTGGCTGAATTTGCTCACCTAATGAAACTGCTAAGTTATAGCTCATGTGCTATATTATTGCAATGTTTATGATTAAGTTCATCTGTCTAGTAGTTTTTGCGCGACACATACGAGTACCTCCATCCATCTTCACAAACTTTCGCATTTATAATATTAGTAGCCTATTTATTGAACTTGCTCACGTGATGAAACTTAGCAAAAATATAGGTTATATAGGTTAGGGTTTGACTGGCCTGTTGGTGTAGTGGTTAGTGCCCCTGACTGCTATGCCGGAGGTCGTGGGTTCGATTCCCACCCAGGGAAAATGTTTGTGTGATGAGCATGATCATTTGTTCCGTGTCTGTTTGTAATTTATCTATAGTATGTATGTATTTAGAAATATATAAGTATGTTTATCGGTTGTCTAGTACTCATAACACAAGCTCTGCTTAGTTTGAGGCTAGACGACTTTGTGTGATAGTTGTGGAATATGTTATTAAGTTATGTTATGTTATAAGCTATATTATTGCAACGTTTATCATTAAATTCATCCGTTTATAAGTCTTTGCGTAAGTAACAAACCGTTAATTGTGGTGACACCTGGGGGAGGCCTATGTCGAACAGTGGACGTCTTTCGATTGTAATGATGATGAACATTTAAATGCTAACACGAATAGGTAAACGAAAATAGCGTGAAGAAACAGCTGTACTGCCTACCGAGGTAGGTTCCACCAACGACCACTTACCCAGTTCCAACGAAAATGGTTCTATCACTTTGACTGGGATCGGTCTATTATCATTGACTGGAATATTGTAGCTAACAGCAAGTTTATGTTTACCCTAGTTTAATATAAAGATAAAAGTGGGACACACTACCACTTTCTCGTTGTCTTCCTTAGTACATTTTTCCCTTTTGCTAATCAATGAAAAATATGAACTTAATGACTATGAAAATAAAGTACACTTCAGAATTTGTAATGTTGCTTCGTAAAAAATCTATTTAGCCTGTAAGGCACCATCTCATTTAAAAGATCCTTGGGATCACTTTGTTGTCCGTCTGTTTATCTGTTAAGACCCTTTAACTCAATAACGCTTGGAGGTATCAAGTTAAAATTAAAACCAAACACAAGTCTGCGGTCTTTTGAAGTTGTGAAAAAATCAGACTTCTGAGTTAGCGAAAAAAAAAAGATACGGCCGTTTATGTCGCAAAAAACGTATATTTCGATACTCAAGGGAATCAAAGTTCATAGGGTGAATCCCGTTGACCTAGAATCCTGAAATTTGGCATAAAAATAAGGTCTCATAGAACAAGTACAGGGAAAAATCTGAAAATTGTAAATTTGTAGATCCGCCACAAAAAAAAAAAATTGTTTGCAATTCGGAAAAATCTTCGTAACTGAATTCGGGAATTGATTTCATAGGTAAATTTGTACAGAATCCTCAGTGCGCGAGTCCGACTCGCACTTGTCCTTTTTTATTTTAGTTACTGTATCCTTACTCAAGCCTGAAAAGAAATATTCTAAGTTAGTCGAAACGCATTATAAATTTAAAGTATCAATACTCTTTATACTAGTCATCGAAAATATTGACCAAAACAAAATAAACAAATATCGTCATGTTTAAATGAATTTCCGTTTAATTTATATATATTTGGAGATAACAGGGACAGGAGATTACCTGGGAAGTCTAAAAACATTAAAATAATAGTGTTACGTACCAAAAAAACAGCATATCAATGTTTCCCAAGTTCGTGACTTTGTTTTGATCAATAATGGTGTGATTTGCCATTTGTTGTCTTTGGCAAAACTGTAATGTATTAAATATTATTTCCCTTGTAGCTCAGTGAAATTTTTTATCACATTTCTGAAGATTTCAATTAAAAATCACAATAAAATAACATAATAAGCAAACCGGTGTCAACATGATAATGACGTTTGGCATTTGACGGATGGCTGGGTTGGGTTGCTACTTAAAATCTTTAATGTTGTTTTCACTTTACGCCACGACGGTTCTTTTATCGCACAGACAATAGTAGTTCATATTTTTTATATCAAGCAAACGGGGGAAAATGTACTGACTGGGCAAGACAACGAGAAAGAGGGAGATAGTGTTTGTGTATCTCTTTCTAACCTCCATTTTGAACTAGGGTAACCATAAATTTTCTATTAAGCAAATTAATTGTAATAATTTTTGTCACTGCAGCATTTCATTTTACTCGATGCTGTAGATGTCTATATATCGACGGCAAAGTACCAATAATTTCCAGCTGTCTGTGAAACCTGAAAAAATAGTTTAATTTATTGAGAAGTCAAAAAGTAATTATTTAATTTATTGAGAGTATTAAGCTTTCAATCGTGGAAATTACAGACACAATAGAAAGACGATAGGTGCGCGAACGCCGGCGTTCGCAGGCAGCAATAGGCTCTTAATAAACTAGTGCGCCTCACCATCAACGATTGCATCACTGCTTACCATCAGGCGGGATCGCAGTCAAGTACTGGTTTATAACAGATAAAAAAAAAAACTTCAGACCTACTTTCAGAGTATGAGTAATAGTCTAAGATCCGATTAAGAACGACCTTCCCCGGTCTGTTTAATGGATGAAACGTATTTTATGACAAATTTAGTGTATTATATAATATAACGCGGGTGGGTTGCCTGAGAAATTCCTGGCCAGACTACTATTAATTAAAAATTGAAAATTTACTTTTTTTTTAGAAAAATGCACAACCGTTATTCATACTAGATTTTTTTGCAGACAACACTATAAGTCCTATAACATCGTATTCGTAATGAAACAGCGTTTATTTTGATATAGAATTTGTTGTAAATCAAAATAAATACACCTGTTTATACATACCTGTTTATACCTGGCAACCCATAGTTATGCCAGGAAACAAATAGGCAACCCAACTTTTTATGTTCTAAAGGCTTCACTCTTTCGGTTAGTATTTTTATTTGTTAAACACACCGGTGCATTTGAAAAAAAATTTATCATAAAATATGATTCATCCATTAAACAAACCGGTGAAGGTTGTTCTTAACTGTATCCTCTACTATAATGAAAACTACTTTTCATCCTGGAGTTTTATTTTCAACTGACAGCTGTCAAATTATTAAAAAAAAAACTAGTTCAAATCTTTGGTTCTATCTTCACAATTGAACCATGTTCCATCTTTCTATACAGCCAGCAAAGATTTTATATATCCTTTGACAGCCAGTCAATTACAGCGCGCTATAAAATTGAAATAACTTAACACAGCGCGCTATAAAATTAAAACAGCAGATAATAAAATAAAAACGGTTTGGAATATTATAAATAATGAAACCAACAGAAACAAAAGAAATAATAATGATTACACATTGGAGACTCATCATGGTCTTATTAGCGATAACAAACTAGTTGCATAAGAATTTGTAAATTTCTTTACCAGTATACTAATTAAAACTACTGAAGCCCTAAAATCGTCGCCATCGCATGCTTTTGGTTTATTACAGGCGAACGTTGCAGCCTGTTCGACTGAATTTAACTTTAAACATATAAACCCCATAACAGTAATAAAAGCTTTTAAAGAAATCAAGATTAAATTGACAGAAGATCTATGGGGTATGTCTATCAAAGTTTGTACCTCAATTATTGAGACTATAGCGCCGTACTTGGCTTTAATATTTAATTTGTGTATAGATCAAGGAGTATTTCCAGATCTAATGAAATATAGTAAAGTGATACCACTCTTTAAATCCGGGAATAGTAGAGACACTAATAATTATAGGCCGGTGTCCGTTTTGCCGGTTCTTAGCAAGATATTTGAAAAGGTAATGTTAAATCAAATGCTTAATCATTTTAACACCAATAACATCCTACATGATAAACAGTATGGTTTCACCAAAGGACGTTGTACAACTGACGCGGGTGTTTCCTTACTAAAACACATTTTTAATGCGTGGGAAGAGGCACAAGATGCTATAGGCATCTTCTGCGACCTATCTAAGGCGTTTGATTGTGTAGTTCATGAAACATTGCTTCTGAAACTCAAGCACGGACTAGGCAATGCAGCGTTAAGCTTATTAAAATCTTATTTGAATAATAGACAGCAATTAGTGCAAATAAACGGTGTCAATTCGTCGGGATTGAATGTTGAAATGGGGGTGCCCCAAGGTTCAATTTTAGGTCCTTTTTTATTTTTAGTTTATATTAATGATTTACCCAATTTGTTGCAAAATAAACTTAATATGGTGTTGCTTGCTGACGACACTTCTTTGATTTTTAAGATAAATAGAAAGACTAACAATCTTGACAACGAAAATAGCGCCCTATTGCAGGTTCAAAACTGGTTCACTGCTAATAATCTGGTTCTAAATGGGAAAAAAACTAAATGCATAAGATTTTCCTTACCGAATGTCAAAAGTAGTGATTGTGACATTGTATTGAATAATGAAAAACTAGAATTTGTTGATAAAACGATTTTCCTGGGGATTACGCTTGACTCAAGGCTACAATGGGGTTTTGGGGATAGTAGTAGAAGGTTGAAGTAATGATCTTGACTCCAAAACTGAATGTAACTGAATGTATGTATTTTCACCAAGCACCTCCTTAAATACTAATTTACAATGTTACGGACTAAGAGCTTAACCAATAGGAACGACTAACTTAATATTTACAAAACAACTTAACCAATAGTACTGTACAGAATGTCCCGCTATAACTAACTAACCACTAAAAACACTTATCACTCTGTTCGTGTGCGTTACGCTAACACTATTGTCCAATCACTAAAATATTGTACAGTTAACTTTCGTGGCGCCAAAACTATTCATCCAATCGCTGCTCCTGTCCAATCACTGCTCTTGTCCAATCGCAGTGCAGTAACTGTTTCACGCGCGTCCCGCGAGGGGTCGTTAGCAACGTGTACAGGGCGCGCTGTCCTTTGTGGGTGAGAGCCTTTTTGCTCAGGTAGCTTGAAACGGTGGGGCGTGAGGATGCTCCGCTGTTGAGCTCGCACGTGGCGATTTGTTGAGCCGGCACGTGGCGATTTCTTGTACAATGGCTGCGTGTTGATAAAAGTGATTATGCTGTGTAGTGGCTACAGGATTCCCCCTCAAGCGAAGCGTACCGGCAGTTTGACGACACGACCCGAACGTGTATTTTTGTTGTTAGCGGGCGGTGACGTCACGCTTGTATGTGGTACTTGAGTTTCCTGGATAGCGGTTGGCGAAGTATTATGCTTGGTATTCTGTGTGTTGGTACTGGTAATTGGTATGGTAACTGGTGTGGTAATCTTAGCTGGAGGTGAGGTATAGGTAATTGAACTTGATGTGGTTGATGATAAATTACTGGTATCTTCTGTTATGACGTATGCAGGCTTCAATCGGTCGATTGATATGTTCGCTTGCCGGTTAGGTAGTTGTAGGGTGTACACTTTGTCTGTTCGGCTTAGTACTTGATAAGGGCCTTCATACGGAGTCTGTAATGGTTTCTTAACTGCATCTGTTCTGATAAAAACGTGGCTGCACTTGAGTAAGTCTTGATGCACGAACACGCTTTTATTGTTGCTGTGATGCTGAGTAGCGACTTGCGGTTTATTTTGTTGGATGATGTCGCGAAGTTTACTGACGTATGTGTAATCCATTGTAGGATTGTTAGTGCTTGCGGTGAAGAATTCGCCAGGTAAACGTAAGTTATGACCATAGGTTAGTTCAGCGGCGCTCACACCTGAGTCTGTGTGTAGAGCGGCTCGTAGTCCTAGTAGGACGGTAGGTAATTCATCGATCCATGAAGTTGCGTTTGTTAGTTTTGCTCGTAATGCGGCTTTGAGAGTGCGATGCCATCTTTCCAGAATGCCGTTGCTTTGCGGATGATAGGGCGTCGTACGAGTTTTCTTTATCCCCATTTGCTTCATTAGGTTTTGGAATAGCTCGCTCTCGAACTGACGACCTTGGTCGCTTGTTAGCGTGGCCGGGCACCCAAATCTTGTTATCCAGTGTTGATAGACGATATCGGCTATGCGAGTGGCTGATATCTCGTCGGTAGGGATCGCTTCGGGCCATTTCGTTAATCGGTCGATCATAGTGACTAGGTACCGATGTCCTTGAGATGTTGTATTTAATGGCCCCAAAATGTCAACGTGCAGATGTTGAAATCTTTCGCTTGGTGGGAAAGATGAAGTGCTGGAGTGTGTGTGACGCTGTATCTTGCTTTTTTGGCAAAGTATACATGATCGAGTCCAACAGCTGATGTCTGCGTTCATGGATGGCCAGAAGTACTTTTGAGTGAGAAGCTTGCGAGTCGTGCGTGTACCAGGATGACTGATGTTGTGTACGCTATCGAAAACTTCTTTCCTAAATTGCTCAGGTATGTACGGGCGTACATAATTAGTTGATGTCTCGCAGTACAGTTCGACGTCGGTGTTGGGTATTGTTATCCTTTTGAGACAAATGTTTTGTTGGGATACCATCTGTGCAATATTGCTGTCTTTTGTTTGAGCGCTGGCTATGTCGGTGTAGTTGATAGTAGATGGGCATGAGATTGTTTCTATGCGGCTGAGTGTGTCGGCGACGATGTTTTGTTTACCGCTCACGTGACGTATGTCCGTCGTAAATTCGCTGATAAACAAAAGTTGTCTTGTTCGCCTCTGTGTTTCCGAGTTGGATTGTATCTTCGACATAACGTATGTTAGCGGCTTGTGATCGGTAAATATGATGAGATGGCGTCCTTCGAATATCTTGCGGAAGTGTTTTACTGCCATGTAAATTGCAAGCAATTCTCGGTCGAACGTTGAATAGTTCTTTTGTGCGTCGGTAAATTTCTTTGAAAAGTATCCAAGCGGTTCCCAGATGTTGTTCCGGTATTGTTGGAGTACGGCACCCGCTGAATGGCCAGATGCGTCGCAGAATAGGGCAATTGTTGCGTTGTGGGACGGGTGGGCAATTAGGGTTGCGTTTATGATGCTCTGTTTGCATTGTTCGAATGCTTGAATGGCTTCGTTCGTCCAAGTAATTGGTGTTTTGTCTTTTTTCTTGACGTTGTGTAGGTAAGCGTTTAACGGTGCTTGTTGCGATGCGGCCTTCGGTATATGATCGCGATAAAAGTTTATCATACCGAAAAATCTTCGAAGCTCTTCAATTGTAGTCGGCTTGGGATAGTTTGCAATGGCGTCTATCTTATGTTGCGGAGGTTTGATTCCGTCTGCTGATACGGTGTATCCTAGGAATTGGACTTCGGGTTGGCCTAGGTTGCACTTAGCGGGGTTGATAGTGATGCCGTTTCCCTCGAGTCGCTTGAGTACGATGTGAAGGTGTTCTCGGTGGTGTGACTCGTTTTCCGATGCTAACAGTAAATCGTCGATGAAAGGGAAGACAAAATCTAGCCCTCGTAGGACCTCGTGAATATACCGTTGGAACGTTTGTCCCGCGTTTTTTAAACCGGGGCACATACGTGGAAATTCGAATAATCCCATCGGAGTGATAATTGCAGTTTTCTCTACGTCCTCTTCTCGTACAGACAGCTGTTGATATGCACGGTTGAGGTCGATCGTGGAGAATATTGTTTTCCCAGATAGATGATGGGTGAAGTCTTTGATGCGTGGCACGGGGTAGCGGTCTGGTACGGTGATCGAGTTGAGTCGACGATAGTCACCACAAACTCTAATATCGCCATTCTTCTTAGGTACGACATGTAGAGGTGATGCCCAGGGACTTTTACTGGGTCGGCATAGACCTTGTTCGATCATATTTTCAAATTCCCGTTTGACAATCTCGAAACGGTGCGGCGGGATCGGTCGGGCGCGGCAGTGTATGGGTGGTCCACGGGTTTCGATGAAATGCTGCACTTTTAAGTTGCTGTTCAATTTCATCGATGTAAGCCTCGTGATACCGGGATACTGCGCTAGTATGTCGTGGTAGGTTTGCGACATGTCAATGCTGCGCACAGTGGGTACGTCTGATACTCGGACCGGGACGTTGACCTTCAGACTCGTGACACCGTCGATTAATTTTCGATTCTTCAGGTCGACGATGAGTTGGTGGTGTTGGAGGAAGTCGGCACCGAGTATCGGTTTAGAGACGTCGGCAATGATAAATCGCCATTTGTACGGGCGTCGTAGGTTGAGATTGAGGCACAATGTTTTTTCACCGTATGTGGCTATCCTTGTGTTGTTGGCTGCATACAGTTGGAATGGCAGCGGCGTTTGCTTTTCACTGTTCGTTCTTGGTAGCACGGATATATTTGCTCCCGTGTCTACCAAGAACGATAATTTATTTTTGTAGTCGGTGACGTATAGGCGGTGTGATTTGTGAACGCCGGTGTCCGCCTCTGCCAACGTTCTCTCTAGTTTACCGAGTTCGTTTTAAACGAGCAGGGCGACGTACAGCGTCTAGCGTGCTCTTTGAAACGCCGGTGGTAATAGCACAACGATGGGTTATGTGATGGTGAGCTTGTTTCTCGGGTTCGTGACCGAGAATTAGATCGATGTCGAGATGGGTGGCGGTTGCGATGATGCTCGTGGTCGTATGACGGCGTATGTCTCGCTTTTAACTCCGCTATCTCTAGCGAGAGTTTTTTTATTTCGTTAAGGAGATCTACCTGCATGGCTGCCTCTGTGGTTGTCGCTGTCTGATTCAACATCTTGTCGGTGAGAAGTGTGCTGCGCGATGTTGACTGTACGGAACGTCGTGTATGCCTTTTGAAATTTCAGCTGGTGAGACCCGCTTGTGGGAGGCCAACTGAAATGTGCACTCACGGTGTACTGTTGTGACGACAGCGAACAGATGGTAGCTGAGCGGCGATTACGTGGAGATGACTATGCCATGATACCAGCCGGCAGGCCTAGGGCCGGGTCCGTAGTTGGGCGAGGGGCATGTGTGATGTCTACTCCAGCCGGCAGGCATAAACCGGGTCCGTAGCTGGGCAGAATCACGTCGGGCCGTCACCACTTTGGGGATAGTAGTAGAAGGTTGAAGTAATGATCTTGACTCCAAAACTGAATGTAACTGAATGTATGTATTTTCACCAAGCACCTCCTTAAATACTAATTTACAATGTTACGGACTAAGAGCTTAACCAATAGGAACGACTAACTTAATATTTACAAAACAACTTAACCAATAGTACTGTACAGAATGTCCCGCTATAACTAACTAACCACTAAAAACACTTATCACTCTGTTCGTGTGCGTTACGCTAACACTATTGTCCAATCACTAAAATATTGTACAGTTAACTTTCGTGGCGCCAAAACTATTCATCCAATCGCTGCTCCTGTCCAATCACTGCTCTTGTCCAATCGCAGTGCAGTAACTGTTTCACGCGCGTCCCGCGAGGGGTCGTTAGCAACGTGTACAGGGCGCGCTGTCCTTTGTGGGTGAGAGCCTTTTTGCTCAGGTAGCTTGAAACGGTGGGGCGTGAGGATGCTCCGCTGTTGAGCTCGCACGTGGCGATTTGTTGAGCCGGCACGTGGCGATTTCTTGTACAATGGCTGCGTGTTGATAAAAGTGATTATGCTGTGTAGTGGCTACAGGGTCCTCACTTAACATCTCTTGCAGGGCGGCTTAGCTCAGCTGCATATGCTGTTAGAAAAATCCGCCAATTTACGGATGTTGATACCGCTAGGCTAGTCTATTTTAGTTATTTTCATAGTGTCATGTCGTACGGTATCTTACTATGGGGACGGGCTGCAGACATCGAGTCAATCTTTATATTACAGAAAAGAGCCATCAGAGCTATTTACAATCTCCGCCGGTGCGATTCTCTATGGGAACTGTTTAAAGAAATTAACATAATGACGGTACCTTGTCAATATTTCTATGAAAACATCATGTATGTTAGAAAAAATCTTCATCTTTTTAGCAAAAGAGGCGATAGACATAATTATGTTACAAGAAATAGGGATCAATTAGTTCAACCAGGTTTCAGACTGGCTAAAGTGGCCTCTTCTTTCATGGGGTACTGTTTGAAATGTTATAATAAAATACCACCCCAAATATTAGAACTCAATGAAACGAAATTTAAATCTTGTATTAAACGCACACTATGCAGGCAAGCATATTATAAGTTGGAGGATTATATTCAAGATAAAAATGCTTGGCTCAATGCTGGTCCAGCTCCACTACCACTAGGGCGTACTAATTAGTTGATTAGTTGGAAACTAATATTATTATTTTTTAATTTGAAAGACAATTGCATTGTATAATGTAGAAGCACCATTTTTTTTAAGTTTGTGAATGTGAAGCACCATGGAGCATTTTTATTAGGTTACAACTTTTTTTTTTGACATTACGAGCATGGCAGTTGAGAGTTTGTCATGCTCACTCAAATGTCTCGCTGTTGGTGGCACGTGTTATTGGGTCGTTCAGTTCCCTTCAAAATGGTTGAGCTGAGTGGGGCTGATGCACGCGTCATGCTCGTGAACGGGTGCCGTCAGATGGGACTGGTCATCTCTTAGCTGCCAGTGGCTTAATTCAGTTTCTATCTTTTAATTATTTTACATTTTTATTTCATTATCGACATTGTGCTCACATGATAGAAGCAACAAGTAATATGTAAATAAGCATTATATGTAACACATAATATGATTTAAAAGAGTGTCCATGGAGTTTCTTGCACGTTCTTCTCCATAGAGACCTACTCTTTGGAACGTGCAATTTAGCTTTACTTTTCTTGGACTGACCGACATTTGACTATTCAAAAGTGCCTGTAAATGGTCTATTTGAAATAAATGATTTGACTTTGACTTAAAGATAAGTTTTAATTAAATAATATTAAATTTTTAAGTGACTTATCTATTCAACTATTTCTTTAAAATACTTTATTTTTAAAAGATTACAATTAATTTCAAATGAGGCTGAAAAGCTGGCCGGCCACAGAAACAAAAAAAAATAACAAAATGGCGGGAAAATAGCAATCCGCCATTGTTTTTTTCGAGTTTTAAAGTTTTGTTTACATTTCCGTACAGCAGAAATTAAAAGAACACGATAAGTTCATTAGATTCAAATAGTGATTTAACGCCTAATTTCATAAAAGAAGAGGCTAAAGCAGTAGTGGTACCTACCTAAAATCACAGGTAGGTACGACAACTCAGGATTTACAAACCTGTTATTTTATTTTTACTTTCCTTGTATTCGTAATGAAAAGCACAGTGCTTACCTCGGGGTGAAAGTAACTAATTTAACCCCTTGAATTAGCGACCTCGCTGCGCTCGGCCGCCGACTCCTTCTCGGGACGAAATGAGTTACTTTCACCCCTAGGGTAACAATGCACTTGCTCAGAAAGTGACTCTTATTGCACTGCACTTAGGTACATAATGGCCCTTGTTACCAAACTGTGACATTTGATTACCATTACTGACTGGCCTGTTGGTCTAGTGGTTAGTGGCCCTGACTGCTATGCCGCAAGTCATGGGTTCGATTCCCACCCAGGACAAATGTTTGTGTGATGAGCACAATCATTTGTTCTGTGTCTGGGTGTAATATCTATAATATGTACTAGCTTTACCTGCCACCTGATTATTCCCCTTTTGTTATTAGTCAATTCATAGCTTGTGATGTTAAAAAGAGTATTATGTCGATAACATCTAACGCTGTGGGTAGTGACTGTGTCAGTCGTAAGATATTTATTCCCATCCTTGATATCATCCTTCCTGGCATTCTTCACTTCCTCAATTTCTCTGTTTCCAGTAAATTCTTTCCACAAGCCTGGAAAGATGCCCAAGTTATCCCTTTACCTAAAAAATCTCATCCTTCATCTTTCTCTGACTACCGTCCCATTTCAATTCTTCCATTCCTATCCAAAGTCCATGAAAAGCTTGTGCACCAACAACTAAGCACGTTCCTTAGCAAGCATAATCTTCTTAATCCTTTCCAATCTGGTTTTCGACCTGTACATAGCACTACCTCAGCACTCGTGCATATCACTGACGATATTAGGTCGGGTATGGAGATGGGGAAGTTGACGGTACTTGCACTACTTGATTTTAGCAATGCTTTCAATACGGTTGACTTCGATATTTTACTCGGCATCTTGTACTCTTATAACATATCTCCATCGGTAAATTTGACTCGTTTCATAGTTACCTGTTTGGCCGCCGGCAGCGTATTTGTATTGATGAATCTTTCTCGTCTTGGTGTGAAACCTCTGCCGGTGTGCCGCAGGGTGGCGTTTTGTCTCCTCTACTTTTCACACTTTTTATAAACGCTATCACTCAACGACTATCTTCTTTCTACCACCTATATGCTGATGATCTCCAAATTTATGCTGAAGCCCCTATCGGAAAATTATCTGAGGTCATTGATACTATCAACATAGACCTGGCTCGAATAGGTGACTGGAGCGCTGAGTTCGGGTTGAAGATCAATCGAACTAAGACACAAGTGATTGTTATTGGTAGTTCTCGGACAGTGTCTAAAGTGGATTGGTCGAAACTTCCCCAGGTTTTTTTTTTAATAATACCATTATTCCTTTAAGTTACACTGTGAAGAACTTGGGGATTTATTTCGATCGCACTCTTTCCTGGACAAAACAACTGCAGGAAGTCAGTCGTAAGTTATTTGCTTCAGCGGCCTCCCTGAGACGTCTTCGTAATTTTCTTCCCATCACTACCAAAATTGCGTTAGCCCAATCTCTTCTTCTTCCAATCCTGGACTATGCTGCTGCCAGCTATCTTGATCTCACCCAAGACTAATTGGATAAGCTTGAGCGACTTCAAAATCTTTGTATCAGGTTCATATTTGGCTTGCGCAAGTATGACCACGTTTTTGAATTTCGTACTAAACTCAAATGTCTTTCTATTCGCCTTCGCCGGAACGCCATACCTATACTTTCTTTGCTTTATAATGTGCTATTTAATCCTAGTACCCCGTTTTATCTTATAGAACGTTTTCAGTTCCTTAGTGATATACATAGTAGGTCCTTGAGATCATCGGAAAACCTTAAATTAAGTATTCGCACGCATTCCACTACCTTCGTTGACAAATCTTTCACAAATCAAGCTGCACGTTTGTGGAATGCGTTACCTTTAGAAGTAAGGCGTGCTCAAACGCTACCAACATTTAAAAAAATGGTGAAGGAGCCACCACAATATATTAAAGAGAACCTTTCTCTTTGATATATTTTTCTTCTCCTGGTTCAACTATATATTTGATATTTATTAGTATATTTTTTTTGTATTGTAGTCGCTCTTTCCTACTCCATCCTACTATACCCTACCCTACCCTACTACGAGTATACCTTACTCTACCCTCCAAACTTCACATAAACCATCTACTAAATAGTCCGAACAAAGTCTAAACATTTGGTTTGGATAGGTAAGCCCGTTCTTGAATTATAAAATTACAACGAAAAGTGGCATTGATTTTTATATATATAGATAGATGTATTTAGAAATATATAAGTAAATTTATCAGTTGTCGAATACTCATAACACAAGCTCTGCTTAGTTTGGGACTAGACGGCGATGTGTGATAGTTGTGGAATATTATTATATTATATTATACATAACGCACTAGTGCTATAATGTACCTAGTTATAACCTTATTGTTCGACCTCTCCCCCGCCATAATTTTTTTACATAAAATTTACCGTACCAGGATGGGCGCGCGTCGTCTCCCACGAGTCGCCGGTCAACCCCCGTTTATTCATTTCAATGAGTGTTTTGAAAGGTAAATAAAAAAAAACATATGGGCATAGGTATATATATTATTAGTTATTTTCTTCACAAGTGTATTGAAAAACGTCGTATGATACACGTGAGTAATTAATGATTACCTTTCTCGGCTCTCTTAAGACCCACGCCACGGCTCGGGTCTTAATACCGCCTCGACGGTAATCACTAACTCTATTATTACCAATGAACTTTAAATCCAACAAAAAAAGGTGGCAACCCTACTCCCCGCCCTCGCGTCTCACTTCGTACCACTAAAGAGACCGAATATTTGACTTCTGCGCAACTTGAAGCCAGCGCTCAAGATCCGTGCCGGTATCTATACAATGGCGGTCTTATCGCTGACAGCGATATCTTCCAGACAACCTTAAGATGAGTATTATCTGTGTGCTTTGACTACTGTATTCACTTTTTGTCATAAAAACGCTTAACTGAAACAAATTAATTACTTCAGGAGACATACGGTCCCGTACCTAGGTCGTTTAGAATTTTTAAAATCATACAAATCTATATTTTGCCAAAAAAATATATAAACATTGTTTAACAATTTTAATTAGTAGTCCACCTAAGTAAGTCCTGGATCTAGCCCAGAGGGGGTCATGACCTGGATCCGCCCTTGGGCAACTGGCTATGTCCGGTGAGCACCTGCATCAGTCGAGGACATTGTAGCGTCTCTCCAGCCACTCCTCAAATATAAAAAAATATTCTTAATTTATGGTATGTATAGGTACCTATAGTCTGTCTAATAATTTAAACGACTTGGGTAATTTTTAGGGTAAAATGAAATCTGATGTAGTCAACACTGATTCAGAAATCAAGGTTGATTAAGAGATCTTGGTCATTGTTTAATAATGGAACCTTATAAAAAGTATCCATTTTAAGTATTTTTTTAAATGATTTAATACTATTAGGGGACTTTTTAATATTAAAAATGCAAAAGATTTTCGTTTAAGATATACCTATTTCAGTCTCTTTAATGATGATCTTATTACAAAAGTAGGATACATTTGCAAAGACATAATAGTGTCATAAGTAATAAAATAAATCTGGAATCGTACGAGGAATCTGATTCTAAATATTCTATTCATCATCACTAGCCACACTACGATCAAGATCTGTTGTAGTTCTATCATCATCTCAAAAAACAAGTGAATGACAACTAAAATTCCGGTTGACAACATTAGATTTTTAATTTCCTTAAAAAAAATCCAAGTCGTTTAACTTACTAGACAAACTATACCTCCAAAATTTTCCACTTTCATAGGTGTACCATTAACTTCTTCTTCTTCTTCCTGCCCTTGTCCCATTTTATTTGGGGTCGGCGCAACACGTTTTTTTCTTCCATTTTGTCCTGTCACTCGTCACGCTATCACTAACTCCCTTTTCTTTCATATCACTACTCACACAATCCATCCATCTTTTCTTTGGCCTCCCTCTCCCTCTCCATCCATCCACATGTAAATTCATAACTCTTTTAGCAACATGCTTTTCATCTCTCCTCTTTACATGACCATACCAAGACAAACGACTTCCTTTCAACCTTTCAGTCACTGGCGCCACTTTCAAACTTCCCCTAATATACTCATTTCTCACTTTATCCATTCTCGTCACACCACACATCCATCTTAACATTCTCATCTCCGCTACTTGCAATCTTTTTTCATCCGTCTTTTTCACAGCCCAAGATTCTGATCCATACAGTATTTATTTATTTATGTCTACCAACAATTGTTTACACAACCACTTAAAACAAAAATACAATCGGTATAAAACTTTTACCAGTGCAACAATTACTTAAACAGTATGACAAGCCTTATCACGGACTTGTAGATTTTGCCCTTCAACTTAAGGGGCATCCGTGGGTCACAAGTTGTTCCCGTGACCTGTCGCCATTTCATCCATCCTGCGTTGATCCGATGTGTTACGTCCCGGTCTACCTCACCATCCCCTTGGACGAGCGACCCGAGGTACCGAAAGTCGGAACAGATCGGTATAGGCGTTCCGGCGAGAGCTAAGGGCACTGGATTGGAGAGACCGCCGAAATCGCAGAACAAGTACTCCGTTTTGGTTCTACTCAATTTCAGGCCAACACTCTCCAATCTGTGCCACCACACCTCCAATCTGTTCTGGACCTCTAGGCCACTCTCGGCAACCAGTATAATGTCATCGGCAAACAACATACACCAGGGAGCCTCTTCCTGAATGTCCGACGTCAGAGCTTCCATTATCATTAGGAAGAGGTAAGGGCTGAGGGCCGACCCTTGGTGTAAGCCGACAGCCACATTGAAGCTTTCAGTAGTGCCCACTGAAGACCGGACTTGGGTACTGCATCGGCTGTACATCGCTCGGATTAACTGCACATACTTCCCAGGCACACCTTTCTCCTTAAGGGCCCACCACAGAAACTCACGAGGTACCCGGTCATATGCTTTTTCGAGGTCAATGAATACCATGTGCAAGTTTTTATGCGCACCTCTGTATTTCTCGCACAGCTGGCGTATATGGCAGCCGTTGTACCCCGACCAGGCATAAAACCGAATTGGTTCTGTGAAATTTCACTCTCTCAGTCGCCTTTCAATAACTTTCTCCCAGGCTTTCATAGTATGTGACATTAGCTTTATTCCTCTATAATTGTTGCACTCAAGCACATCACCTTTGTTCTTAAAAATGGGCACCAAAGAACTGCTGCACCACTCATCAGGTATGGCTTCTTCCTGCAACAACTTATTGAAGAATAAAGCTAACCACGTCCATCCATCCACTAGCAATAACTTCCACACTTCAACTGGTATTCCATCTGGACCAATGGCTTTACCATTCTTCATTCCATTTCTGCTATCCTAACTTCATCCATACTAACCATTTTTACTAACCCCACATTCACTGGTTTATTCTCTAACACACTACTCCAATTGTTTTCCTCATAGGTGTACCATTAACACAAAGTGGAATACTGGCTGTAGTGTATTAGGGTTAGGACTTTAGGTTCTTAGTTACTGGTAGATATTGAAACACACACACTGACAATATATTAAATTTTTATTAAAACAAATAACGAGATATATAATACAATACAATTAATAGATATATAATTAGAGAAATGTGTGTAAAAATAGGGCTTATAAGGCCGAAAATGCGTTAACCAACTCAGCCATTGACACTTCAGTCGCGTCATAATCAAACATAACGGTGTTTTAATAATAATACAAACTTCTCCACCGACACGACTACATGCATATCGTTAAAGTTGAACTAGCGACACTGCGCAGGTAATAATCCGGTTTCCGTGACGGGTACCCGAGCACACGACACACGCGCGACAGGTGCCCGTCTAACGTAGTTTCGGCCCTAAGAGTGCGACAGTAAAACGAATCATGTCAAAGCAAAAGAATCACTTTTATTCAAGGAAAATGAATCTCCCTGTAGTAGAGGATACGGTTAACCTTCACCGATTTGTTTAATGGATGAAACGTATTTTATAATAAATTTAGTATATATAAATTTGGGTTGCCTGAGAAACCCAACCGCGCTGCGCGCTGTGTAAAGCGAGAGAACTGTAGAACATTACTCAGCTTAGATAGATATAGTTATCGGCACGAATATTGAGCGCTCGGCGTCAGAGTGGGGATCGCTTTGCGCATTCCATTGGCGAGCCAATCGTCGTCGTTGTTAGATACATGCAGCAAGCGCAGGGAACGAATCACGAGTGACGTCTATGACACGATGGTGCAGCGAGCCAATCACTGACATTCCCCGCCCCAGCGCCTCCCGTCGCACCACTAAAGAGACCGAATATTTGACTTCTGCGCAACTTGAAGCCAGCGCTCAATATTCGTGCCGATAACTATAACAAGGTCCTAACATATATACGTGCTACCGATATTACTCGTCTAGTTGTGCGTGAATATTAATTACGTTGATTCGTGGAAATAATGAAATGTCATAGTACGCTTCCGAGAATGTCATGTCGCTTGTTCAGCGTGGCGTCATGGCGCACTCGCCTTTTTCCACAGTACAGAGCTGTACCTGTGGCCACAGAATAAGTAATAGCTATGGCTCGACTAGCATGTCATAGGCCGCGTACAGACATCGCGAATGGTTCGTCTCGCATGCCTCGGGCTGTGTGGACGTGTGTGCTCACAGTGAACGTTCGCGTCATACGATCGTTGCAAACGCT
Source organism: Mythimna ferrago (assembly GCA_910589285.2). Classification (NCBI taxonomy): domain Eukaryota; kingdom Metazoa; phylum Arthropoda; class Insecta; order Lepidoptera; family Noctuidae; genus Mythimna; species Mythimna ferrago. The sequence goes on along the minus strand of OU342694.1, from coordinate 14,416,270 downwards.
GCCTCAGTGCGAGCCGTGCGCTCCAAGTGGACGGACAGTTCAGTTCGACGGTCAGTTGTTTGCTTTTTCTGCTGACGAACACCGTGCGTGGTGGTTTGCGTGCTCAGCTTGAGCATGCGTCGTTCGGGACGCACGCATAAATGTACCGTCGTCGTATGCCTCAGGTTGAGGCATGCCTGACGAACCATTCGTGACGCACGCCTCGCGATGCCTGTGCGCGGCTTAACAAACGTCATAATTCCGATGTGAGAGACACTGAGCTGCAGTACCTAGGTACTCTTTTCTCTTACACCGGGGGCTGTCAACTATCACGCAGGCTAGGCATTCCGTTAGGTTCGTATTGTAACGACTTGATAAAGTACCTACTATTATTATTTATCACATCAGTTTAGGCGTCCTTCGTTGTGTCAGGTATTATATTTAATTTATAATTATAATAAATAACAACCTAATTAATGACCAAATAAACTATTTAAGACAGGCTCTGCCTCCGTGATGACTGTGATAAGCTACCTAACTGTTCCCACGATTGTCGAAGAAGGCATGACGTGTTGCTACTACTTTTGGGTACATATCACCTTCTATGAAGTGTGTGACGCCTCTGATGGCGGGTCACACACGACTGATAGAACACAAGCAACCTCGGATGCTTTGCGTCCTTCAATCATCGCTTGGTGCTTGGCTCGTATCGAAATACTAAGCGAGGTCGCCTACGATGTACCTACTTTTTTGGCCGTTTGTCGTATTTCTAATGCGCAAATGCATCGATGTACACAGCGTCAACACGCGCTCACAGGTGGTAGTAGTACCACCATTGCGACTATGTAGTACTGAATCGCTGCAAAAACGACCACACTTACTTGAGGCGATACAAGTGCGTCTTAGGGGCGACATGGTCATTTCAGTGTGACGCTGGCCGCTCGGTGTTGTCGTAGCAGGTGACCGGGCCGCTGCAGCGAGGCGGACTAATCTCTACGTTCGCGGCCATTAGTTTCGAGGCCTACAGTTGCCGTCACGGATCTCTCTTCGTTGTTAGATACATGCAGCAATGCAGGGAACGATAGACGTCCTATGACGCGATGGTGCGGCGAGCCAATCAATGACACTACCCGACCCCGCGTCTCACTTCGCACCACTAAAGAGACCGAATATTTAACTTCTGCGCAACCGCTCAAGATCCGTGATGGCAACTGTACCATAGCTTCATCTACTCTTCTACTTCTCATACTCCATTATCAGATACACTTAATGTTACTCTACTTAGTATTACGAGTCCACTGCGCTATAGAAGACTGTCTTAAGGCCTCAGTTATAGTAATGTCTAGAAAACATAATAAAGTGGTTTCAACCGTATTGGTCAGGGGAACTGTAGTCTTTTGGTCACGACGTGCTGCACTTGCACCAGAAGAACGGCTGTGACAGGCTGAAATGTTTTGCTCTGGTGCTTCAGGCAGAGTCGCCGAGCAGTGCGGCGGCGGCGCGTTGCGGCAGCTCGTCGTCGTCGTCGCCCCCGCCGGGCGCCAGCGCCGCCAGCAACAGCGCCTGCGCGGGCGCCACGAACACGCCCGGCAGGCGACACATGCCGCGCTCCGCGCACGACATGGACCAGCCTGCAAGTGCCACCACACCCCTCACTTTCCCACTATTACCTACTATTCGATGATCGCAATCGACGACAAATCATGAAGAACATCTAAAACCTAATATTGAGCAAAAGTATAATATTTACAGTATTGAGAAGGGAATACGATTTTTAGCTGAAACTGAAACGAAACCTTCTGTCGGTCATTATTAAAATTATAAGTTAGGACGGGGTTTAAGACCGCGGGATCCGCAAAATATACCTACAAGTGATCAGTTCTGACTTCTTAGTTATAGATATTATGATCATTCATGTTAATATCCGTCACTCGTCATGTGTGGTTTATTATTAGTGGTTGTCACTCACGCGTGTCGAGCGAGCGAGGCAGCGCGCACAAGGCCACGAGGCGCGCCTCCCCGCGCGTCAGCAGCCCGGCACGCGCGTACAGCGCCACCCACGCCGCCGACACCAGCACGCAGCACACCTCTGTGACACGAGCGAGTGTGAGACATTGCTCGGACCATACCACGCCGCTCAGGGCGCACACTCACCCAGCGCGAGCGCCACCAGCACGTCGCTGAGGTACAGGATGGCCTCCGCGTCGCACAGCCGCTCGCAGCACTCGCAGTACAGTAGCGCGAGCGCCGCCAGCTGCACGCCCGCGGTGGAGCCGGCGGCCGAGGAGGGGAGGGGCAGCCACGCGCCCAGAGCGAATGGCGCCGCCGCCGTGCTTAGCGTCACCAGCACGCCCGCCAGCGCAGGTAGCGCAGCGCGTCCGCACTGCCAACCATCCAAAACCTGTTTCTAAACGCCTCACGTCCCTAGGCCGCCTAGGTTAGGCTTTAGCTTCGACTGAAGCCAGTGCAATGGTTAATCTGAATAGCTTAAACATTGAACATGATTACACGGGATAACCAACCACTGCGTGACATGAGCAGTGCTCGGACAGTGAGAGGCGTCAGTAGTAGGTACTCAGCTGTAGTAGAGACCACGCTCACAAGCAGCGCTGTGTGCAGCGGCGTGGCGAGCAGCGAGGTGACATACACAAGTGCGCAGCCGCCCGGCGCCGCCCGCCCCGCACCCCCCGCGCACAGCGCCAGCGGCAGCCACGCGCAGCCGCCGCCCAGCGACCACAGCATCACGCTGCGCACACAGCACACGTCACGCACACCAGAACACAGCGCACGCGGCTCGCCCGGCCCCGCAGCACTCACCCCTTCACGATGCGATAGTCGACGCCGTCGGTGAGCGTGGTGAGCAGCGTGGCCGTGAGTGCGGGCGACACGACGTGCGCGTGCGCCACGGTGGCGGCGAGCACGCGCGCGCCGCCGCACTGCGCACCTCCCGCGCCGCGCGCTCGCCGCCCCGCGCTGAAGTGCACGTACGACACCAGCGCCCACGACGAGTACTCGGCGCGCAGCCCTCCTGTATACACACACGCGCACATCAGCTGTCTACGAGCCGCGACTACTGCACTGCACACAGGAACATGAGCAGCTTAAACAAATTATTACATAATTTGAATTGTGCATATAGTAGTAGTAGTAGGCAGGTTCATTTAAATTGGTAAGGTAATAGGCGGTTAGCCTGCGGTCACCAGCCAGCATACTACAGTACCCCTAGCCAAGTTGATAATCTGCAATCATTAATGCTAGTAGAAAACTTCAAATGTATGGGAATGACGTCATCTCAATGCTCAGTCACGTGGTCAGAACCAAAAAATCGGGGGCGTGGCATCTCGACGCAAGAGAAACGAAACGAAAGAGTTGTAACTTGGCTAGGGGGGCAGGATATTCTGTGCTTGTAGGATGATGTTGTATGATTCCACCCGTGCACTGTGTACATAGTCTAGGGCACAAGATTCATTAATACATTAGTATAAATACTCATATAATATAATTATTTATTAATGTTTTAAAAGTAATAAAAGATTTAATAAAATTAAATATTAGTCTACAAATGAATAAGAAAATGTTTGAAACTATTGTCTATCACAATGCCTTTACCTACCTCTCTGAACAGCCTCTGCACGGCAGACATGCTCAGTGTGGACCCACCATCCGCTCTCCTGCTTGTCTGCTGTGCTACCAAGCCATGTACTATCTCTAGATTTATTTGCTCAATGTTGTGTCATGATTTTTGACTGTCCTGTAATATCAGGTTTCAAAATGCAACTACTGGAATAGTAAAAATACAAAATTAAATATAGTTGTAAAGAAAATTACAAATTGACTTTGAATGTTGCTAAGTTGGTAAAGAACTATAGTGACATGCTTTACTTAGGGTAAAAACTCAATGCTTGTGCACCTACTGAGGTAGCCAACAGTATTACTCAATAGATGTTCAGTGGCGGCTGGCACACAAATGATTACTAAAATAGAAATTGGTGTATGCAATAAAGATAGTAGGTGTGTATCATGAGCACTGCTGCAGAAAACACATGACATGTTCATAGCAAGATCAGATGCCTCACACTGTCAACACTATGTAGGAGACACTGGCTACTGTCTGCCTGCCCATTCTCACAAACAATAGTGACAAAATTTGTTCACAGAATGTCTATCATACATACAAGCAGACAGCATTTACTCATTAGTATTAAACCCAGAAGATGTAATAAAATGTATGTAATTACATAAGGTGCAATGCGGTGTATGATGTCTAGCTAGTGAGCACTGCATGAGCACTGAGCATGCGGTATTGCCTCCGGGCGCGCCGAACCGAGGCGCCAGCACGGCGGCCACCAGCGCCCACAGCACGCCGCCCACCATCCAGCGCCGCTGCGCGCCACGCCATAGGCTAGCGCCCGCCGCCTGGCTCCAGCCCCACGCCGCTACCTTCGCACTCATATCGTAATCTTAGTATTCATGCGGCCCATGACATTGTACACTACACGCTAGGTGTACCAGTCTAACTTTCGCAAGAAGAATGACAACAAATTGTATAAATCAGCACATAACTACAAAAACCGTAGATTTCAAATTATACGCAAAGATCATAATGTCGTTTTAGTATTATTAATACGTCTTCTGCATCAATCAAGTCTAACTTCAACTTCAACTGTTCAACTTCATTTGAGGAAGGGACACAACTCGATACATCGATAAATCGATATTTCCAATTGTAGTGTAGTGTATGAGTATTAATATTTTGATGTAAATTGTAGATGTGTAAGTGTGTAATCAATAATATAGAATCAATGTAGCATTCAATAAAGGACAGTACCTATCATTATATCGATATTTTTGGGCGATATATTTTAAAATGATATATCGATATCAAAATTGTCCAAGATCGAAATTGTATCAAAAACCATATTTTTTTTTGTGTTTGTCTTTGGTCGACTCAATTTGCTGGTTAACTGTTTTTTAATTTGGTACTTATGTTGGTTTTTAAGTTGACAACTCTGTCTTCATGCCAATGACACATGTGTCAGTTCACAGTTCAGTAATTTCATTCTAAACATTCTTTTGTGTATCTGACTAGGTTGTATGGGCTCGCCTCAGTTCCCTTTGACTTCTTGCTTCGTTGGGAACGAGAAAATTAACCAAAAAAACATTCAATTCAACAATTGTCCGTCCGTTATCCGTATTATACCTCAACGCGCGCGTGTTTTCGCATTTGAGTTGATTGTAGTCTAGAATCTAACTAATTCAATCAATAATCAATTTGAGCATTCCAGTAATCCAATCATGTCTAGTGTTGTATGGAACTTTTTCAATAAAATAGACAAACAAACGAGCAAACTATCCAAAAAGTAAAGTAGATTAGACCATTTTTTTTGTATCGTACGATATATCGATATTGATATTTTCAAAAATATCGATATATATCGATACTTTATTGCATTTCTGACATCCCTATTGTCAAATCTGCTGTCAATGTCAAAGATTATGTGTCTGTAGTAGAGATGGGTCGTATTTTACCTATTTATTTTTACTAGAACAGATCCGAAGAATAGGTAAATTTTGATACTAGGCGGCACATATTCTCTTTGACAGTATCTAGTATTATGAACCCCGCGTTCCGAATTGCGTCAAAAGCGATTATATCGCGAATCCGACTAACGCGCAATGTCACAAATAGTCTCAATAGTCCTTATAGACTCTGACCAACGAAAGATGGAATGAATTATTTATTTAAAGTCTCTAAATAGCAGCATTTAAAAAAAAAAATAGCACTGTCAAAAATGTGTCGTTGACATTTCAAACTTGTGTTTACGTGCATCTTATTTTCGTTTATTTTATTATAATAATGCTTTAAACAATAAATAATTCGACGAGAAGGCTTCTCTTCAAGATGATTGATCAAGTCAAAACCAAAAAAAGTTATATTAATCGAAAGTCTGTACAGAAAATGCGACGGCTGGATACTAAAGTCTGTGCGGAAAGTAAACCATCGTGGGATTTGAGGGCGCTGCTGTAGATAAATATCGTTTTTGTTATGTAAGCAACATTGTGACGTCATTATAGTGCGACTGTTAAATCTTGATATTTTGAAACTATGTTAGACTAGCTTCTTCCAGCGGCTTCACCCTATAATAAAAATTATCCTATTGGCTGAATTTGCTCACCTAATGAAACTGCAAAGTTATAGCTTATGTGCTATATTATTGCAATGTTTATGATTAAGTTCATCTGTCTAGTAGTTTTTGCGCGACACATCCATACATACGAGTACTCCATCCATCTTCACAAACTTTCGCATTTATAATATTAGTAGCCTATTTATTGAACTTGCTCATGTGATGAAACTTAGTAAAAATATAGGTTATAAGCTATATTATTGCAACATTTATCATTAAATTCATCCGTTTATAAATTTTTGCGTAATGCCGTTAATTGTGGCGACACCTGGGGGAGGCCTATGTCGAACAGTGGACGACTTTCGATTGTAATGATGATGAACATTTAAATGCAAACACGAACCGGTAAAGAAAAATAGCGTGAAGAAACTGCTTTACTGCCTATCTAGGTAGTTTTCACCAACGACCACTTACCCAATTCCAACGAAAATGGTTCTATCACTTTGACTGGGATCGGTCTATTATCACTGACTGGAATATTGTAGCTAGCAGCAAGTTTATGTTTACCCTAGTTAAATTTAAAGGTAAAAATGGGACACACTACCACTTTCTCGTTGTCTTCCTCAGTACATTTTTCCCTTTTGCTAATCAATGAAAAATTTGAACTTAATGACTATGAAAATAAAGTACACTTCAGAATTTGTAATGTTGCTTCGTAAAAAATCTATTTAGCCTGTAAGGGACCATCTCGTATATAAGATCCTTGGGATCACTTGGTTGTCCGTCTGTTTATCTGTTAAGACCCTTTAACTCGAGAACGTTTGGAGGTATCGAGTTAAAATTAAAACCATACACTCAAATCTGCGGTCTTTTGAAGTTGTGAAAAAATCAGACTTCTGAGTTAACTAAAAAAAAAGATACGGCGTTTATGTCGCAAAAACACATATATTTCGATACTCAAGGGAATCAAAGTTCATAGCCTATGAATTTCAGGATTCTAGGTCAACGTCACCCTATGAATCATAGGGTGACGTTGACCTAGAATCCTGAAATTTGTCATAAATCAAGGTCTCATAGAAAAAGTACAGGGAAAAATCTGAAAATAGTAAATTTGTAGATCCGCCACAAAAAAAAAATTGTTTGCAATTCGGAAAAATCTGCGTAACTCAATACGGGAATTGATTTCATAGGTAAATTTGTACAGAATCCTCAGTGCGCGAGTCCGCCTCGCACTTGCCCTTTTTTATTTTAGTTACTGTATCCTTTCTCAAGCCTGAAAATAAATATTCTAAGTTAGTCGAAATGCATTATAAATTTAAAGTATCAATACTCTTTATACTAGCCATCGAAAATATTGACCAAAACAAAATAAACAAATATCATCATGTTTAAATGAATTTCCGTTTAATTTATATATATTTGTAGATAACAGGGATAGGAGTTCATCTAGGAAGTCTATAAACATTAAAATAAAAGTGTTACGTACCAAAAACACAGCACGCCAATGTTTCCCAAGTTCGTGACTTTGTTTTGATCAATAATGATTTGATTGGCCATTTGTTATCTTTGGCAAAACTGTAATATATTAAATATTATTTTCCTTGCAGCTCAGTGAAATTTTTTATCACATTTCTGAAGATTTCAATTAAAAATCACAATAAAATAACATAATAAACAAACATGATGTGACGTTTGGCATTTGACGGATGGCTGGGTTGGGTTGCTACTTAAAATCTTTAATGTTGTTTTCACTTTACGCCACGACGGTTCTTTTATCGCACAGACAATATAAGTTCTTAGATAGGTTAGTGTTTTGAATATCTAGTAAAATAGCTTGATACTTTTCGATTAAACATAACAAATTGCAATGAGTACCTAATACATTAATATACTTTTTAGGAGATATAGACAATGAGCAGGTGAAACTTTAAATTACCAGAACGGCAAAGGCATCGAAAACTCTTGAAGAAATTGAAATATCGACTTCTGAATCACAATACATAAAAAATAATATTTTCAATGACAGGTATTTTTCTCCTTTCAGACCTTTTAGATTTAACAATCATTTACTATTGTTTATAGGAGACGCTTATGGATGACTAAATTAAATAATAGGCATATTGTTGTATTATATTAAGACATTTGATTGTTTTAATTATGTCTTATTTTTAGTGGTATCATTAAACTGTTTCGAAATAATTGTGATTTCCGTTTTCAGACTTTAGTGTGAGGACACTGAAAAGAATAAAAAAGAAGGGTCTATTAATCAAGGAAAGTGGAATACTCCCGGAAAAAAAAGCCCTCGTTGTGCAACAGTTTCCAATTTGGATAATTTTGATGTTCTGTTTGTGAATGTTATAGTAAATAAATTATATAAACGAAATTTAAATCTTGCGTTAATTCTTTATACTCCAAGCGAACGCCAGCGTTCTCTCTCATTGTCTTTCTATTGTGTATCTACTAATATTCGAAAGGTTATACGCACATTATTCAGGCAAGCAACATACAAGTTCAGTTCAGTTGACATATAAGTTGGGGGATTATATTGAAGATAAAAACGCTTGACTGCTGGTCTAGCTCCACTACCACTAGGGCGCACAAATTGTTAGTTTGAAATTTGAAATCACTGGTAGTGGCACGTGTGTTGGATCATTGGGAACTAAATGATCCAACACACGCGCCAGTTCAAAATGGTAGAGTTGTGTGTCGTAAGTAAACGGGCGTTGTAACTCAATCATTTTTATTTATTTTTTACTTTATTTTATTATTAAGGCACACCAACAGTTTGTTTACAATATTTTTCCATTTAACATTCAGAAGACTGTACAGTGCAAACAAAACAATTACAGGCGTGCACAACATTCACAAATACGTACCTAAATTCTTAGTATTTTTAAATTAAAAATTAAAGAAAAAGGTCCAAGAAAGAGGATGAAATTATGCGAGTGCGCTGTTTTAACAGTTTGAGTTTGGCATACCTTACCCTTCTGTCGCTTATCCATATAGAGTTTTGGGTCGAATTGTAATAAGGAATGTTTTTTAAGCACAGTAGGCACTGCCTAACAGAGTTATATACCTACTTAGACTTTACAAATATTTCCAACTTATACGCGAACAGAGTCACGGGCAAGAGATATTGATTATAAAAAATTAAAATAAATAAAAAATCATAATAGTAACATTTTCGACTTCTACGCGGACGAATTCACGGGAAAAGGCTAGTTGTTAAATGAACATGCATAGCATATAATCATAAATAATCAAAAGTATCAACATCGTTTAAGCAGCGTACAATCGAGGTAAACAGCTTCAGATTTTTTAAATTCGGCCTCCTTTTTGTTGTGCCATCATTCGTTGGTCAGACTCTATTTTGTGACTATTACATTTGGCCGGATTTGCGATATAATCGCTTTTGACGTAATTCGGAACTAAGGGCTTGTATTGAGAAATCCAACTGCTCTTAGGCCTCATAGCACTAACGCGTTATTGCATTCCATTCATTCAACACGTTATAAATCTGCCGCTCATTCATGTTTGTCAAAATCATTCGTTCGTCAGCCACTTGAATTTAAACCCTAATTCAAAGTGAGGTGACTGGGGGTAAGATAAAAAACGGGGAAAGATAAAAAAAATATAATTACGCCGAATACCAGGGAATTCTTATAATGCTGGCAATATCGTTGTGGACACCATTTTGTCTTGCCCCGCCCCGCAGTCTGCGTCAGTCGTTAAGTGAGGGTACTCGTGTGTTATTTGTCATTTTTGCGTACATTACATTTCCCGCGTAAAATTGAGTTTTTCAATCTTACCCCGCTCGCTGTATCTCCTTACATAGGTAAGTAACAAACATTTTGTTTTGATTTTCGTAATTAGGTTTGAAATGTAATATGCTCTATAATGTGGTGATTAGTATATTTCACGTATTTTAAGATTTATGGTGCCGTTCAAACTTTCCCCTGCAAAATTTAACGGTGTAAGATGATAATATAAAACTTGCCATCTTACCCCGTTTACGAAACTCCTACAAAAGGTCAGGGGCCCTCAATCTGAAATACATGGTGGTATCCCTTCCACGTCGTAGTAAAAACTTGTATCATGAAATTAGTAGCTACATAATTCTAGACTCTCTAGTGTTAAACCGCTTGTCGGCTTAAAAAAAACATAAGTGCAATACCTACACGATTAAAATGTACCAATGTATACAGCTGATTTTTTAAGCGGATGAATAAATTCTAAGGTGTCTAGAATTATCTACCTACTGAATCCATGGTTAAAGTTTTCAGTCTAATGTCCTTCAATTTGAATGTTCTATTATCATCCGAAAACCACTGTGGTCACTTATTTAAACAAATTAGGGATACCTACTGTTATGGTCTTGTTAATTTTCTGTAATAATTTCTTAAATAGATAACTTTTTATTTTTGTTTTAGGATCAACATGCCTCGTAACTACATAAGAAAGTCGTTACGGGCAACTTGTTATACTCCTGAGGACTTAGCGATTGCAATACAGAGAGTGGAGAATAAAAAATTAACCATGTACGCAGCAGCTAAGTTATATAACATACCTGTCGCTAGGCTACACAATCGCTTACATAAAAAAAAAACTGGAATAAAAAGCAGTACTCTAGGGCATCCGTCGGTTTTGCCTCTTGAAATAGAAATCCAGTTGGCGAACGGACTTGCAGTATTAGCGAAATGGGGATTTGGATTGTCCAGAACCGACTGATTTTATTTAACTGTGATGTTTAGGTATTACCTCCTTTGAAATAATATTTTTAATAATGTTTAATTGTATTCTGCTGTCGTGGTTTATTTTATAAAAATAATCATAATGTACGCTACGTGGTACTAAATGAAAACGTGTGTTTTATTTATCGACCCGAGTTAGACTTGACAGTCATGCATGAGCATGATTATTTATTTCTTTTAATATCCATAACATTTTGAGAACCCCTGACTGCCAGCCAACGAGGTAAGATCGATATATTTTATTTGATAAATTATTTTTTCTTGCATTTAGAATGCGATTTTTTAGGTTATTGAAGCAGAAGTTTTATTGATCACCACACAAGCATAATGACCATGAATACGATTTTAGTCACTATTTCAATCTTACCTTCAGCATATCATCTTTCCCCTACATATTTTTTTTTCTTAAGATCAATTTTACTAACGTTTTTTCATAAAATATTGTTTCAAAAAGATTGCTGTCAACATTATAGAAACAAGTTGACTATACTTTTTTACCCATTCAAAAAATACAAAACATCATTTTATGCATTTGACTTAAATCCCTTTGTTTCACAACAGTTTCAAATCAACACTGTTTATTTGATCAAAAATCCATTCCAACTTACCCCCATTCACCTTGCATGAAAGTAATGAGTTGTGCAAGAACATAATTATTCTGTCCTCTTTTAACTACGCTAGTCCGTAGTCTTCCCATCTTTATCTTTTAATGCTCGAGACTAGTCAGTAATCATTCGATCCGAGAATACGAAGTACCAACTAGTCTCGACAAGACTAAGGCCCGTATTACAGAACGTCACTCAAAAAAAAGTACCTATTAATAGCACGAAAAATCAAATGTTCATAATGTTGTTCATGAATTTATAATAAACATATATTTTTTTCAAACCTATTAACCTGGCCGTTATCGAGGAGTAGGCTTCAGAAAGTCACTGTTTTATAACACTTTCGGGCGCTTGGGCCTGATTTTCGTGACACTTACGTGTTTCGTTCAACATAGTGTAATGACATGTTAATTATATAGATTTTTATACCGCAGAAGTGACATAGTTTTTTGCCTACAATACTTCATAACAATAACACTCTATTTCAAAATTTTACCAATAGTCCTCGTTAGTGTAAATACAGAAAACCACGTTCTACTGCTTCAATAAATAAGTGAATTCAAAATCGTGTAAAGTAATGGAACCATTTATTGTAACCATGATTCTGAAGAACAGCTATCCTTAGTGAATGATGGTCAGAACTGCGCTGCTAATATTTAGTAACAAAACAACAACAATTATAACTATACCATAATCAGCCTTTAATGTTCCCACTGCTGGGACTCAGGCTTTCTCTCCAGGAGAGGGAATGGGCCATAAACTACCACGCGGACCCAGTGTGGGTTGGTAAAATTCGCATGTCTTCGAAATATACTATTATGTTTCCTCACGATGTTTTCTTTTACCGTTTTGAGGGCAGTGGTGATTGAATAAATTACATAAAAAACGAAAACTTTTTTCAACATAACTTTTCGGGGTGAATCAGAAATTGATTTGGAGTCAGATGATGTAGGGGAAAGATATAAATGTTTGAAGGCACATTCTAAAGGATTACTACAAAGAATAGCCGACTCATTAGAAAACGTGTTCCAGCTTTAGTCCCATAAATATCATCAGCTTGAAAGTGTGCAGAACAGATAATCGGATATTTTGTAGGAAGCCACGTGTTTTCACTTTTATCCTCTTGAAGATTTTTTATCAATTTTTCTCTTTTCGGCTAACTAGAGTAAACAAACTTGAATATATGAAGAACGAAATCTTTATAAAAGTAATGCAATATCACTTATATTACACGTAATGACTGCAAATGCAACTGAACCTAATTTATATTTGAATACTAATCTATACGTAATATATACTAATCTATAATAGGTACATAGGTAGGTAACAGGGATGTTAGGGAGCTCCATAACCGTAACCGAAACTATCGAATATCCGATATAAAATAATATCCATAACCGTAACCGAATCCGAAATAAAAATTTCGGATAATATCGGATAGGGGCGGAGCCTAATTGCGACACGTTATGACAGGTTGTTTTATTGATCGTGTTCGTGTAATTACTGATTAATTATAAGTAATAATTTTGTTAAAAAATGATGAATGTACACTCGACATTTATGTGACTGATTTTTGTTCCTACCAAATAAAACCATTTTATTTGCTATTTATATTTTACTTCTGAAATACCTTAAAAATCTAATATCCGTAACCGAAATTATCCGAAATTAACGGATAATCCGAAATAATTTCATATCCGTATCCGTATCCGGTATAATAATCATTTCTATATCCGTATCCAATCCGTATCCGAAATTTCATATTCATAACATCCCTGGTGCGTAATACCTCAGAACTAACGAATGACAGAATGCTTAACCACAAAACTTAGCGTTGAAAACTGATACTTAATGATTTGCTGGCATTTCTAGCTGAGTTTTTATAGTATCGAAAAACAGACGTATTCATAACTGCTGAATTTGACGGAATTCATTGGCATTTATACAAAAAAGAAAAAATATTAAATAAAATATTCAAAAAACAAACAGGGAATAAAACAATAATATGCAAATTTCGTATTCACTAAACCAGTTGTAGGTAAAAATCCAGTTTTTTTTGGGAGGCAACATCTGGGGTAGTAGGTAATAAAAGCTCCGACAAAAAAAGAAGAATTGTCCTTACTCAAAATATTAAATCTACTGCCTAAAATACTAACTTTCCGACTACTTTTGTCCGAATAAAAATGACGAAACGACCGAATGAGATACTGAAATCTTCGAAAAATAAACATGACTGTCTATTGCTATAATACTTTTCTACCAGCATAAATTACGTTCTACTGAAAACTTTGCTTTGTAATTTTTATCTTTACTTGCCTACTATTAATTCATAAATTACCTTTCATATTTCATAGATTGTGGTGCTATTTTAACTGGCACATTATACTGAAAATATTATTCTGAGTGGCTATAGAGAAACTTATAAAAAATATAAAAATGTACTTGTAACAATAACTTTTAATTGCATCATAAATCATGAATTTTACTTACCACGGGTATGCTTCGATATCGGTACCTATTTCAGGCGTTAAAAAGTTAAAACAGTCGTATTCATGGGTACGTATAAAAATCCCGAATTTTAAATTACCGATGGACGAAATCCCGAAAATTGAAACGCCAAATGGTCGTATGGTCGAAAGTTTAAAATCCCGAAAGTTCATTTGTTCGAATGTTTAAAATCCCGAAGTTCAAAATCCCGACTCATCCGTGTCGGGGTGCCCTAAGGTTCCGATTTGTTTTATTTTAAGAAGTAGCACTCGCCGGCCGCTCGCTTCGCTCGCTCGGCTCGCGCGCTTTTTGTCACAATTCTAACCTAACCTAACCTATTTCAGCCACAATCTCTCGTAAAAATGTGTTTACCATTGTCTAATAGTCTAGTCACAGGTAGATTGTATTTTGATTGCACTTTGAACTGGGTGAAATAGGTTAGGTAACGTTGGAACTGTGACCAACCGCTACGTTCAAGTTGTTTCGTCTATTCGGGATTTCGTCCTTTCGGGCATTTGTACATCGGTATTTTGTGTTTCGATATAACGACTATCGGCATTTAAACCTTTCGGTATTTTGAATTTCGGTGTTTTGCACGTCGGTATTTCAGCCATTGGTATAATGAACTTTCGGGATTTTGATACGTACCCCTATACATACCATAATCGAAAACCAAGTAGACTTTGGTTTCCTAGAATATTATACTGTATTATTAATCGACAAATTTCCTAACTTTTATAATGTCAGCAAGAACAAAGATAAAAATAAAACAAAACTCAGTTTATTATGAAAATGTAGTTACGTAGTAGATCCGAACTCCATCGCGCGGGCCGAACAGTTGAGGTATTTTCATCATTATTGAGAGCTAAAAACTAAATTTGGTAACCAACAATAGAAATTAAAACAGTTCATGCAAGTTGTAAAAATATGATTATTTTGACCAAACCTCTGTTGTCGGTAACTTAGTAATTTTGTCGGAGGTTCAGTATTCTATTTGGAAGTTTAGTTTTTTTATTCGAAGATCCATTTTTTTTTTTAGGAGAAAACGTAATTTGAACATGCTCTTATTTGTTGTTAAATTGGATATTTTTTTTCGTTTATGTTTTGGGTTTTTTGTCGGTAATTCATTATAACGCTAGTTAATTAGAAAAATAGTCGGCCACAGATCGCTGGAGATTAAATTGTTTTTCGGAACCATTATTATTTCCCGAACATCTGCATGTTTTTTAGTCTATAATTGTAAAATGGAAAAGCCTTTAAATAAAATAACATAATTTCTAACATATTATTACGATTTATGAAGCTATTAGATTGCTTGAATAATCAGTTATTTTACTTACCTACATCACTACTGAATTATTATTTACGTCCCAAATTCAGTTTGATTTGAATTTTTATGCACCGCTCTCACATCGCATGAATGTCAAAACTGCTCTAATGCAAACTCTAATGACATCAATATCAAGTTGTTGACCATACCATACAACTGAGTTGATTGAAGTGAGTGTTCGGAACGAGTAATCTAGTGCGTAGTATATTGCGTTTCACGTAAGAAGTTCCTTCGCCGTAATGTTGGCAATACGGAAAAACAGTGTTGCTATATTTTTAGCAATTAAATTACTCAATATCAGGGAGATTAACTGATATTTCGTTACTTTTAACAATTGCCTTATAATTTTGTTTTTCTTTTTCTTTTGGAAACTGTAATAGTACATTATGATATGTGTGTAATGTTGGTGATTACCGTCGAGGCAGTATTAAGACCCGAGCCATGGCGAGGGTCTTAAGAGAGCCGAGAACGGTAATCACTAATTAGAGTCTGTGCGGAAAGTAAACCATCGTGGGATTTGAGGGCGCTGCTGTAGATAAATATCGTTTTTGTTATGTAAGCAACATTGTGACGTCATTATAGTGCGACTGTTAAATCTCGATATTTTGAAACTATGTTAGACTAGCTTCTTCCAGCGGCTTCACCCTATAATAAAAAATATCGTATTGGCTGAATTTGCTCACCTAATGAAACTGCAAAGTTATAGCTTATGTGCTAAATTATTGCAACGTTTATGATTAAGTTCATCTGTCTAGTAGTTTTTGCGCAATGCCGTTAATTGTGGCGACACCTGGGGGAGGCCTATGTCGAACAGTGGACGTCTTTCGATTGTATTGATGATGAACATTTAAATGCAAACACGAACCGGTAAAGGAAAATAGCGTGAAGAAACTGCTGTACTGCCTATACTATAGGTAGGTTCCACCAACGACCACTTACCCAATTCCAACGAAAATGGTTTTATTACTTTGACTGGGATCGGTCTATTATCACTGACTGGAATATTGTAGCTAGCAGCAAGTTTATGTTTACCCTAGTTAAATATATAGGTAAAAATGGGACACACTACCACTTTCTCGTTGTCTTCCTCAGTACATTTTTCCCTTTTTTCTAATCAATGAAAAATATGAACTTAATGACTATGAAAATAAAGTACACTTCAGAATTTGTAATGTTGCTTCGTAAAATATCTATTTAGCCTGTAAGGGACCATCTCGCATATAAGATCCTTGGGATCACTTGGTTGTCCGTCTGTTTATCTGTTAAGACCCTTTAACTCGAGAACGCTTGAAGGTATCGAGTTAAAATTAAAACCATACACTCAAGTCTGCGGTCTTTTGAAGTTGTGAAAAAATCAGACTTCTGAGTTAACGAAAAAAAAGATACGGCCGTTTATGTCGCAAAAAAACGTATATTTCGATACTCAAGGGAATCAAAGTTCTTAGGGTGAATCTCGTTGATCTAGGATCCTGAAATTTGGCATAAATCAAGGTCTCATAGAACAAGTACAGGGAAAAATCTGAAATTATGAAAATTTGTAAATCCACCACAAAAAAAATTGTTTGCAATTCGGAAAAAATTTCGTAACTCTATTCGGGAATTGATTTCATAAGTAAATTTGTACAGAATCTTCAGTGCGGGAGTCCGACTCGCACTTGCCCTTTTTTATGTTAGTTACTGTATCCTTACTCAAGCCTGAAAAGAAATATTCTAAGTTAGTCGAAATGCATTAAAAATTTAAAGTATCAATACTCTTTATACTAGCCATCGAAAATATTGACCAAAACAAAATAAACAAATATCGTCATGTTTAAATGAATTTCCGTTTAATTTATATATATTTGGAGATAACACGGTCAGGAGTTCACCTAGGAAGTCTAAAAACATTAAAATAAAAGTGTTACGTACCAAAAACACAGCATATCAATGTTTCCCAAGTTCGTGACTTTGTTTTGATCAATAATGGTGTGATTTGCCATTTGTTATCTTTGGCAAAACTGTAATATATTAAATATTATTTAACTTGCAGCTCAGTGAAATTTTATATCACATTTCTGAAGATTTCAATTAAAAATCACAATAAACAAACCCTCTGTCAACATAATGACGTTTGGCATTTGACGGATGGCTGGGTTGGGTTGCTACTTAAAATCTTTAATGTTGTTTTCACTTTACGCCACGACCGCGACGGTTCTCTTATCGCACAGACAATACTCACGTGTATCATACGACGTTTTTCAATACATTTGTGACGAAAAAACTGTAAAACTAGTAAATTTTTGTGGCGGTAAAAATCTGTTTTCATAATGCGCGCCCAGATTTTTATTTATTTACGTTTCAATACACTCACTGAAATGAATAAACGGGGGTTGACCGGCGACTCGTGGGGGACGACCTGCGCCCACCCTGATACGACAAATGTAATATAATTATGGCGGGGGAGAGGTTGAACAATAAGGTTTTAACTACATTATAGCACAAGTGCGTAATAGTAATCAAAATGTCACAGTTTGGTAACAAGGGCTATTGTGTACCTAAGTACAGTGCAATAACAGTCACTTTCTGAGCAAGTGTATTGAAAAAACTATTTTTGAATAAAGTATACGACGCCGGGCTCCATTTCGATTGTCCTGCAATTCTTTCAAATACTGAAAACGCCACGCCACAATATCTTTACCTCTCCATTAACTTCCTTTTAGACCTGCTTTAAAAAATAATAATATCTCTTTCCCTCATAATTCTCCTTAAAGTGGTGCGACTACCGTTAAAATCGATTTCGTTTTGCATTCCGTGCAACAATTTTGTTAGAGTAGATAACTCTTTTCTGTTTTCCTTCCTTTTTTCTATAGACAGACAGGCGAGAAACGTCATATGTGAAATGCACTATAGTTGTGCTACTATAAGATTTAATTAATTATTGCTGAGAAAAAAAATCGCATGTTTTATTCAAAAATATACAGAACTACAGTGAAAAATATTATATTTGATAAAACAATTGACTTAATTTAATGCTCTTGGTGTTAAACAAATATGATGTCCTTTAACAGGCTTCAATACAATATCAAATTCACATACTACATTTTCTATGTCACCGGTAACATGGTATTTCCGAATAATATGCGCCAACGCCATCTTTATCACCATAATGCTGAATAGTTTACCTGAAAAAATAGAGTGGTAAGCTTTATAAACAACACTATTTGCCAACCAAAACAAGACTCTAAGATATCCAAAACAATTATCTGCACTGTAGCGAGTTTTGTATATGTATTAAATACTTTTGAGACCAATCCCAGTAGTGAACTCACCAATGCAATTTCTTTTACCGACACCGAAGGCAGCATAAAGGCTCGGGTGACTTGGTAAGGTGTTAGGGTCCAGCCATCTCTCTGGTCTGAACTGCTCGGCGTCTGTACCCCAGAGAGGGTGACGGAGGAGACCGTACAGCCCTATAACACATGTACTACCAGCTCGCAACGTGCAGCTTTCTGGAAAATAACAAAAATATATTTATTAGTATATTTTGTAATGTATGTATGTATTTGTGTTGTTATTTCTTATAAGTATTATTTTTATTGTTGTACACTGACAGCCCTAAATCTTTCTCCTTTTTTTTCAGTCCATCCAAAGGTTGTCTGGAAGAAATTGCCTTGTGCGATAAGGCCGCCCATTGTACACATATTTTTAATAATGTTTGTGCTGTATTTTTTTTTTGTATATGTGGTGTGCAATAAAGAATATATAATAATAATAATAAAAATAAAACGCGTCAGGTACCTATAGGTAAGTTAAAAACAGGAAAAAGATTAAAAAAACAAAGGTTTATAACGTACTAAGGTTAACTTCTACATCAACTTTTCTTGCGATGATTGGAACGACAGGATATACTCGCAGTGACTCTTTGATTACCGCTTCCAAGTATACTAATTTTTGGAGATCTTGTTTAGTAATATCAGTATCATCATGTTCAAATACCTCTTGTAACCTGTAACACATAAGTAATATCCTGTCTGGTTAAAACATTTCTACAAACAGACTTCCATATCATGATAAACTACCCAGCTTCAGATTACTGAACTGCCGCTTGTCTTGTCTGCAGAAGATCTGATAACAGTAGTTGTCGATTCATGGTTAAATTTATTATATACAAATTCACCTACTTTTATTAAGTTTTGTAAGACTTTTGTTACAAATTATACATCCAATGATACTTACTCTTTAAATATTCGATCTTGCACATTTTGGTAACTTCCAATCACTAGCAAAATAAATGTCACAGTGGAAGAAGTTGTATCGTAAGAAGCTGTTATTATAGTATTCAGGTGTTCTCTAATATCATCGTCTGAGAAGGCATTTCGTTCTTCTGCCAACTGTAGCATCTGATCTAAAACTGGTTTGAATTTTCCTAAAAACAATATGTTTTTCATAAATTAGGGTACCTATTATGGATTATTTATTGAGTATTTACCGAAAACCAATTTGTTTTTGGAAAACGTAATACAACTATTCCACGCTTCTTAGAGTTCCGCATTCGAAGGGCAACGGTCTGTCAGTGTAGCTGGCTATAACCCACGAACCGTTTCACCGTGTTTGTATTTTCATTATCGTTACAAAAACAATTAATAGAAATGATGCTGATACTTAACTCATTGAATGTCGTAATTAGAGACACTATTGTGTCTCTAATTACGACATTAAAGACAATAAAATAATAATTTAAAGACAATTGCTTAAGT
Source organism: Mythimna ferrago (assembly GCA_910589285.2). Taxonomy (NCBI): domain Eukaryota; kingdom Metazoa; phylum Arthropoda; class Insecta; order Lepidoptera; family Noctuidae; genus Mythimna; species Mythimna ferrago. Next base: position 14,396,254 of record OU342694.1, on the reverse strand, counting down.
CGAACTGTGTAACTTAAGACATTCAAAAGGTTAAACCTTCGTGAGCGAATCCGACTTACACTTGGCTGGCATTGTTTTAATTCATACCTGATGTCGAGGTCGAGTCACTGTGAATATTCAGAACGATATTTGCTTTCAACTCAAATTTTCTTTTAATAATAATCTAAAACAAATAAAAAATACTAATGAGCAACTCTAGTCTAGTCAAGTCTCCGCCAGTCTCACAATGAGGATGTTTCAAATGTTACATTAATACATATAATTTGTAACGGATCTTTTTCAAAGAGTAATAGTCCAGTCAAATTAGATCAATTAATATGGGTTAGGTTACACTAATTTAATTTCAACTCAATACCTCTACGCGTTCCCGAGATAAAGGGTCTTGAAAGATAGATACACAGACAGACAGATATACATACACAGTCAGACTGGCAGACAGACGGACGTACAACAAAGTGATCCTATAAGGGTTCCAATTTTTCCTTTTCAGGTATGGAACCCTAAAAACGCGCTAAGTACACCTCCTCAAAGGTGACGTGAAAACGTGTGCATATTATGACGATTATCTGTTTCAGCTTTTTGAAACATCATATCTCAAAAACGGTGGCTCTTAGGAAAAAAGTATTTAGACAATTTTGTAGATAATTACTACATTTTTTGTCTGGGCTAATTTTATGATAAAATTTACCGTTTTGCTGAAATCCATGAAAAACTAGTTTTTGTGACCTTTGACTCTTGCTTTTTTTTTGGTGGGAAAATCATCAATGAGAAACCCCGCTCTCGGGCGGGGCGGGAGATAGTGTCAGACTCTTACTGACTCCTTCAAGCCTTCATACCGGGGCTCGAGTTGTCTTTCGAAACTAACCCTGGCCCCGGTAGGCTTCGACCCAGCTAGGCCCCTGGCTGTTGCTGACAACTCCTTGAAGCGCGCGGGAACAGTGCGCGCCGTCGACGACTTCGGCTTGGTCCGGACAGTTACCGGACGGTCGGACAGCGAGACCCATTGCTCACTGTCCGCAAGCCCGCGCCTACGGTGGCTGGAAATCGGGATCGGAATCCCGGCGGCGGCGACAGCGCCGTTGCCTAATGAGGTCAGCCTCCTCCTTTGGGAGCATTACTGCTTTGCAGAAGTCGGCAACCGCTTGCCACTCCTCCTCAAGTCCAAGGCCCGGCGCGAGAGGTCTCCGCCGCCGCGAGGGCACGGCGATGCTCCGCCCAAGCAGGGCACACCTCGACTATGTGCTCCACCGTATCCTCCGGGCGTTTCGCACAGTGGCGACACCCAGGCGTCACTTCCGCTTTAATCTGGTACAGGAACCTCCCGAACTTGCCATGTCCGGTGAGGACCTGCGTCATGCGGAGGGTAAGGACGCCGTGAGGTCTTTCCAGCCATGCCTCAAAGAGGGGACTTACCGCCATAATTGTGGTGTGCCCAGTGACCTTTGACGTCGGATCGATGAGGACTTTTTAGATTTCATTTATGATGGTGTTTTGAACAATCCTACCAATTTTCAGCTGGATGTAAATTAGTGTAACCTCGGATGCCTAAATTGACCGGACTAGTAAGTAATGTTTATCAATACCATTTTAGTTTGAGTTATACTTCAAACGTGCATCTGTCACAACCAATTAATGAAAGAAATGTAAAATACTTACAGAATTTATGATGTTTTCCAGTTTATGTATCAGTTGTTTTTCTCTACGCTGCAATCCACTCCATTTGTAAATATACGACAAATGCAGCCACACTTTTTGTCCTCGATCACAAAATAAAACTAACAAATCATCAATTGCTTTTGAGTAATCTGTATCAATTGTCACTTGATCTTCTGTACTTAGTCCCAGTGAAGTCTCTGCAATATGTAATTAATATAGTTAGGTAAACGTATGATTTCTTAGAAGTTAATCGTACCGACTACCGGGTACAGTCCATTAAATTTAAAGCCGCGTACAGACATCGCGAGGCGTGCGACGCGAATGGTTCGTCTTGCATGCCTCGGGCTGTGTGGACGTGTGTGCTCACAGTGAGCATTCGCGTCATACGATCGTTGTGGAACCTGCCTCAGTACGAGCCGTGCGCTCCGTGTGGACGGGCAGGTGTTGTTTGCGTTTTCTATTGACGAATACCGTGCGTGGTGATTTGCGTGCTAAGCTTGAGCATTTGTCGTTCGGAACGCACGCAAAAAATCTATCGTCGTATGCCTCAGGTTGAAGCAAGCGTGATGAAACATTCGCAACGCACGTCTCGCGATGTCTGTACAGTAGGCACAACGGATCTTGAGCGCTCGGCGTTACAGTGGGGATCGCTTTGCGCATTCCATACATTGGAGAGCCAATCGTCTTCGTTGTTAAATACATGCAGCAACGCAGGGAACGAATGAGGAGTGACGTCTATGACGCGATGCTGTGGTGAGTCAATCACTGACACTCCCCGCCCCCGTGTCTCACTTCGCACTACTAAAGAGACCAAATATTTGACTTCTGCTCAACCGCTCAAGATCCGTTGTGCCTACTGTATGCGACTTAAGAAGTACCGTTTACCAGTGTTAAGGACAAACGAGTATACAGGGTTATTTGTAAAACACTAACAACCTTGCAGGACTGTATTACTAACATCATAAACAACAACTTTTGTTCTATGACTTTTTACAAAACATAATACATTTACCAAAAACAAACCTTCAAGATTTCGTTGTTGCATCTAACACATTTCAACTCCGTATTTTGCCGTATCTACTTACGCCCGCCGCGCACTGTTCTCGTAGTAATAGTAAGCAGACTTTCAAACATTGTCATCACACCAAGCACCATTTCCGTGTACCTACTCCACATTAGAATATTGAAACACCACCATGTAAAGATAATTACGTCTGCGCTGCCGAATTTCGCTACAAAAACACGTATGACGTGACGCAAGCGCACCGATCGACTAGTGTGGGTCGCCCGTAAATAGGTCAAGTTCATGATCAGCTACCCTCCGCTATTGTACTATCGCTTGCTTCGTATAGAATTTAAATTGAAAGTTCTAAGTATTACGTATTTAGAACGTTCAATTTAAATATTTTTATTTTTGTATGAAAATCTGATAAACTAAATTATGATAACTTTTTAAAAGTCACAGAACAAAAGTTGCTGTTTATGATGTTAGTAACATAGTCCTGAGAGGTGGCCAGTGTTTTACAAATAACCCTGTATAACAACAAAACTAGGGAATTCAACCCCGCATCAAAATCACGATCCCGCGGATCCTGCGGGATTTGCGGGATTGGGATTTTTAATTTATTTTTAGTTTTAAGTAGTCAGTAATAAACATGAAAACCGGTCAAGCGCGAGTCGGGCTTTTACACCGAAAGTTTCTTATAAATTTACCTACCTATTAGATTGCCGAATCTAGTATCGAAGATTTTCAGAATCGCAAAAAAAAAATTGTAATGTATTATTCTATCTAATAAAATCAGCTGCTTTTATGGAACATTAAAGTATAATACGTAATTAAATAATATATAAAATGTGCCATGGTAGTTACACACTAATTTTGTGCACCATACCCACAATATCTCAACAAAAATATAACGCGGTCAATACGGATTCTGGTCGTATCCAATAATATATAGCGGCCTCATCAGAAGACTTAAAGTCACCCAAAGGGCAATGGAAAGGTCTATGCTCGGAGTTTCCTTGCGTGATCGAATCAAGAATGAGAATATCCGCAGAAGAACCAAGGTTACTGACATAGCACGAAGAATCGCCAAACTTAAGTGGCAATGAACAGGGCACATTGCTCGCAGAACAGATGGCCGTTGGGGCCGAAAGTTTCTGGAATGGCGACCACGGACCGTAAGACGTAGCGTTGGAAGGCCTCCTACAAGTTGGACCGATGACCTGGTAAGGGTTGTGGGAATCCGATGGATGCGAGACGCACAGGACCGCTCATTGTGGCGACACTTGGGGGAGGCCTATGTCCACGTAATCGAGACAAACATCGGCTCGGCGACTAGCCGCCATTCCTGGACCCAAGAACAAAACAATCTTATTGCAGAAGAGATTTGTTTCCATCTTATTACTTCACTTCTTTACTTCTTCTTTTTTCTTTACTTCTTTCTTTACTTTATTTTATGATGAGTATGAGTAGAGCGATTAACGCTCAGTATGATTGTATTCCTGCTAAGAGCTGAGAAAGAATGAACAATTTTAAAATTTAGTCTATTCCCTGCTAAAACAGAAAATATACGTATGTGAGAAACATATGTAACTGTATGGATATATATTTATATCTCCCTATATATCACACTAAAATGTCAAGATGGATAACGGTTATTTACTGTGTAGCAAAGTTCCTATGACTGGTGCGTAAGGAAAGAGTTTCATGAAGAAAAGCACAGGTAGACAAGAATAAGTATTTGTTTCGAATAGGCTTGTCAATTAATCGAATAACTAGTTGCTGGGTTCCAAAACTAGGTCGATCATGAGGAAGAACCAGCAAGAAACCTCATGGTAACTTCAATAAATAGTATTTTACGGACACATTTTTCAGTAACTATAGTTTGTCGCAATAATAACATAAAAATATATTTTTAAAAGAATCTAAGTAACTTCTATAAAAAGGACGTAATAACTTTCAAGATTTTACATTAATAAAGTAGAAAAACAATTTTAAAAAAGCTGCCAGCGACACTTAATTTTGGTTGCAAATTAGTGAGAATCGTAACATACGGAACGTTTGTTAACATTAACAAGATTCTTATCAGTGTTGATTTGTTGAGTGCGAACCGATTTTAAAATATTAAAATAGTTTTCAAGTGCTTAAATTTAGAGTAATCTGTCTTCAAGTGATTGGTGTTCGAAGCGGATACTTGAACCCACGAAGTTAAATGTTTATGTTATGCTTAAAACTTATTGTACATGGACATCATAGAATCACGGTAAAGTTAAACAGTGTATTCCAGTAAAATAACTTGTTCTTCGGGCCCTTTATGATTCAGTGTTATTTGCTTCTAGAAACTAAAAAAGACCGGCCAAGAGCGTGTCAGGCCACGCTCAGTGTAGGGTTCCGTAGTTTCCCGTCCGTCACAATAAGTGTACCCACTTATGAGTTTAAAAAAATGCTTGCATATACGATTATACTACAAACTTAGTCCAGAAATTATTTTGTACAACCTTTTTGTCTTTTTTGTACAAAAACTATTCTTTCCATCAAGTTCAAAATGATTTTCCTAGAAAGTCCTTATAAAGTTCTACTTTTCAGATTTTTTTCATATTTTCTAAACTTATGGTTCAAAAGTTAGAGGGGGGGGGGGGGGACACGTTGTTTTTTACTTTTGGAGCGATTATTTCCGATAGTATTGACATTATCAAAAACTGATTTTAGTAAACCCCTATTCATTTTTAAATACCTATCCAACAATATATCACACGTTAGGGTTGAAATAAAAAAAAAATCACTTCCCACTTTACATATAGGGGGGCTACCCTAATAAAACATTTTTTTCTAATTTTTATTTTACCACTTTGTCGGCGTGATTGATATACATATTGGTACCAAATTTCAGCTTTCTAGTGCTAACGGTCACAGAGATTAAGCGAGGACGGACAGACGGACAGACAGACATGGCGAAACTATAAGGGTTCCTAGTTGACTACGGAACCCTAAAAATAGTTTCACAATGCAAAAAATAATACTAAGGCTACTTGGAACGTGATTAAAAAAAATTCAGATCTTCAAACTCAGTTCTCTCCCTCTTCTGATCTGTTACATTTATCAGATAGCCCTAAATCCTCGCTTAATCGCGTCAATAACTTCTTTGCTAATGTAGGCAGCAGCTTGGCGTCGAAATTTAAATCACACTCAAATGAGACCAGATCTGTAGCAGTTTCAGAGTCGTGTAGCTCAATGGCACTCCTTGAGGTAACTGAAGACGATGTTGACTCAATTATTTTAGGTCTTCGGACAAGCTGCGCTACTGGCATAGATTGTATACCATCAAAATTAATTAAGGTTTCGAGATCTGTATTGATTCCAATTATTACACATGTGTGTAATTTATGCATTGGACCGGGTGTCTTCCCGACGGCGTTTAAAAAAGCAGTAGTTCACCCCATTCATAAGTCTGGGCGTAGAGACGATATCAATAACTACCGTCCAATTTCGATTTTATCAGCCATGTCCAAGATCTTGGAACGAATACTGAACAAAAATCTAACCAGCTTTCTATGTGCAAATAATATTTTAGCCAAGAATCAATACGGTTTCAGAAATGGAGTAAGTGCCGAAGACGCGGTAATGGATCTGTCTAACCACGTAGCTACGATGTTGGATGGAAAGCGCAAGTACCTGGGTATTTTCCTGGATCTGTCTAAGGCGTTTGACACTGTTTCTGCCCCAGCCTTATTGAACAAAATGGAATGTATCGGAATACGTGAAAATGTTCGCTGATTATCTCAGCAACCGTACGCAAAAGGTAAAAATCGGCCAACATGAAAGTGATGAGCTTCCAATCACATACGGCGTTCCGCAAGGTAGCATCCTGGGGCCTACTCTCTTTCTCATTTATATAAATGATTTCTGCAAACTATCTCATGACAATTGTAAGATCTATTCATACGCGGATGATACTGTTCTTGTCATAGATGGTAATGTCTGGACCCAGGTATACCAAAACGCCGAGGCTGCGCTCTCCTCTGTGATGAAATGTTTGTCCGATAATATGCGTACCTTAAACGTTGAGAAATCGGTATATGTTCCATTTGCCATTAGATCAAATCTTTGTCCTTCAAATTCCCTGACCATACAAGCTCACGCATGTGGTTCCAATACACAGTGTTGCTGCCTCGTCCTTGCTAGATCCCCACGCGTACAGTACCTGGGAGTACTTATCGATCAGCATCTTAACTGGCGGGGTGCCAGTTAAGATGCTGATCGATAAGTCAGTCAGTCATATAGTTAAAGTCACGGCCCGAATACGTAAACTCATATATGTTTTCAAGAAGCTACGAAACTCTGCTGATTGTGAAACATTAAAACTAGTATATTTTGCCCTTTGCCATTCCGTGCTAACTTATTGCCTTCCCGTTTGGGGTGGTGCACAAAATGCATGTTTCCGCCTTGAGAGAGCCCAGAGAGCCGTCCTCAAAGTAATGCTCTCTCGTCCACGAAGGTATTCCACTGTATAGCTCTATTCCGACTGCACGGTTCTCACTGTTAGGCAACTTTATGTGCTCCTATGTATCCTCCGAACCTACAGGTCGGCTTAAGCATAATGTTTTCCCTCCCGAACGCCATAGAACTGCCTTTGAAAAACGACAATACTATGTTATAAGCATTATAATGTACAACTTTTTAAACAAAATAATAAAAAAATATTCATGCCTTAAATATCAATGCAAGACCTTACTTAGAGACTACCTTCAAGCATTAAATTATGAAAAGACAGAGGATCTTCTATTGGGTATCTCAAGGTATTGATTGCTCTTATTTGTATTTGTCCATAGACTGGTATGCTTCAGCTATACCTACATTTACTCACTACAAACTCACGCTTACTCACACTCTACACTCACACTCTACATTTACACCTACTCACACCATATAGTTTGTTATTTTTTTTTGTTTGTGTTTCGTAAATTAGTTTCTGTTTTTCTCTTCTTTTTCTCTTTTATCCACCTTTTATATCTGCTTAATGTTGAATTGTCCTCTTTTTAATATAATTATGGCTTTTTTGTATCGGAGAATCACTGACTCCTAAGGTACAGGCCTACACCTAGTTTAGGAGTCAGAGTAACTACCTACGTATTTGTGACGTTTGTAATAAGCCAATACGTACATAGTCCTAAGATGTAATTGCTGTATTTTTTAGTATGAAATAAATTATTATTATATTATTATTATTATTTTGGCTTCCAGAAAAAAGTTAACTCAAATTGTTAAGGTTTTGAACTACTATTAGGAGTTGGATGGAAACAAAACGAAAGTGAAGTGATACTGTGTGGTTCCTGGCGACGCCCGGGTGTCGTTATTGTGTAGGTCGCCTGGAGGACACGGTGGAGCACACGGTCGATGTGTGCCCCGCTTAGGCAGAGCATCGCCGTGTCCTTGTGGGTGTGATTGGCGGCGGTGGCGGCGATCTCTCGCGCCGGGCCTTGGACGGAACATGGCCTTGGTACAGGCCATGGTCCGGAGCGAGGAGAGGCAGACGGTCGCCTCCTTCTGTGAAGCTGTAATGCTAGCAAAGGAGGAGGCCGCAGTGCACCGCCGTCAGGCAACGGCGATCAACCCAAAGCCACCGTCGGGATTCCAATCCCGATTTCCGGCCGCCGTAGGCGCAGGCTTGCGGACGTCGAGCAATGGGTAGCACGCTGTCTGACCGTACGGTATCCGTCCGGACCGAGTCCAAGTCGTCGATCGCGTGTACTGTTCCCGCGCGCCTTAAGGAGTTGTCAGCAATCGTAGGGGCCCAGCAGGGTCAAAGACTTCTGAGCCCAAGGTTCTAGTTCCGAAAGGGAAAAGCAACGAAGGAATAGGGTGAGTTTTTTAATCAGTAAGAATCCGACACTATCTCCCGCTCCAACCAAGGGCGGGGGATGACATCTGGATGATTTTTACCCAGTGAAAAAAAACCTGCTCTCACGTAGTATGGCACTTCCGATTCTACAAGAGAGTATTTTAGAGAAAGTTATTATTATTACTAGTTTCTTTCGGAATGTTGTGATTAAGTTTGTAAGTTTTAAAAAGAGCTTTGCTTTTAATACTTACGAGTAACAATTGACAGTATATAGTTGGTTATGTAATTTCGCACATCAAACGGTTCCTTTCCAACTTTGGGAGCTAATTGTGAGACAAAAGTTTTAGCTTGTACATTCATCTCATTTAAGTATGTATTAAGAACTTGTTGGCTGAATGCTGGGTTTAATAGTTTTCGATGACTCTTCCAAATAGGCACTGGAATAAAATAAATATAAAATTAAAGTTTGTAACAGAGGTCTCACTGTTCGGAGAAAACATAATTTCGATGGTTTTAATACATTTTCTATACAATCTCAACATGATAAACAAGTTTTGATTTATTTAAATGGTTGCTGAGTAACTAGAAATTGTTTCGCAATTCTTCGTCCAAATATATTTTTTCTTTTTCGCTTGTTCCGCTGAGCTTACCTGGTGCTGTAATAAGTCCATTGTTTACAAATTCTTTTGCAAAATCGTATATATATGGCTTACTCAAACATGTATTGGATAGTGTTAGGCTGTCTTCCGGGTCGCTTATTACTGTAAAAAAAGAAAATTAATTACTTACTAATTTTTTTTACTAAATCAACCTTGATTGGCTTAATCTCATTTATAAAACTCCCCCTAAAATAAAAGGGCAAATGATAGAGGGGAATGATTGTGCGAAAAAACTCAGAGGGCAAGTGGGAACAGAATGATAGAGATGGGAGACCTGCCTGATCGAAGTATAAATTAAAACTGGAATGAGATGACTAGGTGTATCTGGCATACAACGAAAGATATTTTGGCGGAGACAAGAAAAAAGGGCACAATAAGAAATAGGGATATGTTTGACAGAAGTTCAGAATGTATAGAAAGAAAAGAAGAGAAAATTCAGGGAGTGGCAGTGTGTAGAACCAGAAAATACTAGTTTATAAATGAAATAAAAAAAAGTACATAACGTTTTAAAGGAAGCCGTGGCAATAGTGAAATCAAAAGCTCAGGACAGTCCTGCAGGTCAAAAAGAGCTATACCGGTTTACTAGAACAAGAGAGAGAAAGACGTTGTATGTTTATCAGTTATGATGTATGAGATGAAACTAGAATGGTAGAACCATTCTAGTAGTATTTATAATAATCTTTATTTCATCTTTTACACAAAATAATTAGATGTACACAGTGTATGTGTATGTGTAGTGTATGTGTGTGTGCATGGGTGTGTGTTGTGTAGTAGTGTGTTCCATTAGTAGTAGTAGTATTGGTGGTTCTACCATTCTAGTTGGACGATAAAAAAAAATCAAAGAGAGGTGGAAGGACTATTATGAATAATAGCAAAATTTAAATTGTAAAAACCCCCGGTTATTAAAAAAAATAAAAGAACTTGATAAGACGAGTTTAATGAGCCCAAACTCGACGTGTTTCCTAGTAGGCATTCCAGAGTTTCATCAACCACCTCCCAGTTCTAGCATCTGGTCCCCGTCATCATGAAAAATATTTAGAACTGGTTAAAACGAATCAAATGAGCCTAAACTTGATGTGTCTACTAGAAGGCATTCCAGGGTTCCACCAACCACTTTCCAGTTTTAGCACCAGGTCTTCGTCACCAGGTTCTCATCGTCATGAGAAACGATCAGAACATCTAAATAAGTCGAAACCGGATAGGTTTATTAATATGCATTCCAAGGTTACGTCTCTTACCTCCGACCTCCATCAACAGGCCAGCTTGATAACGTCGGCATGTAGGTACATGAGTATTTCAAACATTAGGTCACATATTATATGTGTTTATTAGTAAAGTATACTTCCATTAAGTGTTTAAGATCCCTACCACAGCCAACAAATGAGCTGATGACCTTGAACCCCTGAACACATCTTCATAAATTGTATTTAAGAACCATCTTAATAACGTCAACTTTCAAATAAAAAAAAACACATCAAAATCGGTCTATTTGCTGAGGAGCTACGATGCCACTGACAGACACACAGACACCCCAAACTTATAACACCCCTTTTTTTCGACGGGAGTTAAAAACTGATGAATGAGGAAAATAATTGGAGTGGGGTATAAGAAAATAAACCAGTGAACGCGGGATGAGAGAGAATGGTTTGTATGGACGAAGTTAGAACAGCAGTTTCCGCAGATCTCAATTTTTGGCGGATTATTGAGTCCAAGGTAGATCCGACGGTCCTTCAAACTGGGACAGCTTCTAATGTTATACACGTTATACAAAAACAGATCCGATCGTGTGTGGAGTACTGCAGTTACATATGGGCTGCTGCTGCAAAATGCCATCTAGCAGCTTTTTACTCGGTGGAAAGGCGTACGAAAGGGCTAGTTAGGGATTAGGGATCTGGTTAAGTGCAATCTACAAAACCTCGAGCACAGGCGCAGGGTAGCCAGCCTTTCGGTATTTTACAGAATGCATTTGTGGCACAGTGTGTACAAATGGAGAGTGTGCGCGGGATTTTTTTATTTTTTTATTTGATATAAACTAGTGCTTGACTGCGATCCCACCTGATGGTAAGTAGCGATGCAATCTTTGATGGTGTGGCGCACTAGTTTATTAAGAGCCTATTCACTCTAGAAGACACCCAAATTATAATCGGACGGGAAGACTGCAGCAGGTAAACTTTTCCAGTCCTTCGACGTACGCGGTATAAATGACGAGGCGAAATGCTTAGTCTGGACCGTAGAGGTTTCAACAACGTAAGGGTGAATATTCGCCGTACGTCGGGTTGTCCGATGGTAGAATTGCGATGGCGGAATCAAGTCATGCAATTCCTGCGTACACTCTCCAAAATGCATCCTGTAAAACACCGAAAGGCTGGCTACCCTACGCCTGTGCTCAAGGCTTTGAAGGTTGGACTTAACCAAATCTGGATCACCAATTAGCCTCTTTGCACGTCTTTCCACCGAGTCCAAAGCTGCCAGGTGGCATTTTGCAGCACCAGCCCATGTGTGACTGCAGTACTCCACACACGAACGGACCTGTGCTTTGTATAACATTAAAAGCTGTCCCGGTGTGAAGTACCGCCGGACCTTTGCAAGAACGCCTAGTTTCCTAGCAGCTATCTTGGCTTTGGACTCAATGAACCGCCCAAAGTTAAGGTCTGAGGGAATTTCAACCCCCAAGAGCTGAAGGCGGTCGGTGTACCCTAGGGATAAATTCTGAAAAGTAGGAGCCAAGGTGCACGGGCTCCTTTTGGCGGTGAACAGACACGCTTGTGTTTTGGCGGCGTTGAATCCCACCAGATTGGCTTCACCCCACTTGGAGACTGCCTGAAGTGAGATATTCGTTCGTTCTACCATAGCCTCTCTTTCGGACCGGATTAGCTCCTTACTAGCCCGAGCACTGGGCAGGTATCTCTCTACAACTGTGCTATCATCTGCATACCCATAGATACCGGGCACCAGCAGATCGTTGATATGCAACAGGAAGAGAGTTGCAGAGAGAACAGACCCCTGAGGAACTCTGGCATTAGTCGTCATGGGCTCTGATGAGCATCCGTCGACAACAACTCGGAGAGACCGTTCACTCAGGAAGTCTTTTACCCAGTTAATAAGACTAGCTGAAATGCCGTACGCTGGAAGCTTACTCAAAAGGCTAGCGTGCCATACCCTGTCGAAGGCCTTCGAGACGTCTAAGGAAACGGCAATCGTTTCCCCATTCTTCTCGTGGGCCTCGCCCCACAAGTGGGTGGCATACACCAGTAGGTCCCCAGTAGACCGCTTGCGGCGAAACCCGTACTGTCGGTCACTGAGGAGATCGTTACCTTCCAGGTATGCCATGAGGCGCGAGTTCAATACACGCTCCATAATCTTGCAGAGTATGGAGGTTACCGAAATCGGCCGATAGTTGGCAGGATCGGTACGACTGCCCTTTTTGGGCACGGGTTGCACGTTGGCAAGCTTCCAGGACTTGGGCACTATACCAGTCCTAAATGAGAGGCGATACAAACGCGTCAATACAGGAGACAACTCGGGCGCACAAGCCTTTAGAACAATCGCTGGTATGCCATCTGGTCCACTAGCTTTATTCACGTCTAGACGAAGTAGCTCTCTCAGAACTTCTCTGTTCCTCATGTGAACCTCCTGCATTGAAGAGTTACAATGTGGCAGAGTCGGTGGAGCAGCATTGTTAGTGTCAAGACGAGAATTATGGGCAAAGAGAGATGCAAAGAGTCCTGCTTTCTCTCTTGCTGTATGAGCCGGTGTTCCATCAGGCTTTACCAGTGGAGGTAAAGTTGGCCGACAGAAGTTCGCCTCGACCGACTTGGCAAGGGACCAGAATGCTCTGCTACCGGACGGTAGAGAGTTTTCTGCCAATATGGGTTATGCGGTCGAAGCGTGCCTTCTTTAGTGCTTTTTTGTAGGACTTGGCAGCATGGTTGAAGGCTCTCTTCTTTGAATTCAGATCCGGAGCTTTGCGGTCACGAGCGTCAACCCAGGCGAGAAACGCCGAATGCTTACGCTCTTCAGCCTGAACGCAATCGGCGTTGAACCACGGGTGAGCTGAGCCACCGATGCGTACATCGCTATAAGGGATAAAATACTCCATAGCTTGGCGTATCACATCGGTTACAGCATCCGAACAGCTCAATGGATTTTCAGAAGAGAAGCAGACCTGCTGCCAAGGATAAGACGCAAAGAAGTGCCGCATCTCATCCCAATCTGCCGACCTGTATCGCCACATTCGCCATTCGCCACGTGAGTCGCGGTCAGGTGGGGAGAAGGACGATACAGACTTCACCAGACAGTGATCTGAAGTTCCAAGTGGTGAGGAAACTGTTACGACACATCTGTCCGGATCGATGGTCAACAGTAAGTCCAGACAATTGGCAGTATGACCAACTACATCAGGCACCCTCGTCGCTTGCTTTACCAACTGGGAGAGGCCCAGCGACACTGCAAAGTTTCGAGTTTCCTTCCCAGCGAGGTTGGTCCTCTGGTATGGGAAAAGCCAGTCTTGGTGGCAGGCGTTAAAATCCCCCAGAGCGACAAACTGCGCATCAGGGTGCCGATGCAGAGCCTCATCGGCGGCCTCGGCGGGACTGAGGTGGCCAAACAGCCGAATCGTCTCCTGGTCGCCACTGTGCGACTGGTAAACACAGGTGTAGACAATTTTGTCCACACCGGTGTCCACCAGCAACCATAAAGATGAAAAACTGGGATCTTCAAGGTGACGGAGACGCTGGCAGCAGATGTCATTGCGGACGTATACACAGACCCCGGCACGCTGCAGGAAATGGTGCTCCAATGAGTATCCCGGGTAGTCGAGATACGCTGCATCAGACGGACATCTGATCTGCGTCTCCGTCAAGAAAAGTAAGTGGGGCTTTTCAGTCTCGAGGTGGTGGTGGACTGCATCGAGATTGGAGTGCAGTCCTCGTATGTTTGAGAGGTGCACATGTAACGAGAGGACGTGCATCCGCTGTACACACTTACTTTTCCTTTTATTATTAGTCATTAATTTAATTTTTATTGAATAGGGCTGGTGGAAGATGGCAGTTGAGCGAGGTGATGCGATGTCAAACCCAACAACACAACCAGAGTTGCTGTGCCAATGGAGGGTTGATTTGGAGACTGCGGGGATGCCCGAACCCCCCCAGAGATCGCCATCGGGTCCTCTCGCCCGGTCGCCAACCGGCACGATGGGGCCACCCTGGGATTTTTCGCAATTGACGGGGCAGCCTTTCGTGTGTGGCTGGCACACTACTTGGGCCCCCAACTATCTGCGGTCAGCCAGCGGAGCACCGTGCTTCGGATCACGCTACCCGCCATGATCAAACCTCCGACACAACAGCAACTGGTGCATCATACCCGGCGTACATCGCAACACAACTGTTCAGACCCATCCTCCGCCTTACGGCTTCACCAGATAACATGATGAGAACACGACGGATCACTTGCCGGCATGACTTTATCTGGTGGGTGGTAACCTTTAAGCCGGCAGCCGATGCTATGGCCTACCACCGTATTTACTGCTCGTTTAGCATTACCCAGGGGACACGTGTAGGGTGATCAAGAGTCAAGTAAATCCTACGGACGCGAGCAGTTCATCCCCCATTACATACATTGCATGACTTGATTCTGTCATCTTTTTTCTACTATCGGACAACCCGACGTATGGCGAGCATCCACCCTTACGTTGTTGAAACCTCTGTGGTCTGGCCTTTTGCTTCGTCGTTTTTACTGCGTACATTGAAGAACTGGAACAAATTTCAAGAGTGTTATTGTTGCTCTAAGTGGTCGGTGGTCTGATGAAAAGTTGAGATTCAAAACATCGGTGTCCTGTACCATACTAGGTTTATTTGACAAGATATACTAAATTAGATTTTTATAATATCACCCTTTGATGAACGCCATGTCCACTTACGATTTGGGTTTCGTTTGAAGGACGTAAGTATTTAAATTGGCAATTTTATTTTCCAGTGCGAAGTCGATGAGTCTTTGTTCTCTTGAATTCTTTATGCCATAACTGTTTCGTTATGTGGCAACATCTATGGCGCCACATAAGAACTACGAAGAAATAAATCCTGTATCGCGCAAGTAAAGTTCTCGGGGGGCCTTGATCCTCTCGCCTCCTTGAGGCGCGCGGGAACAATACGCGCCGTTGACGACTTGGGCTCGGTCCGGACAGTTACCGGACGGTCGGACAGCGAGCTACACATTGCTCGCCGACCGCGAGCCCGCGCCTACGGTGGCCGGAAATCGAGATCGGAATCTCGGCGGCGGTGAGAGCGCCGTTGCCTGATGCGGTCGGCCTCCTCCTTTGCTAGCATTACTGCTTCGCAGAAGGAGGCGACCGCCTGCCACTCCTCCTCGCTCCGGACCATGGCCTGTACCAACGCCCGGCGCGAGAGATCGCCGCCGTCGTGCCCTCCTCCACTGTGTGTTCCGCCGTGTCCTCCGGGCGTTCCGCACAGTGGCGACACCCGGGCGTCACTTCTGCACGAACCCGGTGCAGGAACCTCCCGAACTTACCATGTCCGGTGAGAACCTGCGTCATGCGCAAGGTGAGGACGCCGTGAGGTCTTTCCAGCCACACAGCCACGCTTCAAAAAGGGGACTTACCACCAAAATTGTGGCGTGCCCAGCACTGGGTTGCCATAGTCGCTGACGCCATTTCACCATGAGATTTTGCCGGAACTCTGTCCACCATGCCATGACCTGTCGCAGCAGCGGAATTTCGCCGCGGCGTTGCATCTCCATGCGCATATCGAGCGTGTGTGTAAGGACAGTTGCCTCCAGATCCCACGCTGGTAGGCTAGCAAGAAGGCTCGCCGGTTATCCGTATTGCCATGACCCTCTGTCAGGCGTTTATCATAGCCGCCGGTCGTGTTTGCAGCGTCGGCGCCAACACCGGTGCCCCGTAGAGGGCCATGGACGGAACGATCCCCGCGTAGAGCCTCCGGCAGGAGGCATCTGGACTCCCAAGGTTGGGCAGGAGCCGCTTGAGTGCAGCCCCCGTCCGGTTGAGTTTGGGAGCCAGACGTCGGGAACGCTCCAAGAAGTTCCACCAGCTGTCGAGGACGAGTCCCGTCCCACGAGGTACT